>CM053406.1:56148621-56342891 GCA_028644305.1 Xerus rutilus
AAGCAGAGCTGCTATAATACAGCTGCCTCCTCAGTGGTTTGCTTTGATCCTGTGGAATGAAAGGACAGGAGGATCAGCTCAGGTCTAAATGAGATTACAGCTGGTTCTGCCGCTTATCTGGTCTATTGCCAACTAGTGTGGCTTTGCACGTCCTAAGGGGTTTACAACAGAAACTGTTTATTGAGTATCATCGGTTTACTCAACACAAGCAGGCTAATCCTTCCCAGCCTCAGCATGTTGTAGAATTGTGCAGGAGCCAAACCCAAAGCTGGTGTAGCCAGACCCTCTAGAGCCCTTTGTCTCGCTCTATATTGATTTTTACCTGAGTTAAAGACAGTAAAGAAATAAAACCAATAACCAGTCCTATCATGAGCAAGAGGTTAATCTTACCTAAAATCTTACAAAAAGCATCTGTTAACCCTAGAAGGGACAGGCTGCTTTTTTTTGCCTTTCTAGTCAAGTGGGATTTTCTAGTTTCGAATTTTGAAGAACAAGATAAGAAAAACAGCTTAAAAGATCTTGCTAGGCATTTCAAGTTAAATGCTTAAGTCTCTTCTAGTACTGCTATAACAAATGGCTTTGTATGTGGAATATGGGATGACTTATTTCTAAATACTAAGTTTTTTTCTTCCATTTTGCACAAAGCACTTATTTGATGTGTCGAAGTGCATGAAAACAAGGCTTAAAACCTTAATTAAGGAAGGGAGCTGTCAATGTTAATGCCTATTAGTCATTTTACCTAATGATGCCTGAAATGATAGTATTTTTTAAAATAAATAAAAGCTGGTGATTAGGACCATTACAAAAGTATGCCTCTAATAAAAATCCTAAGTGTGTTTTAGTATTATTTTGCTGTCTTTTTAGATACTTTTAAAAAAACCTTCAGGTGTAAGATTTTAATTGTTATACTTGGTCTTGAACAAAGATGGCTTGCAGTGGGAAATGCATTAGAACCAGACGTACCTGGGTTGCAGTTTTCTCTCCATTTCTTACTGGTCAAGTTCTTTAACCTTTCTGAGTCCTTTTTTCTTTTTTTTTTTTTTTTCCACTATCATGAAACTGGAAATAATATTATTTACTTTGCAGTATCTAATCAAACTAAATTAGAAAATAGTAGAAAGTAAGATAACACTAAGTTAAGCAGGTTAGTCAAGGCTACTGTAGCCTCTCAGGAGCCCAAAGGCATTGAAGATTATATGCCTAGGATCTCTCCTGTGATGCTAGAAAGGATCATTGCATTGCAGTAATCCTGCAGCTTTGCTCTGTAACTATAGACCCCAATTCACCCATATTGTCACCTTTAAAGGTATATTTTCTCAGGCAGATGGATACAAAAGTTGCCATGTAAGTACCCTTCCCTTAATACAGCAATAGGTACTGGAAAAGCTATGAGCATGAACTCCTATGTTATGGGCTGAGCACTGCTAATCCAAAAATCTGGAATACTCCAAAGCCCAAAACTATTTTGAGTATAATTTTCCAAGTGGGAAATTCATTACCTAACCTTATGTGACAGGTTTCAGTCAAAACACAGGCACTCTAAAAATATTTTATAAAATTACTTTCAGGCTATTTGTATAAGGCATATATGAAGTGAATGAATTTCATGTTTAGACTTGGGTCTCATCTCCAAGAACTTTTCATTATATATATGCGAATATTCCAAAATCCAAATTTCAGAACACTTTTAGTCCCAAAGCATTTTGGTTAAGGGATACTCATCCTGTAGTTTAAAACTCCTAGAAAGGCCTGAATAATAAACAATTATTTAGGATGGATGGATGAACTCTCTTTATTGTCCCATCCATCTTGAATAGTTACTCAGTTGCTTTGTACACAGCAATAGATATTAAATACTGTCAGCTGTATTAAAGTGCTAAGTAAAAGACAAAGGTAAAATTTTTAAGAATGCAGGGGTCTCTAGATTTACTTTCTCTTAATTGACAAGGAACATGTATCCTCAGCTACATGTAAGCTCAAAAATGTTTCAATGGAAACATTTGGAGGCTTTCTAAATGTACCGTGTGATGGAATCAGCTAAGAGTGATGTTTATCTTAAACACGTAGCTTGTCCAATATTTAAACCTAATGGACAAGATGTGTACCAGTTGAAAATGTAATATTTATCCAATCATTTCTATTCTATCAAGCTAGGCTCTAAAGCAATAGGTTGCACTCACAGAGTAATAAATTTTTAGTGCATTTGGAGATAAAGGCTATTGGTGGTGATTGCTTAAACTCTTTTTGCTCAATCATCTGAATGGTGCAAATCAAAGCATTTTGTCAGACTGTGAGAAGTTTCACCTAGATATTGCTTCCCACACACGCAGGTCACCATATAAATTACGTTCACGGTTTTACAGCATAGCTGGTGCTGGAAGTTAAATTGATGCCCAGTGGTGAAACTCGTAAAACATTTTCCTGTTAACACAACCAGGCAGAGTTGACATTGTTGATGGTGGGTTCGATCTAATAAACCATTGGTTCTAACAGTGATTTTTTACTGTGTTTCAGAGGTGATGATGATACAAGCTTAGCAATCCAACAGTTCTTCCTGAATGGCAAAAAATTAGCTCCCCTGTCTATATTACCAAATGTTGGGAGAGTAAGAGTAGGGGGTGATCGTAGCCTAATGTAACCTCATGTTCTAAAAGATGATGAATTACAAGAACTGTTTAACTCAATGTATATCTTCTTCATAAAGAAAAATGGTAATTTTTCTCCAAAGAATGTCTAATGTATCATTTCTTGGAAATTTGGTAATACTTCATTGTTATCTTATTATTCACATGTGTAGGTTATGCCCTCCTTTCAGCAAAATCTTACACAGGTATTTTTTCTTTGGTACTGGGGACTGAGTACAAAGGTGCTCACTGAGCTATATCCCCAACCCTTTTTATTTTTTATTTTGAGACAGGATCTCACAAAGTTACCCAGGCCTCCACTGGCCTGAAATAAAAGCAACTTTATATTTGGTTACTTTTTTGTATCTGTGTTTACTAAGTTACTTTCTTGTAAGAAATTTAAGCTTTATCAAAAGTTTTTAGTTATGCACTACAGCAACAGTCAATCTATACACATTTGTTTTTTCCCCTGAGAGAATCTTTCAGGGGTTATTTTCCTACTGGCATTTGTAAATAGTGGGTGCTATTTTAAAATTTGTATTGAAATATCTCTGCTTTGGTCATAAAGCTTTATGAAAGTTCATCATTTCTTGTTTGCTAATCAATTTTTCCTATTTCTAGTTAAGATTCACGTGATGCCCAGCAAAGCCTTATGACTTTAGCAGCATAAGCAAAAAATCTTTCCAGTTCTTCCCATTTTTTGACATAGTATTTTCTCCTGTACCACTGTTGTGCATTCATATTCAATTCATGAGCTTATTGTAGTTTGGTTCCATTTTATGAGATATCTCATATCCTTTACTCACCACTTCAACATTTCTTATTCCAGCATATGCATGAATTTTTTTTTAACATAAGGAGATAGGCTTTTTGATGTGCAGATAAATGTTATCACTGGTGCTATGCAGATGAAACCTGTCATGTACAAATAGCATGTATCAGGCCCCAAGTATGCAGAACCAGATAAATGGTTCATTTGCTGAAGCTTTGCAAAAAAGAAATTAGTGATATAGTGAAAAGCCTTTGGGACTCTTAGCCCTAATAACAGCTTTATAATAAGCCCCACAAATCATTGACTCAATGGATAATCTTTTAGGAAAACTTTTCCCCCCTCTGTCTTTTCTCCCTTTTAAAGAGCTACAACAAAAACAATAAGCAGTGTCTCTGAAGGAAAAATATATGTTTAAGTATCTGAAGTAACCATAATTTAAGACTAAGTTGTTTATTTACTATTAAACAGATTTGTTCTAAACAAGTTTATACTTATGTCTTTTTGATGATTGATATACACTGATTAGTCAGAGCTTTTACTCTATAGATTTCAGATTAAGCATTCCTTCTTAATGTGTTTGGTACACAGAGGTTGTAGTTGGGTTGTTGGGGCCAGTGGGAGTTCAGAGTGGGGCGACAAAACTGAGGGAGAAGAAAATTCAGGGTGAGAAATCAAGAGGGAACATTTGTCTTGTACTGAGAAGAAGGTGTTTATAAAGTGCTATGGAGGATAGAAGATAAGGGATGAAATCTGTATACATTTATGTATACGTAAAACTTAACACTTAATTCCAAGTGGTATATAGACTTATAAATCTTATTTATGTACCCAAGGTTTAGCATTATATTACAATGGTGACTAATCTATTATTTCTACTGGAGTTTGTGTGTACTTCTGATGAAAAAAAAAACTTCTTTCTAAAACATTCTTAGGTTTTGTTTTGTTTTGCTTTGTTTATTACCTTTTTGCTTCACTGAATTTTGGAATTAAAAAAATGTCAGGGATGGCGTTGTAGCCCAGTGGTAGAGCACTTGCTTAGCATGTTTGAGGCACTGGATTTGATTCTTAGCACCGCTTATAAATAAAATACAATAAAGGTTCACTGACAACTAAAAAAATATTTTTAAAAAATTGTCACTACTGGAGTTGTGAATGGTGTTTTGAATTCTGTAACACAATTGGCAATGGTCAGTCATATCTGGTTTTGTAATTTACTACATTTCTTGATCATGAGAGAAATATAGAGGATGTAGAATGCTTAAGAGGTTTTCAAAAATTATTTATCAAAGAACACTGCTTTTCCCCATGCATTAGCTATTGTAATTATACATTGGTACAATCTGTTGACATAGAATTGGATTTGATTTAAATGGAGAAGGAAAAGGAGACTGGACATTTTCAATATTTATTGATACACCTAGTCCATTAAGGAAAATTATAGAGCAAATTTCACTGTGACAGGAACATTTGGGTTGATGAAGTTAAGAATCAGTCAACATTACCATTAGACCTTTCTTTTTAGGAATTTATTACCACCAATTAGAAAAAATGCTTACAAATAGAATTTAGCCCTAACTTAACTTGATATTGAATATTTGACCTCAAAAATGTTTGGATCTTTACCTTTAACAAAATGATTCCTGAATTCTTTTGAAACAAAGATTCCCCCACTAGCTAAACACAAGTCATAAGATCTGGTAGAAGGAATGCATCTGTTGTTAAAAGGGCAGCACTGCTGTGGACTGCTGTTTTTAGAAAAGACTGCTGGAAGGGGAGAGCTAAGTTAGTTTCGGGAGTGTTTTAATTAGCTGTAAAAGATGGGCTCCATACATTCATAAACATAATACCTTACATCTTTTCTAAAAAGAAAATTAAAATGAAACTCTTTTTAAAAAGATCTGCCAGTTAATGAAATGTGAAAGCAGTAAGAACTGAGTAAAATTTATTGAGAGTAAATATGTTTTTATATCTATAATATCTCAGCATAAATTTGAGATAATTATTACGTGCTGAGTGGGTAGAAAAACAGCTTTCCTTCAAATGACTCTTGTCTTTGCAATTCATTTGTCTTCAAACAAATCTAGATTTCTGAAATTATTGTGAATGGCTTCTAGGAGACTTCAACCAGCTATCTTTCATGAGTCTGCCTTTGCTTTATTGCGGATACTACCTCTTTGGTTATAATTTCTAATAAAATTCTTTGTTTCCTCCCTCCCTGTTACCAAATATGAATTCTTTGAGGTCAAGTCTGCATCGGTTTTGATTTTGAATCCCTAATTCCTACATAGTGCTTAGTATGTAGTGGGTGCCATTTGTTTAAAGCAGGATACACCATGTCAAAACAATTCTTATTATACTCACAGACATGTGTAGATCACAGATTTGGAAAGCCAGGAACATCTCAACTATTCTACCATGTCTGGATTCTCAACTCTGATGATTCAGTGTATGTGATAGCTCATAAGAGTGGGCCTGGAAGTGCTGACACTGTAGAATCCAGTTCCTGGATGGCTTTTTTATTAACATGTCTCGTCTCTGAGCTAGAATGACTGAAGAATAGTCTTAACTGGGACTGTTGACCTCAGTGCTAACTGTGGCATCTCCCGCAGGTGTTCTCAGGGTAGTTAGACTTTGTCCAGGCCATTTCAGCACTCTTAATAGTGAATTTTCCCAGCAAACAATGCAGAAACTGTATGGCTTTCTGTTTTTGTTGTTGTTTTCTAACCAAGACTTAAGAGTTGCATAGTGTCACATCTGTTGTACTCCGTCAAAGCAGTTACAAGGTCTCCCACAAGATTCAAGGAGTCTGAAACCTTTAGTGACCTTTTTTTAAAATTACATGGTTTTCAGTAAGTGATGGAATAATCAAAGCAAGATGTGGGGGGCAAGAAGATGAAAGAAATTAAAAACTGTGGTACATTTAATATCACCAGTAAATACCAACTCCACTGCCACTAAGTTAGATTGGTGGTCTCTACCCCAATGAGGGCATATTCCATACTCTATTCTCCTGTAGTGAGAATAAATATAGTCTCATTGTCTTTTTTAGCCATCAGTTCTTAAGGATTTTTTTTTGCCCCCTCTTTTTTCTTGAGAATGCCACACATAATATTTTGGGTAATATCCAGTACATATTATATGCTCACTTTTACCCTATCCACTTAGACTTGAAGAGGAAGACAACCGTATTTGAAATCCTAAAATACCATTATGACAACTTTAGGTATTTTATCGAAGATGTGTGCATTTCGTTGTCAGAGTCTCTGCAAAAATATCTCACCTCTGACCGGCTATAACCTCAAGTACAAAGATCCTAGATCTTAACTCAAAGATCCTGGATCTTAACTCATAATCTTTCCCATATGGTATTCTGGTAGGAGGACACTGACTAGTTTCACACTGCAGCCACAGTCTCTCCTCTCACTTTTATTCATTATCTGTACCCACATATTTTCTATTCAGTTTGAAGCCTGACTTCCTGGAAGTTGAAACCACACTGAATACAAGCAAAGCAAGTTTACCATGGCCTTACTCCTTTGGAAATGTGTTGTCATTGTCAGATGGTGATTGATCCCCTGTTCTTTAGAAATCCCTAAGTTATCACATCTGTTTCTTATGGAATTCCCAAGAACTTTAACCAACTCTTAATTGTGACCTTTACCCTCAACCATTTCCTTGAAGGCATCTTGAGGCTCTGTGAAACTTAAACCTTAACATCTAGCATGACACTTTCTCTTTGATTCTTGTGTTACATTCAGGGTTATTTACTTGTTGACATAGGTTAAACAGACTATAAAAAAATAAATATATTCAGGTTAGTGTAGTATGATGGAGCACCCATTTGCTGAAGGTGTTTGCAATATGTTGTGCTAATAATACTGCTGCTTATGGGTAAAGTTTTGCTCATGTTGGTCTTCCATGCTTACTTTTATGAAATGAGAGTACAAAATAGCACTCAAGCCTGAGAGAAAGAGAATATTGTGATGGGTAGTTTTATATATGTGTATATGTACAAAGTCACACACATGAATATTCACCAGGTGGGGCTTTTTAATGAAAATATTTCCATAATCTGGAACCCAGCTATCTCTTTGAATTCACTGTTGTTCCTTTTGAAACCAATTGTGCTTCAGCTGCATTGCCTTCTTCTTGTTCCCTTAGCCTGTGGAATCTGCCAGCATCAGCACCTGGCACTTGCTTTTTTTCTCCCTGCAGTGGGCTTCTTCAATATATGCATGGGATTCCCTCTCTTATTTAGGTCTTTGCTCAATGCTATTTCTCAAAAGGTATTTCCTGATCATCCTAGTTGAAATATTAGCTCCTGTCATTCATCTGTCTCTCTTCAGAATATAAACTCCAGGGCAGTGACCCCTTCTCTTTTGTTTACTTTTTATCCCCACTGCCTACAGTATGAGCTGAATTATAGAGTTAGGCAAATGGATTTTATATACCTCTGTACTTTTGCTTTTCTCTTTTTCATCTAACTAGTCTTTACCTATCCTTTTCTTCTATGACCTTTCTTCTCAAAATTGGAAATTGTAACCTTATAGGTTCAGAGTATAGGAAAGAGTACTTGGCAGCTCTCCTCCAGTACAGAATTACATATGATCTTATATGATCTATAGGCTAGAAATTGCATGGCCATTTTCTTATCTGTTGCAAGAATTAAATTGGACATGTTTAATAAATGGAATAATTATTGTTAATCAGAGAATATATTCTAAGTGTCGGGCCTATATTAACAAATTTAATTCTGCAAGTACTAATATTGTTTCTAGTTTATAGATGAGGAAAGCCAGGAAGGTGGCTACTCAGTGTGCTTTGTGGGCTAGCAGCATCTGCTGATGGAAATGCTCATTCATCAACTCCTCCCCAGACCTACTAAGAATTTAAAAACAAATAATATGCTTAGATCCTTTATTAGGTTTCCATTACTGTAACAGACACCTGAGATAATCAGGGTATAAAGATAAAGGGATACTTTGACTCAGAGTTTTGAAGATTTCAATCCATGATCAATTGGTCCCAGTGTTTGAGGCAAGGCAGCACATTACAGAAGAAGCAAATGGTGGAACAAAACTGTCCATTTTGAGAAGCAAAAACGAGGAAGAGGAGAAGGAGAGGAGGAGGAGAAGGAGAAGAGCTGGGCGCAGTGGCGCAAGCCTGTAATCCCAGCACTTAGGGAGGCTGAGACAGGAGAATCACGAGTTCAAAGCTACCCCAGCAATGGGGAGGCACTAAGCAACTCAGTGAGACCCTGTCTCTACATAAAACACAAAATAGGGCTGGGGATGTGGCTCAGTGGTCGAGTGCCCCTGAGTTCAATCTCCAGTACCAAAAAAAAAAAGAGAAGGAGAAGAACAAGGAGGAGAATATGATGAAGAAGAAGACCACACTGAAGTTCTGCTAAGGGCATGCTCCCAATAACCTAAAGACATCTCACTAAACTATGTCTTTTGCTTTTCTCTTTGATTTTACCACATCCTGGAAACCAAGCCCTTACCACATAGACCTTTGAGAAATATTCTGTATCAAAACTTAAACAGATCCTAAAGGTACAAAAATATCTCTAGTGAATCTAGGACATTATTATGTTTAGAAAGCTCTATAGATAATTTTGATGATTGTCAAGATTGGTAACTACTGAGGTAGAACCTTGTTATACAAGTGTCCATAAAATGTAGTGAAATATAACTGAAAAACTCAAGTGATTTGGGACTTATAATCATCTATAAATAAATATATACAATAAAGTATATATAAATATATATAATATATAACAAAATATATCTACAAATATAATAAGTCATCTTAAGAAGTTCTTTTTTTCTTAATGGTACATTGTATTTGGCTGTAAGCATCATTGCTGACACTGCTTTTAATCTATAGTAGTCCCTCTTTGATCAAATGAAAGGATAAGGGTGACTTCAAGAAACTATCACTTTTTACTGGCATATTTTCATACCAGTGATAGTCATTGCTTTTAAGACAGGAACAGAACACCATTGTAAGCACTTCACCAGTGTTACTGTTTAAAACCATAAGGCAGCATTACTATAGTGCTAGAGTTTGGATCTGAAATGTGCTGCAAAGGCCCATTTTTTGAAGTCTTGGTCTACAGTCCATGGGGTTATTGAGATATGGTGGAAGCATTAAGACGTGGGGCCCAGTGGAAGAAAATTAGGTTACTGGAACTGCCTTTGAATGGGATATGAGGATCCTGCTCCTTTCTCCATCTCTTTGCTTCCTGGCTGCCATGAGGTGACCAGTCCTCCTCCTCTGCCATAGGTTCCTGCCGTGAGGTACTGTGCCACAACGGCGCCAAGAAACCATGGGCCAAAACCTTTGAAACCGTGATCCACACTGGATACCGTGGTGCTTGCCTCTAATCTCAGTGGTTTGGGAGGCTGAGGCAGGAAGATTGTGAGTTCAAAGCCAGCCTCAGCAACTCAGCAAGGCCCTAAGCAACTTAGTGAGAACCTGTCTCTAAATAAAATATAAAAAAGGATTAAGGATGTGGCTCAGTTGTTAGGTGCCCCTGGGTTCATTCATACCAAAAAAAAAAATTTAAAAACCTCCATGATCCAAAACAATCTTTCCTCCTTTATGTTTATTATGTTAGGTACTTTGTCACAGTAATGGAAAGCTAACACAAAATGGAATGTTCGATTTGTTAGATTCATCACTGGATTTCTGATTTGTTCTTTTTTCCTAGTCTTGCAAATTAACTCAAATGTGAGTCACAGGAAAATTTTAAGTATTCACATGTTACTGTCTTTAGAAATCCCTATAGAATAATTTACACTCCCCAGAATTATTATAATTTCCATGTATAATCTGGTTATTACACTATTTTGTAGTTACCTTTAATAAGAACTTAGTATATAAATGAATGAATGAAGACAGCAATGTGACATTTGAAACATGTATTTATTTAGTTTGTAAATAGTATTTGAGACAACCATAACATAGTGATTATGAGTTGGGGCATTGAAGCTAATCCTGGCTCTGCTGCTTAATAGAATGATCCAAGAAAATTACTTATTCTCTCTGCACTTAGAGTCCTTATTCATGAAATGAAATTAATAGTACCTACAAAAGAAATTGGTGAACAAAGTTTAAACACTTAGAATAGGGCTATTACATGTATTCTCAATAAGCAATCTTTAATTCTTTGGCTAACAGTATGGTTGCCTCATTTTTAAAAAAACATCTTATTTAATACTTGTAAAAGATGAAAAAAGGGCTATCAACTAAAAGTTGGTAAAATAGGGTTTATAGTCTTGGCATGTCTGTCCCAAAAGCCCTTGTCTTCCTAGGGATGCTCTACTTCCTCTAAGAACACAGCTGTTAGGATTTAGAAGCAGCAGCAGTATGACCAAAGTCCATGTTATCTTGCCTTATGATCTACAGAGTATTTCACTGGAGTGCACTGATTTCATAATTTAGCAGCTCCATGGAGGATAGTAGGGCATTGTTGCCATCTAACAGATGAAAAATAGTTTCAGACGTTTTCCAGGGTCCCAAGCTCTTTTCTCCATACTAGGCAAGAGTTCATTCTAATAATTCTTTTTTCCTTAATGGTGTATTATATGTGGCTGTAAGCATCACTGCCAACATTGCTTTTTGTTCATAGTATCCCTCTATGACAAAACAGCACACTCCTTGCCTTAACCTCACGTATTTATTTGTGCACCACCCCATCACTCTGCTCCACACTTGCACCAACACAGGTATACTGAGGTACTAAGGGTGCTGCAGAGTATGCCCAGATTGCTGATTGCCAGCTTGGTTTCCTGTTTATCACTTGTTCCTGATCACTTGGGTGTGCACAAGACTAGGGATCAGGACTGAAGTTACTGCTCTCTCAGAGGGAGATTTTGTGAAAGGCTCTTTATACCTGGAGGCTTTTTCTGATTTTTTTTTTTTTTAAGATAGAATTGGATTACTTGATTTTTAGGGTAACTTCTAGCTTCAAAACTTTTTTTTTTTCCTAATAATGTCACTATTTTGGTTATGTTATATTCTTTCTGGGTAATAAGGAAGACCACAGCTCTGTTTCATAGATGTGGGCAAGAACAGCTAAAGGATTTAAAGCATCTAAGGTTTTTCAGAGTTTAGCTGAGCTAAAAGAGTATCCTGATTCCCATTCAGTTTTCCATTAGTTAGATCAATAAGATACTTAGAATAATCACCCACAGTGATTTGGAATAACTTCTTAACGTAGAATTTCCAATTATATTTTTCACTAATATAGATTTTTAAAGTTGCTATGTTTGAAATAGAGCTAAAAGAGGCATTCAGGTATTGCTTTTAATTCCTTTGTTTCTGTTGGCTCTTATCAGTCACATTTATTGTATTATGCTTTTTCTTTGTAGTACAAGGTCTATCAATAGACAATTTTTCTTTTCTTTAAGTTTCAAGGCATAATATATGAGAAATATTAAACATGCAGCTAAGTACCAGGAAGGTAATAATATAGAATCACATCTTTATCAGTTACAGGTAAAATAAGCATATTCTAAGATTAGAAGTAAACCCTATGAGCAGCAGTCCAGGAAGCATTCCAAAAAACCTACCCAAACTATTAGTCAGTGACTCGGAGGCAAGGCTGACAGGCAGCACTAGTCACGTACGGGTTCCATTGGCTTGTGTGTGACTGGGGACGCAAGGGGCAAAGAGGGCAAGTGACTTTGTGAAATCAAGGCAAAAAACAGTAGGTAAAAAAGGCAAACATTTCAGAAAGTGGGGCTCAAGAGCAGTCAGATGAAGGAATCAGGAAAGCCCTTGAATGTAATGAGGAAAGGAAAGGAGTCAGGACAACGGAGCTGAAATAGAAGTAGGACACACGTGGATAAGTGGGTGTGTAAACGTGGGGGTGTTTACACAAATGGACTTATGAATACTTACGGGCATTATTTCATGTGGTCTTCACAATAAGCCTATTAAGTGGACATAGAACGATTGTTGATTGTTCATATTGACTCAAGAAAACAGGAATTGGGAAGTCCTTTTTCTCTAATGTCACCTAGCTCTAAGTAGCTTTGTTAATCTGTTACCCAGTTCATGTTACTTCTTTTTATCTCAGTATCTCATTTAAAATATTTGAATAATTGTTTCTGCCTCACAGGATGAGAATTAGTGCTTATAAAATACTTGGCATAGTGCTGGTCTCATGGTAAATACCAATAAATGCTGTATGTTGCTGTTATTTCTAGTATGAGAGCTACAATTTGAATAACTTGAAATGTAGCATATTTCTTTCCCACTATCCTATATTTCATCCTTTATAGTGTAAAGTGGACTGGTTACTCATGTGTATATTTACAAAATGGTTTATCTACACGTGTGTATTTACAAAATGGTTTTAACCCATGTGAAATCTGTCTTACACAAAAATTGCCAAATGTTGGGAGATTTTACATCTTTTCCATTAGTTTTTGGCCATATATCACATTTTATCTTTTGTGCAATGAATCTGCTTTCCTATTTTTCTACTGGTTATTGAAGAAAGTAAGATAATAACTCATAAAATAGCCATGGCATCTATTAAGAGGGTCCTTATACTATTTCATGTGTGTTTTATGTTTTCTTTCAAATTGTTACCAACAGTGAAGAAGCTCTTTTTTTTATTTTTATTTTTGTAAATGTACCTTCAGTAGATATGCAGTGGCAACTTTTAATATACAGTTTATTTTCCAGTAATCTTTGTGTAGTTAGCTTTCTTGTCCATAAAATAAAAATATTTTTAAAAAAGTACCTGACACTGCATAGTGTATTTTTTAACTAGTTGGCTGTTGTGCAGAAAATTTGATTCTTCTCTCAGACTCCCTTATGGTATATCCTTGGCATTTCTTACCTTTGTTACTCTTTGTTTCCTTCATGAATAAAGATATCATTATAAGGTCTTAAACAAGTTTGTTCTATGTTAATATACCAGGTGATCATTCTTACTCAGACAGATATAGATTGAACACTCAGACTATCAAATAAAAAGTTGTCTTTTTTGGTGGGGGTATGCCGGGGATTGAAATCAGGGGCACTCAACCACCAAGCTACATCCCCAGCCCTATTTTGTATTTTATGAGAGACAGGGTCTCGCTGAGTTGCATAGCACTTTGCCATTGCTGAGACTGGCTTTGAACTTGTGATCCTTCTGCCTCAACCTCCCTAGGTGTAAGGGAAACATGACTTAAGAATCAGATTCAGGTTCAGATTATTGGGTCAGCTCGTCATAGCTATGTGAACTTGAACATAGTACTTGACTTTTTTGCTACCAGTTTCATTATATATAAAGAGAATTAATGAGCCATCTTATAGAGTTGTCCTAAATTTTTTCTTTATTTCTCTGATATATATAAGTATAAAAGTTGTTCGTATTAATGGGGTGTCATGTGATACTTTGATACATGTGTACATTGGGTAATGTTTAAATCAGGTTAAACATATCTCCTCAAACATATTTATTTAAGGTAAAAACATTCAGAATACTCTTTTTGAAATACACGTCCTGCTGTGCAGTAGCACACGAGAACTTGTTACTCCAACTGACTGTAACTGTCCATTCCTATGCCCTACTCTCCTTGCCTCTGGTAACTACCAGTCTACTCTCAACTTCTTTGAGATTGACTTTGTAATATTTCACATATTAAAGAGAGACATCATGCAGCACTTATCTTTCTGTTCCTGACTTATTTCACTTCACATAATCTCTAGTTGTATCCATGATGTCAAAAATGGCAAGATTTTATTTTTTAATGGCTGAATAGTATTCCATGGTGCATATGTACCACATTTTATCTATTCATCAATTGATGAACACTTACGTTATTTCCATTTTTTGTCTATTACGATTGGTGCCTCAGTGAACATGAGAATACAGGAGTCTTTTCAACATAACAATTTCGTTTTATATATATATACACATACATCTATACACACACACACACACACACACAAATATATATATTCATTCCCAGGATGTAGATTGCCAAATCATATGGCAGCTCTATTTTTAATTTTTTGAAGAACCTCCATACTGTTTTCCATAATGGCTATACTGATTTCCATTCTAACCATCAATGTGCAAGTGTTTCCTTTTTTCCACATCCTCACCAGCACTTGTTATCTTTAGTCTTTTTGATAATATACATTATTACTAGAGTAAGGTAATGGCTCATTGTGGTTTTGATTTGCATTTGTCTGATGATTAGTGATGTTAAGCATATTTTCATATACTAGTTGGTCATTTATATGTTTTCTTTTGAGAAAAAGCTGTTAAGATCTGTGACCCAAGGGGAAGGGAAGAATAGAAGTTCATTGGATTAGACAAAGAGGAATGAAGGGAAGGGAGGGGAGATAGGAATAGGAAAGACAGTAGAATGAATCGGACATAACCTTCCTATATTCATATACATGACTAGTGAAACTCCACATCATGTACAACCACAAGAATGGGAAGTTATACTCCATGTATGTATAATATGTCAAAATACACTCTACTGTCATGTATATATAAAAGAACAAATTTTAAAAAGTGGGGAAAAATACATCTGTGTCCCTTTTTTTAATAACTTTTTTTTAGCGTTAATTCTATATTTGTGGATATTAGCCTTAGTTTACAAATATTTTCTCCAGTTCTGATAGTTTCCTTTTCTGTGCTTTTGAGCTTAATATAATCCCATTTGTCTATTTTTGTTTTTGTTTGCTATGATTTGGGTGTCTAATCCCAAGTTCTTTGTCCATTCCAGTGTTCTAAAGTGTTTCCCCTGTTTCTTCTAGTAGTTTATAGCTTCAGGTCTTACCTGTAAGTCTTTAATCCATTTTAAGTTGAATTTTGGTACTCATGAGAACTAAGGGTCTGATTTTTAATTAAAAGAATTTCTAGCACACAGAGATTGATCAAAAATGTTACTCCTTCCTAAGGAATTGGCTTTAGTGAATAAAGTGGCTTATTTAGAAATAGTGAACAATATCTGTCCTACCCAAGTTCAATACATTATTTATTATCCTTTGAAACCAATATACTTTGAAAAAGCTATAAAGGATAGTAGAAGTGGTGGTATTATTTTACTTGGAATTCAGTGTGTAGAAATGTACTCATAAACTTTGCTATGTTGATATAGGCAGTTGAGTTTGTTGCCAAATGAATTTTAGTAGTTTATTATTCATTTTATCCAAGCTAAAGGACCTAAATGGTCTCTAGCCACTAGTTCAGGTTGAATGCATCTCAGTCAAGTTGTTAAACTGAGAGGACATTGCAGATATTTGGTTAGCTCTTATGAGAGTTACTTGGTACATGCTCTTTCCTCAGGAATTTGTACACTTTTTTCTGTACTTAAAGTAGGATCAAGTAGTACCCCATGACTGCAGATTTCCAGAGTGCATGAGAACAAAGTCCTAATGTTATATAATTTATGCTTCAAATTTTTACCTCCTTGTGTGTGATCATATGACATCTTCTAAGATGTGGTCATGTAACAAGTTTGGTCATTTTGTGGAATTAGGTGCATGTATTAGTTCTGGATTTTGTACAGTTTTTTCTAATGTCTTCTATCCCTAAACTGTTTAAAAACATCAAGAGTACTGTATTAGGATTAATATAATATTACTCTTACTGATTACTTTCTTTAGTAGAGTACTATTTCTGTCAGAGGGAGTCTTCTGCTTTATTTTCATGGGTTACTTTTCACTACTTTCTGTATAGTTGAAGAAAACAAGTGGGAGGATGGTATTCATGAAGTTATGTCCACTCTCAGTTGATCTGTCAGTGATATAAATAGGAACAGGAAAAATATCATGGTGTGCCTTTAACACATCATATTATTAATTGCTGAGTGAATTGCATAAAAGCCTTCTCTTCCAGATCACTAAGAAAATCTCTGAGTATTTCTCCTTACTTTGGTAACCTCAATTTCTTGCGGATGTTTCTGTTAAGGTCTAGAAATGTCCAGATTTTCATTTTAATTAAATAGAAAAAGTGATTAAATGATGAATCAGAATTTAAGGAACTAGGATGAGGAGTAACATTTATTGTTTATTATATGTTTTTTGGCCTGGAGTACTAAAACTCCAGCAGTTTTATATAATAGTGCATGGTCAATGTCTTTACTAAACAAGGAAAAACTTTTCATTCAAAATAGCATTTACAAGCCAGATGTACTTACCTTCCTCCTAGTGTATCTGTCTTAAAGCCTTCAGAAGAAAATGGCTTAAAAATTGTTTTCACGTCTAGATTTGAGTAAAATCACTTGTCATACATGAGTTACAAAATGCAGAGCTTCATTCTGAAGCTGCCTGTTTCTCATTTGGATCTGACATATTAAAAAGCATATAATTAATGGTTGACATTAGTAATTAACATTAACTTTATGGTGCTTAATATGCCATCATTCATCCATCAAATAACCAGAAATGCATTTTGTGTTGTCATAAAGGTTTTAATTATATAAAACGGTCCTTCAGTTTTCATATGATATGAATGAAAAAAGCAAAAAAGTGTCCTTAATGAATATTTCTGTAAGTATTTCTTGGGTGTTAGCTATATTTTTATTTCTTTTTAGGAGTATTCATCAACAATTGTGCCAGGAATTTCAAAGGGAGAATGTGGACCTAATTGTGCAGTCTTCATTATCGGCTAAAGAGCGCCACCTTGCTGCAATTGCTGGTGCACTATGGAAACATTTCTTTTCATTTTTGAAGAGTCAGAGAATGGCACAGATTGTGCCTCCCTCACAACTTGCAGATGCAGCTGCAGGTCAGCATTAATTGTTAATTTGCTAATTACATTATCTTTTTGCAGACTCTCTGTCAGTATTTCCCTCTATTTTCTTGGTAACAAACTTTCTTTATAACAGTGTAATATTTTTTTCTTTTTATTTAATTCAATTTATTTATTTATTCTACTTAGGTATACATGATAGCAGAATGCATTTTGATTCATTGTACACAGATAGAGCACAGCTTTTCATTTCTCTGGTTGTATGTGATGTAGAATCACAACATACATGCAGTCATACATAAAGCAAGAGCTATGATGTTCATCTCATTCCACCATCTTTACTGTCTCCATGTGCCCTACCCCTGGAATAAATATTTTGATAGCCAGAAAGATGAAGTGAATTATATATTTTTAAATTGGAACACATTGGCTTGTTTATTATTAAAAATTAGATGATTATTTGCTAAAAATAAGTAATTTTTAATCTTAAAAACATTTAATGTACACGAACTTTTCTTATACATGTGATATTTGAAAGTGAAGTGCTGTTTGATTACATCTAATTTGAATAGCTTATTTTCAAATTGTTTAAGCAGATATCTGCTTACAAGACTAATTTATGTAAAGAGTAATAGAATACAGAATGAATACCACTTCAACACCATGAGGATGAGATCAGAATGACATTAAACATAAAGAATATTATCATTCTGACTTTTAGATCTATTTTAGGTTGTAAGTTTTACTTAATTTGATTATAGATCTAAGCATAGTCCTTAGGATTTAGAGAAGTCTGACTCATCAAATTACAGGGAAAATTTTGACAATATTTGTGTATATTCAGTTTTCTTAAAAGAGATCATTATTCTTCTCAAAGTTATATTTTACCCAAACTGTATTAAGAAGTACTGGAATAGACTGATCAGTATGGTTATTACATATATTAAAGTAAAGTTAACTAAAGGTATTTTATGTATTTAAATGTAATATTTTCCAAAACCTAGGATTTACAGCATTTATGTTAACCTGGTACGGATGAAGAAACTGAGCTAAAAGCAACTACATGAAAGACTGAATGTTATAAATTTGGAAAGATCTGGAATTCTGGTAGCACTTACATAATTAAGATTTTACAATGATAGATTGAAGAATTATGGCAGGACAGTGGTTTCTAACTACTGCAATATCAGTGAAAATAAATATTGATATTCAATCAGTTGAATCACAGCCATCATTAATAGCTGATATGACTCACCTTTCTTAACATTTTTCATCCCAGCTTCCACTCAGTCAACAAAAATGAATTTCATTTATTAAGTCAGTGCAATCTTAGGTTCTGAAAATAAATGGTATGTAAATACAAAGAAAAATGCATGGGTTTGGTTTTGGTTTGAAATAAACATTCATAGTTCAGGAGAAAATCATTTTCTTCATTTAAAAACCACTAACTATGCCCAGTTTTATAGGCATTTGGGACTTATCAATGAGGGGGGAAAAAGAACAAGACTATTTGTTCTCATAAAGGTTATAGTCTGGTGGGAAAGGGAACCAAAGAGAATGGATTTTTTAAATGTGTAATTTGTTAGATTGATAAATCCTGTGGAAAGAAACAAAAATACAGAAAGGGATGGGTAAGGCCAGAGGTAGGCTGTAATTTTTTAAAAAATTAATTGATGAATGAATGAATTAATATATTTATTTATTTATTGGTACTGGAGATCTAAACCAGGGGCATTTATCCACTTAGCCATATCTCTCACCCTTTTAGTTTTTCATTTTGAGACAGGATATCGCTAAGTTACTCTGGGCCTTGCTAAGTTGCTGAGGCTGTCTTTGAACTTGCAGTCCTCCTGCCTCAGCCTTCCGAGCTATTAGGATTACAGGTGTGAGCCACTGCACCCAGTTTGTAATTTTAAATGGAGTGTTCAGGAAGTCCTGAGTAACATTTGCACAAAAACCTGAAGGAAGTGAAAGGCCATGCTATGCACAAGTCCAGAGTTGAGAGAGAAACTATAGGGAAGCAATAAAGGTTCATGTGGAGTAAGAAAGGGCAAGCTAGTTGCATTCTGTTTCATTAAGTGTCTATAGTAACTGTTGCTCTTACTTTGAGATGAGAAGCTTTTAGTAAGTTCTGAGCAGAGGAACAGTATGATCCTTCAGGTTAGCAAGTTGACACTGGACAAAAGGAGCAAGGGGAGAAGTTGGGAGGCCAGTTAAGGCACTACTGCAACAACACAGAAATGATCAACTTGGACTAAGGTGTTAGTAGCAGAGGTGGTGAGAAATGGTCAGATTTCTCATCTGAAGATAAAGTATTTTGCTAAGTGGGTAAAGTGAGGTAACCAAACAGTTCATAAAAGAAGTTAAAGGTAACTAACTGTAGCCATTTGCTGAGATGAGAAAGATTATGGCAGGAACAGATATTCTGAGAGAAGACTAAGTTTTTTATTTTTAGTTTTTGATACAATGTTTTAAATATCCATTATAATCTAAATAGACAAGTAAAGTAGGAACTTGGATAATAAACCTAGAGTTTAGGGAAGAAGTTTAAGATGGAAGTTTAAATTTGGAGACTGTCCATATGTAGATAGTCTTGTAAGCCATGATGTAGGAGATCACCAATAGTCTAAGTATGGGTAAAAACTAAGTTTGAAGACTGGGCTGTAGTATATTTCTACATTGAAATTAAGGTAAGGAAACCGAAAAGGAGTGCAGGTAAGAAAAAAAAAAGAAAGAAAGAAAATACAGTGTCCTGAAAACCAGGAGGAGAAAATGATCAACTGCATCTCACATGCTGCTGATGAATCAAGTAAGATGAGCCCTGAAATTGAATAAATCATTGAATTTTATAAGAAGGAAGACATCTGTGACATTGAAGAGCAGTTTCTGTTTAGTGGAGAATCAATGGACTAAAGATAAATCAAGAGAAAATGTAAAAAGAATTGCAAACTACAAATATAGATAAATCTATTAATATCACCATTTAAGAAAAATAGAGATGAATTGGAGCAGTGGAGTCAAAGAGAAGGGTTTGTTTTTGTTTTAAATAAGCTGGAAGAAATTTCAGTATATTTAATACTTACAAGAATGTTCCAGAGTAAAGGAAAATTGGATGGTGCAAAAAAGTCACTTTTGCTTTAGTGTCAAGAGAAAATGAGACCCCACAAAGGAACTTGGTATTCGTTCATTTATAGTAGCAGTAGAGAAGGCAGAGTAAATGGGCCTTGATGGTGATAGCTGGGTAAATGTGGTAGGAGCTTTTGGTAGTACTGGTCTGATGTTTCTCATTTCTCTGTGAAGTAGTAAATAAAGCCTTTTTTTTTTTTTTGGTACCGGGGATTGAACTCAGGGATACTCTACCACTGAGCCACATCCCCAGCCCTATTTTGTGTTTCATGTAGAGACAGGGTCTCACTGAGTTGCTTAGCGCCTCGCCGTTGCTGAGGCTGGTTTTGAACTCGCGATTCTCCTGTCTCAGCCTCCCAGAGTGCTGGAATTACAGGCTTGCGCCACCACACCCGGTTTAAATAAAAAGCCTTTTGCTGAAAGTGAGGTAGAGAGAGGAATTTCTGGCTGTTAACAAGGAAGATATGTGATAGTCCCCTAGGAGAAAAGAAAACTGAATGGACTAGGGAAATGTAGTATGACTGCTGGCTGGGGTCGGGGCCTGCATGAAGTGTGTAATCATATTTGTCAGCATTATTGTTCTCATTTATGTTAGTGCAGGTACTTGTGAGGAGGAGGAGGAGGCCAAGAAGTGGAATTAAACAGATGTGTTTTTTTTTTTCCCTAGGCAAGTACAGTAAATCAAGAAAAGTGCAAGGGAGTTTGTTGCATACACAAATGAGTGTAGTAATGGACAATGCCTTCAAGGTGCCTGAAGAGGGGAGGGAAGACATGAATGGAAGGAGGGTAGAGAAAGAGTTGTGGGTGCAATAGATTATAGGTCCTGATGAAATCAAAGAATTGTTGGATTTAGGGTCCTGGACTAAGGGAACTGGAAAGCAAATATGGCATCAAAAGATGGGGTACTTAAAAGTAAAATTATACAAAGATTGTGATTATTGGTAATGCCAAGATGTCTGGGATCATCATGGGAGTGTCTGAAAAAGAATGGAGGGTAGATTCTTTAGAGCAGAGGAGTGCCAAGAAATCAAGGGCCAAGATACCAGGGGAAAACACACCAAGGGTATGGTAAGGTTGCTGTTGGACAGAATACTAGTGAATGACAGTCTACCCGGAACGGAAGAGGAGTGAACTAGGAAAGTATAGGTGAGTACAAGAAGAGTTAGAAGAATTAGTGGCTGTTACTCTCTGATCATATATATGACATTCAAAGCTAGGAATTTTGGGAAAGAGAAAGAGAGAATGGTCTAGAAACAGCAATGTAAATCAAGAAGTAAACTCACCTAATCTATAGGTCAAGTGTTATGAGGGGTGTGGGAGAATAAACTACTACCATTTGAGAACACTACATAGATAGCAGTGTTTCATAAACAATTGATTGATAAGCATAAATCACTGTAGTACAGATTGAGTTGATGGGATTCCCAGGAAATCACAAGAAGAAGTATATTTGTTCAACATCATTATAATTAAAAAATTCTGGCTCCTAGATTTTGGGTTCTGAAGAAAGTAGGGTATGATTGATTATAGGAGATCAATATTAAAGAAAATGTGTTCTGAGGTAAGAGTGAACTGCTCACTGTGACCAGAAGCAAGTAAATTAGCTTAATTATAAAAGAGTAAATGCTAGAAATATTTTTATGTATCTTTGAATGATGGCAACACACAAGCAGAAACTTCCAGGCTGAGTTGAAGAATGCAGTACAGATCAATAATGATAAGAACAAGATAGATGCTTCTAGACTCTTTCTTGAAGATCTGGATGATGCTATTAGAAATTTCTTTGACAACATGAATTTAGTTCAGTTTTAGCTTTTTGCTTGTTCTACATTTCTAGATGTGACATTTTATTATTTGATACTTTTTATCACTATTAAATAATCAGTTGAGGGTAAGTTTAAAAATTTTTCTCACCTTAGTTTCTTTTATTTTAAATCTAGATTTTACTTTGTTGGCAGCAGACATGCCAAGCACTGCTCCATCAGATCTTCAGCCTCAGCCAGTGATATCAATAATTCAACTTTATGGTTGGGATGATATCATCTGCCCCCAAGTTGTAGCAAAATATTTAAGTCATTTACTACAAAATAGGTAGGTGTCTTTTTCAGACGTACTTATTAATGTAAGCCCTCATAGATCAGTACACTGGTAAGGTAAGAATTATCTCAAATGAAAAATTATCTTTACCACATATATTCTCACTTTGAAAGCTTTTTTGCTTTCGGATTCATCAACATTTCACAATAGTAATAGTAGGAAAGGTAGCTCATGTTTTGTGAGTTGCTTTTTTTTTTTTTTTTTTTTTGCCTTTTTGTTAATGTTAAGCCCTTTCAAAACTCAATAGACCATCCCCATTCTTATAAACAGATCAGAAATCAAATTTAGCCAGGCCTTTGGCTTCATAACAAGTGCTACTTTTTAAATTTCTTGGAGATATTATTTTAGAATCCCATGTGGGGTAATCTTGGATCATGAGTGCCTGTGGAGTGGAGGAACAGAGAAAGGGGTGGGGATGGAACTGGTCAGGAGACACACAAACATATATTTTGTCTGTAATTTTTTTTTACCCATTCCCCATATGGTCATGACCTCTTCTCTGTATAATTATTCCAAGGACCACTCTGATGTTTTATTGTTGTTGTTTTTTGTTTTTTCTACTTGTCACTTCCCTCATTATCATCCCACCTAGCTATATATAGCTTGCTTTTCCCATTTTATCCATATTCTTCCTCAGCCCTTCCCTTGGCTTATAACCGTCAGTGGAAAAAGAAAGTTTCAAATTAGAACATTACAAATGAAAACACAAATATTTATCCAGCATTTGTTTTTGAGTATATCTGTAGTATTCATTTTCAGCAATGCATGTCTGTTAGTGTATTCATCTGAAAAATGAGTGAAACCAAGTGGTGTTTATGGGAGATGTTAGATTGCATTTCTTTATTTGCTGTCTATACTCAGGGAATATATTGCTGTTTTTGTTCTTGTTTTTTTAATACTCATCAACTTGCCTTTACAGCACACTATATGAAGCACTTTCTCATTCAGGCTGTGTATCTTTTCAATCCTCAACTATAAGATCATGGATCCGTTGTGTTTTGCAAATGTACATAAAAAATCTCTCTGGGCCTGATGATTTGTTTACTGATGCAGTTCCTGAGCAGGCAGTTGGTAAGTGAGTGGTGTATACGTTTATTTGGTGAGGCATGGAGGGAGTACCTGTGGAAAGCTTTTTGCTCTCTAGATTATTACATAAATTAATACAAAATATACAAAGTATGTTTATAATTAGGTGTATATGTAAGCAGAAATTTCTTCTTCCCTTTTGCATCCTGTTCCTTTTTCTTGATATATATATACATATATATGTATATACTTGATATATATGCATGTATATATATATTCTTGATATATATACACTTGATATACACACATACATACATATATATGTGTGTGTGTGTGTGTGTATATATATATATATATATATATATATATATATATATATGTATTTTTTTTTTTGTTGTTACTACATATGACAAATTCCCCTGCTGTCAAGATAAAAGAACTTGCTTCCTTGGAAGCCAAGAACAAAAACTTGCTCCTCGGGTGACAAGCTAGTTTTTTTTCACTCTGAAAAAATTGATCACACAATAACGTGGAAATGTGAAGTATTACCAGATATCACACTGTGAATACCCTAAAAAGAAAAACATCCAGTTGCGAATAATTCTCTCCTACTTTTTATTAGATATTTTGCCTTTCTTCTGCTTCACTATTAGTCATTGAGTGACAATGGTTACTTTTTTTAAAATAACCCATACAGTTGTATTTTCTTTAGAACACACCTTTTTCTCAAATTGTTTTTTTTCAACCATTTGGAGCAGGGCCAGCCTGAAAAAAGGCTTTAAATTTTCTCTGATATCTTACTAAATCAGTTGACTTTATATGAATGACTTTGGGCTAAGATGTTCATAAGTGAGAAAAATTTCCACTCTTTAATTTTATGGAAATTTGAATTTTTAAAAAAGCATGTCATAAACAAGGAATGTTACATTCTCTGCATTCATATATATACATATATTCAGCATATTGAAAACTGTATATTTTATTGTATATGTTTATATAATAAACAAATGTCATGTGATTTTATTTTAACAGAAAAAGATTACATGAAACAGTTGGCTGAATTGACAAGGTTACTATTTAAACTCTCTGAAGTAAAGAATATTTTCTCAAAGGCTCAAGTTGAATATTTACCCATTCCAGAAGACCCCCAAAAAGCACTTGTTCAATTCTTTGAGGTATTTTTCATTTATTAGTATAATTGTGTTACTAATTATCAGTTACTGATCAGTTATGATTATTTTTCAAAAAGACTTGAAGAAGTATTCTTAAAATTTTTCTATAAAATGAATTCTTTTAAATTGAATTATATTATCAGTTGCCTGCTATTATAAATTCTGGAGGGAGAAAACTGATTCTAAAGTATAGTACACCTCACTATTAGGAGAGCAGAAAATTTATATTTAATGAAGAACAATAAAACTAAAGAGTACTACATAAAAGTTTTACTCCAAGGCCACCCAAAATTTTAAGAATATCTTATTACTGAAATTGATGGATAGCAATGCTCTTTGGCACTTGCAAACTAAAGTTACTTATATAGGATTCATGATAGTTCTAACTGAATATTTACTGCCCTGTAGCAAACACTGTAAGCCTTAGTACTAGCTACTTCATATGTAGTATGATTGGGGTTTTAAAATCTAATCCATGTGGGGCTAGAGTTTTGGCTCAGTGGTAGAGCGCTTGCCTGGCATGTGTGAGGCACTGGTTTCAATTCTCAGTACTGCATATAAATAAATTAATTAAATAAAGGCCCATCAACAACTAAAAAAAAATTTAAAAAAAAAATCTAATCCATGTGTTTTCGTTTTTCTCCTTAATAAATAGTCCCATTCAAAGTTTCATTTTTAATTATTAATTTTAAGAATATTTCTGATGGGATAATGCTTGTTATTCTAAGTCCAGTTGAGGTCCTTAATGTGTTTAGATTAGTATCTTTTGTAAGCTATTCACAGTAAAAGTGGAGTGCTGGTTTTCTACAGGGTGGTTGGCATTAACTACACTAAAGATAATTACAACCAATAAGCTTTTTACATAAATATTAATTCTTCTATAAGTTTGAAGTTAAAATACAATTATGAGAAAATTAGAAATGTATAAACACTAACAACATTTAGTAACAGAACTTCCAGATGTAAAATACACTTTTCTGTATTGAGCATTTTATTTAGTTGTTGACTGAGGCTCAACTTACAATTAAAAAAAAATACCTATTGTTTGCTTGGAACTCTACTGGATCAGAAAAGGAAATCAAGCTTTCCATTGGTTGTTCTCAAAGTCTTCCTTAATATAATTTAGCCCAAATTAATTTTTCTTTTATTATTAAACAAATGATACTTTTTTGATAAGTGCTGAAGAGTATTACCTAGGGTATGTTAGGAATTTTAAAAACCAGAAATTAGTCCTTGGTCTCAGAGAACTTTTACTTGTCAGAGACCAACACATATATAAAGTTTAAAATGGTAATGCAAGTCCTTATATATTTAGTGCCAGTTTGTTGATAGATCAATCAGTAGGTAAAGAATTCAGAGCATCTTAGTATAAGATGTTTACAGTTTATCTTGTGAAGAGCAGGAAGATTTTTAAGTAGGTCGGATTTGATTAAATGACGTTTATATGAAAATTAGAAACAATAATATATATTAAAAGTACAGGAGCTATCAACCAGAAGCTAGTGAGGTTTGGAAAGAATTGAAGGTTGAATGGATATGAAATAAATACTGTGTGTAACTAGAAGAGTGATGATACCTTAAGGAGAAATAGGAACTTCATGATTTAGGTTCGAGGAGAAGTAGACAAGAGGTTCACTTTGAAACTTGTTTAGCTTGGAGTTCTGTCAGGTGTCTCAAAGATTATCTACAAGTTCTGTGATTCACTGAGGGAGTGGGGGGACTCATGGAACTCAGAATATAGTTGTACTCACAGCCATGACCTGTTACAAAGAAAGCATATAAGGCACAAACAACAGCAAAAGGACAAGGTCCATGGCAGTGAAGTCTAAAGAAACCAGACATAGCTTTCAAGTGTCTTTTCCCAGTGGAGAAGAGACACAGGATATGTTTAATTCTTCAGCAAGGAGTAGTGATGAGACATGAAATATTGGCTATCAGGGAAGCTCATTAACAACTCACTGTCCATGGTTTTTATTTATTAGGGGCTGGTTACATGCACCCCTTTTGCCTTGCATTTGCAGAATTCTAGATGTACAAAAGGAAAATAGGCATTTGACATAGCCATATTGTTTACACAGACTTTTTAGGTACAGTGAGTCATTCTTATCAAGGAATAGTGAGAAGCTTCCCTAAAAATCTAAAGCCTCAAGGCCTAAACTCGCAGCAAGACTTTTTAAGGATATTAGCATTTGGCCTGCAATGTGAATTCTTTCCTGTACAGAAATGATATAAGTAGCTATAGTCAAGGAACTAAGAAATACATGTCTTTTAGTCTGGAGAGATTAGAACTAAACATAAAGAAATATTGAGGTGCCTTGGGTACTAAAGTTCAAAAATGTAGTTCATGGAATCCTGGGAGTTACTGATACATTGTCAAGAGGTTCTAGAGCTCAAAACTATATTGACATTTGTACAAATAGTGCAAAATCTTTTTAGCGTAAGTCAATACTGTGTCCTAAGATTATACTAGTATCCATGATAATTTACTTTTATGTACTCAGTAGAAAAAAGACAGTTAGTTCACTTAAGAACATCCTTAATGAAGCAGTAAAATTATTAATTTTATTAAATATTGACCCTTGAGTACATGTTCTTTTAATATTCTGTGAATGACAATGCAAAGTGCACTTAAAGCACTTTTGCTGCATGCCAAAGCAGTGTGGTTGTCTAAATAAAAAGACTTGTGTGATTATTTGAGTTGCAAGCTGAGCTGATTGCTTTTATCTTGAAAGAACAACTGACAAAATGTGGTTATTCAGACTTGGGTATTTGGCAGACATTTTTTCAAAAATGAATGAAGTAAGCCAGCCCATCACTTCAAAGAAAACAACTGACAATATCTGTTGCTAATAATATAATTTGAGCTTTCAAGAAAATTAGAATTTTGGAAAGCTTGTATTTGTCACCATGGGGTTGAGAATTTTCTGATACTTAATGACTTATTTTGATGAGAATAGTGTTAGTATTAATGCATATGTTTTTTCCCCAATATCAATAATGAAATGTGTCAACATCAGGAAGCTGTATAACTCAAGGAGTCAAAATTTTCCAAATGACCAATTCAAACCTCTTAACAAGCATTCATGGGTAAAAGATCTATTCAAAGTACAAGATATGCCAAGGTCTCTTAATGTAGCTGAGTAAGAAATGTCCATTGACATCATTTCAGATTCTAGGATTCTTTAGTTCCATGATTTTTTTTTTTTGACTGACCTCCAAGAAATACCACTTGTCAAGTTTTGGTCTAACAGCAAAGACAAATTTCCAGTTATTTGAAAAATCTGTCAAAATACTACTTCCACCTATGTGTGTTTGTGAGGCAAGATTTTCTTTATTCTGTAACAGATCATAAGAATAATATACAGAAGGAAATAAGAAATATAGCCAAGTTCTATTAACCTGGACAGTAAAGAGATTTGCAGAAATGTTTAAGAACTACCACTCTTCTCACTAATTTGTTTTGGCAAATAGTTTTCACTAAAAGGTTACTCTCATCACTCCAGATCATGAGTGACCTTTCACTCCCTTTTATCCAACTACAGCCTTCTTCCAAGATTGCTCTTCCTCCCCTGTCCACCTTAATTAGCCTACTTGGAGCCTCACTTCAACTACTTTGAACAATACCCTCAAAATTGCAGTCTTTTGTCTTTTGGTCAAACCTATAAACACTTAATCTTAGGTCAGTGCAGTACAACAGCTTTCTCTCCTGCTTTCTCTCCTTCATCTTGTCTACCAAGAGCTACTGGGGCACCTGGCAGAGTTAGGAAGATCCCCTAACTATGTGTATTGGTGCCATTGTGGTCCAGTTTAGGTCACTGAAATCTACTCTTAATTTCCCAAAAATGATTTGAAAACTTTACTACTTTCTTCAGACTTTCTAATCCAACTCTAGACAGTCTTCTCTTGTTTCTTTTGTGGCCTTACGTACTTATTCTCACCTTCCTGATGTTATTCTCCTGTTTATTTTCTTTCCTCTTCCCTCCTTATTGTTATTTATTGCTAAACTAGCAGGTGATGGCTCATAAAGAAAAGTCTAGGAGGTAGAGGGATGTCGATTCCTATCATAAAGATGAACTTTCTACAGGTTTTACTTGTTAGGATTTGGTAAGATTATTAATAGGCTTTCCTTGTAGGAATTTGGAGATTTTGAGTCCCCAGTCACATATATTTGAGCCTCCTTATTTGCTAGTCTTGATGTGATTTCATTATAACATCCTTGTACTCTAGTTTTGTGGGGGTGGGGGGGAATTCAGTGATACTTTGCTGAGTGAGACCTCCTATAAATAATTATTGATGAGTTGATTTTTTTTATTCTTTAACCTTTATTTTAATTATAAAAAACAAGACTTAATTCTTTTCACTTAAACTTTAATTGCTATGAATCATGGAAAGTTAAGGATGAAGGCCTAACTGTATTGGGTATATATGTGTGGGGTAAGGGAATTAAAGCCCATATTGTATAAAACCTGGAAAGTTAAATAATGTTTTCCTTTATTTATAGGCTATTGGTAAAACTTACAGGAGTCTCCAGACACTTTCTGAGAAGTCTGCTATGGTCACAAAGTCCTTAGAATACCTTGGTGAAGTATTAAAATACATAAAACCTTATTTGGGAAAAAAAATTTCCAGTGCAGGGCTGCAGCTCACTTACAGGATGATGGGTATGTATTCCTGACATTATTTTCCTAGTAACATTTCCTTAGGTTGAGCCTATAATATCAGGGTGGACAGAAATACACTGGTGAAATCACTTATTCTTCATACAGTCATAATAATCTGAAATACAGTGATTTAGCTTCACATAATTTGTGTTGGTCTTATGTTTGTAGTGCTTGTATTAATATTAAAATTAATCGTGATCAATACAGAAAATATACCAAAACCAGTTAGCAATAGTCTGCTGTAAATCACATTGTAAATACCTGAATAACTAAAATGGACCTTTTGTTAATGCTTATCTATACTTTATTAGAATTTAAAACATCAGAAATATGGTCTACTCTGTATGAAAAAGAGGTCAGGAGGTTTAATATGAGCACTAAGATATTTATGCTTCAAACCTTGTTTCTCACCATATTGTATTTTCCTTTTTCAAAAAGAAATCTTTTTCTGCGCCTGTTCTAGAACAATGGAATACATCTTTCTTTAGGAATTCAGTAATTTGAATATCTTTGTTCACTAAAACCATGTTGCTAACCAAAAATAGGAACTGGATAAAGGTACATGAAAAAGATTTCCTTAGAAGTTCTTATATAGAATTTATGTTTTTTAGCTTTTTTATTTCTCTATGGTCAAAACCTTATATCTATTCCCTTTAATCTTATGAATGTATAAATAAACCTGATTTAGGCTGTCTCAAACCTTTTATCTTTGTTGTGAAAGATAAAGGAGAATGTGAAAAATGTGTAAATATGGATGATGGGGAATGTAGTGAAAGCAGTGGTAGCAATTCAGACATCTTAATTTTAGAATATTTATTATAAATTTATTATAAATTTTACATAGCAAAATATAGATTAGCATTTTAGCATTTAGGCTTATGTTAGTCTCTAAAAAAAAAGTTTTATGATGTTTCCCGATTTAGCTTTTTGCCAAGCTAAGTGTATGATTATAGTTTTGTCTTTATATTACAGAATATATGATTGTCTTATCAGAAACTGCAAAATCACATTGGATTGGTGATATGTAGACCTGGGCAAAATTTTACTTACGAAGAATTGAGGGACTTCTTTGTTCTGCAACCTTGTTTTTTGGTTTAGTGGCAAATAGATTCATATTCTTCCTTTTTGTCTAGATCTCAAAGATAAGGAATAGAATATACAAATATAACGTTACCCATTTACTCATTAGAAATTAGGAACAGGTAGGTTTGGGGATATAGCTCAGTGGTAGAGTGCTTGCCTAGCATGTGTGAGGCTCGGGGTTCAATCCCCAGCACTGCAAAAGAAAGAGAGAAAAATAAATAAGGAGCAGGTAACTTACTGTTTGCTTGATGTAGAAGGTTTAGGACAAAGTAAAGAAGGTATAAACATGGGAAAATCTGAAAGTGTGTTGGATTGGGCTACCAAAACCAGTTGAGGAAAGAGGAGTTAATCCCTGAAGTGGTGGCCTATTTACCTTGCCAGCTCCTGACAGGACACCTCTGCTGTTCATTTGTAAGGCTGCTAGTGGAAGGAAGATACATGCTGTTGATAAAACCACAGTCCATGTTAAGGAAAGCATCTGGGATCCTGATTATACTCCAGTAATTTCTGAAAAGGCAGAGTTGATCATTAGTAATATCCTCAACTTCCCTCTTCTTTGTATTTTTTTAATCAATGTGTACAGGGGGAAACAGGGTTGTGTTTGTTTCAGTTTTGTTGTAGTTTAGTTTTCTCATTCTTCTCATCTCATACTTTCTGTTTCCATTCCTTTCCTTTTGGTCACCCCTGTCTCTTTGGCCATTTTTGCCTTTTTGTTTTTGTGGTTGAAGTTCTATCCATGAATTTACAGGGCCCAGCCCAATTGTCCCCTCTTTTCTCACATTCCCAGGTAGACTTGGTCTCCCTGATTTCACTTCATCCGTTTTTATCTCACGGCATTTTTTATACCTTTTCAATTGTTATAAATGTGTACCTGACATGCCTTACTAATTTTGAACCTTATTTAGGGTAGTAACCATAACTTCTGAATTTTTTATTTCCCTCATGTTAAATTTTGGAGGAAAAAAAAAGAATATTTACTGAGTGTGTATCAGATACTATATTGGGAATTGAAAATATATTGGTTTAAAAGTTTCTCCAGTGTAGGTAATAGCATGTGCTAAATATTTCTGGAATTTAATAAATTTATAAGTCTATCAGTAGTGCATCATATGTAAATGTTTTTAAATAAGATTGCTTCTGAATGTAAATAGATCTTTAAATATATATTATAATGATTCCAGTCCTTTTTGAGTAAAAAGTAAGTAAATATACAAGAACTTTTTTATAATGGTTATCTTCAGACAAGGAGATTATCTTTGTATTAGTACATTTCTGTATTTCAGTTTGATCAATCAATAAGTAATATGTTTATAGACAGGAAAAAGATGTTGTTGTTGTTTATAAACCTACTATGTATTTAAACTGTTCCCAAAGTTTTTTACTTAAGTTTTTCTGCATCATTCCTGTTTGCATTTTTTTTAGTTGTAGATGGACACAATATCTTTATTTTATTGCTTTGTATGTGGTGCTGAGGATTGAACCCAGGGCCTCATGCATGCAAGGCAAGCACTCTACCGCTGAGCTACAATCCCAGCCCCCCTGTTTGCATTTTTAATATCACATATGTACAGATATTCTCTGCTAAAATTTAAGTAGGAATCTGGAACATCAAATGTATTAACTAAAACAAATGTGTTAACTTTTGCTTTCTGTGGCCTCATAAAAACTAAGGTCTCAAAAAAAGAAATGAGCTGAAGGGAACAAAAATCTTCCAATCTCAGTTTGAAGCACAGATGAATCTGACAGTGTGATAGATCTACCTCTCTCTGTAAAATATGGCAAAGTTGCTGGAATATTTATAATAATCATATTCTGATATTTTAAAGATTATTCTTTAAAAAAAAAACAAAAAACAAAAAACTAAGGTCTCCAACAAAGGGCTTTAACCACTGCAGAAGATAAAATACAAATGTAGATGATGTGTTTTTGGTTGGTAGGTATCTACTCTTTATAAGTAATATCTTTATGACACCTGAGAGCAATGTGAATCATTTCAAATGTTGGTTATGATGATAGTTTCTTTATGGATATATTAATGTTAGTTAGAATGTGAGTTCTTCTTATATTGCTGTCAGATTCAAGTTTTCCACCCACTAGAAAAATGAGGAGCAAGCTAGCATTATTTAAAATATTGCTAAGTGAACACTGTTTCTTTATGATTGATTATTGTACTTCCTTTTACAACAGAAGATTAATGTTGCAGTTTGTTGTTCTTAGAAGTGATTATTGGTTGTTGTTTATTTTTTTTAACATCAATATACTCTTCTATAAGCAGGTGTGTTTTCCTTCTGAGCTTGAATTTGATGGAAATGACTTTGTTATCTTTTTTGCTTTCTAAGGTAGAATGAAATATAAAAGTTTATGCAGTAGTTTTACCACTTTGCTGTTGGAACAAGCACTTAACCTCTTTTTAAATTTGTTTTTTAAATAAATGAGGCTTCAGTAGCAATAATACACCCTAGTGGGAATTATATATCTGTTACCTACTATATTAAACAAAGAATATTCATTTGTTAAGTTTTACTCTCATCAGACGTAATAGTTGATGGACTCTAGCATCAAGGAAATCTATATATTTCAAGTCTCTTTTATTCTAGATTCAAAATTTTGGTTTTTTTTTCAATGTTAAATAAGTGAAAGGTATAAAAACTGAAGTTCAAGGAGCCTAAATGATTGTTCCAAGGTGTTACAACTTCTTCTACTTTTCCTGTTTTAAAAATTAATTTTAGTTAAACCTGTTCTTGTGAACTAGATTGAGGCAGCCTATAAAATTATATATCAGATAAAAACATAAAGAAACAGAAGAATCAAGAAAATAATTGTAAAGCAGAATGTATGAATGCCAGTTGCTCATAATGTTTGTTTTTCCCAACCAGAAGTCTGAGAGAAGTTTATCTCAGTGAAATACAGGCTTAAACTAACATCTTTTGACTCCCAGGATATGTTTCTTGCTACTACCTATTTTAACTTGATCCTACATATTTTAAATATAAATTTTTTTTTGTGGAATAATAAATGCTCTAGTTAGGAGACAAACATAACTGCTGTTGTTTCTCTTCTCTGTTAGGAATTCTTGTTAAGTCATGGGCTCACATTTTTGCCACCTCCAAAGCCCAGAAATTGCTGTTTCGGATCATAGATTGTTTACTGCTCCCACATACAGTATTACAGCAAGAGAAGGAATTGCCTGCGCCCATGTTGACTGCAATTCAGAAGAGTCTTCCTTTATATCTCCAGGTATATAAGCAGTGTGGCTGCTTAAAAGTAATAAAAAGGGAAATTTTGTCTTAAAACGTAATTTACCAAATACAGATTTAAGAAGTGGACATTGTAATCTCAAGGTACATGTGTACCGGTAACACTACATTGAACAAGTTTTAAACTTTTGTGTTTGGCTCTAAAAACAAAGATTTAAAAGGCAAGTCCTCAGTCTGAAAGAGCTTGAAGTTTAAAGGGGATCAGACTGTTATGAACACTTAATGGTAGTGTGCTCTGTATTTTCCTTAGAGACCTGAGCTACCTATCCATCAACCAGACTAGGGTGGAGGAGATGTGAGAAGATACTGTGCAGGATATTAAGTGTAGAAGAGCTGAATGAGTTAAAGTTGAGGACTATTTCTGTCAGAGGGAGCAACATGTACTAGGGCTGGAACTTTAAGAAAAATAAGGCACACTGGGGAAAAGCAAATAGTTCTATTATGGTTGAAAATTCATATGGAAGGAGCCTTATGCAGGAGGGCTTTATATACCATACTAAAGAGTTTGAATTTCATCTTTGACATGAGAAGTATTGATGGATTTTGAGCAAAGAGGTGGAAGTGACAATCATGTTTACATTTTAGGAAAATGATTCTGGTGTCAACATCTAAAATAGTGAGGAGGTTAGATTGGAGATACGAAGTGCAGTGATAACAGAATGCTAGTTCATTGATATTACCTACACATTATCTGAAAGTTTTAAATTAAGGCAGTGAGATTAGAGCCCATACAGCAATATTTCAAAAACATTGACAAGCCCTGATTAAAAATACTTGCTGAGTGAATTATGGAGGAACAGAGAGAAATGAAATGCTTCCTAGATTGCCGAATGACTGCCACTCAGTATCACACTAGTACTACAGTTATTAGTACTGCTAACTAAAATGGGAAATTCTGTGGCAGTTATCAAGAATACGAACAACAGGGCTGGGATTGTGGCTCAGCGGTGGAGCGCTTGCCTCGCATGCGTGAGGCCCTGGGTTCGATCCTCAGCACCACATACAAAGCAATAAAATAAAGACATTGTGTCCATCTACAACTAAAAAAATATTAAAAAAAAAAAAAAGAATACGAACAACAATAAGTGTTGGCGAGGTTGTGGGGAAAAAGGCACTCTCATACATTGCTGGTGGAACTGCAAATTGGTGCAACCAATCTGGAAAGCAGTGTGGAGATTCCTTAGAAAACTTGGAATGGAACCACCATTGGAGCTTGCTTTCCCTCTCCTCAGTCTATACCCAGAAGACTTAAAAACAGCATACTACAGTGATGCAGCCATTTCAATGTTTATAGCAGCTCAATTCACAATAGCTAAACTGTGGAACCAAGCTAGATGCCCTTTGATAGACCAATGGATAAAGAAGCTGTGGTATATATACTCAATGGAATATTACTCAGCAATAAAAGAGAATAAAATTATGGCATTTGCAGGTAAATGAATGGAGTTGGAGAATATCATGCTAAGTGAAGTAAGCCAATCTCAGAAAACCAAATGCTGAATGTACTCGTTGATAAGTGGGTGCTGATCCATAATGTGGGGAAGGACATGGGAACAATGGAGGAACTCTGTTCACAGGGGTGTAAGGGGGGAGGGGGCATGGGGTCAGTAAAGGTGGTGGAATATGATGGTCATCATAGCCCTGACTTTATGTATGACTGCATGTATGTTGTGATTCTATATCACTTACAACCAGAGAAATGAAATGTTATCCTCTAAAATAATAAAAATTTAAAAAAACAAAATTTAAAAAAATAAAATAAAATGGGAAATTCTGGAGATACAGGGATGAAGGTAACAATCAGTTTTTGAGCAACTTTAGTTTGAAACTTATGGAATATCTAGTAATGAAGTCCAGTGGTCAGTTGGAAATATTGACCTGTCATTCATTATTGAAGATAAATGCTTCTTAATTTGAGGTCCAGCAAGGAAAACTGAAGAGGAAAGGAGAAAGTAAATTTTGATTAGGTAATTAAGTGATCTCTTTTATAGATGGATTATTTAGATTTCTGGGAAATTTTAAGTTGACTTGGTAATTTTGTATTTATGATAGTACTTAAATCAAAGTTTAATGTGTCATCCAGCAAAAAGATAAAGAGCACTCCACAGCACAATGTGGACTGCTCATCTCACCAATTGGCAGATGAGAGGAAAGGAAGACGGGTTACCAAGAGGATATCTTCTTACTCAACCAGTCCATGAGTTTCATGAGTTTCCATTTGGCAGAACTAAAAAGGATCCAAATTTTTAATTTCTTACAAGTGTCCAGCTCGTGTCTTCAGAATTTTACAAAAGTATTCATGTATTACTTCATCTTCTGATTATTTATGCTTTTCCTTAAAGTATCCAAAAAGAGAGCTGATGGTGTCCTATTGTTTTTCTTTGTTCCAGTTGTTTACTTGCTAGTGTTCTGATAGCTTTATGCTATTTTTCATTTTGTAAATAAATTTAAAAAATTTCTTATTGGATAAATATTCATTTATAACTAAAACAACACTAGCAGAAAAAATTTCTTTTTCTCAAGGTTTTGGTTTATTCACTTATAAATATTAAATATCATAATCTATATGAATGTATTTTGTTAACTGGTATACAAATGGACCCTTCCATTAAATAATCGACATGTAACAAAACTTTGAGTTCTTGGGAACTTTATTGAGCTCCTAACTTTGCTAAACCTGTTTCCCTAAGCTGTAAAATGGATAGAAAAATATTAACTCATTGGGTGTTCTCTGAGAAATTTAAATAAAATAATGAATATAAAGTACTTGGCACAGTACCTGATCGAAAGATCTCTAAATAAATTGTTACCACTTGAAATCTTAATCTTCTTCATTTCTCTCCAATTAATTATTTTTTAAGAATTTATTGCCATATTGGTGGCACACACCTGTAATCCCAGTGAGGCAGAAGGCTGAGGCAGGAGGATCATAAATTCAAGGCAAGCCTCAGCAACTTAGCAAACCCCTGTCTCAAAATAAAAAGGAAAAAGGGCTGAGGATGTAGCTCAATGATAAAGCATTCCTGGGTTTAGTCTGTAGTGCAAACACAAAAAAATTATCACATTTATGGGCCTTTGGTGTGTGTATGGATGTGCGTGTGTGCACACGCGTGCATGTGCCCACGCGCTAGGAATAGAAACTAGGGTTTTAGGCATGCAAGTACTCCACAACTGACTACATTCCCGGCCCTAATTTACCTTATTTCTTTTTTTCTTTTTTCTTTTTTCTTTTTGGTACCAGGTATTGAACTCAGGGGATCTTGACCACTGAGCCACATCCTCAGCCCTATTTTGTGTTTTATGTAGAGACAGGGTCTCACTGAGTTGCTTAGTGCGTTGCCATTGCTGAGACTGGCTTTGAACTTGTGATCCTCCTGTCTCAGCCTCTCAAAGTGCTGGGATTACAGACATGCGCCACCACACCCGACTCCACATTTCTTAACACATAAAAGTTTTGGCATAAATTTAGACAAAACTGACCAGTGCCCTACATAAAAAAGACTGACTTAAAATGTGTTTTATAAATTGTGTGTGTGTGTGTGTGTACACATATATATATGTATATGTATTAGTCAGGTTTTCTGAGGACAAGAGAACCTGTTTTTCTTTCTATTCTTTTCCCCTGCTTCTGTGTCCATGCCCTCAAAATATGCACATTTCCATTAAATACCAGAGCATATGTAATATCTAAGCTCAGTTCCTGAAGGTTCATATGTGTTATCTTTGGAGGATGTCAGAGGTCATTTTGATTGTGATAATTTATAAATTATGGCATGATTATTAATTCTGGGGATTATGTTAGTAAATTCCTAAATATTGTGTGTGTTTTTTTGAAACTTTGCTTCTTAGTATTTCTTTCTTTTTCTCTTTCCCCATAGGGCATGTGTATCATATGCTGTCAGTCTCAAAATCCAAATACCTATTTGAATCAATTGCTAGGGAATGTTACTGAGCAATATATTGGGCGGTTTCTTCCAGCTTCACCATATGTTGCAGATGTTGGACAACATCCTGTTTTGCTGGCACTGAGGAATTCAGCCATCATTCCATCAATATCATCTCTAAAGAAATGTATTGTACAAGTTTTAAGGTACATCTAAGTAGTAAAAATAGGTATATCTATAAATCATTCATCTCTATTAGAAAGTAACAGTATCTCAAAAATATTGGCAACCATTTAGTGTGCTGGTAGTTTAAAAAGTTTTCTTTTCCTGAGAAAATATTAAGGATTTATTTAAAGAACATTTGCTCATAGCAGCCTAAGACAATACTTATTAAATTGCTTGTTTTCTCTGTGTAGCCATTATTTTCCTTATATATACATTGCTAAAATTATTTCATAGTTTTTCATCAGATAACCAATAATTTTATTTTGTACTATATAAAATACAGTAATTACATTTTATAAAAGATATTAAGGGAAAAGATAAATGCTAATATGAAATAAGAAGCTAAAATGTAGTCCTGTTTTATTAGTTGACCCTTTTTCTTAACTCCATTTTATTATTGAGCAGATTAATGAGCAAAACTTCTTAGGTTTTCTGCTAAACTACATATCCTTTAACTGCAATACTGGAAAATTCAGTAATAGAAATTATTTTTTCTCTTCATGTAATATTTAGCTTTACATGAAATTAGTCTTTAAAATTTAAGATGCTAGGGTGATACATATTATTGTTGCCTAGTGTAAGTATTCTGTTTTTTAATGACCTAATAATTTTAATGAACTGACAATATCTATCACCTCTTATTACAGAATTTCACAACTAAAATCTTATCTTCTTTTTGTGTTCCTAATATCCTCTTACATGGGTTTGGAAGCTTTATCTTCCTTTTCCCTCTCCTTTGACAAATGATTGCTTCCTTCCTTCATTTTCACTTCCCTTATCACATTGCGCCTAGACTGTTACCAGAGTCTCCCAACCACTTTCACCAGATCTAGTCTTTTTCTTCTAGTTTAGCCTAAAAAATGAACCTTGGTTACTTTTTTTTCTAAAATACTGGTGCATTTGGACACTTCTTTGTCCCCAAACCTTCCTTGGCTCCCTTCGACCTGTGAAATAAATTCCGTATTCTAGCTCTCCACAGTCTGTCACTTAACCTTTCCAAATATATTACATGTGGTGTCATATACAACAACTCCTAATGAGATTGGCTTAGTTATTGCAGCTCCAAAATGCTTTATGCTTACCTGCATCACAGCTTTCTTCATACCATTTTCTTCATTAAAATGCTGTGCCTCTGGGGGCTGGGGTTATGGCGCAGTGGTAGCGTGCTCACCTAGCATGCGTGAGGTACTGCGTTCGATCCTCAGCACCACATAAAAATAAAATAAAGATATTCTGTCCACCTACAACTAAAAAAATAAATAAACAAGAAAAAAAAATGCTGTGCCTCTGGACTAAATCCTGCCTATCATCTATGAAACCTACACCTGAGATCTCAGTATTGTATGATGGTTCTTTACTTTCTTAAAGTTGTGTGCCCTGTATGACTCGATTTGCAAATTCATAATAGTTTTGCCTCACTTGTTTCTGAATTTCCAGCAAGATTTTAGTAATCTACTACTATACTTGAGACGTTGCACAAGTAATTTTAGTATAAACTAACTGACAAATGCTAAAGTAAAATTAAATCCATATAACTATTTTTTAAGCCCCATTGTTGAAGATCCTAGTTGTATTAGTTGACTTTTCTACTCCCTTGTATCCAGTGGAAATGTTTTTTTTTCATGGTTTCTAGTTGAAGACTTGGACCTGGCACACCCCAGGTGCTCAGTTATTATCTGTTCTGGATATTAGTAAATCAGCAGTTTGTCCAAACAAATGGACAAAACCCACCCTCAAAGAATGAATGAATCTAATATGCAATATTTGCTAAAAGTTATGAAAAGAGAAACAATTATTATACATTGTTCCTTGCCTGAAGGAGTTTATAATCCTTAATGATTTCTGTGTTTCATTATGGCAAATTATCATTAGTTTTCAAATATATATTGATATCTAGTTTAGATTTAGCAATATTTCACAAGTTTTCAGATTTTCTAGACTTTTTTTGGAAACTGACAATGTTCACTTTCATTTATTCATTCAAATGTACACTGAACACTATGAGCAAGGACTTCTTCTAAGAGGTGAGGATACAAAGATGAGTAAGATTAAATTATTCTTACAGTCTCTGCTGAGCTATAATGCTAAAATTTGTCTTACCTTGAGAGGTGATATTAAATTCTAAACTAATTCTCTGATTCTTTTACCTACTGGAGAAAGATGTAAAGCTGAAGCAACAAGCGGATTCCTAGGACAAGACTTATTTATTTAGAAAGATATGAACCTTCTCAATTTCTTAAATAAATAAATATGAGGAGCAATTTGTTTATGCAAATTTGACATTAGAGAAAATGTTGAAGCCTTGAGGAGCTGAGAGAGGAGATCAGACTTATTAGAAAAGAAAAAAAACAACAACAAATTAATATGAACTTTCATTAAGTTCATTTTAAAGCCAAATGCCTTAAGTTTAGTTCATAATACATCCCTGCATTGTGTTTTGACCCTTATAGCACACCAAAAGGATGTGCAGTCATTATTTCTAACAGTTGATGTTTGAAGACAACATGGGGAAAGTAAATTTGCCAGTATCATTACAGTATATAGTATTTTGTTTTGCTCTGTTGAAAATTGTAAAGAGAAGAAAAAAACAAAATTTTGCTTCTTTTCAGGAAATCCTACTTTGCATTTAAAGGGTCAGCACCCCCTCCTCGCTTAGCATCTATTTTGGTCTTTATTCTCCAACTCTTCAAAGAAACTGAAATAGATGTTTATGATACTGAACTGCTCCTCCCTGGCATCTTAAAATGTTTGGTGTTGGTCAATGAACCCCAAGGTTAGTTTGCATATATACTTGTTTTTGTCATTGTTTTCTGTTTACAAGTTAGCAAACTACTCTTCCCCATCAGTTAAATGGGTGGTTACAAAAGGTTTTATGGCTATTTTATATCTGCTGGTATATCCTGGATAAGAATAAATCCCAGCCAGGAGCTGAGATTAGAGATAAAATGATTAAAAACTGACATATTTCGATTTGTTTCCGTTTTGTTTTGTGTTATTCCCTTGAAGGAAATAGTTTATTTAAGGGCTACTTTCTTTGTTAATGTCTGAAAGACTTTTTGTTCAGTCTAGCTCCAATATTAAATCTAATTTGTCAAATACCAAGTGGTCAGAGGTCAGTGTACTTTCTTCTATCCCAGTTTCTGCTAGAATATCTGTGCTGATTTGGGGGGAAACTTATGAGGATACTTTGATTCTAGTCTTTTTGTTTTTGGTCTCATAACCTTAAAGTATCACTTATTTAATCCCTAGTGTAAATACTTTAATAAGCTTATTGGGAATATGTAAAATAGGAGTAATACTTCAATCCTCAAGGAATTTTTAATGTAAATAGGGTTGTTTGTGTGTATTTACTGTTACAATGTGATTGTTCAAGGCAGAGCATCTCAAATGTTTCCACCTAAGTATTTTCAACTGCCAAGATAAATGAGTATGGTGCATACCCTGAAGAATCTGAGGGCAGCACCCGAAGTGGTAGTGGAAAGCTCAAACAAGTCTTTGAAATGTTCTGTTTTTATCTCAAAAACTTATGCCAATTTTTAAAAATACATATTTATTTCAGTATTTTAAATGCTCCTAACTGTGAGTTTGTGAAAAATGTTGTGTTATGTTTATATATAATACTCTTTATTCATGATAATATCCTCTTCACTGTAGAATATCCAGTGATGGCCCCCAAACTCTGTTTTGACCTCATTAAAAACTTATATGTACTTGGAATTTCGGTGAAATCCTATTGTACTGTATAATACAAACTTGTTAACATAGAGCAGACAGTACAGAAGTTGCCCTTTGTTCATGGTTTGACTTTATGTACTTTCAGTTACCTGCTCTTAATAGCTGTCTGAATAGATAAGATGAAAAATTCCAGAAATAAACAATTCTTAAGTTTTAAATTCTGTGCCATTCTGAATAAGCATCATGAAATCTCATAGATTATTCCTTTGTTCAGTGTATCCATTCTATATGTGCTACCCACCTATTAGTCATTTGGTAGTCTTCTCAATTATCAGACAGACATCATCGTGTGTGTTTAAGCAATGCTTATTTACTTAATAATGAGCCCAAAGTGTTAGTGTAGTGATACTAGCAATTTGGATATGACAAAAAGAAATGTTACTATTTGATATTAATTAATTAAAGTTTATATTCATCATGTTTTGTACTCCTATTATAATGAGTCACATTTCTAAAATTTTTCCTATTCTTAGAGGAAAACACTGGGTTTTTCCCCGCTGCATACATATATTTATTATTCCTAAAACATTACAAAAATTTAGAAGTATTCAGAACATGTTGGGTTTGCTGTATTCTTTCTTGATATTTATATTAGTCAGCTTTGCATTACTGGAACAAAATAACTGATATTATCAACTTAAAAAGAGCTAAGATTTATTTTGGCCCACAATTTTGGAGTTTTCAGTCCATGATTGGTTGGCTGTGTTGCCTTTGAGCCTGTGAGGAGAAAGACAGTGCATCTTATGGTGGAAACAAATGGCAGAGGAAATTGTTCACCTCATAGTAGTAGAAGAGGCTGGGGTCCCTATATCCCCTTCAAGGGCACACTCACAGTGACCCATGTTCCTCCATTAAGCACCGTCTCTTAAAGTGTTCTACCATCTCCCAATAGCACTACAGATAGGGGGCCAAACCTTTAACACATGAGCCTTTGGTAGGACATTTAAGACCCAAATTATAGGAATATTTTTACACTACTTTTGTATACAAGCATACAATTTTAAAGGATTCCTTTAAGTATTTAAAGAATACAAATGTTCATTTTAGAACTTGTTATCTTAAGAAGATAGCATCAAAGTTGTTTTATGAATGTTGGTCAGTTTTAAGTGAAGATAGGTTGTAGGTGGTATCTGATTTGTTATTTATGTATTTGTGAGGGAATGGGAGGAATATACTTATAAATTAAAAGCCAATCAATATGCCTATCATCAGCTAATTTGAAGGGCTTTCTTTTGTCAATATGTAACAGTGTGTGCAGGCTTAGGATAGTGTAGTATTTTTTAATATGGACACCTTTCTAAGAGAAGAATGTGTCTTCATGTGTTACTTTTAATTTTAAGAGTCAAAAATAGGCTTTAAAACATTTTCAGTGTACTCCAGAACAAAACAAAATTCATAACTATTTCATTTTGAAAATTAGCAAAAAACATGCAGATACTTCAAGAAAACACATCTTTTTCTAAATTAAGGGTGTTAAAATGAGGGTCCAGATGGTCAATTCAAACACAGTGTGTAATGCTATAATTTTTCCTCCTAGTTAAAAGGCTGGCCATCGAGAACCTACAGTTCGTGGTAAAAGCCTGCCAAGTGGGGTCAGAAGGAGAACCTGCCGACCAGCTGACTTCTGTGTTTAGGTAACTGGAAAATATGATGCCAACTGGCAAGGAGATTATTGCCAGCCATTTGACAGCCAGCATGTTTTTTAAATAACTAATTATCCAAAACATAATGTGTTACTACTTGTTTATAGTATTTCAATTATTGTATTTTTGGCAGTAGTTTTGTTACATTGTGTTGTTTTATTGAAAAATAAAAGTGCCAGGGAAACAGATAAGGGAGCTATCTTGAAATGACTTGTGATTTTCATGAAAGATTCTTGCATGTATTTGAAAAGGTGAGAAATAGGAGTGATGATGGCAGGTGCTCAGGGCTCCAGGGCTTACCAAAGCATGTTACTCAGGGTACAATGTAAAAGGACATGTCCTTTTCTGTTTTGCTTTAGATCCTGTAGTTTCAGAAGGCTCTCTTATGTTTAATTTGTGAGGTATGAACTTTATAGGAGTATGTCTATTGTTCACAAGAGTAACAGTGCCACTTGAGAATTCTTTTCTTTCCTCTTTACTGCTTTGCCCCCTTTAGAGTCCTTATGCTTTCAGTGAGGGCAGTATATTTTTTAGTATTTCTTTATCAAGGTTTCTAAGTTTACCCTCCTTATACATATCTCTACCTTACTACCACCATAATAAATAATTTAGCATCCATTTCCTTTGTTCTTTGTTGGATCTTTGATGACTCATTTTTTTTCTCATCACATTATTGGCACATATCTACTCTTTAGTTTATTTAAATTGTATAGATTTGTATTAAATCTATTAATTTATAGATTTGTGAAGATTGTGGAATCCAAAGAGGGGAGAAAAGGATTTTTGTTTTTTGTTTTTTTGGTACTGGAGATTGAACTCAGGGGCACTCAACCACTGAGCCACATCCCCAGCCCTGTTTTGTGTTTTATGTAGAGACAGGGTCTCACTGAGTTGCTTAGCGCCTCGTCGTTGCTGAGGCTGGCTTTGAACTTGTGATTCTCCTGTCTCAGCCTCCCAAAGTGCTGGGATTACAGGCTTGCACCACCGCGCCCAGCCTAGAAAAGGATTTTATATGATCAAAGATGCAATGTTTGTTATCTACAATTTATTATGTTAAATGGTTTTTATTTTGTCAAAAAGGGTGTGACAATTTTAGGGTTAAAAGATACTTTTATTCATAAAGGCTTCTGTGGGTATCAAGTTTCTTGTTCAGTTTAAAGAAAACAAAGGTCTATTTTAAACCGGGCACAATGGTGCATGCCTTTAATCCCAGCAGCATGGGAGGCTGAGGCAGGATTGCGGCCTCAGCAACAGTGAGGTGCTAAGCAACTCAGTGAGACCCTGTCTGTAAATAAAATTCAAATAGGGCTGGGGATGTGGCTCAGTGGTTGAGTACCCCTGAGTTCAATACCCAGCACCCAAAAAATAAAATAAAATAAAATAAAGGTCTATTTTGAATATCTTGCTTTTCTTGTCAGCATATTGTTTATCTGGAAATACAAAACCTAACTCAGCTATCTGACTTTCTTCCCCCTTTTGGTGTCTTCAACACTCTTCCCTGCTTCCCCTCATTTTGCTGTGGAGAGTATAGCATTTGGAAATTAGATTTTTTTCCCCCTTAATTCACTCTCCTGGGATTCCAGCCCTTTCTTCTTCCCCAGTACCATCACTGGTTTTGGATGATACAGGAATAAGAGATTTCTATTCACTATTTTAAAGTGCTACCAGTAGTCTTCATGTTACATACAGGTTTTCATGGTAATTTTACATGAAGTGATCCTTTTTGTGCCCAGGCTATGGCTGATTGCAGTGTAGGTACCAACTCAAAGTATCTCTCCAGAATCTTGAGTAATGTTTTTTAATTTCAGGCAATTTATCCAGGATTATGGTATAAGGTACAGTCATCAAGTTTACAGCATTTTAGAGACAGTAGCAATACTGAAGCAGCAGGTTGTCATCTCCTTGATTTCTACCCTCACTCAATCTCTAAAGGATTCAGAATTGAAATGGGGCCTTGGCAAAAATATTGAACAAAGGTATGTTTAACATTTAATTGCATTCTTTTGGACAATGTTTATAAAATCTGTGTTTCATTTATCTCATTCCCCAAAATTTGAAGTGTGTTCTTCTGAGTTGAAAAATGTTTCGACTCTGGAATTATTATCAGTTTTGTAATGTATGATTAAAAAATAAGAAACTTAGGAGAATTCACATCCATTCCTATGTTCTTCCTTTCAAAGGCCACATTAGAAAGCTATGTTTTTCAGGAGAGCTATTACTGCCCAGAACACTCGTGATTCTCATTGAGAAGTGGATGTCAGAGCATCAGGTGTCTAGTCTTATAAATTCCATAGTGGCAAATCATAACCCTTTGAGGGACACTAGATTTATTGAGTCATCTTTATCATGCATAGCCACATGATAAAGGTATGTGACCCAATTAGATTTTGGTTAAAAAAGAAAGGTAAATTTTTAAAAATTTTATTCTAGGCTTATAACTCAACAAAATATGCTGAACTATTTAGAGAAATATAATGCTGTAAGAATAAGTTTATATTTCCTGAAGAGATTATTTTAGATTAGTCAGTACTCACGTTAGGATTCTTGTGTCCTACAGTTTGTTACAGAATCAAATACTTTTAATTGTGTTCCTGTGTATCTGTACACATGCATGATCTAATAAACATGCATGTTCCAGGTTTTATTTGAGAAATTTTAATTATATAATGCCATATTGGAGATCATACTTGGAAACATGACTATACTGATTACAGCTTTAGCAAACTAAGGGAATACATCTTTCAGTACAATAAATGAAAATTTCTTAAAAGGAGGGTCAGAGACCACTCATAGTTTTTCCGTGCTAAGGTGAACCATCTTCTTTTCTTCTCTTACACAGTAATGTGGCTAGCCTCTTAATTTTCCAGAGAGAAAAGATTGAGTTACTTCAAATCATGGCTTTAAAGAAATGATGTCCATTGTCATGTCATAAAACAAGCTCATGCAAATGAAAAAGCTGGAGAGACTACATGAAGCATCCTAACACAGTACATTGTTGAAACAAGTGTTCTGCTATTGTACTACTTAGCAGGCAGGGCCACGGCAAGATTGGTTTTAACAATTCTGAATAGCACAAATATTTAGTCTAATGAAATAACTGCCAGGCACAATAAATCTAAAACACATCCCAGATATAGTGAAGTACTAGAGAATCTAATAGGAGAAACAGTATTTTATTTTCAAACTTTGTTATTTCTAAAGAAGATAAAGAAGAAAATAGGGCATATACTAAAAGTGTTGCACTGGTCTATTTTATGGTTATAAAACTTTTGTGTTCATTTTCAGTTTGTGGCACAAGTCTTACCATTATAAGCATACCATTGCTGTCCATAAGCTATTTCATGACCATATTTCATTACCTAGAAGCATTATGTCATTGCAGATGGTTAGTAAATTTTGATTTGTCATTTTTAATCTATATTTGATATATGTGTATATAAATCATACTTTAAAAATTGAATTGGGGCTGGGGCTATGGCTCAGCGGTTGAGCGCTTGCCTCGCATACGTGAGGCACTGGGTTCGATCCTCAGCACCACATAAAATAAATAAAGATATTGTGTTCATCTACAACTAAACAAAATATTAAAAAAAAATAAAAATAAAAATAAAAATTGAATTAATTCTAACATCTAGGTTTACTCACAAAATATACAAAGCACTATTTTTTTGAAGTGTTTGACTAAATCTGGATGAATGGATGGAAGGATGGACATATTCTATTGGAAAAATGATTGAAAAGATAATAAGTATATTTTATTTCTTTTCTTTTTTCTTAAACAGGGAAGCCTATAGAAAACTTCTATCTCTCTTAGGACAGATGGGACAAGATGAGATGCAGAGACTGGAAAATGATAATACATATATTTTGTGATTCACCCTGTCTATTGCTTATCACCATCTAAAGCCACTTTGCACTAATCCAACTACTACTTTTAATTAATTATATAATGATCTGTTAAAAATAATTTCTAGGATTTTTTCTTATATACCTTATGTAAGTATAAAAATATAAATAAGGAAATAAAGATTAATTAGTAACTATGTAATAGGATCCTTGGAGCTTTGCAAAACTGTAATCTATTTTGAAGAAATTTTAGTTAAACTAAATTAAAGAATCTTTTTCTAACTGGAAATGTTTTCTGTGTGTAAGTATTACATGGGTTTGTCTGTCCTAGTCCAATTGTGGACTTTTTACTATTACGTGACTTCCTGTCTTATGACTGATATGTCATATTTTGTTTTTTACAACATCTTTTTAATATGCTACTTTTTTCAAATTACCTGGCTGACTGCTCTGGTTTATTTGGTGGTGGTTTTTGCTTTTGTTTTTGTTGGGCGGTGGGGGTTTAAGAGATGCATATTTGTTTTCCTTTATTATACTATGTGTGAGGCAAGTTAATAAACAAAACCCTTATATAGTACATTTAACTCTCTTAGGATTCAGACTCAATCTAACTTAAGAATTACACAGATAATATCTAAAAAGATTTTAAACTTATTCCAAAATTATCTAGGCTTGGAGTCATTATTAAAAGATATCAGGTGGAGGGGCTGGAGTTGTGGCTCAGTGAGATGCAGAGACTGGAAAATGAGCGCTCACCTAGTGCACAAGGCACTGGGTTTGATCCTCAGCACCACATAAAAATAAATAAATGAAATAAAGGCATTGTGTCCAACTACAACTAAAAAAGTATTTAAAAAGAAAAGACATCAGGTGGGAAAAAAATGAGTCTTTAAGAAAAAAGAATAAATAATAATATTCGGGAAACTTTGGAGTACTTATAACAAGTCTGAGAAGTCAGCTGATCTCCTTGCTCTTATAATTTGGCATCTTGTAAGTTTAGAAAACCAGTTTAGTTTCCTTTCATAGCTATTTTTTCTTCACTTTTTAACTCTCCATCCAGCTTGTGTTTTACCAATTGGTCTTGACCTAACTCCCTTTTGTGGTAAACATTTCTAGGTAGAGTTTCAGCCTTAGTATTAGGAACCCACATGGGTCTCTAACTCAGCTCTACTTTGTGACCTTACACAGGTTAATTAACCTTTCTTAGCCTGGTTCCTTCATGGATGAAAAATAATCATGTTAAAAATTCACAATGCTATAATGGAAATCAGAGAGATGATATATATGAAAATGTTTTCCTCTATTCTGTTTGGAGGTGTACAGACATGATTACTACATTATTCATACATGATAAAAGTAAAGAACATCTTTCAATTTTGTTTCCCTTTCTCTAATGACATAGCCCACTTTTTTCAATGTTTTCTTACAAGTCATGCTTTAACTTTGAAATAATTTCTTTCTTTCTTAAATTTATAGTCTTTATTAGGCTTACACTATTCCTTCAAGAAAACATTTCAACCCTTTTCTGGCTCAGAAAGCATCTGGAAATGAAGTAGAGGCTAAGGTTGTGGCTTAGTGGTACAGCATTTATCTAGCATGTGTGAGACCCTGGGTTCCATCCCCCAAATGGAAAAATAGTAAAAATAAATATGAATAAAACAAACAAATAAATAGGGCAAACAAGCAAGCAAGGAATCAGCATTCTCTAGTTACAATTCTCTCCTAATTGTAATCTGTGAAATCCAAAGCTGTATATTATTTTCATGACATACAAATGGTCTGTTTCTTTAAGCCTGGTTAATAGACTTCATAGCAATGAATTTCTTTTTATTATAATAGTGACTTATGAAACTAATAATGTATGCTTTGCAAGTTCCAGCAGTTAAAGGAGTTTTAACTCTTTAAGGCAATACCTTTTCAAGAGGGGTGTGTTACTGGTTTTTGTTTTTGTTTTTTAATTTTTGTTTTTTTGGTTCCCCAAGGGCAATTGTTAAAGATATCTCTTAGAATCTAGATTATAAAACTTTTAAGGGATAAGAAAAACTGCTATGGAATTCTGCATTAGGGCATATATCTGTACATGCTAATAATTGAAGTTTGTAGTTAAAAATCAGTAACAATAAAAGACTATAACAACACATAACACATTTTATATTTGTGTATAAGTAAAATTTTAAAGAAGTCGTTTTCTTAATTGAGGAAAAAACAATTTATGGCTCAGTTCTTTTCCTTGAAAATCTCCCCCAACCCTTTATTATTACAATCTTTCCTCCTCCCACTTCCAGACTTCACCCCATGCCCATTTCCTTAATATTCATTTTCCTTTAAGTATCTTGTCATTTCTGAGGCTGCTTCTTTCACCACTGAAATGTAAACCATTCTCTTTTAGTCGTATATGAGAGTGTGTTCATTTCTTACGTTCTCTGGCATCTCTCTGATGTTCACATTTTCCCATCTTCCTATCCATTCCTCAGTGATGCTGTCCCTTCCTGCTTCCACTGTGTCTTGAGAGCACCTGAACTCTTCTTTCCCATCCCCTTCCTCTGTTCTGGCCCAACATTCTTTTAGTAGTGGACTGGTAATGCTAACTCATGACTTTATCTCTCAGATCTATTTCTAGTGCTAATTTCTCTCTAAATCTCTCCAGTTGCATCTTCCTGAAATCTTAAGGCAGCATGTGAAGCTGCCCATGTCACCTATTCCATACAAGCTCCTGCTTTCATTTTCTACTCAGGGAATATCCTGTTTTCCCAAGTTATTTAGCCTTGAAACTTCAGAGGCATCTTAGATTCTTTCAGACTTTCAGTTCCTGGGCACTTTTTTTTTTTTTCTTTTTGCAATTCCTTGCATCCAAACTCCCCCTCCCCCACCCCCATCACTACAATCTGTTCATCTCCTTTCCTCTGGTCCCTTTTTCTACAGTTTATCAGTGTTCCTAAAATACTATTTTCTTATTTAGTTGTCTGCTATTATTTAGGACCCCCAATAACTTCCCATTGTTTATAAGCTGATGTTCAGACCCCTCAGTCTAGAATATTTCTGCCATTTGACTGAATCTCCCTGTCTCTCTTTTTTTTTTCCCAAACCTAACTCTTTCCAAACAAGAGATTTAGCTACTTTCTCTGACTGCCATTTTCATTCTACTCCTGGTCTCATAGTTTGCTAGGAATACCATCCTTTATATAAAAATCAAAATGAAATACATTTCATTTACACAGAAACTTAGGACATTTAAACAGGAAGAAAAAATACATATTTTGGATTTGTGAGCATTCCAGTCAAATAATATCTATTTACACCAAATGGGGCGTAAAAGATGATTGAAGGGCAACAGTAATGAAAGGACTTTTATTAGACATTAGGATTTGCTTATAATTTAAATTTCAATTTAATTAACATTTAATTAGAAGGTTTCCATTGGGGAGGGAAAAAAATATGGAGGATTGTCTCTGTGCAAAAACCATTCAGTGTTGAGTTCATTTACATTAGAAGAATTTCATAGTTTAAAACTTACATGTATTTACCTGTATTTTTTGATGTATACAGTCATGTGCTTCACAACACGTCAGTCAGTGATGGGCCACATGTACCAAAGTGATCCCATAAGATTATAAGGAGCTAAAAATGTCCTGTGGCCTAGTGACAGAGCCACTGTGTCATCACAGCACAACACATGACTCACTCGTTTGCAGTGATGCTGGTGTAAACAGAACTACATTACTGTCACTCATAAAAGTAAAGCACATACAATTATGTACAGGACATGATAATGATAAATGACTGTTACTGATATATTGTTTACTATACTATACTTTTTAATCATTAATTTAGAATATACTTATAAGAAAAGTTTACTGTAAAACGGTGCCATGTTACACTGGCAGCAACCTCATACGTCTCATGTTTGCCACATCTCTTGACTGTATCAAGAGGCCACATCCAATGACTGATTTATATGATCTAGGTTTGAGTCAGTACACTGATGTTTGCCTAACAATGCACTTCTCAGAATATCTCCCTGTTATGTGATCTATCACTGTATTTGACTTTTTCTGCATCAACGTCTATTTAAGAAATTTTTTGTAGGTCTTAGACTATTTTGTGGGTCTTATTACCTGTTGTTCTTCCATGCTTTATTACAGGTTTTTAAAGCATCTTTATTCTTAAATAATTACATGAGCCTGTTCCCATGTACTTACAAAATCTTTACCAGTTAAGTTTCTGCATTTGAGAAACACTTTTGGAAATCTGCTGTCCCTAAATCCTACATAATATCATAGCACTCATATTTCAAAGATCAGAGGTAAATATAGAAACCTCATCAAAAGTTGGATTGCCTATACTAACCCACTACTCTTTGATAGATTTTTACAAAAACCTACATCTTCCAGAAACTGATCTCTTACTTTGTTAGGTAAGAGTGTAGTATACCAATATAAATAACATGCTTTATTTGGTTAGAACAGTTGGTTCGGGGAGCTAATGAAATAACATATTCTTTCACATATTTAATTAGAGTTATATTTTCACTCTGTGATAACCTGTATGGTAAAGTTACCAAAACCAGGTTGTAACTGACCAGTTTCTACTTATTAGAATGTTTAGTGTGCTGATATTTATCCAATTTATTGCATTTGTGAATTGTGCTTTTAGCGAACAATTTGGACATTTTTATTTTATATGCAGAGTTATAAGCTATTTGTGCCTATAATATTAAAGTTATATGTGTGTATAAAATATATATATTTGACTTAAACTGTACCCATGATTATTCAGCTTCCTTCCTTTTTATAACAGATTCGCTATTCAAAAACCAAAATAAAAATAAGCCATGTTACCTGGAGAAATAATTTGTTGCTTTTATACTTTGTGGTAAAACAATAAAAATGTTTTAGATATTGCAGAGGCTGAAGGGGGTACAATAAACATGTACTTAAGGTGTGAAGAAAATATGGTAGAAGAAGTATGAAATGTACCCTAATCATAACCTAAAGGGCATTTTGTTCTTACAGATTTAAGGAATGTTATTCCATTTTAACATTCACATTATTCTAAAGAGTTATGTCTTTGCTCACTTTTCCTTAAACAGCAAGAATACTCTGCTAAGATCTGTGTGGTACTACTTTTTGTTTCCCTTTTTAAACTAAAATCTCTAAGTGATGTTTAAATGGTTGTAAGTCTTAGGGTTTTCTATAGAAATTACAATACAATATAATTGCCTTCAATTCTGAAGACTCAAAATGGAAGATAAATCAGGATACTTAGAAAATATTTGAAATGTTTAATGGAATTTGGCTTATATGACTAAACATGGTTTTATAGAATTTTTTTCTGATTAATGATAATCTTTAGTAAAAGGATCTAGTTCTAAATAATCTGGTTTTTTTTTCTCTTAGAAAAGAAGTATTCTACTTTTGATACTACTATTTGGCTATAGCTGTAAAAGATGCATTCAAACTCTGTGCAAAACTTTTTAAAATTCTGACTTTAGTACTGGATTCCTTTAGTGAATAATACATTATAAAGATTACCAAGGAGGACTTGATAATATATGCTGATTTGTTTTATTTAAGTAGTTAGAAATCTGTCCAGAAATAATCAAGGGTAGTCTAGGACTAACTTTCCATTATCACTCAGGCAAGCTTATTTTTAGGCCATTTCCCTTTCACTCCCTGGATGTAGAATCTGGGACTACAAATAGATTTTAATGGGTTTATAACGTTAAACTGCTTGAGGAAAAATTTATGTTTTAAGGTGAAAATTTAGTAAGCCTGAAATACTTCTTGCATAGGTCCTTGTTGAAAGATTTCCTAAATTCTAGAGTCCATTTCCTGGCTTGGTAAAACAATTTAAAATTTTAATTTAGGTGGATTCTATACATTTTAAAGAAGTTGTCCACATTCTAAATATCAGTAATCAATATCATTTTTCACTGTTCATAACTGTCCACATTGTCATATGGTTTATTTATTCAAATTAAATTTTTAAATTACATTTTAAAAATTTACCTTTTTTTCTTATCTCCTCCTGTCCTTTAAGTTTTGAATAACCATAAATCATATGTGTTTTTTAAAATAATGTTTTAGGTGTATAAAGTCATCAGATGCTATATTTAAGATAAAAAGCTATTTTTCATTCATTTTGATTACTAAATATGGTTATGTGAATAAAATGACATTTTACTATAAGTGAGGGATTGCTGAATGATTAAAGTGCTGATGGAAAAAAGTCAGAGTAAAGGCTTCTTTTTAAATATAAGATGACCTTAAGTCTGGGTGAGATTAGGAAAAAAGAAACCCACTTACACTTGTTGAATTTATGTTCAAATGTTATTATTGTTTTATTTATTTATTTTTTGTCATAGACAAAGCAAACCCAAAAACCTAGCCTAAAAATGAATTCTTATGTATTATTAAAAGTGGTCTTAATAAAATATATATCAGTGGTGGTGAAGATTCCCACAAGCCCTCAAGATTGACATAACCTTTAACAAAGTGGAAAACTTTTATTAGAACTGCCAATTCTAGGTTCAAATTTATGTCAAAGCACTTTATGGTACCATAATTAGTACAACTAATTTTTTTTAGCTTTAAAATGACATTTTTCACTAAGTGATTTAAAATGAGACTTTTAAGAGAGTTATTATTTAAGCAAGGATTTTAGAAATTTAGATATCTTTGGTATTGGTAAATGTTCTTTCTCCTAGTTAGAAAAGGTATATGTCTCTTTCACGTGCTTTTCAGAATCATTTGTTCCATATCATGTTTTCCAAATTCTAACTAGTAATTTCTAAACTTAAAAATAATCTGATTCAGTTATAGAGTTCTCAAGATTTTAAAATGCCTCATAATTTGAGTAGCATTTTTTTCTTAGGGGAAGTACTTCAGAATATTTGCCTAATGCTCACAACATTCTTTTGAATTAATATGGAAGTTGGTAATGATCCTCCTTAAAAGGTAGGAAGACTGCAGTACTGTAAAGTTCTGGCTCAAGGTCAGAGTAATCAAGGCAAAAATTCTGGATATTCCAACTGCTGTTCCAGTGTACTTCTGTTATTCGCATCACCCTGAATAAAATATGGCACTTAAAAATTTATGATGTCATAATGCTGAATATCTACTGAGCAGGGCTGCATAATGTTAAACTTTAAAAAGAAGAATTATAAGCCCATGTTTGAGTAGTAAAGGGAATAATTGTGGAAGATTTTAAGATCATTGATGCTGTTGTGTGAAATTAATTGCCTTATCAACAGTGTCATGTTGTCCTAAACAGCACTGATTAGAAAAAGTATACAAAGAATGCTTTAAAGACCCATGGGACAATAAGGTACCATTAAGTTGACACTAAACTACACCACAGTAAAAGTCATACATATTGTATGTTGACATACACTTAGAAGAATGACAGGAGTTTTCAATAATGTATTTTAGAAAATTGTTCATTTTTTGCTAATATTTATGTGAATATAAGACCTGTAAAACAAGACAAGGAAGCATTAAGCACTGAGGCTTTTCATGCCCAGTATCCAAGTCACCCTTTGTTTTTCTGCCTAGTCATGATGGTTATCAACAGAGCATTGGCTTTCAGACGGTGCCAATCCTGTGATGAGGCACTTGAAGAGTTTGAAGGTTAGGGCATGTGAAGTATGGGGCTGGAAGGAAGCATGCTGCTATTCCATTGGAAGCAAAAGGGAGTGTAGGCCCATAGAACACTTCTTCTTTGCCTTCTCTACTTACATCCAGTACCTACAAAATAAGAGGAGATGATGATTATTCAGAGCTGTGTACTCAAAGGAAGCCTGAACCTAAACTTGATCATGTCATCATCCCCATACCTTAGGATGGTACCAGAAATATTTATTAAGTTCTTACTAAGTGGTAGACTGTGTGTGCATATTTACAGGTAATATACATGTGTGCATGTGTGTGTTTATAATATTTAATTTTCTGTAAGAGGTTAGCAGTATTACCCTCACTTAATAAAATTGTCAGACTTATTAAATAATATGTTCAAACTAGTTGGTAAGTAGTGTCATATTATTGGCTTTCTCTTCTTATAGGACACAGCTTCTGTTAGACTGTGCCTGCTGTCACTTAACTTGAATCTGGCTTCATCTCACTGTTAGGAAAATTCTGCTATCCTCCCATATGTCAATTCTATTAGGCTCTTTCCAGCCCTCTATCTTCTTTATCTCTCTTCATTTGACTTTCCTCTAACCTCATTTAAAACTTTTCTCCCTTGGAGTCTATAATTGAAAAATAAATAAGTTTGTCATTGATACTGCTCTATTGGTATCCACCTTTGGTCCCATTGGTTCACCTGCATTTTAGATATAGGTGTGCCTCCCTCCCTGCCAAAATCCAACCACAAACCTCTTGATAGGCTCCTTTAATGATTTTGTCCACTCACACCTTCATCTATCAACTATGTGATTAACTCATAAATCTTTAACTGCGGTAATGCATTATTTTAGATAAAAGGAGCCCTTGAAATTAAGGGGTCTAAGCTCATAAAAGGGAAAATCACTAAGTGGTAGAATAAAAGAAAAATCAAACTTTTAGCTGTTTGGTTTTTTTCCCAAATGGACATTTAATTGTCCCAAATCATTTATTAAACAGCATGCCCTGACATTAGTAATTAGTATTAGAGATACTAATTAGTATATCTTACAAACTAAATATAAATGTTCAATTTCAGTATCCCATTGATAGTTGTTTTGATGAAGGCAAGTCTCTCATTCATTTTCTTTTTTTTTTAATATTTATTTTTAGTTGTAGGTGGACAGAATATCATTATTTTATTTTTATGTGGTGCTGAGGATCGAACCCAGTGCCTCACGCGTGCTAGGCGAGCACGCTACCACTGCGCCATAACCCCAGCCCCTCCCATTCATTTTCAAAACTTTGTTAGTTATTCATATACACTGACTATATACATTCTAGAGATTTTTTTTTTTTTTTTGGTAATTGGGATTGAATGCAGGGAAGCTTTACCACTGAGGTATATCCCCAAACCTTTTTTATTTTGTGACAGGTTTTAGCTAAGTTACTGAGGCTAGCCTCAAACTTATGATCCTCCTGCTTCAGCCTCCCAAGTCGCTGGGATTACAGATGTATACTATCATACTCAGCATCTAAAGAAATTTTATGATCAATTTGACAAGTATCACCTACCCCATGAGAAGAAGGAAAATCCCAATGGGTTAGATTTTTGGTTAGTATTTCATTAAATATAGAAAACAGAGATCACTAACAGTTATCATAACTATGAAAGGTTAGGTGTTATCTTCAATTTACAGAAAAAAAATACAGAATCAGAGAAAATTAAGTGACTTAATAGTGGGCTAGTTGGTGGTGAGGCCCAGTATATAAGCTCAAGGATGCAACCCAGAAAGAGCTTGGATTTAGTGCCTTATGATATCCCTCCCTCCAACTGAATATATTTTTAGAAGGCAAAATAACAGTGAAATAATAATCCAGAGCTTTTGTCTAGTTGCCTGGGCCAACAGAGACTGCATATGTTAAGCAGATGTAATGTATTTAATCTGAGAAGGGAAAAGGAAGCATTGGCAGTTTTATCCAAAACACTCCCCTAAACTGGCAGAAAGAAGGCATTTGGGAGAAGGCAGTGCCAGATTGGCAGCACATCTTCCAGCCAAAAGAAAATAATAGTAAATGAAGAGAACAGTAAAAGTGATCTGGAAACAGACTAATCACTTGCACACTTGCACAGCTGCTCCCGTATGTACTACCTGTCATCTGTGGCACGCAAGATTACAATCACACTTCTGTGCCAGAAATTTTCTTACACGCCCACAGAATAAACAAGAACAACTTCACTTTTGTCAGGAACCTATTTCCAATATTTCCCATGAGTTTTTATTACTAACAAGTCCAGATCTCAACCTTCAAACATATTAATTAAGAGCCTTTCAGCTTTTCTCTCGTTTGAGTTGTCCTTGTGATGGATCATAGTCTGTACTGAGGCAGTAGCAGAAGTGCAATAGCATGCTTTCTCATGTATCATCCCAGGTGGCTAAATCCCACAAATGACTGTTAGTTGAACTTGAATTAGGGTCCAGAAGGAGCATCTAATCCGATAGATTATTGGCTAGCATTTTCAAGAGCAAAGAAAAGAATTTAATCCTTCTCCATGCTAGTGGAACAGTTTATGATCTATTTCATTATGATCTTTATTAATTGGCTGTGTTCTTGGATTAATGATGTGTCAATTAATCTTGGATTAAGGATTATGTAGAGTTATGTATGACATAAAAATTTAAACTTAGGTATTTTTAGCGTGCATATGATTTTCACCATCCCTACCCTGTACTTTCCAACCTTCTGTTTTGCACTTAGGAATTTCTACTTTCTAGCCAAAGTTGTCTCATAAACATTGTTCCTGTCTCCTATTATCTTACTTCTGGATTGGCTATTCTCCCAGCAAGTGACCTGCTTTGCAACAGGTGACTCCAACCATTAATATATTACTCTTAGTGCACCAAAAGAAATAGATCTGTAGTCACCCATAAAATAAAAATAATACATAAAATAAAATAAACATTTGAGCCTTAATTCAGAAAGAATATTACAACTAGTAACCAGCTGTTAAAACTAAAATACAAGGCACATAAGTCTGTTATGTATATTATACACACACACATTAGTTAGTAGTAACTCTTAAAAACTTATTTTAAAAATGTATCTATACTTTGTAGAATCATAATAAATATAGAATTTGCAAAAGGATTGATTCTGTTCATCAAAATGGCTATTGGAATACAGAATTACCCAAAATGTTGACTTTAAACAGAACAAATATATTGGAATATTTTGTTCTATTTCAGAAGTGAAATTTATTCCACTAATACAGACTCTGATTAAAATCATTTTTGAGCTGGGTACAGTGGTGCATGCCTGTAATCCCAGTGACTTGGGGAGCTGAGACAGGAGGATTACAAGTTTGAGACCAGCCTCAGCAACTTAGTAAGAACCTATCTCAAAATAAAAAGGACTGGATGTAGCTTATTAAGTACCTTTGAGTTCAGTCCCCTGTATCATAAAATAACTAAATATGTCCTTGACTCCCTTTTATAATCACCTTAATCCTGAGGATACTTATGAATATCCTCAGTGGTATAAAACTATACTTGGGAGGTAATACTGCCGATATGGTGGCACATGCCTGTAATTCCAGCAGCTCAGGAGACTGAGGCAGAAGGATTCAAGTTCAAAGCCAGCCTCAGCAATTTAGAGAGGCACTAAGCAACTTAGCAAGACCTTGACTTAAGATAAAATTAAACAGCCAGGCATGGTGGCACATGTCTGTAACCAGAGCAGCTCAGGAGGCAGAGGCAGGAGGATTGTAAGTTCAAAGGCAGCCTCAGCAAATTAGCGCGTCCCTAAGCAACTCAGTGAGATAAATAAATAAAATACAAAAAAAAATAGGCTGGGAATGTGGCTCAGTGGTTAAGTGCTCCTGGGTTCAATCCTCAGCACCAAAAACAAATTAATTAATTAATTTAATTAAACAAAGGGATGAGCATGAGGCTCAGTGGTTAAATGCCCCTGGGTTCAATTCTCAGAATAATAATAATAATAATACACTTGCACACAATTTTTCATCTCCTGAGGATGTTTGCTTGTTTGGGAATAGCCAGATATAATTAGCAATAAATTGGTGCATATGATTAGTGAGCACTCTAAAGAAAAGTTCTTTAGGGACAAAACTAAAGATGTGACTGTGAAGTTTTGTTTTGCTTTTTAATTTTATATGTCTTACAAGTTAACTTTCAAGACTATTCTAAAACAGGAGGTGTGAGTACTTTTTAAACTATAGCAGCACTCTGGTCTTCTAAGTTGTGATATACATAGTGAGTTTTCATTAGTTTTTTATTAACTTATAGTTTCAACTTGTTTTCTAGTCCTTGACATAATGTAATATTAAAAATTAGTAGAAATATACCCAAAATATATCTGAAATTTGTAAATTTACTTCATGATAAACCCAAACGTGCTTCCATTGTGAAAATGGTCAAAAGTAAGGTCTCAAAGCCACTTAAAAAAGTATTCCAGCACTGCAGAGCATTACATGTAGCCCAGTTCAATGTTGTCACCAGTTCTGAAAAGTGAAGAATTTAAAAAAAAAAAAAAAGAACTAAAGAGCTATGAAAGCTGCCAAGTATGTGCTTGCATGAAGACTAGAAGCACTACTGAGGAGAGTAGTTTGCTTACTTGTTGTTACCCAGATACCAGGCAGCCTTTCATTAACTCACATCAGGCCTTATGTTCTTTCTTTTGTATGTGGCTTTTATAATTTTTCCACTATATCACCATTTCCTTGTTCATTCATTTTCTCTCATTTTTATCATCTACTATGTTCTTTAAGTTTATTTTTTATTCATTTTCTAATTATTAAGCTATACTTATGCCACAAGTGTTAGTATGTATTCATTTTCACACAGTTCTGGGAATTTTTTTTAAGTTCCATTATGATTTCTTTAGCCCATAATTTATGTGACCATGTGTTTCATTATTTCCAGATAAATAAGGGTTTACATAACTTTATGCTAAGTTCAAAGTTAATTGCATTGCATTAGAGGTACAAACTAAATCATACTTAATTTTTGAAATTAAAGTTTTTTTTAACTCTCAGCACATGACAGGTTTTTGTAAATGTTCCACATATACTAAGAAAAAATGTATTCTAACTGTTCACTCTAGAACTCACATCCATTCCATCAAGCTTGTTAATTGTTATTTTTCATATCTAACCTCTTCTTACTGACATTTTTTCTGCTTGACCTATATGAATGATAAAAGTATGTCAGAATCCCCAGACAAACCTCTGGCAAGTAAAATCAGGAGGAAAAACAGGCAAACAATATTATGAATGAGCGAGAGATATAACTGAAGATAACACAATGAGATGCTTATAATTTCAAAACCTGAGACAACACAGAGAATAAAAAGCTTGGAAAGTTTTAAATTATTAAAGATCTTGAAGCAGTTGTTAAAAATCTTTCCACAAAGATGAGATTAAATAATTTGAGTAGTTTAAGGGTATACTTTTCTGGTTGTCAGGGAAAAGGTCAGTGCTCATATATGTCAGAATTTTATCAGTGAACATGTAAAATAGAAAACTATGGTAAGGATTATAAAATAATTATAGGAATAATACCTTGAATATGTATATCAACAAAGGCCACTGCTGTTCTGTAAGGCCCAACTGGCAACCTGCCCAGCCTGGGCTGCTAACATGCCAACAAGCCAGAGTTATTTCTTTGGGGCAGAGGCTGTCCCTGTCAGATCAGCCATTAACTATTACAATTCACAGCCTCTGCCAGGAAGGAAGAAAACCTTTGAAAGTGCCATTTATGGAAATGAACAAATTGTGGTACAGAAAATAAAGTAATGAGGGAAAAAGAGGTATTCATAAAGTTTTGGGAGTATGAGGAACTATTACCAAAGATGTTTAGATTTTTTTGGTTTGTAACAAAATGGTAAGGTATCTCAGTTTCTACACTTCTGATATATTTTACATTTATTTTCAAATCTTGTCTCCACCTGTGTTTTCAATAGGGCTCAATCATGTAGGCACCATTTTTAGGATATGACATGAAGTTTAGTGGCTAAACTAGCTACTCAAAAAAGGGACCTTGAACATCTTTCTGCATGTAAATATCTCCTCCTTCAGTATCTGTACTACAAAACAACTTCACTGAACCACTTGAGCAAACTCAAAAGGAACATCAACCACTCACCTGGATACAAGCCAGGGGCTCATTTGTCCAAATTGAATATCCACCAACTAAATATATTCTCCCATTATGAACAGCAACTCCAGATTCATTCTGGCCTAAAGTAAAGAGAATAGAATAAAAAGAAAGAAATCTGGGGGCTGGGGTTATGGCTCAGCGGTTGAGCGCTTGCCTCACATACGTGAGGCACTGGGTTCGATCCTCAGCACCACATAAAATAAATAGAGATATAAAAAAAAATAGCACATCATTTAAAAAAAAAAAAAAGAAAGAAATCTGTTTCTTACATATTTTAATTAACCCTTTGCCACTGAGGGATACAATTTCCCCCTGTGGCATATCTGTATACTCCATGGGATTTTTTTTTTTTTTTTTTTTTTTTTTGGTGCCAGGGATTGAACTCAGGGGTACTCCACCACTAGCCACATCTGCAGCCCTATTTGGGTTTTATTTAGAGACAGTATCACTGAGTTACTTAACACCTTGCCATTGCTCAGGCTGGCTTTGAACCCGCAATTCTCCTATCTCAGTCTCCCAAAGTGCTGGGATTATAGGCATGCGCCACTGCACCCTGTACTCCATGGGATTTTTAAAGCAACTGATCACTGCTTCCAGTACTATGGAGGACTAACGACTATTTCTCAGAGAATGAATCTGTGTTGGGTCAGAACCAGGGCAAAACATTTATTAGCCAGCAAAGTTAGTAAATATAGTATTAAATACAGCAATACTAAGAGTTCTATGCCATGTCATATGCCATTAATTTATAATGGCAGAAATAAGGCATATTTTAGAAATGCAAAATACTTTTTTTTTGTATCCATAATGCTTTTAAGGCAAGTGCTCACATCTGTAAAGCAATAGCTACAATCCCAAGAAGCCAATAAAACAGAGCCATGCCCCTAGCATGCCCCAAATGAAGATAAATGGCAGAAAAAAATGATAAAGTTGCTACCCTCCCTTTCTTTACATATACAACAGTTCTAGGATTATATTAAAGTTCTTGAGCTGGGACTTGGGTGGATAATCTCTATATACTGATACACCAAAATGATGAAAGGTTTCTCCTCCATTTCAAAAAAAGAAGACAAAATAACTCATGACCACATATTCTTCCCTGGAGACCATCAGAAAGAATCCCTTTTTATTGATGAGCTGACATAGAACTGACTGGAGTAATAAATAAGCTAGATTCCATAGTAGGCAGAATCCAGATCCAGGGATAGAAGGTTTAAGTACCAGACCACAACTGAGAGTTAAGTACTTGTAGTGGGCCTCAAAAATCATTTTGCAAAAACAAGAGCTCAATACAAATCATTCGTATCTCTGGTTATACTCTCGATGTGGGCTCACCCAATAGCAGCTGTGACTAATTGAATGCCCACTCATTAAAATGTCTTCAGGAACTAATCTAACATACCATTTTGAGTTTGTGATTTTCCTATTATTTGAGCAGCCCTGAAAGGTTGTTTGAGGATGTTATTGATGCAAGCTGACAGGAGAAAACAATTTCAATTTCATGAAGAAACATTAGAGGTAAGTTGCATACTGCTTCCTTTTCATTCTTTGGGATGAGGATGGGCTACAGCTAGGATTGCCCTGTGGAAATGCTTGGATGGAATGCATGGCCAGAAACACGACTAAACCCCTGTAAACAGAACTAATCTAAGATTTAATTTCTAGGAGACTGCACCCAGAAACAGTATTTGTCAGTGACAAATAATGAAGACCATTCTCCTGAACTCCTGAACTCACAAGAAATAAGAGAACTAAGCAATGAGAAATAAAAAATAAATTGCTTCTGTAAAAGGAGCTCTTTCAGCACCTCGTTCCTTCTACATGCATCAAAGTACCTATGTGAATATTCATTGATGGTAATGGACTTGACATGCCTCTCTTAGTCACATGGAATGCACAAAGGTAGTACAGGCTCTGAGAAATGAGATGCCAGCCATGTGCTGGAGTCCAGTTTTGTTGTGAAAGATGCCTTTTTGGTTAATAAAAGCAAGTTGTTGTTACTTGTATCGTTGATAATTGCCATTATGGCTGCAGTGAGATGAAATCTCAGTGTAGCAACTCACAATAGCTAAGCTATGGAGCCAACCTAAGTGCCCTTCAACAGATGAATGGATAGAGAAAATGTAGTATGTATAAATAGCGTATTACTCAACCATAAAGAAGAATGACGATGACATTTGCTGGTAAATGGATGAATTGGAGACTATTATGCTAAGTAAAATAAGTCCATCCCAAAACAACAAAGGTTCTCTGTTATTTGGAAACTATCCCACACTAAAGGGAGAGGGAGAATAGAAGTTCAGTGGATTAGACAAAGGAGAATAAGGGAAGGGAGGGGGGATAGGAAGAGGAAAGACAGTAGAATGAATCTGTCATAACTTTCCTATGTAAATATATGAATATACCACAGTGAATCCCACCATAGTGTATATGCATAAGACTAGGGTCCTAATTAGAATAAGATATATTTCTTGCTTGTATAAGTGTATATACTGTCATGGATAGCTAAAAAGAACTAATTTTAAAAAAGGTGGTTGTACCCACTATGCACTTAACATTTAGAGATGCACTACAGATGTCCAAGAAAACAAGTTTGGCAACTTCTTGAATTGGTGTTTGCTTTTTAAAATTTATTTCCTTAATCAAAGATACTTGCCAGTTAACAGGTTGAAATTACAACGTGTCCACTGGTCAGTGTCAATGTTATAGGAATCTATGTGTCGCACAAGGATCCGGTCATTATTGTAGTCTAGGTCATTGCCTCCAAGAACATAAAGCTTCCTTTGGACAGCAGCCATGGAATGGTAGACCCTTCTCTGTAGCATGGGACTGCGGCTTATCCACTTATTCTGAAAAAAGAAATTCAAGTGCATTCTGTTAATAGGAGATTTCCTTGCCATAAAACAGAAGTGGATAACTCATTAGTAATGAGAATCCTAATATTTATGAGTCACTTTTATTTTAATATTGTTTATACATCTTGAAAGGTATAGGCTTCTTTCATGAGAACAAGTACAAGGGAACCACATATTCTCATTCTATTTTGTGATTTCTGTAAGGCTCTTCATTTGTTTGTTTCATTTTATAGGGCAGTTTTTCATTTTATAAGGGAAACACTAAAATTTTTCATGATGGTTATCTTACCCACTTCAGAGAATTTACAGATGAAAATTACTTAAGAGTAAAAGCCCATGGCTAAGGTATACTGTGGATAGTGGCATAATGATTAGGAAACCAGTTTCTGGATCCAGAATTCCTGGATTATATAACCCATGTGTGATCTTGAGCAATTTACTTTATCTCTCTATGCCTATTTACTCATCTGTGGAGATAAAAGCTACTTGATAGAGATGATGGGAAAATTAATATCTACCCAAAGAACCAGTAGACTAAATGTGCTAACATACATAAAGCACTTGGGAAAATGCCTGGTATATAATAAATGTACAATGCATGTCTACTTTTAAAAAATATATTGTTATAATAATCAGTTAGGCCCTAAATAAGCTGGGTTAGAGTGGCTTTTCTGTTCTTTCCAAAATTAACCTGAGATCCATAGATGAGCTAAGATTTGGTTCAGCAACAAATCTCCCACATTTCCTTTACATCAGCTTCCTTTAAGATATTTACAATATGTACATCTTCTGCCAAATTGGGAAGTCATTTCTAGGTACACATTTATTTGTACTGGTAGAAAGTCAAGTTTTATACAAGCACTTTAAGGAATGGTAGAACCTTCAGTATTTAGTTCTAGGTCACTGTTGGGAATGAGGAAGGTATATGCTCAAAATGAGTCTTATTTACAATATAATATAAGTTGTAAAATTAGATCAAATATGACTTTAACTTTAAATATCAACTAAATAATGGACAGATAAGTAAACTGAACCATTTTATTTCTCCATAAACATTAAACACACACAAAGAAACTAATATCCTCTTTGCCAGGAAAATTTGGATTTCAACCAGAAAAGTCATATGATGTTTTGAATACATAGAACTTCATCAGTTCACAAGGCTGTAAGGAAAGAAGCAAAAAGAACATCAAGCCTGTCTGTATAAACATTGGCATATACACTATAGGCCTATTTTCACGATAGGTATAGACACTACCAGTGTATTTTCACTAAGGGCATATATATTATCTCATTTCTAATTTCTTGTTTAAAGATACACTCCAGAAAAAACAATTGTTTGTACATTATCAGCTCCGCATTGAACATATTTATAATAAGAATTTCCTTCCAATCAAATTTATTCTTTACTAAAATAATCAAGTCTTTCTCTAGACATTTTGCTTAGACATATCTTTAATACATTACCCTTGAATGAATTTAACTAAAAACTCTGATGATGCTTTTCTTAGGTGCTTTCTGTGAGATGACCCATTATAGTATTAGGAATCAATGTTTGCATTAGCAGTCCAGTCCCCTGCCACAAGACTGTAGATGCCATCTGGTTCGCAAAGCCTGCCTACATCCCCTGATTATATCTTTAGCTTCCTTCACTGCAGTGCCTGCCAGGTGAGCCTCCAACCGCTGCAAAGGCAAAGAAACAGAAAGGCCTGGTGGGGTCATTCCTAATAAGCTAGCGTGTGAATACTAATCAGTGGTGGGGAAGCAGAGGTCATCCCAGCCTGCCTGTTGGCAGGTAGCGATGTGCTCTGTGGCAGATGGCAGGCATTATCGACTCTCCACAAAGGCCTAGAAGAGAAATAAGCACCAGGGCTGAATGATAGAGTTATTGAGATTCTGAGCAAGATTCAAGCAGATGTGATGTTTGCCAGTACCCACCATAAACAATATGCCAGCAGAATTTTTAAAAAGAGCATGTGTGTACAAACATGAAACAGAAATCATTTGAGCAATGTTAACACCTTCTTCCTCTTTAACCATGTATGCACCCAGCTCAAGCAACTGCAATTAATGATCCCTCTTGAGACAGCTGACCCATGGACATTTAGTCTCTGAAATTTACAGCTTCTAATGACATCAGGAAACACACTTGCTCAAAGATAAATGACTTCATTAAATTCAGAATCAATTGCTAAAATAAAAAAGATACCAAATACACTGAGGACCACAGACAAACCTTTAGTGGTCAATCCTGACTCAGACTGCCAAGGAAAACAACCTGTTGTTTCATATTTCAGTATCTGAAGATGATGAATATTAAACCTCCAAATCAAATCATTTGTGAGTATCGTCAAACATAGAAATGACAAAATTCATTAGAATCTGCCAAAGTTGTAGATATTTTGGCAGAAATAAAAGAGAATAAAATATTCCTTTGGGAGGACAAAAACATCATTACATGCGCAATTAAAAGTGGACAAACAGGTACCATCCAAATGCTTCTGATTTAGGCCCCAGCTGTTAGATGAAAAACGTACTCAACTCTTCACAGCCTTCTGAATGCATCCTAGGTACTGTTCTAGAAAACTTTGTTTATATTAAGTTAAATATTTTTTTTTGTTTTTTGATTCAAAAATAAAACTACAAACATGCTTTTCCACTACAATGGCATCCCTTCCAGGAGGACACAGCTATAGGACAATCAATCCTTTCTGCAATATGCAAAGCTCTGAAAGAGTGCAGCACTGTATGTAACACAAACTGAGGAATTGGAATTTTGTAACAATAACAAAAAAGTAAACAAATAGTTTACACAAATAAGCTTAAGATCCTTATATGAGCTTAAGATGCATTTGTGCAGGTATAGACCTGGCATTCCAATTACTAATTCCTATGAAATATTTAAAAATTCACTTTTATTAGAGTAATGAGCTTTTCTTATTTGATTCTTACCTGGTTAGGTTCATATACCATTAGTCTGTTCTGATATTGTGCGGTGTTAGTGACTCCACCTGTAATGGAGTAACATGCATTAGAGCATAATAATGAAATACAATGAAAGGAGAATTAGCTACAGCTAATGATTTGTTTGTATACTTCCCTGGTGAAGCCATAACATAATCAAGAAGCTTATTGTAGACAAAGTAGTTTCTCTTTTGTGTGTGTGTGTGTGTGTGTGTGTGTGTGTGTGTATGATATTAGAGAATGAACCAAGGGCCACTACCACTAAGCTACATTCCCTAGCCCTCTTTCTTCTCTTTCTTTCCTTCTTTTTTTTTTTTTTTTTTTTTTTGAGATGGAGTCTCACTGTTGACCAGGCTGGCCTTGAACTTGAGATCCTTCTGCTTCTGCTTCAGTCTCCTGAGCTGCCAGGATTACAGGTGTGCGTCACCATGCCTGGCAAGCAATTTCATTTTTAAGAAATGTTTCAGAAGCCTGCCCATTGAGAGCAAGCAACAAGTCTGCTGACGTTGCCACCATGGCCCTCAATTTTGGCAAGCTTCTCTGCATAGCTAGAATAAGGGACAAAGTATAGGGGAGGAGTGGAGTGAACAGAGTACACATAGATAAATCTCTATATAATATATGCCAGGTACATGTTATATGGAAAATTCTTTCTGCTAGCTAAATTTGCAATTTTAAACCTATAACCTCCATACATTAATACAGTGATAGATATCTTCATATTTCTTTGGAACAGCTATATATATAGCAAAGGGCATTACTTATCAAAAGGGATTTGGAGCCAGAACTGTCCAATAGATATAACAAAGGTCACAAATGTGAGTCACATATACAACTATAAATTTTCCAGTACTCACATCTGGTTTGCAACCAGAGAAATGGAAAAACTGAACTCTATATATGTACTATGACTCGAAATGCAATTAAATAAACTAATTTAAAAAAAAGTAAAAAAGAGTAAGTGAAATTTAATAATGAATTCTATTACCTCAATGTAGCCGAAATATAATTTCAACATAAAATCAATATAAGGAGGTATTTTACATTCTTTTAATAACAAGTCTTCATATTTGACACAAGACAGATTAGACACATTTCAAATACTTAAAAAGGTACATTTGGCTAATGGCTACCAAATAATAACCACACTAGACAGCACAAATCTAAAACTCTCCAGTGCAGCTGTTGTAGTCAACTTTTATAAAACCTTCTTAATGGTGCTTAGATCCAAGAGAATTGAGACCTTCTGCTTAATCAAAACCCACAAAAAGTCATCAAACTTCCCAGGTATTTCTCCTATTTGTCTTCATAGGGGTTGAACATCCCTATTCCAAAAATCCAAATCCCAAATGTTCCAAAATTTGAAAATTTTTTGAGCACTGACATGATGCCGCAGTGGAAAATTCGACACCTGACCTCAAGTGACAGGTTGCAGTCAAAATCAAACACACTAAAAATGTCGTGTAAAATTATATTCAAGCTATAAGGTATATATGCCAAAAATAAATTTTGTATGTAGATTTGGTTCCCATCTTCAAGATGTCTCAGTATATATATGCAAATATTCAAAATCTGAATAAATCCAAAATTCAAAGACTTCTGGTCCCAAGCATTTTGGATAGAGGATATTTGTCCTATACTTCTTTTCATGGTTGTGGTACACAATAAGCCTGTGAAGTCCAAATTTTTTTAAATCATACTTTAATTTTTTACCATCAAATATAAAAACTAAGGAACAACACATAAACATCACAATGGGAAAATTTAGCTAATAAAATAATAGGAATATGGGAACCAAAAGATATTTTCTTTAGAAATATTGTCTTACACATAGTTCTAGACACTAGTGAAAAATGAATAACATTCTTAATAAGTGTCATGAAGAAGCAGGTAATTTTACAATAAAGATCTGAAATTGACCAAGGCTAACAAATGTGAATTTTTTTGAATTAAAAACATATATAAAGCGGGGCTGAGGTTGTGGCTCAGTGGTAGAGTGCTTGCCTCACATGTGTGAGGCACTGGGTTCGATCCTCAGCACCACATAAAAATAAACAAAACAAAATAAAGACACTGTGTCCATGTATAACTAAAACTATTTTTAAAAAACATATATACTGGGCTGGAATTGTAGCTCAGTGGTAGAGCACTTGCCTAGTATATGTGAGGCACTGGGTTTGATATTCAGCACCACATAAAAATACATACATAAATAATACTGTGTCCATCTACAACTAAAAAAATTTTTTTAAAAATATATTCTGTTATAACACTGACCAAGAAGGTTTTATATTTCCCCAGTTTCAAGTCGCTTTCTGCCTCTAGGCTCTTGATCTCCCTTTTCTAAGGACATTTATTTTAGAAAGATATAATTATAAATTATTTATCTGCCTCTTTGAGATATAATCATTTTAAAAGGCATTGGCTACTTTTACAACCCAAGAAAATTTTCAAGGACTTGGATGGGACTTATATCCCTTTGAAATATAAGGAAGATGGCGCCCTATCTCCCAGTTTCTATGAGAGGGCAAGAGCCTAACACTGATTTGTACCAATAACCAAACAGCCTCATCACAGGGTAAAAGAGCAAACTGAGGAATAACTGAATGTGCTCAACATATCCATTGATCTATCTTCCCAGAAAAGCCTCAGAAACAAAAGTAAGTACTTCTCTGCTTGCTCACCCCAGTGCTTAAAAACCAGTTCTTACAAATCTCTTGTTTTGATGGAGTTCATTCCAAACTCCATTCTAATCTCTCTCTCCCTGCACTGAAATCATCTGTCTAACTTTATTCAGTGCAATTTTGGCTTTGACTGTTCAAATGCTTTGAATAGGTCTTCACCATCAACTCCATGGTTAAGTTTCAAGTCAACTTGAATAGGATGCAGAGGATTAGTGCCTGACTCTCACCTGAGCTGGAATAATCAAACAATACTAATGGATACATAAAGAGGAGGGAACCCGTGCAGACCAATCATTACTCTGACTCAATCTCTATAAGGAGATTATATCTCTCATGTAACTGATCATGGCTATTATTAACTTGAAGGTTTTTTTTTTTAATTCTAAGACTTTCGACCACTTTTATGATCAATAAAAGCTTTGTCTGCAGAGAAAATCAACAAAGAACAGAGAATAAAGGAGATTCTTGCCCTCAAAAACATTTTCCCTAGATTTCTTATTGAATGTCTCATTTCTAAAATGAAATAAAAGGAAAACACATTTAAGAAAGCTGAGCCTGAAATGCCTATATAGTCAACATGTGTGTCAAAATAAATACCAATGTATGTTGGCTTTTGCTCCCAATCTTTCCTTTCGGATCCAATTGAAAATGAAATATTCAATAATTCTTTTTCAAAACAACCACACTAGGACAATCAAATCTATTAAGATCACATACATGTTCAAAGTTAAAATGATTGCCAGTGCTTTCAGTCTGGGCCATAGCCACTGGATTAATGTCCAGCTTGCCTCTAATCATTTCTGTAATTGAAAGGGAACAGAAGATAAAGTCCCCACCTATTATTTTAAAATTTTGAAAGTTTCCCTACTTATTTTAGAAATATAGGACAGAATTATTATCTACTGTAGTCAACTATCCACTTTATGATACTATTTGAAAATATTTACATGACTGTATGTGTCAGACTCTACCCATTAGAAATTAAATGTACAAGTGATGGATTAGAATGGAGATATTACATCCCCACTCCCAAATGGGGCACAGAATATGTCCATGCTCTTTGGAATTATTATGATTTAGAATTATTATTTATTAGCTTCCATAGATGCATCTATAATAGAATGTTTTGTTAATTTGCACTCAATAATTAGATTCCTTATACTTATATACAAATTTTCACTCATATGACAATGTTTAGAAATGAGATATTGGATTACTAGTTGGGAGTAAAGATAAAAGTCCCAGTTCGTTATTTGGTTGATTACCTCTAGAATGTGAAACCACAGGAGGTGCCTAGCAAGCTTAGTGTAGTAACTTTTGCCAAGTCAGAACTGCAAAGGAAAACCTTGGACATCGGTTCTATTTCTTTCCTTTTGAAATGATTTACAAATGAGCATATAGATAAAAAACATTTCTTCTCAGTAAAAAAAATAAATTTTAAAAAATAGCATCCAAGTTTGCAGCCCACATTTCTTTAGCTGTGTTACTCATTTGCAGAGCTTTATCATTACATTCCCTTCACATAACACTCTTCACTTTTAGATTAATCTGCTGAAATGAGATGCTAAGGATTTGCATACAGATTTGACTATACAAAAATAGATATGGAATTAATAACAGTCTCTATATGTTTTAATTTCTCCTAGACTGGAGTACCCTTGCCTGCAGCAGTATTCCTGGCTTTGAAAGTCATCAAGCTGATTTGTCTGCTCTGGGTTATGATGCCACATGCTGCTATACTGTCCCCTGCAATCAAAGCACTTGCGAAGATAGATTCCAAGCCTTCCTCTATTGAGTATATTTTATAGATTGGCAGTTTTGATCTCCCTCCCCCACCCCAGGGGGGATAATCTGCATCTTAACAGCTTTCTATAGATACATCTGTCATTAAATATGCCATCTCATATCAGCTTCCATTTTTAAAACCAAGTTTTCTCTAACTTTGAAGTGCCACAGTCAAAGTTAAGACTTTTCAACCAAAATTAAAAATGAGAAATCTTGTCATATACTTTTGAACTGTGACTCAGAGATATACTGTAGGTTCCCCCAAAGTCAAATAAGTCTTTAAAAACTGCCAGAAGAAATAAAAAGTTACCACCATGCTTCCAATAGTGAGAAATGCTTTCTATTATCAAGACAAGAGTAAAGCGTTTTTCTTAAGCTTCCCTGTACAACTCCTCAGAAAATATTGTGACAATGGATGAACACATACTGGAGAGAAGATGACGAGTAGCCACCAAATAAGTAAGCTTTGTCTCTGCTGCCAAGATCTGCTAAACACTCAGTGAGACCCTGTCTCTACATAAAATACAAAACAGGGCTGGGGATGTGACTCAGTGGTCGAATGCCCCTGAGGTCAATCCTTGGTACCAAAAAAAAAAAAAAAAATACTATAGCCATTTTATTGACATTGGTAACCATCTCCATAAAAGGTACAAATGACTGTGTGGAATACTGAATTGATAAATGCTGTAGTCTTAAAGAGATTTTTTCAGAGTTTATTTTTCTAATAGCTAGGATTACTGGCCAGTTTATTTGGGTATCCCAGGGCTTTCTCCTTCCTTAATAGTTTAAGCTCCACCTATATAAATTTACTCTAATTCTCAAAAAAACTAAACCTTCACACATAAAATTTAATTACCCAAAGAATGACCTGGCATTAAGTGTGAGTTCATATTAGCTAATTTTATAGAGCTAAATACACTATTAGCTCTTGGGAAAAGTGACACCATAGGAATACTTACAATAAATGCAAGAATAAACTTTTTTATGATCTATTTTTTACACAACATTAAACTGTCCATATTTTCAGAGTGCTAACAATGCTATATAAACAGTTAAAGCTGAAAATATTTGATTATCATTTCAAATAGAGGTTTACTTAATCCAAGCATTAAATTAAAACTAACATCCAGGGGCTGGGGTTGTAGCTCAGGGGCAGAGCGCTTGCCTTGTACATGTGAGGCACTGGTTCGATTCTCAGCACATAAAAATAAATAAAATAAAGATGTGCCCATCTATAAGTAAAAAAAATTTAAAAAAAACTAACATCCATATTACTTCTGTTGTACTTGAGGAACTCACACAAATAAATGGGTAAGTAATATACTCAAAACATATAAAGTATGTCCCAAATTTACAAAATATAATGAAAAGGTTGCCACACTTAAAAATGTATATTGTGGGGCTGGGTTTGTGGCTCAGTGGTAGAGCACTTGCCTAGCATATGTGAGGCACTGGGTTCGATTCTCAGCATTACATATAAATAAATGAATAAGATAAAGGTCCATCAACATCTAAAAATTATTTTAAAAAATGTATATTGTTTTTATGTCATTTAAAGGGAGCAGGCACAAACTTAAATCCCAGACATAGGTATGAATATTGTTTTAAGTAAATGAAATGGTAAAATCTACCACAATGCTGATGTCAACTAGGGACACTTGCCCTTTAAAAATCTCAATAAAATTCACTCTAACCCCCAGTTCTCAGAATCAGAATCCTGCCTCCAAAGATTTTTGCACATTCCTATTAGGACTAAGCTCTGGAGTTCTCCTCTGGGTATCTCTAGTGGCTTTGCTGGGTGCTTGCTGGGTCTTTTCTCTCCCTCCTGCATTAACCAGCTTCATTAGCCATTCCCCATTTCCATGATGTACCTTTAACCATCTTCCCTCCTCTTGGAAACAAAGAAATGACATATTTCACATGGTTTTAGGAAAAGCCATCCAGCTCACCCTTTATCCTAGCCTCTTTTTCTAGAGCTATCATCTAGACTAAGCCAGTTATTTCCATGAGGTAAATTCTAGACTCAATAGTTTGAGATTTTTTTTTTAATAAACTAACAATTTTAAAGGTCATTAGATTATACTATAACACATGATTCTTTCAGAAAACAAGTTCCTGACCCAAACCAATATATGCTGAATGTTAGTTATTACCATCTGGGGAGTCATTTACCTCTTTAAGTCTGTTTTTCTGGACAGCAGGGTAAAGGTAAACAAAGTGCTGTGTCTTCAGGACACAGGTCAGCGAGTTTAGGGTGAAAGCTTTCATGTTTTTATTTTGTTTTGTTTTTGAAAATGTAGGTGATCTGACTACTTTCCTTCAAACCATTTGGAATTAAAGGCATTGCAGAATAGTTCATTTCCTCATTTAGCTTCTGTCTCAAACTAATAGTGTGGTTGTGGTTTTCATCTCTTTCAGATGTGGGAGAGCAAAGTCTAGGGTAGAAGTGAAGATGAGAAAAAATAGCTGTTTGAAGCAGCTGGTTGCTAGACTCTAAAGCAACGAAAATTTAATTCTTAATGAACATACAATTCACTATGAACTTTTTTTTTTGGCAGTACTAGGGACTGAATGTGGGGCCTCACTGAATGCTAGGCAAGCACTCTACCATTGAGCTACATCACCACCTCTTTTTTAATTTTGAGATGGGGCTTGCTAAGTTACCCAGGCTGGCCTTGAACTTGTGATCCTACTACCTTGGCCTCTCAAGTAGTTGGGTGTTTACAGGCATGTGCCACTACACCTGGTTTCACTATGAACTTTTAATAAAAGTGCATGTCAAGTTATGAAATTCTAAACCTTTTGAAGGCTGATGACCTCCTCATATGACAGCTGTGTTCAAGGGCAATTCAAACAAGGGCTCTATTATATGCTGCCACAACAAATTCCCTCATGTTCTCCCTAAAACAAATCTTCAGCCCCTGACTCTCACCTAACTGGGACCTCAGCATATCAAAACTCCTTCCAGTAGGTCCTCTAGGCTATTCCCAGTCTAAAAGCCTTCCACTGTCAATGAATCCAAGGATCTGCGTTTTCCAAGTCTCTGCTGAGAACTGCTAAAACACAGAACAGAAATTTGCAAATGAGGCCACCACCATTTTATAACTTCCAATCTGAGCATGGGCTCTGAAAATTTAATTTTAAAAAACCTGTCAGGGGGCTGGGGTTGTGGCTCAGTGGTAGAGCGCTTGCCTTGCACGCGCGAGGCACTGGGTTCGATCCTCAGCACCACATACAAAATATATAAATAAATAAAATAAAGGTTTAAAAAAATCTTAAAACAAACAAACAAACAAAAAAACCCTGCTAGGTCCTTCTCTATTTTCTCGTACAAGCTTTTCCCCAGGTCCCTCTGACATGGTCCCCACATGACACAATCTCAACAGACTACTCTGTCTCTCACTTGAATCTAACAAGGAAACCTCTCAGGTTCCTGTCCCTCGTCTGTGAACATGCTTGCGTCCATACCTATCATTATCTTCTTCTCCCCAGGCTTAGTGCTGGAGGGGTCTCTTTCTTTTCTTGTACAGACCCCCAGACACACACACCAATACCCTCCTGCTTGTTCAGGTCTCTGTGTCTATTATCAGTATTATATCCCAAGATTTATCACCGTTGTTGTTACCTAGGATATGCTCTCAGCATTTACCAACCAAATGGGTGCCCCTCTTCCCTACACCTCAATCCCACTCTCTTCTTTTTCTTAACTATAAATTTGCTTAATGCACATGCAACCTTAAAATTTTTTTCTCATTTGATCATCTTATGCTTTCTTTTCTCAGCTAAACTTTCTTCTTCCGTACTTCTTTCCTTTTCTCCTAATCTCCTTTTTCTCTTCCTAAAGCCCTCAAAACAATGTTGCTGTCATGTAGACTTAAATATGTGTGTACCTAGAAACAGGAAATTCTATTTATGTAAGGGAAGCTAGGCAATCATTGGAAAATTGCCTGATAAAGTCAGACTCAGAGAAAGTTTAGATGATACACTGTCCATGCGTACTCTAAGAGATTTTCCAGATTTCTTCCCAATGTAACTTGGACCTGTGGTTTATACTTCCTGACTTTCCAGTTACATTAAACTACTGAATTCTGGTGTCCATTTGTCCCGCTCCTCTGAAATTTCTTTCACTGAATTCCTCCTTATTGAAAAATGCAGTGGGAATATTTTGGATCTTGAGGTCCTGTGGTCTTGGGCAGCTCTTTCTCACTGGACCTTCTATTGTGGTTTTGGTTCCTATAACACTCTTCTCCTCCTCCCACTTGTCCATCCTGGGGGTTCCTTCCTGAGTCCTCCACTCCTTGCCAACCTTCTGCCTTTGGCCCATTTCCAGACCATCTCTGGCCCATGGGTCTTCTCGTAATCTCTACCCCTCCTCCTATTATCTCACATTTGCTCTGAAAAACAGAAGACAAGGTTCTCTTTGAGTCTGAGGGTGGAGTCCAGAGGAAAGTCAGAGACAGTGAGGAAATTAGGGACAGTGAAGCAGAGTGTGTGGGAGAAGGACAGTAGGGCATGGAGAGGGCAGAGTGTGTCACGTGCTTGGTGAGCTGAGTGGACACCCTATCCTCCTGTTAACTATCTTCTTCCCATAGGCTCAGCACCCTCGGTACGATCAGCCTTTTGTATCCAGGGGTTCCACATTCACGGATTTAACCAACTACAGATCCAAAATAATTGGGGGAAAATGCATCTGTAATGAACATCTACAGACATTTTCCCCCTTTCATTATTCCCTAAACAACACAATAAAACAACTATTTACATAATACTTTGTATTGTAATACACAGAACGATGTACTTGGGTATATGCAAATGCAATGCCATTTTATGTAAGTGGACCATCTGAGGATTTTCCTGTCTGTGGTGTGTGTGTGTGTGTGTGTGTGTGTGTGTGTGTCCTGGAACCAACCCCCATGGATACTGAGCAACAATTATATAGGCGCAGACAAAGTAGTTTGCTAGGTTTGTCCAACATTGTGTTTGCCAGAAGGCAAGAGAAATATTAAAATGATTGGACCATGAAGCTCAAGCAGGAGGACAGGGAGGGGTTAATGCTTGTGTATAAAGTATTCAGTAACCTGAGGCCAAATTAGGCTGGAGTTGCTATCTCTGGTTCCCTCTGCAATATTTACTCCCTACATTGTACTACCTCTGTACTTTGCAAAGATTTCTACCATCTTAGCATCATATACTATAATTATCTACTAGGCTCTACTTTGTTCCTCTAGCACTAATCTAGAATAGGACTTAGGGAGCTTAGGAACTCTGCCTAGCATCTCGTGATTGATAAGAAGTGGGGCAATTTCACATGTATATCTGACCATACTCTACTGTCTCTGCACACCACAACCCAACCTCTACCATGCCTGCTGTTAATTACCAATATTTTGTACATAATTTTTTAAATGCAAGCAAAATACTGTCTGCACAGAGAAAGGAAAGCTAAAACTATGGTATTTTAAAGTGTTAATACAATTTTACATTGTTCTAATTTTAATAGATACTAGAAAAACCAAAGTCCCTTTAGTAGTTTTGAATAAATTAGTTATTTAAAATGGGGCAATAAAGCTTCATATAAATTTAATCAAGACAAAAATAAACATAGCTTCTAGGGAGTTAAAGAAGCTTTAACAAATGTTCTTTCATTAATGAAATATCTGAAAAACTCTTTGATTGTCAGCTCCTAGAGGGCAGGAAGTATGTTTGCTGAATTAATTGTATTTATCTATGATCCAGCACTATACTTTATAAGGATGTAGCATTCACTAAGAGAATCAATAAAGCATTAAATACATTGCTTTTCAGTAAATGTAATAACATTTGTCTTATTTTTATAGTTTTAAAGCACTAATTTTGTAGCTAGCTTCTCATTATCTTGCTGCCATTAGACAAAGATAAAAAAATAAGTTGTTCTGCAAGATGAGCTCAGGATTAATTTTCCCTTACAAACTAAAAGAAAAATAAAAGATCTTTTTAGTAGTTCACAGACTGTACCTTACAACAGAGAGCATATATTTTAAAACACAGCTGCAGGATACTTAATGCTTACTTTACTGCAGTACTGTGAATTTCAAATTGAAATGGTATGGAGCATTTGTGAACTGGGTCACAATGTCAAATGCTACAGGAGCTTGTAAAATATGACTGTCTCTAACATCTTAAATTAAATGCTAATGGGTATAGCCATACAGCCTGATTTCCTGAATTCCTTTCGGCTTGTCACACATTAAAAACTGTGGACAGTTTTCAAGATGTTTTGAACCCAAGATGGACAAAAAGAGAAGTGGGAGAGGGAGGGAGAGAGCATGCTGGAAATATTAAATCTCTAAAGAAACATTCATTTTGTGTTCTATGGAACAGAACTAAGCCTCTAAAATCCACATTCTATAATCCATACTACACCTCAGGCAAAGCTTGCAAAATTCCAGAAGGATGCCAATGACTCAATCCCCCATCAATTAAATTGGAAATACTTGATTATTTGGTCCAAGATAAGATAGCCTCAAACATTTTCATCTGCTCCAATAAATCAGGTTAACATTTCTAAATCAGTGATAGGGATGGTGAAGTGTACCTGTCTTTTTTTTTAAGGGGCCCATTAGCAAATCTAGTCACCCCTCCTTATTCATGGTTAGATTCACAATTGATTTATCATAAGCTGGGCCTGAGGAAAGAGGCAGATGACTAAAGGAATTAGAAATGTCACTAGTGATTTCCTCTTCTTTCCAATTAAAGGTATTGTACTGTACACAGGAAAGTGAGTTTTTCATCTCAAGTACACAGTAGGGAGAAACCAACCTGAGAAAATTGTGATTGTTTTCATTAAGTATGGTTAACCCAGGCAGCATACAATAGTGCAAAAGAAGAACAAAGAAAAATGTATTTCCTTTACCAGTAGGAGAAACACAAAGTGAGAGAGCAGAAAGATATGTAATAAAATGATAGATTTAATAAAATGGAAAAGGAAACATACAGGCTCATATTGAAAGAGAAGTCAACTTGATACCAGGATGATAGATCCAGCCAGTCTAAGATGAGCTCCTGTGTTTTCTTAAGCCTCACTGAAAAAGGCACTAAGTAGTCATATCTTTAAAACTATGTAAGGGAAAGTCCAGCATTTTTAAAAAGCTAGTTTTATAGCCCAAAACATAAGGAATATTTATTAAAATATGAGAAATTTACACAGAGTTTAGAAGGTGCAATGCAAAATTTAGGAATACAGTAAATTAACAATACATGAAATCAAATGAGTCAATAGAATGAATATAAATTGGGAGAAAACATAAATTGCATTGATTTCATAAATCCATCATTGTTCTGTGGTACAAGGAAGTACATATCTGTTCCTTCTATTAGCAAAGACTTATTTGCAGCCAGTTGGAAGTTTCTTTAGCAAAACCAACAGGATATAGTCCTGGCAGCTATTTTCCTAACTGTTGAAATACATATTTCAAGAAAAAGGAAGAAGTCACTAGATAAATAAGGTTTATAATTTAAATATCTCTATACACTAACACACTCATCTCTACTGTTGAGTTGGTTTATAGGAAGAGTAGTTACCCTTAGTATTTATATCATTAATCTTTCTATTCCCTTTTGTTGTTGATGACACAGAAATTCAAGTTGCATTTGGGTTACAGAGTCCATATCCCTCAACTGAAAGAAGATACAACTTCCTTCCCTGTAGGCAAATCTTTCAAAAGTGGACACTTCAGATCTTTCTCCACAGTGGGAATGAAAACACAGGTTGACACTGTAAGACTGATACTATATGCCTCACAGACTCCTTGTACATGCAAAAAGGCAGCCAGTAGGGATGTGAAGGGGTTTGTAGGTGTGGATGAAACAAGATTAGCAATGATTGCATTAAACCATTGAAGCTGGATTATGGGTTCATGTTCAATAAACTAGTCTGTCTACTTTTTCCATAAGCAAAAGATGTTTAAGAAAAAAAAAAGTAAATTAAAATAGAGCTCAAACTGTACCCCAAAATAATTAGTAAGAATGGGAAGGTAAATAGGAATGAAAGATTCCAGATGGCAAGTGTAACACCATTCACAGATAATACAAAAATTTTGTTTCATTAACTTAAATCCCTCTCTTCAATACACAGCATAGTTAATACCTAAATATATATCCATTGCTATACCAAGAAAAATGCACTTTTACTTTTTCTAACTTGACTGTGAAAAAATGACTTTTTTGTCAGGCAGCCAAAAGTGAAAGAAAAAGCAAAGGACTTAGATAAACCACAAACTGTGCAATCTAATCCAAGAATAGAGGGCTGATAATTTAAACAATAGAAGATTTGATAGTTAAAGAGATATGATGGGCCATTAACTTTCAACTTAAATTTTTACACCACTAATCACCCAGAAAGTCACAGAAAGGTCAATTACTTCCAATGGCATTGTTCTGTATGGACGAGGTACTCAATAAATGATTGTCAATGAGCTAAAATGGCATCCTTGACTCAATCACTCAATCACACATGGCCCACTACCAAAGCTTGACTTTTAAATTTATGTCACAGTGAAAGTGTTTTTTGATAAATCCAACATATGAGGCATGTTCTACCTGATATCCAAAGAAGACCATCAGCCACATATCCAGCATGACATGATAGGGATCGATCAAAGGACTGCACAAAAGTCCATTTGTTCTTCTTGGGGCAATATCGCTCAACTGTAGGCAGAACCTGACGCAGTTCATTTCTGCCCCCAACTGCATAGAGGTATTCATCCATGGCACCCAACACAAAATGTTCCCGGCAGTTTTTCATGGGTGCTATCTCTGCCCAGGAATTACTACGGGGATCATAGCGACAGGCAGTCCTCACAGCACATGTCCGGCCACTGGCATGCTCCACTTCCCCTCCTGCTACAAAAAGAAAGTCCCCCATGACTGCCACACAGTGGTGGCTCCTTCCCACAGGCATAGGAGCCAGTTCACTCCAGTTGGCAATGGCGGCTATGAGAGCATTCTCCTGATCAACAGGATTAAAGTACCGAAGTTCTTTGACTTTACAGACCTCACGCTTTTTCCCACCAATGATATATAGAGTATCAGACTGGAAGCGTGGTTTGGTCCTGCAGGTCTGCCAGACAGGCTGTGCATAGATGCTCTGGTGGTATTCCAGGGCCTCGTTGACGAGAGCTGTTGCAGTTTCACTTGCCTGGACAAGGGGGTGGGACAGGGCAACTGTATGGAGAGTATCCACATCCATTAGGCCAAAGCGGATGTACTGTAGGAGTTCATCCATGTACTGGTAATGGCAGTTGTGTTCCAACCACCTCACGGCTAGCTGAAACAAGAGGGAAGTGAGATGAGAGGAGAAATAAGGGTAAGAAAGAAAGAGCAACAGCAATAACATGTAGGCAGGTCACCATGTCAGTTTTCAGACAATAAATTTTTTCCTACACGATATAGCACTGGAATATTTTTTATTGGTGCATTACAATTATACATAATAGTATTATTCATTGTAATGTTGGAATATTTTGATACTCAGGTAAGGAACTTTTCCCCCCTATATCAGCAGAGATACAAAGGAACTTAAGACATTGTTGTAGTGATTAGGAACAATGTTAAGCAACACTGATGGGGGCTTATGCTATTTATATAAGGGTGAACAATAATTGCTTTTCAGAGAATGAAAAGAGTATTATGCAACAGCCTAACAGCCTCTTCCCCAAGCTTCATGAATAAGAGGCTTGGTAGCTCTCCACCAGGAAGGTCAATGGTAAGCATTGCCATCTCAAGCTCGTAACATGTCAACCCATGAGGAAAGATGCTGTACCAACATGAGTAAAGTAAAAAAAAACATGTGATCATCTGGAACCCAGGGTGTACATGAGAGAAAATCAGTATGACACTGGTAGAATGATTTAGAAAGAAAAAAGACTTTCCTCCACCCTTTTGGTAGACATAACAGTCAGGAAGCAAGAGGGAAAAAAGTAGGGTTGCAACTTGTCAATTTTATTTATTTATTTTCTATTAATTAGTTTTCACCTTGAAGGCAGTTGTTATTTGCACATATAAGATGTTGGCAATTTGTTAGGGTTGTTTTCACAAGCAGGGTATAGAGGAATTTATATTTGTGAGAAAAATAGTAGAACATAATCCTAAATAACTTTTTTATTTGCACTTTCAGATCTCTTTCAAGAAAGAAGGGATTAAGAAATTTTGGCTCCAGGCAAAACGGAAGCAGGTACATTAGATTATAAATAACAAAATTAACATTAATTTTAAAAAAATACCATCAACAAAAACCAATACATTTATGAAACACCTGAAATAATTTAATTAATTGACTTGATGTTTAAGTTTGGCAAATGTTCCCATCAACATAAAACAGTATATTTAATATCTCCAGTCAATATATTTGATATAAATTATTCTTAGCAAGACCTACATTAAACTAGATTTCCTAGACAACACTAATGTGGATCTGAAGGAGCTAGTAGGAAAAAGCCATGAATTAGAACATTAAATAATTTTTATTGTGTTTTACTTGCTTTCTGACCCACAGAATTAGGGCTCTGGGCCTCCCTGTTCAGATGCTGCTTAGTATACAGAAGAAGAGAGAAGGAAATATGGTATTCTTTTTTTTATATATATATTTATTTTTTAGTTGTAGGTGGACAGAATATCTTTATTTTTATTTGTATGTGGTGCTGAGGATCGAACCCAGTGCCTCCCGCATGCTAGGCGAGCACGCTACCACTGCGCCATAACCCCAGCCCCGAAATATGGTATTCTTGATTCAGATTTTCATCTCAGTAAAAAGAATCACTGGTTCTCTGAAGCACTGGATAATTTCAGACTTCCAGAGTTTCTGCTTTCATTTGACAAAAGGCTCCAAATGGCAAGGTGCATTTTGGACTTGTCTTTTTAGCTTCTGAATGAAGTGAATGAGGAACTGAACTCACTTCTGCTGTGTAGGGAAGTGCATCTCTTAATAATTAGAGTGAAGAGAAATGAAAAAGAATGTCACTGGGTACCAACAAGGCAGACACCATGGAGGGCAAATAACACACTCTCTAGATGTTCTCATGGAAGGTAGCATTTTAATTTTATTTAGATAACAACCTGATGAAAAACATTGTCTACATATGGTAACATCAGCAATAATCAAAGAAGTTGCAAAATAAAATGCCACTCATCAATCACCAGGTCTCTGCCAGAAGTAGAGAGGGCATTCCATGTATGGAATCCTAGTCTTCATCCACCCTAATTTTAGATGTTTCAAGGGATGGGGTTACAATTATTTCCTTAGGGAGATAATTCAACAACTTACTAAATGGTTTTTCATTCTTTGCCCATAGAGTTTTCAAGAGCTCTCAGGAATAAAGTTGTCTTGTACAGGGTCATTTCTTGTGTATTAAGTAAAATTTTCTGAAACAATCTTTGATATTGCTCCTAACTTAATTGAGTAATTCCAGTTGATATTGCTTTGCTCTACAAACAATTTCTCAGCATCCTCACATCCTTGTTGTTCTGCATCTTTTCCAAAGATATCACAGGAAACAGCTCTGGAGAAACATTAGATAAATATCCATGTCGCCATAGCCTTTTTTTATAGCATAGTGCTGTCCATTTAATTATTTTTCTCTCTCCTCATAAATCAGTTTTTCCTGTGTCATAATCAATCTTCCATCCCATCTCTGAACACTTTCCATTTTATCTTTCTACCAAACAGTATCAGTAACTGTATGAGACATACACAAGCCTCAACTGTGCTTTGCTGTTAAGGAAATCTCTAAGGAATCAAATTAGCAATTCCACAGTGACCTCTGTGTGCTATTACTGATCAACTTTTGGTTTTCTCTCTACCACCCCATGTCACATGTATCATGATGCTTTCTATGTCCAATTTCCCTAAATATTATATATTACACAATACTTTGTGCATATGAATTAGTTTGCACTTTCTGAGTATTTTTTTCTTTCCAACATTTCTAATTTTTACAGATTTCATATAATTTTCGCACCTTTATGATTCATAAACATTTTCAGACCACCCAAATCATCTTTACTTGGTGGGTTTATTTTTCCTTCAGGTCAAAAGTGAATGTAATATACAATGAACCATTCTGCCACCAACTCAAACCTTGCATGCACATGAATTACCAGGGGTTTCTGGTTAAAATGCAGATTCTGTTTAGTAGGAAGAGAGTGAGATTGGGAGTCTACATTTCTGTCAAGCACTTTGGTGATGCATATGCCACAGGTCAATGGACCACACTTTGAGTAGAAGGGTTTCAGATTGATTTTTATTCATAAAACAGTGTTCTTCTAACATGCTGTCTAAATTTGGTTACTTCAGAAAGCCACATTAATTGTTCCATTCACTATGATAAACTGATGCCTGGAGTTAATATATTGCTTTAAATTGAAGAAGAAGTCAAAGTAATACCTTAATTAAGATAAAGGACATGCAATTAGCTTACTAGTATGAGTAAGATAACATCCTAAGACTCCAGTTCTATATGGTCAATATTTGACTTATGTTATCAATGACATTAAGTAAGTCATTGGTTCAATAGTTGACTTATGTTATCAATGACATTAAGTAAGTCATATTAAACATACTGAACAAATTTGCTTTTGTAATAATACATAAATAAATGTAAAAGATTTACTATGCTTTTTACTTTACATTTTAAAAAAATATAAAGAAGAAAACCCACTGAAAGCAAGGATATTTTCTGTTCAGCCAAATAATGAAAGAAATAGCAAGGAAATTTTAAAACAATGGTCCATTTCAAAATCACTTCCATGCTGTAAACTTCACCAAAGCACCCTTCACTTCTATGCTTAATTAAGGGCAAGGTTGTGCAAAGAATCCAGGAACCCATTTAAGAGCTTTAAGACTATATACTAAGCATAAGCCTGATTTATAATTGAGGCATCACTGAACCCAGAGACCACAGTTAGCAGTGTAACATATTTTGGTGCTTAAGCTTGAAAAACATTAGTCTTAGAGCTGATGGGTTTTAATGTGATGACACCACACTGAGAAATCATAGTTCAGGGGAGGCTGAAATCCTGCTTTATCTTATTTTTATTGTGGCACAGTGACATCCCCACCATCTTAAACTCTAGCATTTAGTGGAAGAGAAAATGAAGCATGAGGTCAAAATCCTACCTCCCACATTTTTGGTGACAAAGCCAGAAAGAGTGGAAAAGAAACTACAGATTTAGTCTGGGAGGGCTCAACAAAGACTGTTCAGGAAACAGGGTCATCAGGTGAGATTTTCCTAAACCATGTGATAGCAGACGGGCATCTCCAAGAACAACAGGGGATCTCCCACGTACCCTGACTAACTCAATTCATGTAACCCCAATAGAGAAGTATTCCTTCCAAAAAGGAGGCTTAGCTATATCTTAATCCAACCCCTACTCATCTATCTCACCCTCAGATTCTCGATAAGCACAGTCCTTGGCCCATAGTTGCCTATAAATATTTGCTGCATAAATGAAAAAATCTTTACATCTGTTCTTAGGTTATTCCATTTCTCTGCAAGAAACAATATCAATTCCTTTACTCCTTTATTATATGTTTATTTATTTATCTTCCACAGACTGCAGTTTCCCATTTTATTATCTCATCTTTATGGCTTTCCTATAAGGCTTTCATAAGCTCTTAGAATTCCACAATGCAGCACACAGTGCTCTACACTTACACATATATAAGCCCTTGTTTTCCTCCCTTTCATGCTTGGTGCTGGCTGCCTCTATTTGAGATTCTTGACAATGCAAGAAACACTACAGTCTTTTAAGCTTTCAAATAAGTAATAAAATTTTCAGGCAAGAAGAAACTTTAGAATGCATTTGGTTCAAGCCTCTCAATTTTACAGATGGAAATCAAATCCAGACAAGTTAACTGAACCCAAGTCATGCAACTAATTAGCAGAAAAGCTGCAACCAGAAACCCTGTCATTAAATTCTATAATCTATTTTCTATTATATCAACCTTGTCATTATTTTTCCATCAATAATTATTTTAAGGTAGAATCCAGGCAATGAACTCAAGTTCAGATATGACTTACATAGTCTCTAAAACAGAAAAATAGAATTCATTTTAAAGTAAGTACATGTTGCTTCCAGATAGGTACCATATGTTAATAGTACTAATTAAAGAGTTCATATTGAAAGAACAAACATCTCAGGGGAAAGGACATGCTTTGAGTCTTAAATTATTGTTTCACTTCTTTTTGTAGCACTGAGGATTGAACCAGGGTCACTCTACCACTGAGCTATATCCCCCAGTGGCCACCCCTTTCTTTATTTTTATGTTGAGACAGGTCTTGTTTATTTCTGAGGCTGGCCTTGTGTGGAGAGTGGTGACAGAGAATGGGAGAGTAGTGTCAGAGACTGGGATCTCTGATGACCTCATGGCTGTGGCATGCCTGGTGTCTGGGAATGTTCCTGTGCAAAGTCATGGGATGCTTAGGGCTGTGGTAATGCCCTGCATGAGGAGGCTCTGTGTAAGAGTCTTATCAGCTTCGACCTTGATCTCAGGCACATAGCTCCTAGGAATAGAGGAATCCTCTTGCTAAACAACACAAAGTTTTACCAGGTCTGTGTCTCCTGAACCTGCCTGCTTAACAGTAACTTTAAACAACGGACTTTCTTGAGCACTACACAAAGCTCCTAACATTGCACATTGCAACTGTGGATTGCAACTGTGGAAAAGCTCCATAGATGTTTGTTTCTAGTTTTTGTAACTTTCCTGAATGCAAAGAATAATGCTTCATAGTCTTTAATCTGATAATCAAACATATATAAATAGAGATTGCTGGCATAACTCTTTAGATCTGCTTCTCCATAAGAGCAGCACTCCTCCTGACCCCAGCTTTATCATCAAAATCATTTGCATGTGTCAGTCTTTATTTTTCTTACCCTCCTTTGCCCCTCACCAGCACCTGCAAGTTTGGCCACACTGGTTGCAGTACCTTTGACCTTGCAATCCTTTTTCCTCAGCTTCCCAAGTCATTGGGATTACAGGCATGCCCTACTACATCTGGCTATGTTTTGAAATCTAAAATTTCTGATCCTTTTAAAGAAGTAGATATTTTGAAATCCAACTCTGCTTATATATGACCGTATGTATGTGTACTATTAAACATGACCTCAAAACAATAAGAAACCACACCCTGACAGATTCCTAGAAAATGTATTAATTATGAAGTCATCCTAAATCCCAGAATACACATCAATTATGCTCTTCCCCAGAAGTATCTCTATACCTTGCAAATACATAATATGAGTGCCTTGTCAGATGAGTTATCAAATCTTTTAAAGCAATGATTACAAAAGGTAAAGCTCTTAGGACATCATCTAAAACTATTTCTTTGTCTTTGTCCACAAATATTCTTTTTACATGGAAAAAGATGTTCTTATCACAGAACTCATCAGCCAGAGCTGAGTAAGCAATGACTGGTATTTTTTCATAGCCTTATTCTGCCCTGCTGTATTCTCCAATCTAAAACTTGGTTGCAGACAGCTTTGCTGAAGGTGCAGACTGAGCTTTCCTTTTTGCAGAAGCCCATGCTGTGAAGGCACAAGTGTCTATGTCCTTGCCAGTCTTGACATTCCATTCAGATAAACCAGGGCACCCGTTTCCCCTCACTGCCCAAAAGGGAGCATAAATCTCACTTCTGCAGTTTCAGAGAGGGACAAAAGAAGGACACAGGAGCAAATCAACAACCAACTGACATTGAACCTCCACCAAAGTGCTGGGCATGTTAAATAGCACCTGGGTAACAAGGAGTGGGAAACAGGGCAGCATATTCTAATAGAATGAATGACACTGCATAGATGTAACTTTTCTTGTCTAAACTGACTATCAAGTATGCTCTCTTTCTTCTCATCCATGTACTCAAAAGGAAGTTCAGTGATTGTTATGAAGTACACTATTTTACATACTATTTAAAAATGTTTTGAATTCGAATAAACCTAAAACTTTAACATGTTATCCTTTTAATATGAGTAGTTTCTTTAGATTAAAAATCTGGAAAGTTTCCCTAATACAAATGAGCAGGTGTTGAGATTTGCCATGCTACATTGCAAAGAAGCTTACCTCTTTAATGTGAGTCAAGTAAGGTCCAAACAGTGATATATTAAACCAGAATAATTACTGCCACAGAAAAGAAAGCTATATTAATAAATAAATGCACAAAATCTTATAGTCATGTTCTTTCCTTTAAGACCAAATGAAAAATTTCAGTTCAAAAAGACAGCATTCCCATAAAAACCAAAAGCACCAGAAACTAGGGATTCAGGATCAGAGCGTTTTCCTCTACCAGAACAATGAAAATGTTACCATAGAGGAATATTAAAAATTATAACAGTGCTCACTCGAGTGCTATAATTAAAATTGTGTCAACATTTTGCTTGTAAAACAGATTTTTCAAGGGAGGTTGCACATTAACCATTATAGCTGACTACAGACATGTAAGACGCATAGGCTATTTTTCCTCTAAGAAATGTATTTCAGTGAAATCAAATCTGATGAGGCTCCAGATCATATACTGTCAGGGAAAAAAAAAACCTGACAGATTTTAAAAATAATATTCAGCTTAGCAGATGTGATAATAAAACATATTCTTTCATTGTTCATTTAAAATTCTATGAAGTTGGGAGATTGATAGCATTCTTATTTTCACCTTTTGTATAAAATTGTGCTCTGATAATCATTTTTATAATACTGCAGGGCTCCAGAATCAAAAGCCTTTGATACTGAGTGTGTCTCTTACCCAAATGAGGATAAAGACACAGGACTAGAAAAATCACAATGAAAACTACCCTCATGCCTGTCACATTTAAATTCCATATAATTAGCTGGGCCAAAAAAAAGTGACCTGAGTTTTTCTTTGGTTCAGCCTCATAATACAAGATGATTTTTAAAAAGAAGTTGTATACAAGATGAAGAGAAAATAAAGATAGAAAAAGAAGACAAATTATCCTTGTTTGCTAATGACAAGATGCTATATCTAGGACTCAAAAAAAAAAAAAAAAAAACCCAAAACCCAAAAAAACACAACTCCATCAGAAGATTTCTAGAGCTGATAAACAAATTCAACTCAGTAATAGGATATAAGACCAATATTCATAAATTAATAGATTTCCTATGTTCAAATAATGAATCCACTGAGAAAGAAATCAGGAAAACTATCCAATTCATAATAATCTCAAAAAGTAAAATAAAATACTTGGGAATAAATCTAACCAAGGAAGTGAAAGACCTCTAAAATGAAAAATTACACAACATTAAAGAAAGAAGCTGAAAAAGACCTTAGAAGATGGAAAGACTTCCCATGTAAATGGCCATACTACCAGAAGCAATGTCCAGATTCAATTCAGTCCCTATCAAAATTCCAATAACTTCTTCACAGAACTAGAAAACTGAGTTCTAAATTGCGTTGGGAAGAATAAGAGACTCAAAATAGCCAAAGTAATACTGAGCCAGAGGAATGATGCTAAGTCATCACAATTCCTGATCTCAAATTATACTACAGAGCTATAGTAACAAAAACAGCAAGGAATTGGCATCAAAACAGACTTGAAGGCCAATGGAATAGAATAGAAGACACAGAGACAAACTCACATAATTACACTAATCTGATATTCAACAAAGGTGCCAAAAATACATGTTGCAGAAAAGAGCCTTTTTAACAAATGGTGGTAGGAAAACTGGATATACATATGTAGAAGAATGAAACTAGATTCCTATCTCTCATCCTGCACAAAAGTCCAGTCTAAGTGGATCAAAGACCTAGGAATTAGACCAGAAACTTTGCAACTGCTAGAAGAAAACACAGTGTCAAAACTCCAACATATCGCTGCAGGCACTGACTTCCTTACCAAGACTCCTAAAGCCCAAGAAATGAAACCAAGAATCAATAAATGGGACAGCATCAAATTTAAAAAGCTTCTGCACAGCAAAGGAAACAAGTGCATGAATAGAGAGCATACAGAATGGGAGAAGGTCTTCACCAGCTGCTCCTCTGACAGGGATTAATATCTAGAATATATAAATACCAAAAACCTAACACCAAATAACCTAATCAATAAATGGGGGAAAAGAACTAAATGAATATTTCTCAAAAGAGGAAATACAAATGGCCAATGAATATATTTTTAAAAATGCTTGACATTCCTGGTAATCAAGGAATGTAAATCAAAACTAAATTGAAATGTCATCTTATTCCAGTGAGAATGGCAATCCTCAAGAACACAAACAATAATAAATGCTGGTGAGGATGTTGGGCAGAAAGGTACAGTCATGCATTGTTGCTCAGACTGCCAGTTAGTATAACACTCTGGAAGCAGTATGGAGATTTCTCAAAAGACTAGGAATAGAACCACCATCTGAATCAGCTATCCCACTCCTCTGTATTTATCCAAAAGAACTAAGAATCAGCCACATCAATGTTACAGCTGCTCAATCCACAATAGCCAAGTTATGGAACCAGCCCAGGAGCCTGTCAACAAAGAACGAGGGGAAAAAATGTATACATACACAACAGAGTTTTACTCAGCCATAATGAAATTATGGCATTTGCTGGTAAATGGACAGAACTTAGAACATTTGCTGGTAAATGGACAGAACTTAGAGTGAAATAAGCCAGACTCAGAAAGTCAAGGGTCAAATGTTTTTTTTCATATGCAGAAACATATCAAAGTAAGGGAAACAAAATGTTGAGGCAGGGCCAAGGACAGATCCCTTGAAGACAAAGAGGACATCAGTGTAGAGGAAGGACATTGACAGGGAGGAAGGAGGGATGAGAAAAGGGAAGAACTGTAGAATGTAATCGACAAAATTATACTACATACATATATGAATCTAATAGTGAATTCCACCTTCATATATATCTATAAAGAACCAACTGAAAATACAATAAATAAATAGAAGGAATACCAGTGTAGGAAGTGGAATAGAGGGTGGGAAGAGGAGAAGGAAAAGCAGTAACATTGGGAACTATTTGTAATAGAACAAATTATATTCCATGGCATGTATGATTATGTCAAAATGGAGGTATGTCAGTATTATGCATAACTACAATGCACTAATAAAAACATTAAAAAACAAAAACCAAATTCACTAACCCCCTATTTCTACCTGAGAATTGCAAACATCTGGCAAATGGAAAGGGCACATATACTTTTTCCTTTGCCCTTAGAAGTAGCTTGATGGAAGTAGTTAAGAAGAGCTGAATAACAGTATATGGAAGACAAAGTAAACAAAATAAAAAGCAAACATTGGGTGCATTGGATTCTTCTTTAAGGCTGTAATGATTAAAGAACGAGAAAAGATCTATCCTTTCATTAAAAAAGAAGAGGTAAGGTTATTCTGTGATATCCTTTCTGCATGTGAGAACTGGCTACCAATTAGAACTGATCTTTGAAAAACTAATTAAAAGGAGCAATATGAAGATATGGCTGACATGGGGACAGTCGTTTGGCTTCTCATCTGTAAAATGGATGAGTTGATCAGAGAGTTTCTTCTATAGCTAAAATATATGTCAATCATGGATCCACCAAAAATATTTTAAAGAAGAATCCTCCAAATCCTATAGGTGGAAGAGGTAAACAAAAGTGCTACATCTGCTATTCAAGTCACAGGTTTTTATAGCATGAATAGATTTTATAAATCTCTTTTCAAAAAAAAAGGTGAGGGGTTTTTGTCTATAAACCAGTACTAGGCAAAAAATATATGCATGTGTGCATGTGCCTACAGACTCACGTGCAGAGAATTGGGTTATACTGCAGTCTTTTTCTCCCTTGGAACAATTTTTATCAAATAACATTATCCAACCTAAAAGATACCCACTATTGTAAAAATAAAATAATCTCAACCAAAGAACATACATTTTAAATTTCTAAGGTGACTGCTTCAGGGAACTATTTATTTAGAATTCTCAGAACTAGATTTCATACATAAATGCAAATATTTAGTAAACTGTTCACATAAAATTTATCTCCTGATTGTCTTTAAATGTATCATTCCATGTGTAAAATATACATAACTTTTTAGATGGTATGAGTGTCCTACAAGACAACAAAACACAACCAATACTGTGCATGCCAATGATGCTGCAGGGCAAGTGGAACTCATTCTTGGTTACCTCAAATTTAACCAAAACCCATGAACAGTTATAGAAATGCACCCCATAATGGTCTCTGAGACAAAAGACAGTACTCATCCACCTAGTCATCAACAGCTGAGATTGCTTCAGAACATTACATTGATGACATGAGACTTCTAAAGATGCTAGTGTCTGTATACTTATATAACAAGTCCTACCAGATGATAAATGGACTTTGCAGATCAGCAAGACATTAAGCCTATATTGTTGGAACAACACTGGAATATAAGAGAAAACCAATTTGGTCAATAGAAAAAAACCTTCTGGATCCTGGTGACGAACAGGACTGGAGTGCCCTATGTGGGTCACACCATCTCACATTATTTCCCAATTACTGCATGCAATGAGGATGCATTATCAAGGTGAAGTCAGCTGAAATGACTAGAGAAATCCTGATGCTTTTCTCTACAACTAATTAGCACATACCCATCAAGGTGAATATGACACAATGAAAAGGAGGCAGGGCTTGAGGTCAAAAGACTTGTTTCTGTAACAATATGTGCATTTAGGAAAAACACCAACACACTGAGACTCAGTTTCATCATTTGTAAAACAAGGATGACATTTCCTTCATTATAGGGTTCTACATAAAACTGAGGGACGTAACATGTGAAAGTGCTTGGTAAATTATGATATCTAGACAAAACACAGAATTAATATGGTAACAATAAGCCACCAAGAGATGGAGCTATTCCTCAATTATCTTTTTGAATTCATGATAAAATCATGATATTCACACTATTTTATATAATACAATATCAAGCAATATGGACAAAAATTTTGCGATTGTGTAGATTATAAGAAACTTGCTACACAGTATTAAATACTTCACATGTTGTAAGGTGACAAATTTTAACAGCACAACAAATTATGAACTAGACCTGATGACAAACCTATTTTCACATAAGTAAATTCAGGGCTTCTAACCCATCATTCAAGTTCTGTGGCTTTGTTAAATTCCAGATTTTCCAAGTCAAATAAGCATGAATAAGGAGGGGTGGAAGGGACTTAAATCTAGTCATTTCTGCATAATACTCAGCATATATTTACTTTTTTTACTTGGCTTGGTCTCCCATTGAAATACTTGAATTTGTGTCCATATAAATCCCTTCAGATCTCAACTCAATTAACTTGGTGGTAAGGAAAAATATATATAAACTAGCCTTCTAGCTTGAGAAAGCTAAAATAATGATTGATTATCTTAGGTCAATGACTTATCTTATTCTTCTGTGGAAAAAATATATATGTATCTTTTCTTAATTTTTTTCATTCATCCATTCCTTGAGCTCTTGAGTGTTCATTAAGTGCCAGGAATTAGGCAAAAAAGATTCTAGTCAGTACACATATATACATTCTTATTTTCCATGCAATTCGAAGCTTTTGTAATATTATAAAACTCAAGGCTCACTCTTTTTTTTTAAATTTCTTTTTAGTTGTAGATGGACACAATATCTTTATTTTTATGTGGTGCTGAGGATCGAACCCAGTGCCTCATGCATGCAAGGCAAGTGCTCTGAGCCACAATCCCAGCCCCTCAACGCTCACTCTTGATCTTAAGTATCTTGATGTGTCCCTGTAAAATATACTCATGGAATGTGGAATTGGGGAGAAATACTATAAGTTTGGAAGATCCAATTTCTTGTAGACAGAGATTTAGACATATGCAAGATCCATCTTTCACATTTGTCATTTCATTGTTGTTTTAAATGTTTCTGATACATGTGTAAATTTTATGGTTTAAAAAACCTGTTTAATTTGTAAATATGCCCTAGAGCACCCTGAGAGCATCAAGCCTTTGAGTATTTCTCTGTGAATTGACTCCTGAATAATGAGCCAATAGCAGGTTTACTGGCACATGTGCTCCCCACCTGAAATTAAACCTTTAATTATATGACCAAATGGACCGCACAAGCTCAAGCAGCTGCCTCAGGTCACTGACACAGACATAGTCAAATCCCTCTAATAAGTGGTACTATGATGAATTCAGGTGCCATGAAGGTCCTAACTTTTATTTAAGAGTTTAAGGCTGGCAGCCTCCAAATAAAAAGAAAATATCCTCAGAGGTCACTTCAAACATTAACTGAGAAATAGGAAGCACAGAGATTGGAGTGGGGGCCCAGTAACTGAAGCACCAGACTGAACATTATCAGGGTCAGACTGCACTATTAAAGGGATAAAACATGGAGTAGGAACCATGCCAGCTGCAGGGAGGGTTGGGGAGGGAAGCCAGGGGCTGTCCTGCTGGTGGAGTACAAAGGGGTACCATCCAATGGCCACCATCACCATATAATTTTCAGTCTGGCTACTGATGTTTAAAGAGCATATTTTACATTGTGTTCTCTATCCTCATTTCATCATAATATACATAACTTCTCTATTCCCAACTTGCAATACCTGTGAGTACATAACACACAATAATATCTTTATCCAAGAAGACAAACTTTTCACCACAATTAGTTTTCTTTTACCCAAATGAAAATTCCAGAGAATATTTAGGGCAATATATCATTGGTCACATAGGGCTGCAGTTACAGCTCAGTGATGGACTGCTTGCCTAGCAGGTGCTACAGCTCTGGGTTTAATTCCTAGCACTTAAAAAAGAATAAAAAGAATATAAGAAAGAAAGAACAGCAACAAAATCAACTGGTCATATAAAAGGGTTTGGAGTATGAAAGGATCACTAAAAACAAGTAAAAGCTGGGCATGGTGGCTCATGCCTGTAATCCCAGGGCTTTGGGAGGCTAAGATAGGAGAATTGTGAGTTCAAAGCCAGCCTCAGCAAAAGTGAGGTGCTAAGCAACTCAGCGAGACCCTGTCTCTACATAAAACACAAAATAGGGCTGGGGATGTGGCTCAGTGGTCGAGTGCCCCTGAGTTCAATCCCCAGTACCAAAAACAAAAACAAGTAAATGTCAGATGAATCCCAAAACAGAAATCAAGCATGTAAAGAATCAAAGTGGGGGCTGGGATTATGGCGCAGTGGTAGCGTGCTCGCCTAGCACGCATAAGGCACTGGGTTCGATCCTCAGCACCACATAAAAATAAAATAAAGATAGTCTGTCACCTACAACTAAAAAATAAACATTAAAAAAAAAAAGAATCAAAGTGGCAGTGAGAACAGGAAAGGGATTTTGTAGGTGGAAGAGTGGCCTAGAGAGCCCAGGCTGCAGCCTTCATGAGGAGATGGTCCTGAGAAAACTGTACCCAAATCCAGTCCTGGAAGTACAATAACTGCCAGCACAAGCCAGGCAATAGTGTCATATGCTTGTTGGGACCTTCTGAAGGAGACAACACAGAGGTGAGGGCACAGTATTGGTGGGCAGAGTCAGTGTGAGAGAACAGTAATAGTGTGTCATGGAGGGCTTGGAGGACACAGGAAAGTCCTCTATTTTGGAGATGAGTTTTCCATACTTCTACATAACAAATACACAGGTTAGAGTGGTGGGGGCTGGAACCCAGTCAGGCTTAGACTAACACTGATTTGAAATCATGAATTATATTTCATTTAAGAGGAGATGGCCTTTGCTTGAGTCCCCTGTTAGGTCAGATCAGGGTCCAAGATGTCCAATCAGGGGGACCTGTCAGCAGCTGTGGAGCGGAGCTGCCAGCCAGACGCTGAGGGCACCAGTAGACACGCCTCCTGTCAATCAGCGGGTTTTCCTGGCCTATCCAGGAAGGATTCTGGCCTTCTCTTCCTGCCCTCAGGCCCTCCCCTTCCTCACCGGAATTTTTCAAATTCTCTGTACACCTGAGTCCCAGCACCATTTCTCCCGGATGCACTCTGATGGATGGGAGGATTGGGCCCCAGAGCGTGTATTTTCAATAAAGCCTTGCCAAGCGGCTTTAATTCATCTCCTTCTGGTTGTCTAGTCTTTACATCCCCTTAATTTGTTAGCGTAGTGGGCCTATATAATCAGTTATTGTCACAGATACTGCAAGGTAATAGAAAAATGAAACCTCACACTACTTTTCTAAATAACCCCTCAAAATTGATTGATTTGATTGACTTACTTCTCTAATTGTCTTTTTATTTTCCGTTGCTCAAAAAAAGAAGACAAAACTAATCAATAATTTTTTTAAATTTTTAAATTTTTAAATTTATCTGTTCTACTCAGGTATACATGATAGCAGAATGCATTTTGATTCATTGTACACAGATGGAGCACAACTTTTCATTTCTCTGGTTGTACGTGACATAGAATCACATCACATATGCAGTCATACATGAAGCTAGGGCTATGATGTCCATCTCATTCCACCATCTTTCCTGCCCCCACACCCCCTCCCCTACTAATCAATAATTTTACGAAGCATCCCTGAGGGTTATTTTATCCATAAGCTAAATAACAACAAAACAAAAAAGTCTTTGTGGTCTAGTGTTGTGAAGAATCTGGTGATATCATTGCTTTTCTCACTTATTTTTAAATAAACATTTTCAACAAGCACTGTTGCTTAAATAAAGGCGGCATTAAAACAGTAACTGGATTCGATGGCTTAATTCGCTTTTGGAGTCTCTTCAGGTGAGACTGAATTATTGCCTATTGCTTTTCTTCACTATTCAGAAACAAATAGCTTTATAAAAAAAGCAATGAATAAATAATGTGAAAATAGAACACTCAAAGTAAAATTATAATCATTATGATACTGTCATTTTAACATCTATAGACTTAATTGTTTTACAATTGACACATGAGAAAAAATGTCCAAGACTAAGCAAAACTATGCTGCTAGATTGGGGAAAAAATGAAGACAATACAATGGCAGAACAATGATTCTAGCTCTCAGATGCCTAACATATGAGACCACTGCACACAGCTTAAAGACAGAAATAAGAGTTTTCCTTTTCCTCTATTTTTCTTTTTAAGAGGTATGCATAAAAGAACTACAAAACTCATTACAATATGAGCTACACATTGTAAACACCAGCAGTATTAGATGCCTGCATCGTTTTTATTCTATATTTCAAACAGCTACAGGATTAGGCTCTGGATTTATACAAATTGAAATTTGCAACTTTTAATAACCTTAGTACTTCTACAGACAAATTTCTGTCTCCCTATGTCAGCCCCCAACCCCCAGGCTTCCTAAGGAAGGAAAAGAAGGAAGATGCTGTGCTTGGAAGCAGGAATTTGACAAACTTGTGAGATAGGTTAGTGAGAGAAATGGAAGGAGAATGGAGCCTTCAGTTCCATCCATATGCCCATTTTGAACTTGCTACATTTGCTGGTTGGTGTAAGAAACAGTGCAGACTGTGCGAGCTGCTGCATTAGCAAACTGGCCAGAGCATCCCTGTCGCTTCTACTTCCCCACTGCACAATCAGAATGGAAACATTTGCTCTATTGGAAGGCAGTGATAAGGATGGATTTTTAAAGTTTCCATTTTTAAGTGAAAATGAAAGAAAAATGCTCTTCTAGATGTGTTGTGCCTTTGAGCTCCATTTGAAAAAAGAAAAAAAAAGGCAGAGAAAGCTGCTGTGAAGGTCACCGAGTGAAAGAACTTCCTCAGGGCACAGAATAAATTAAATCCCAAGGAAAAAATAAAATGTGATTTCCAGAGTGTGAGGCACAAACTCCAAATGACAATGATTGACAGCCAAACTATATCCGTGCAATATCCAAGACTGCACGTTCTCATTTACCTCAGTGTAGCCAGCAAGCGCCCATTAAACATCCGTCTGATGCCCAAATTAACCTTCTTGGCAAACTGAAAGAGGCACAAACTATCATAATCAACCTTTCATTATCACAGCAGCCTCTAGTTAAAGGGTCAGAATAATTGTGCCATCAGAGCCTTGATTGTTTTCAATCAACAGACGGCTGGAGTGACAGCTCGGTGATGGAGGAGTCTGATGAAACCGCACCAGGCCTAATCAGAGCAGATGAAAGGAAGGCATGATTGGTGCAAATGAACAGTCGTGCCTCTCCTTTTCATTTACAATCTGAAATTACTCTTAAATTTGTGGGGCTTTTTTCCCTCCCTTATGAGCACCACTGAAAGAATGTTTGACTTATTATGAGTTCTGACAGTGCAGAGTTATAAAACACAGGTAGGGTTATCAGCTGAGGCTTTAAGTGGGTATTCAGCATAATTCTAACAAATTCACTCTTGAAAAGCACAAAATGACTAAAAAGGCTTCCAATGACCTAACCTCTCAGTGGTGTTTGATTAGCAGGCCCATTTATTCTGCTGGCATTCTAAATGATGAGAAGATAAAACAGAGGACAGGGGTCCTTATAAATGTTTTCTCTCAACCCCATTGCTCAGCTCACTTTAGTACTAGTTCTTCTCCCCAAATCCTTACTGTTCTCGAAGAACAGTAAGCATATCAAGAGCTCAATAGAGTTCTTTCATCAGAGGGTATGCATCAAACAGGAATTGGTTTGATTAAGAACCTGAAGCCACATGGGAACCCTAAGTAGTAGGGAAAAGACTGGAACCCACCAACCCAATGACTATATCAAAATAAAAGGGTACGTGGGGGGAAAGGAATGAAAATTCTGTGATAGGGCAGGCTAAATCTGATATAAAAAGGATTTAGATAAAATTGTAATGGTACATTTACATAGTTGTTTTTGTTAACAAACCATAGACATTAAAATCCTTAAAATATTTAGTGATTATTAGAATAGATGCTTGGAGTAACAAAAATAAACCTCTAATTTCTATTTTCATCTCTAATCTTGAGATCAAATAGTCAATCACAGGAATATTATGATTTAGAACAGTACTACAAAACAAAGGAAATCTTTTCAGCTGCAAAGATTCATGTTATATATATCGTGTGTGTGTGTGTGTGTGTGTGTGTGTGTGTGTGTGTGTGTGGACTTTGAGGATTTTGGCTTGCCTGATTTCAACCTTTGGGATTATGGTGCTCCAGATCATGCCCTTTTGGATTATGATCAGCATAACTGTAAAACAGTAGAAGGTGCTTGCTGGCTCAGGATTTAGAGCAATTTTTTATCATGAAATTTAGGCCAATTTATTTGCTAATAATGTGTTGGAATTATGAGACAATGGTATGTAGTTAACAAAGCAAGAGAAATATTGTTTAAAAATAGCCTTGAAGTTTCCATGCAGGAGTTAGCAAAATTTGCTTCTTAAGAGCTACACCTCATTTATGGGTCAATTATTCACCACAAATATACAACACCTAGAATGTACAAAATTCACAGTTCTCCTATATACAGACAGGCTTCAAGCAAAATATTGCCAAGATCTGTCGTATGACTTTCTGTAATATCTCAAAATTTAGTTTTGTTTTCAAGACAATTTTCAAAGGAAGACATCTGGCAAATGGTTCAAACACATGTCTTTCCAAAATCCATCCTTGTTCTCTCCCACTTTCTCAAATGCCCAACTTCTCTGCTTTACTTCTAGTGTGCTCACAAGCACCTCCAGCAAGCTTTATCAATGACACACACTCTATCATCTCCTGGGAGGTTAGTTCTTGCAGTGTGAGGTTGGTTTGTTAAGGCATGAATTCCTTCCACCTAGAAGGAATTGTGTATAGGTCAAATGGGGTGGCTTCAGGATCCTGACTGCACATAAGGTTTAAAACAGGATTTCCTGGCTCGTTCACAAAATATGAAGATGAAATGTAGGCCAATTTGAGTAAATTCCTATTCTAGCCCTCAGAATCCTAGGGGTGTGGGATTAATCATTCTAAAACACTATGTAGCCCCCTCTACATTGCCTAAATCTTACGTGAGAAGAACAAAATTGTTCTTCAGGGGACCTGGAAAATCTGATGAATCAATCCCTTTGTTTACTCTATTATTTACCTTTTATTGGATGTATATGGGGCTTCACTCCAAAGACTATGTAGTCGCAGGAGAGGGCAGAATAAGGAATCCTTACCATCCTCAGATCCAATGTCAATCCACAAAGAGAGGGATGTCTAAGTCTATTTGCCTCTTTGCTAAGTGTCGTCCTTTCTGGATGGGGAGTTTTAGTTTTACTTTCAGCTGTGAGTAATTTCCCATTGTGATTGGCTGACTTACAGTCAATTTAGTATAATTAATGCCAAATTACATTGTAATTCACATAGAATTACAAATTAAAAGCTATATTAAGAGCAAATGAATTAATCAAAATTAATGATATTATGCTCACTTGTTTTAAAGTGTTAATAAGATAGGTCTTCCTAAAACGTTTAAACTTTAGCATACCATCCATCACTCCTTTAATTACCTGATTTCCTTGTGTGGCCAGAGGAGATAGAGTGTGGGCATTTCTCATCAACAAGAACACATACAAAGAAGATACATCCATTCCACTTAGCATGCAAGGCTTATTTTAGTTTCTGTCTTTAAAGCATAGGTAATACATGTGCCACTTACCAATACCGACTTGTAATACTTTCTCTAAACCAAGGAAAAAATGTTAAAAATCTTGGATGTCGGTCAATGTCTCCGCCCCCCTTTCCAAAACGATTCATCTTTCTGGTTATGCCTTCTCAACCAGAGTATCAGAAACTGTTTGCAGTACTTCCAAGTGCCACTCAAAATAACACACAGGAGGTGGTCAGACTGGGAGCAGAGTATCACCACTGACTATGCACAATGGGCACAAAAGAAGCCTAAGAATTAAAGTTAAGAATGGTGCCCCCCATTATTATCTTAGAATAGTCACTTTTCAAGGTATGTCAGATGTTCCAGTTCAGATGTTCTTCATTTTAACTTATAGCAAAAGTCTTGGAGCAGAGGTGGAGAAGCAGTGTGTAAGGAAATCAGTGTTCAAATGCTGAGGCTTCTCCTGACATGTCTTTTGAATATAAATAATTCCAGGGCCTCTGGGCCACTCCACAGGGAAATTTAGATCTCCCTTAGAATGGCTAGAACAGGAATCCACTGTGGTCTGGCACAGCCAACCACCATTAACACCAACCCCTTCAATTGGCCTGATATTGCAGGACATGGGCCCACAAGTTAATCTATGTTGGAAAGAAACTAACATTTATCAATGTCAATAAATTAATATTTTTCTCCCTTTCCCTTAAACCCCATATCTAAGCCATCACCCAACTGTCAATTTCTGTAGCATAAATTTCTAAGTTTTCAATATATTGAGCATAAAATGAAGACACAATGATTAATAATTTCCATTCCTTCCATGCAATTTCTAGTCCCAGATAGGGATGACAACTTGCAGACTCTCCCATGCAGTCTGTATCATCACTGCAGCATAAATAATGGTGCTCCAGGCTCTCTTTTATATTGATTTAAATCTCTTGATAAGATTTAAACGTGATTCTCCCTTATCACTTTCCTGTTTTATACTCTACCATCTTGTACTTTGAAGAAATGAATGGTTGTTCCCTCCCTCTGCTAGAATTCTCTATCCATTCTTCCTCATCGACCCATCTAGAGTCCAAATCTTCTGGGCTGTGATAAAAAAAAAAGACCCTTAGCAATACTTTCCTGTACTACTTTTATTGAAGTCATTTTGTAGTTTCCCACAAAGTTGACAACAGGTGAAAATGAAAACTGGTAATTTATTAGGAGATGTCTATGGCTGGCCCATTCATTACAGAGTAAGATATAAAAACCTCTGACTTCGAAGATGTATAAGGTACTTTGAGGTTCTGTTTTTTTAGAGATTTGGTATATTTCAAGGGGATACCAATGAGATCTCCATTGACACTTATAACATGAAGTGAGTCGTGCGAGCCTCTGAGCCTCTGTGAGCTTTGGTTTTCTCATTAGTCAAAATTTGGATAAAACTTGCCTCATCAGCCTTAATGAGGTTGATGAGAGATGCCAGTGAAATATGTATAAAAATGCTTTAAAATATGAAGCTTTCTAGGCTTGAAAAGAATTATTACTGTTGTTATTATTGATAGACTTCTGTGCCTAGCCTCAGGGTTTCTACCTCATATATAGCTTATGGTTGGGTTTTATTTTTAAATCCCTGATAACCCAGGTAGCAGCAATATTACTGCAGGCCACCAATGCATAAGTAATATTCTCCAGTCATCTTTTTCTTTCTCACAGCAGCAACAACAAAAATATCAGTCTGGAAACAACATGAATCACAATGAAAATTAGAAGCAGAGAACATAAATATGTCATATCTCATAAATCACCTTGTTCTGTTGCGCTCATTCTTTAAAAAAAGAAAAAGAAAAAAAAAGAAACTATTAACTCATGGGAACAGCAGCACCTGAATACAAGTTGGGTCTCCTGTAATTTCTGATAATCACTGCCCTCACAGCTACTTGACAACGCTCAGCTCTAGTGCTAAGGATTAGCTGGAGCAAAGTCCCTCTGAAATGAACGTGTTATGTGTCTCACAAAGGCACACGGCCCAGACAAACAGCAGCAAAGCCAGTATTCAAGCTACTTGGGATGAATCCTCACAGAGGAATTAGCTGCATGTAGATCAGGGGGAAGGACTAAATACACACTCTGACAGTTTCCAGAGCCAAGCCCTGAAATAGCAGCGTTACTCAGTGTCCAGCTGGGAGTCCTTAGAAGATAAAACACCCTCTGGGCAGCACTATTTGGGATGCAAGGCAGCCACTGTTTATTCTCTTCACTAACATCTACTAAGAAGAAAATGGAGATTTCCTCATTCACATTTATAGAAAAGACTATGTAGCTGGAAGGAACTGTAGAAGTTTCAGGAAGAAAATTGAGAAATGGGACAAATTTGATTACTTTAAGGAACAGTAAGTTAAAAAAAAACCTAGAATGAGATATCATGAGGATACCCTTATAGTGCATATCTGGAAAAAAATATAGTAATGATACTACAATCCATGTATGAAACAGGATTGAAGAAGGATGGGAACATGATGAAAGATTACAATTTTGTTTGAGGATAAGAATTCTCAGGCTGCAGTATTTTATACCATTTCCGGTTATCAAAGTCCATCTATTTAAAATGTGAACATTAGCTGAGCACAGTGGCGCACGCCTGTTATCCCAAAGACTCAGGAGGGTGATGCACCAGACTCTGTCTCAAAATAAAAAATAAAATAATTTGGAGTGCAGTTCAGTGGTAAAGCACCTCTGGGCTCAATCCTCAGCACCACAATAAATGAATGAATATATAAATAAGAACACTATTCATAGAATTTTTTAATTAAATAATCGCCCACAATCTGATTATCTTTAACTTGAGCTATACCACATGGATTGACAAAAGTTCGCAATATTTAAAGGGTATGCACATGAATAAGACTTAACAACGAACAAGGCACTGAAGAAAAAAAAAAGGGACACTGGGTGGTACAGAAACGTCCTAACAAGAACATTTCATTTTTCATTGTAGCCATATCATTTCAACATGCCTCAAATTAGCAAAGAAATCCTTGGCACAAATCAGTCGCCACTAGGTGATAATGAAGCATGATGGGAGAGTAGCAGACAGAAAGGTCTGCATCAGACTACAAGATCCATGAAAGCAGGGCTCATTGGTCCTTTCCATTACTGACTGTAGCACCCATCCTATAGCAGACAACGGTATTACTCAATAGAACATGGTGGGGCAGAGTAAGTACTCAAGAACGATTAGGAATTAATGGAAGAAGGAATGAGGCACATAGCATGGAACAAAGGATTAGAATTAGCAAGATGACACAGATATGGAGGCAAGCACAGTGGCCTTCATCCTTTCAATCTGTGGGCATGGCACCAGGAAAACCAGTGGTCAAGCACTTCTTAATTTTTTTTTTGAAAGGTACAGTATTAATTTGATATATCTTTGTTTCCATCATTCTTGAGTGCATTTAGAAGATATGGACCAAAATGGAAAGAGCCCAAGAATTAGAGGATAACAGTTTCATATCTAGGTTTGTTATCTCAATTTCCCTACTTGTATCATTGCAGAAAAAAAGTAGTAATAAATGCAGAAGCATTCTCAAAACTGGGATTTGGTATTCAATTTAGAAGTATAGTATTATTTGACATAGAGCACTGCTTGAAGAACTTGCTTCTCCTAGGGCAGAGGTACATTTGGGTCAATTTATCATCAAGAGATAAAAGATGAAAGCTAAATATATCACTAGTGTCCTCTACTTTCCAACTATACAGGGATAGTAGCTTTTTGTTTGGGTTTATCTACTAGGACTCCTTTTGAGGAAAATGACTAAATCAAACCATAATGGGGTTGATTTTGTGGTGTAGATAAAAGCCCAGGAGAAGCTTGTAAAAAACAAACAAACAAAACCCACTGATTTTGAGGTTGTTGACCACTCTAAACAATTATTAGACATATAAAGTGAATATATTATTAACAATATAATTTATAGAAACAAATTTCCAACAAAAATATAAGGAAAAATGCAGTCTTTAAAAGGTCAAACTCATTTTGTATATCACTTTTCCTAGAATAAATACAGCCTTATGTAGAACAGCAGAATGTTTTACTTACTCATTCAATACACTGTAATATGAAAACTCTACATTTTGTTTTATTTATTATTTATGGACCGCAAGAGAATAATATGGCAGTGCACATTGTAAACACTATGGGTTCAGCCTAAACCTCTGGAAGTAGATAATCAAAGACAAATGTAAACAGGATTCCCACACCCATCCTAGCCCTCAAACAGACTGCATGATCCCTCTTTGACATATTAAATCAGAACATAACTAGGATAAAACAGACTCTCTGCTGAGGTCTGACCTTGTTTGACAACATACATATGACCAATGAATTGTTTATTGTTTCCTACTACAACTAGGAAATAGCAAACTAATAATAATTAATTAATGAGATTCCAAGGTTAGTCAAGGAAGAAAAGTATTCTTCTTACAAAATAATAAGTCCTTGCTTACTAAAAGTCGGAAATTGTATTCTATTCAAACTATTCAAAATTCTATTTGAACTATTTTATTGACAAATTAGGATTGTATACATTCAAGGTATGCAATGTGACGCTGATACACGTATATACTGTATAATGATTACCACAGCCAAATTAATTAACATATCCATTCCCACCCATGTTGTATGTTGAACCTCCAGAACTATTTCATCTCATAACTCAAAGTTTTGTACCCTTTTGCCAGCATCTCCTCTTTTCTCCTATCACTTAGCCACTTAGGGCAGGATTCCAGCTCAATGTCTGAAATTATACAGTGAATCTAACAGAAGATATTTAACAGGACCCTATTGAAACAAAGTTTTAAATTAGAGATAAACCCTGAAAGAAAAATAAAACTAGTGGAGATTCTCCAGGTCACAAATAGAGTGACCTCATGCCTCATAATTATTCTTCAGCTCATTTTTAGCTGCCTCTTTCTTTGCTCCTCCCCAGCCCCTGCTCCAACCCTGGTACTGGGAATTGAACCCAGGGACACTTTACCACTGAGCAACATCCCTAGTCCTTTTTAATTTTTTATTTTGAGTCAGAGTCTTGATAAGTTACTGAGCGTCTCCTTAAATTACTGATGCTGGCCTTGAATTTGCAATCCTCTTGCCTCAACTTCCCCAAATCCTGGGATTACAAGCATGTGCCAACACATCCGTCAGCCTTGTCTTTCTATGAAACCAGTAACCACTAACTACTTTGGGGAGAAATCACTGGTCTTGACACACAAAGCCCAATTGTTGAGCCGAACTGAACTGAATTTAAATAAAACAACAATATTTTTGGAGTGCACTTCTATGTCCTCACACATCTAAGGTGCAGATGTGGTACAAGTCTCTATGTTACCTCTGAACACAGAGTGAAGTTAACCAACAGATCAAGTAGTCTCAGGCTATGGAAAGGAGAAAAAAATTGTGCAGGAGGGAAAACACAAAAATGGAGAAAAAGAGAAGATATAAGTTATAAACTTGGGGCATTTCACAGACTTATGTACTCACAGAATGGTTATGGTTCCTGCAGCCTGTAGCACATTTTATCAAGGAAAGGGACTGGGTAAGTACCAGCAGGAAAAAGAAAAAAAAAGTGTTTGTTCAGTGAGGATAATGTGAAGATTCTTATGACAGGTCTTCAGAGCCAGACTGTGTGAAGTCTGGCGAATAATGAAAATTAAACTTTCACCAAAAAAGGGATTGTCCCAGATTACATTGTCAGCCCACAGTGTAACTGCCACTTGGGTAAACGTGGTGCGTGTTTACTGTGCTCTCACCTAAGCTACCAGTTTCACATATTAATCAAATAGCACTACCCTTCCTTCCACTTTGCTATTACCTGTCCTACTTTGTGCCAATTTCCATTCTCCTTCGCAACACCCCCTGCCTCACTGTTCTTTTTAAGACATGGGATGGGGATTTGTCAAAGTCAATGAGCACTTTATTACAGTGAGAACGTTCCGTAATGAACAATTCAGCTATTTAATGAGATTCTGTAGATCTGTCTCCAGCCTGTCCATCAAGTTTCACTTCTATAAAGCACCCTGACACTAATCCTCTGGCATACCCAATCTTCACCCTGGGCTGCATATTAGATTCTTCCATGGTATATTGCATTACTAGTATAACCTCAGCAAAAATGATGAACTTAACTATACTTGAGGCAATATAGCTGGTCTGATTTGATTTTTCTCTATTGAGTTGAGTATGAGGGAATTACTTAGTTACTACGATAAAGCAAAAACAGTTTCTTATTGCCTGCTGAATGCCTAAATTGATAATATTTATGTGAGTCTTTTAATTCTTCCTTGAGTACCAGGCCAGGCCTAAAAAATAACTATTGCCTGCAGCAGAAACCAGTTTTGAAAATTCTACATTATAACATTAGAAACCTTTAGAGAAGCAATTATGATAACTCTTAAGTGGGCAGTATGGAATTTTCTTGACACTCAAACATCTGCACATTTCCATGTCAATTGCTGGCAGCACTTCTCTTATTCTCTACAATAGGAGATAGATGCCACAAGGATGGTTGGACTTAGATCTCAGTTCAGTTAGGAAAAATTAAATACAGAATTCATCCCAAGTTTTTCTTTTTCCCTTGGGAAATGAAGAAAATCTGGCTGTTTCCCACTTTGAATTGACCAAAGTAAGGGAGAGCTGAAGATCATTGAAATGTCTACCAAAATCATATCCTCACAACACTTTCAATCTCTGCTTAAATAAACATCTCCAGAAATACCCGAGAAACAGCAAAGAACTATGATTTTTTTTTTAAATCAAAACAGTGTATGAAATAGTGGAGAGAGAGGACAGGTGTCAGCAGAACTGGATTTGAAGGCTGGCTCTGCTCTAATTTTGAGTCAGACACGGAAGCCTCATTTTATCATCTAGAAGATAGGAGTGGTAACAGCCATTCTTTAGGCCTGTTGTGATAAGTCACTAAGGTTGGAAAGAGCTTGGGACCAGGGAGGCCCTTAGTACACTGTAGCTCTTATTATTCTCAATAATGAAGAGGGAGGTTGCTGATGAAAGAAATTCGTAGAAAGAAGGAAAAGAGGCATCAGGAATCATCCTCCAGTAGAATCAAATGGTGGATAATTAACAGCTCTACAAGACTTGGTTTTGGCCAGAATTAAAATGATCTCTGAATATATATGATAAAATCTTAGGAACTTATTGTTTCATTAGCCAACAGAGCACTTGAAATATTCCCATGTACTCTGCATTTAGCTATTTTTCAAATGATCAGGAAATTCTGAAGCCTGGCACTTTGGTAGCCAATGCTTCAGAGAGTGAGACAGACAGTATTAAAGGAAGGGGGAGCATGGGCTCTGTGTCCCAAAGGCACCAGGTGGATATTCAAGAAGAGAATTCAAATTAGATAATTGACTTCAAAACACAAATCATCTATCTCCTAGACAATCATCTATCTCCTAGACAAAGTAGTGACACAATGTGAAAAGAATGTTCTGTCAGACGAAAAGGCAGAGCTTAGGAAAGTAGCAATGAACTCAGAATGAACTGAGAAGGAGAGTTTTCCAGAACTTCATTTCATTTGAAGTCCAAGTTGTTCCCTATTACAATAAAGAAACGTTTCTGAATTGTTTACAAGAAAATTTAGAATTTATTCTGATTCCACTGGTCTTGAATATGCATAAATATCACTTTACAACCCAATCATTTCATATTCAGTTCAAGAAACATTTCCCCCATAAAGGAAGAAAATCCTTTCCCTTTTTCTGACATGTCTGGGTTAGAGTTTCTAGAAGCCACAATGGGTCTGAGGAATTACACCTGTAGTCCCCTTCATTAGATCACACTACCCGTAGTGAGCTGAGGTCTGAGAGCCTCAAAGGGTGGTGTTCTCCAATCACATGTCATTAAGGAGGCAAGGCTTCTAAAATGTCTGACCCCATGGAGGACTAAACCAGATAAAATAATTGTCGCTGCTTCTCAATTCCTTCTTTCTTTTTTTTTATTTGTTCTTTTTAGATATATATGACAGTAGAGTGTCAATCTTCTAACTTCTAATCATGTCATGCACTCTTGATGCCAACAGAGGACCCCAGCAGAGTTCCCTTACCTGCCAAATCTGCTCTTCACTCAAAGAAGTCAGGCGGTCGCTCTTCAGGACCTCCTGAAGCAGGCAATAAGGAAGCGTTAGAACGTCTTCCGGTCGGCTCTTCAGGAGTTCAGAGAGATGTTTCACTAAGAAATCGATCACTGCCTTCTCCAACAAAGTGAGGTTAAAGAGGTCAGCAAGTCTGTACAGATCCAAGTAATTAAAGCTATTTAATTCCTGGGTGCCAAAAAATAAAAATAAAAATGAAGAAATATCTCTTAGAAATCAATCCAAGATAGAGCAGGCAAGAAATTCAGATTGACTCACCAAGGTTTTCATAACGAGGTAGGAGAAATAGAACTGTTATTTTTTAAAAAAATTTCTATCATAGTGAGTTGTGCTGCTATAGACATTGATGTGGCTGTGTCACTATAGTATGCTGATTCTAGTTTTTCTGGATAAAGACGAAGGAGTGGTATAGCTGGGTCATATAGTGGTTACATTCCTAGGTTTTTTTGAGGACTCTCCACACTGCTTTCCAGAATGATTGTACTAATTGGCAGTTCCACCAACAATGTATGACTGTACCTTTCCCCCCACATCCTCACCAGCATTTATTTATTTGTATTCTTGTAACTGTCATTCTGACTAGACTGCCAAGTTATGGAGACAGCCCAGGTACCTGTCAATAGATGAACGGGTAAAGAAAATGTGGCATACATATACAATGAGTTTTACTCAGCCATAAAGTAGAATGAAATTATGGCATTTGCTGGTAAATGGATGGAACTGGAGACTATCATGCTAAGTGAAATAAGCTAGACTCAGAAAGTCAAAGGACAAATGTCTTCTCTTATGTGCAGAAGGTAGATCGAAATAAGGGAGAAAAAGTGGGAGGATTCCATAAAAATAGCAGAGATCAGTGGAATAGAGAAAGGTAATAGTGGGGGAAGGCACGGATGGGAAAAGGGAGGAACTGTGGAATGAAACTGACCAAACTATGCTATACAGATATATGAAAATACCATAGTGAATTTCACCTTTATGCATATCTATAAAGCTCTGATTTAAAAAAAAACAAACTATAAATAAATAGAAGCAAGACTAGTAGAATAGAGGAAGGGGAAAAGGAGACGGGAAGAAGGAAGGGAAAGGGAAGTACTGGAAACTGAACTGGAGCAAATTATATTCCATGCATGTTTGATTATGTTAAAATATACTCCAGTATTATACATGATAATGCCCTAATAAAAAAAATTACAATTTTAAGGCTCTAGACAGAGAACTGATATTCTAGAATTTGTAGTTTTTCCTTAATTTACCTCTCTCAAAACCTATATACTTAAAGACAGCTTTAAAAATGTACTTACTAAAGGTTTTTCTGTTTCACTGGCTGAAATGTCAATTTGCAATTTTTTTAGAAATGTTGCAAAGACAACAAAGACAACACTACCCTTACCATATTCTACAGCTCTCCTTTTCTACGAAAGGTAATATAAGGGCAGGTGCATTGGGATTTAAGAGAAATGACACAAACTGTATGAAGACAGACTGACTGCTATTTTCCCCAAACTTCAAACCAAGTATGTCTTTAAAAGTAAAAACATCTCATCCTGATTCAATGGAATTAAAAGACAGGTTTTTTCCATGTAAAGTTTCAGGAAATGAAGAACTAGCACAGAAAAGACTCCTGTCCCAAATACGTCAATAATGAATCTACCTAAAGTGGATGATTTATAATTTTTTTTTTTGCTAGCCTCAAACATTCAGACCACCGTTGGTATTCTCTCCCACCTTTTAAAAGTCTTTCTGCTGCATTGATTCAATTTTGGAGGATTTTACCTGCCTCTCACACTCTCAAGCTTATAGCCAGGGCTTTACAACTGTGCCTCTAGAAAGCTGGCTACTGGCAACCTTTGTCAATATAACCCTGTGAGAATCATCATGGCATACATATCTGTGGATGGACAACTTGCCTAGTGTAGGTAGAATGAGAATGGACTATGCCCCAATTTCTCCTCATTTTTACCTTACAATTATTAATATGTGAGCAATATTTCTAACAACATATGGGATTCAGGATGCCATGAAAGATATTTTACTCTTAAACTATTTAAGCAATTTCAATCATTTACCCTCTTTTTCTAGTTAAATAAATGTATTAAGAACTCTTTCTAAAATATTTTTATTCTATTTTAATGTTTGCTTCCATAATATTTGAAAATTTAAGTGAATATGTGCTAAATCTATGGTACTCCATGCAGCAGCCCTAGCCACATTATACATTTGAAATGTGGAGGGTTTAAACTGAAATGTGCTGTAAGTATAAATACATATCAAGTGCAAAGAGACAAAAATAAAATAGAAAATATCTCAATAATGTTTATGTGGATCATGTTTACATTATATTCTTCTAGTTTTATTGTGTGAGATATATTATTATAATTAATTTCATTTGTTTCTTTTTAATTTCCTTAATGCAGCTACTAAAAAAATTTTAATTATATGTGTGGCTCCCATTTTAGATTTTTATTGGCTAATGAGTGTCATTCTAAATAATAAAATATATAATAAAAGAAATTGCAAAAACAACTCTGAGTAGCAGTGGTTTCTTCACTATGACTACCTCATTAAATTTATCTATTTTACATTCTATACCTTTGGGGGGCATTATGGTTTAGATATGAGGTGTGCCCCATAAACTCATGTGTGAGACAATGTAAGAATGTTTAAAAGTGAAATGATTGGGTTATGAGAGCTATAACCTAATCAGTGCATTAATCCTCTGATAGGGATTAATTGGGTGGTAACTTTAGGCAGATAGGGTATAGTTGAAGGAGGTGGGTCATTGAGGGGTGCCTTTAGTGTATATCTTTTGCTCCTGGTAAGCAGAACAGTCTCTCTCTGCTTTCTGATTGCCACGTGCTGAGCTGTTTTCCTCCTCTATCCTTCTGCCAGGCTGTTCTGCCTCACCTCAGGCACAAAGCAATGAAGTAGGTCATCTATCAGCTCTGAAACTATGACAGCCAGACAAACTTTTCCTCCTCTAGAATTGTTCTCGTCGGATCTTTTGGTCACAGCAGTGAAAAAGGTGACTAAAACAGTGGGAAATGACATTATAATTATATTTCCAACAGGAGTCAAGCTAGAAGACTTCAGAAGTCAGCCATGAGTTTCTGATTCTTAACAGCTCTATTTGCCAAGACAAATGAAGAAAGGATAAATGCTTGTCTTTAAAATAAAGTTTACCAAAGACGATCATTAAAGTCCATTACAATGCAAATATCTAAGAGTCTATTCACAACTATTGAATCAAAATAACCTCAGATTTTATCAAAGGAAAACAGAAGTTGACTCCAACACTAATTTTTCAAGTAATGCTTCAACTTCAAATCTTACTTCTTAGGATTGGTAACTTCTCTGTGAGGAAAAGAATAGGTAATCCCTGCACATGGAGAGTCTACTGAGAGTTTTAGGACCATCTCCTTGGAATGAAAGTGAATATGTGCTAAATCTGTGGTACTTCATATGGCAGCCATTAATCATACAAGTACATGTACGAAGTGGCCCTGGATACCATTTGGCACCCCAAAAAATTACTGTGTGTTCATCTAGAACCCTGATGGACAGTCAGTGCCTTTCAAGTACTGCAGTGGCATGACCAAGGGGTGCCCTAGTTCTGAGTCAGTACCCAGCAGCATGGCACACACAGGTGAGCATGAGCAGAAGCACAACAACCAAGCTCTGCAAAGCAAAAGGTGATGAGCACAGAGCTAGGGGAATGTTTTTCCCCCCATTTTCTCCTGCCATAAAGGTGTATCCAATTGAGTTTGGACAGGATTGTATAGTGGTAGTTAAATATCCTTTATTAGGCATTTTAAAATCTTTACATGGAGATACTGTCTCCCTTCTAATTAGAAGCCTACAACTTAAAAGCAGTTCAATTCAAAAATTATAGATAACAAAAAAATTTCTAATGGGGGATTTAAAAGTTACACTTCTTTTCTGCCGTTTCTTTTTAAGGTAATTGTTTAACACTTTCCACAGTCTTGAAATATTTTCAATTGCTAAGGATATAATTTGCACAACCCCAAGTCCAATCTAATAAAGCATTTCTAGTTTATTGATGAAGAACTGAGAAGGCTAAATGGACACATGCCTGTGGTCAACTGAACAGCAAAGGGGAAAGGAACTGACATATGTTTGTGTGCAAGAGAAACATCAGTTATAAGACAAGGTGCTCCCAACCTCACCCTATCATTTCTCCTCTCTTCTCCTACAAATATAATGTCCCCATATCTCCAGTGCTCTCTGGATATGTCAGCGGTTTTCATTCATCTTGCCATGCATAGTTTTCACCTCAGAAGTTAAACTATATAAAGTGAGGAGTTGAGGGAAAAAGAGAACACACCCTTCATGATGCTATAGCACACATGCCTCCTATTGGGTCAGACAGCTCTGTGAGCTTGAAGCAAAACCATCACTTCTTGTCTCTTTGGCTAAGATCATGTGTAAGCAAAATAAGCATCAATAATTCTACTTTTTAAAGATTTCCATTACTGTGATGAAGGAAGGTGGGAAGCAATGGTAAAATTTCATTAAATGCCCACCTATAGTACTGTGGATGGGGAAAATCATTGCTTTATTTCGAAAGAATGTCATAATGTTTCTACTTATAAAAATTAATACATGTTCATTTCATAAAATTCAGGACATACAAGGTATGGAAAAAAAACAAAAATCATTCATAATTTCACCATGCAGAGATAATCACTATTAATGTTTCTGTATATTCTAGACTTTTAAAAAAGAAGGCTTTTATATGTCAAAGAAAGAGAAAGAATAATTGAATCCAAGGCAGAATAAACCAGCAGCCACCGTAGGTACTCAGAGGCAACCCAGTTGGTAGGAAAAAGCAAGGCCCACTGAGTCAGGTAGATCTGGTTCAAATCCAGCTCTGGCATTTATGTTGCTGGGAACCTTGAGTCAACCACTAAGCTTCCATTATTCTTCATTTACAAAATAGAAAATTCAACCAACTCATAGAGTTGTCATAGACTTAATGTATGAAAAGCACTTACCATATCTGCTTGGCACATGGAAAGTACGCAGCAGATTGGGGGATGGAGGATCAAGAACAATAAGTATATTTGAACATTGTTGTTTGGTATTCACAAACCAATGATTCATCACTGATTTAATAAGGAAACATCACGAACAATGCACTCTTTCTAGATATCCAAGATTTGAATAAGGCACACCATTAAGTCAAGGAAAAAGAAGATAGCCAAAATAAAAACCACAGAGTTGAGTTATAAAGCAATTGCTTGCTAATGATTTCCACATCTATATTATTAACCTAAGCCTTTACCTAAGTTCTGGATTCATTTTTCGAACTGCTTATAAGAAGGTATCTTCTCTTGGGTATCCCACAACCTCATTGAAATCAATATTTCCAAACCAAAACTATTTTACATGAACCTGCATCTTCTCCTATATCCTCTCAATTGGAGAATAGGCACATCAAGCCACCCACACCAGGAACCTCAAAGCTGGCACACAAGCCGGGCGCGGTGGCTCAAGCCTGTAATCCCAGCACTTAGGGAGGCTGAGACAGGAGAATCGCGAGTTTAAAGCCAGCTTCAGCAATGACGAGGCACTAAGCAACTCAGTGAGACCCTGTCTCTACATAAAACACAAAATAGGGCTGGGGATGTGGCTCAGTGGTCGAGTACCCCTGAGTTCAATCCCCAGTACCAAAAGCAAAAAACAAAACAAAACAACGAAAAAAAAAAGCTGGCACACAGTCTTCTCTCATTTCTACACATTCATCCAGTTCTGTCTGTTTTTCCTTTTTAGCATTTGTTTTCTGTCCCTTATCATCTGTTGTCTGGATACCCTGTGACAGTGTTATAAATTACCATACCTGCCTTCTGTATCAAACTCTCAATTTTCTCCTTTTATAAGAATCTGACCATACTGATCATCTGTTTAAAACTCAAAAAATGAGTTACTTTTGCTTATAGTAAAAAATCCAAACTCAGTAATTCTGCATAGACTTCCTTGACTTGGACCCTACTGATCTTCACATCCTGTGGTGCAGCAACCCTGCCCACCCAGGCGTGGCTCCAGCTGTGACAGACACTCACATCATGTGCTAGGACCATGGCAGACACTGGCAATACACAAGCCCAGGCTTTGCAGAGTGTATAGACTCTTGGAAGAAGGAGTCACAAATTCCACATTAAAAATAAATGGAAGATTATTATTGAGGTAAAAGTTACAAAGGGTAGAATATAGGACTATGAATGTCAATATTTGACCTAGAGAGAAAATTTAGCAAAAGCTTCCCTGAGAAGCCATATGGAGCTAAGCACTGAAGGAGGAGCAGAATTTAATCTGGTAAAGGGTGTAGGGGGGTGTGTCTTAGCTATATTTTGATGCTCTGGCATCTGAGGTCTTGCTTACAGGGGAGAGACTACTTCTCCCAGGAATGACCAATTCTTGGCAATCTCAAATGTCTTTCATATGTAAACTAACCTATTCAGAACTCTGAAGGACTGCCTCTATCTGGCCCCAACACCCCAGGAGGCAGTAATTCCTTTGTCCTAATCATCCTAGTGCCAAAAAATGGAGGACTAGAGATAGCCCCTATGCCATGAGTCCACTGAAACTATCCATACTAGTTATTCATAAGCAGGCTCACCCTGCCTTGCCCCTTCCTTCCTTAGAAGCCACAATAAAGATTCGTGCTCACTTTTCTTCCTCACTCCCTCTGCCTCCTGACCAACCCTAGGATTTTGCCATGTGGCCCTGCATGGTGTGACATGCCCCCTTCTCTTGAGAACTGCAATGAACTTTTTTTTTTTTTTTTTTTTTTTAGTAGCAACTGTCTTCTGATCTCTCCGCCTTACCATAACTGAGTAATAATAAAATCTACATTTGAAAACAAGATGGTGATGAGATTGCAGGCAGAATGTTCCAAACAGGAAGCGGCATGTGCAGAATTGCTAAGGATGAGGAATTCTGTTTCCACTGTTCTGTCTGAACATCCTATCTAGCAACTCCCTTACTCTCCAGGGCACCCCCATTACACTACCCACTTGATCTGCTTTCAGCACTCCTCACCATCAGTAATTGTCTTCTGCATTTACTTGTGTACTTGTTTACAATGTGTTTGTCTTCTCCTTCCAGCCCAATAGGTAATTCCATGGGCATGAAGACCTCTCTGTATTGCTCAATGATGTGTTCTGAGTATCTAAAACAGTGCTGGCACATGCAAGGGGCTCAAACTACATTTACTGAATGAACAAGCCTATCACCTCTTCAGCTTCTCTGGGTCAGGTCAAATTGACCACATACCCTTTGCTTACACCCTCCCCTCTGCAGATTTCTAGCGCATCACTTGAAGCACCTTTGATTACAGAGGTGCTTTGTCTCCCCTACCAAACTTAAACTCCTTAGTAGCAAGAATTATGTTTCACTCTTCATGCATCCCTGGAATCTAGTAGGGAGCAGATGCTCTCAATACTGTGTGCTTAATAAGTGTTTTCCATGAGCTTTTTCTGTTTACTTATAATTAAGCAAAAACAGAATATTCCATGTCTTTCCAACATCCAATTCTGAACCTTGCCTAGATTGGGTTACTTTTCATACTTCATTGTCCTCCCTGGACTATCCTTTTTCTTTGGGGGCTTCCTACATAAATACACAAAGGCAAAGTCAGTGGTCGTTTAGTTTTCCAAGTGGGAAAACTGGTAATAATGACTAGAGTTGAAAGTGTTAATGAATAAGCACAATATAATTGTTCTTCCATGAGAAAAAAAATGTTTCAATCCACCAAAATATTCTTTTTCAGTATAAGAGAGAATTGTTTCCTCTATCAATTGACTACTCAAAGTATCTTAATACCTTTACAAATGATATTTGTTCTAATTATGAGATTGTCTCAGATCTCATACATTCAGTGATTTTAAAAATATAAACACCCATGTAGAGGCAGTGGTTCTGAATGGAAAATACAGCTCAACAACAAGAAACTCTCTTGAGTAAAAGACAATCTTTCTCTTTTCTTTCTAAACAGGTTTCATTTCTGTCACAGTTTCCTGCTTGAAATTTAGTTTTCATTCAGAATTATGGTGCATACATTGTTGTTCTTTGGGGAATATTTTAAATAATATTTATTTTCCTTTGGTTGAGGGATATTTGGCTTCTTTTCCCCTTATATTTGTTTCTTATAGTGTCAGTGACAAGTTAAATAACAGAAGAGCCATAAAATATGTCCCTGGTGTTGCACTAGCTGTAGAATAAACACCAGTTTTCCAAGTCCAGTAATTTTTTTTAAATATTTTTTTAGTTGTAGATGGACACAACGTCTTTATTTTATTGCTTTGTATGTGGTGCTGAGGATCGAACCCAGGGCCTCACGCATGCAAGGCAAGCACTCTACCACTGAGCTACAATCTCAGCCCGTCCAGTAATTTTTAAACCCTATGTATTTCCCAAATCCAGTCTTTTTGTATGACCTATTTACTTAATTAGATCCTTAAAGGGGTAATTTCCCAAATTAAGTAGTGAATATGGCAAGACAAAGCATGGGAACAGCAAATACTGTCTTATTTTGGGTCATATTCAATTACATTTTTGAGGTTAATTACACTTTTGTAATTGTAAATGTAATCGAGGTAATTACATTTTTGAGGCAAATCATCAGATGGCTAAGACATGAGTGGGAGGAATGGGCAGTGTGAGGGTGATGGGTTGATCCTGTGGCCCTTCTGCCACCTCTCCCAGACCACGGAAGGCAGCAAGAGAATGAGGTTCCCTCATGGGTCTTTTGTGTAATAGAGTGCAATCAGTGACGGGGTGTCTCTCAAGATCTCAAATAAGCAGTGACAATAAATAACCAAATTTCACACAATAACTGTTTTGCAATTTAGAATAGCTTTAAGCCTCCCCTTGAAATAATGCAGGTGACTGCATTGCACTGTGTTTTCTGGGATGGGAAAAAGGGTGTAGGCTTATGGCGAGGGTCTACATATCCCACAACCCAGCTTACATAGCAGCAATACAAGAAGGGAGTCAATGATCCCTATTTCTAAAATGTAGTCTTTAGTTTTGGCCACACCCATGGCTCCCTGGCTTGTCAGTAAGTCCTTGCCCACCCAGCACTGCAATTTAATCATGTGCCTGGCACTGGAATTACACAGAATACAGGAAATATCTGTCATCATGTGATTGCATCTATTGTAGTTTGTCCCCAATATCTGTCCCAGAACACACTGCCTCAATTCTAGGAGTCCTTGTTAAACTGACAAGATTCAGAAATCTGATGGAGATGCTTTGACTTAGCACTAAGAATACCTGTGCAAAACACAATCTTAATAACAGCTATTTCTCTTGTTGCCTCATCTAGTTCTGAGAATGTCACTGACTTGTGAAAGAAAAATAAGCAACAACAACATGTGCTATCAGTGTGGAAAACTATGACTTGGATTGAAGGTAATATTAAACTTCTCTCAAGGTTAAAATGAGTATAATACCATTTTGATTTCTTGAATTTTCAGCCTCTAAGATGACCAAATTGAATAGCATTCTAATTTTTTCTTTGAGTAATAACATTCAACAGATGTGATTAATTAACAATGCTGTTTCACCAATATAATGATGACCTTTCATTTTCAATTACTAATGCCCTTCACTGATACATCCCTTCTTCGATATGCCACCCCAATTATCACATGTCAATGCTTTACTATAGATAAATGTGGTTAGGAGACAGGGTTTCCATGCCCAGCGTGTAATAACACATGAAGTTTGAGGTTATAACAGCATGTTGACACTACATCACAATGTGAGGACTCCTGTCAAGGAAAAATCACCTTTTCTATGAAATCAAGAAATTGTCTTTTTAAAAAACCTCCCAAGCAACTATTCTAAATAGCCTGATAAACTGACTCTGTATAAAAAACAGAATAGTTTGATTTTTAACAATGTTAACTCAAAATGAGATGAAAACATTTTATCAGCTGCTTATTGGGATGAAGTACCAAGTAAGGAATGGTAAGTAGCCAGGAAACTCTATTACTGATGCAGCTCTAATGTGTCTCACTTACATCTCCTAGCACATATCAAATAACCTGTCATCAAGGTTTTCATAAAAAACTTTATCTTCTAACATTAAAGTATTCCTAATAAATTACTGATGTTCCCTGACTCATGATAGGGTTAACTCCTAATAAATCCATTATAAACTGAAAATATAATAAGTTGAAAGTAAATTTCTCCACCTAACCTACCAAACACCATAGCTCAGCAACACAGGATACTGTTGTTTTTTTTACCTTCATGATTGGGAGCTACAGCTTGTTGCTTTTGTCCAGTATTACTATAGAGTTTTTTTTATCTCATATTGCCAGCCCAGGGAAATTATCAAAATACAAAGTGTGGTTTCTACTAAATGTGTATTACTTTTATACCATTGTAAATTCAAAAAATAATAAGTCAAACTATCTTAAGTCGGGAACCACCCGTAGTAAAAAGTAGGTTTTGCATCTTAGGATTTGCAAATCCTGCAGAATATTAATCATAATGCCCTTCCCACAGATTATAACTAAAAAATGTTTGTTGGATTATGGGTGAAAAAATAACAAGTTGTGAAGCCCCTCCCAGACCTCACAGGGAAGAGGAAATATCAGCTTGTTTATTCCTCTTTGTTACTAGAAATAACATATAGATCAGTCTTCACGATTGGGCAAAACAACAGATCACCTACAGTTCCCTGGGAAAGAGGCTGTCAGGTGTTGATCTCAGCTTAAGAAATTATCTCATGATGCTATCTAGTTATCAGTTTTTACAAATAATTGGTCAATATTTGATATCTCAAATAATTGGTGGAATGCCCACTTGTGGTGCCAGATGCATGAGAATCGGCTTCCATGGTGAACCCTGGATCTTTGACTTTCCCCTCTTCCTAGATGCTGAAAAAGAACCTTATTTCTCTTAGTATTTAGTGATGATCAGAAAAAATCTAATGGACATTGTATTTGTCAAAAGAGTATTAAATATTTTCAAGAGGAAATGAATTGTCCTATAATTTTTCTTTGCACTACAAGAAGAACTTTAAGAGTCTTTTGTCCCTAATGGTTATTACCTGTAAAGCATTCTAAAACTGATTCAACATACTGCAAGTGGCTTGTAAGAAAAGGGAAGTTCTGCCGGGAGCAGTGGCGCACATCTGTAATCTCAGAGGCTCAGGAGGCTGAGGCAGAAGGATCACGAGTTCAAAGACAGCCTCTCAGCAAAAGCAAGGCTCTAAGCAACTCAGTGAGACCCTGTCTCTAAATAAAATATAAAAAATAGGGCTGAGGATGTGGCTCAGTGATTGAGTGACCCTGAGTTCAATCCCTGGTATACCCCACTACCCCACAAAGAAGAAAGGAGAAGTTCTATGGTATAAATACTCTCCTCCTCCTAGGGACAACCCAGATCAGATCCATTTACTTGGAAAGGCAGCCCACCCCAGCTTGAAGGACTGTTCCCTCTTCTGACTTCTAATAGCACTAGCTGCTTGTGTCATTTGTTTGACCCTTTGGTGACCAGCTATGCATCAAGGTGAAGGCAGCCTCTTCACTTCTTTAGATCTTCCCTTCTGTCTTCATAAAGCTCCCACTGGATGAGTTTTGATTGATGTACAATGGAAAGACAAGAAAAATTCAACTTCTATTTCTTAATAGAATAAAACAGATTCTTCTCTAAAACTGGTAAATATTTTAAGTATTTTAAACAATTTATTAAATATTAGATAAATGCATTAAACATTTTAATATTTAAGAATTTAGATAAAGGTACATGTCTGGAATGTTAGCTACACGAGATAAATACAGTAACCTAGAAAGAGGAAAAAAGCTATTGGCAGAAATATTCACACTATATACTATTTTCAGCCTCCCAAACAATATTGGGTGCACTGCCATCACATTCTTGATGACTCTGAAATATATACATCCAACTGTACACATTTATCTGAGGTTTTAATTTTGCATTTTCTGTCTCCTTCATTAGGTTGCGAATTGTAGGGCAAAGGTGCTGGTGGTGTAGTAGGAAATGTGGTTCAGGACATCGAGATCTGGAAGCAACACCTTATTAGTGGTGCTACAGCCCAAAGGGATAATTCCCAAAGTCTGAGCTCCAAGCAAAGCAAGGCTTTTACTTTTGTATATAAGCAAGTTTTGAGTATATTGGGCAAGGGAGGTGGTGCAATTCTATTGGAGGGTACATTCTACATTCCTGATATGGGTACAAGTTTGTCAACAACCTAAGGTCTTTTAGTTCATACAGCTTAGGGACTTATACTGCATTAAGCCTAAAAGTGGATGGTTCTGTCCCCGTTGCTTTGTTTCTTGCTGCTTCTGCTACTGCGGTTATCTGTTATAGGTACCTGTTAACTGCCGTAAGCCTCTATGGTTAAATGTCAGTAAGCAGAACTGCAATGTGTCAGTGTGCAAAACCACAGCCTGTCAGCTCTTAAACTGCTAAAGTTCCAATTTTGCTCTACTACAGTGGATCAGTTTGGAATGGTAGGGAAAATACATGACTTGCAGCTGACCCATCAGGATGTCTCATCAAGTGGAGACTCTAAGTATAATTTCCTCATCTGAAGACTGGGGAAAATGATGCTGCATTCCAGATCTATGTGAAGGACTTCATAAATGTATGTAAAGTGTCTTCCACATATAGTAGATACTCAGCATACAACAGCTATTATGATCATTATTCCAATTAAAAATGGTGTCAACATTACTTAAACTATAGCTTTGCTTATTCCATCAATTTCACTCACTGGATGAGCAAAGAGAAGGAAATACTGAATGTCTAACATGGACTTCATTTTTCTACAAATATCACCAAAAATCATAGTTGTCTTATAAAATCATTTATTTCTTTTGTTTTTAAAAAATGCTTCACCAGAGATAAGCAAACAGAACAGACTGAGACACTATACTGGACCACAAGCAAATTTTACTATAATATACTCTGGTTTTCAATCAGTATATTACTCATAGCAGAAAAGGCACACAGAGAAATCTAAAGATGGGGGAGCTGCATTTCTTTATGACCTTATTTGAAAGATAAACTCCTTGGGGAAATACAATTTATTCAGATTATCAAGACCCTGCTGTGCAAATCTACAGTCTGGGAGCACACTATGGAGATCAAAAAATATTTACTTTATTCTGTTGGGTATAAAAGCTTTTAATGAATGCATAATTAAGACAAAAAAGTGTATACAGCTTTAGAAATTCCACTGCTGAGCCAAGCCATTAATATCCAAGGCACCATACCCAGTTGTGATTCCACCTGTTCCCTATTTGGATTACAACCTATTTATAAATCAATGTGTTACATGACTACCCAACCTGGTGCTGCAGGAAAGGACTGTGATACTCCAGGAGTCGAGGCAGCAATGTAAAGGGCAGTGGTGTAGATGTGAGGTGCAGGGCTGGCCCTTTGGAACAGGTTGAAACAAACCAACAAATAAACAAAGCCCAAGCCTCTTAATAGCCTTGGGATGAATCATGTAGAGAAATAAATTACCATGTTTATCATGTATGTACAGGGATTGCAAATGTTCTCAATGCCATCTTAAAAGTCGACAGGCCAATGTCTAATTGCTGTGGGAGGGAAAAAACGAGCGTTTCATTGACAATGCAAGCCAAATTATTTGTGATATGATAAAATTATGTAAACTTAGGTATTTTTATATGTATAAATATATAAGTAGGTGTATGTATAAATATATAGTAGGTGTATTTGTATACAAACATGTAAATGTTGGGACAACTATAAGTAACTACATATTCATATAGAAATATAAATATGCATATGATACAATATGATTAAATAAAAACAAAATATTAGCAGCAATTCAACAAATGCAAGGAAAAAAACCTGCAGCAGGCTCTAATTCTTAGAGTTTTGGAAGGCCTATTTAAATATATTTGTGCTGTATAACAGAGGAATTCCACAATTAGGTTACTGGTACATTTTCATAATCAATTGTATGCATAATATCCAAGGCTCATGAATAATTTTATATTGCTCCTTGGGAACATCTCTGGTAAGCTGGAAATCTAGCAGGGAGCAGCAAAGCAATACTGCCATCATCAACAATGAATAATTCTGGCCCCAGTCACCATGTGCTGAAAAAAGCTGTTTTGAAGTTCAACAGAACTGACTCAGCATATTAGCACAAGTGAAACATCTCATTACATTGGCTCTGGTTTCCAGGGCACCCACTGGTATAGGATACATTATATCATTGAACCTTTTGACGTCCATATGGGGTAGAATGCATAAAGGATACTGTATATATGTCATAGATGAGGACTGAGGGGCAAAGAGGGTAAGTAACTTGCAGTTTCATACAACTCTGGGACATGAACTAGTATCACAAGGAGAAAGATAAATAACTCAACACAATACACTGTGATCAGCCTCCCAGAAGACGTTCAAATGAAAGAAGAAAGAACTGTAATGCCAACTCGGAGAACTGATTAGGCAATGTGAAAAGGAGTAACACGTGAATCAAGTACTTGAAGGTTAAGTAGGAATTCATAAGGTGACAATATGAAGGGAAAATAATCCATGAAGGAGGTGGCTTGTGCAATGTGGCTTAGGTACAGACAAATGCAAAAAGTCACAGTGTCTGTGGCACGGCACCTGAGCAATAAATTGTCAAAACATAGTAAAGCTAAAGGGACAGGAAGTTTCATAATAAAGGTAGGCTTTGTGATCCAAATTAAGAGAACCTTATCCTGAAGGCTATAGTGAACCACTAAATAATGAATGATTTTAAGCAAAAGCATGACATGATCAGGTTGTTATTTAAAAAAAAAATCAAACAGAATTTTTCATGGATAAAAAAATACTTTTCAAAATCAATCAAACAGAATTTTGGAGGAGGATAAGAGTGAAGGCAGGTTCATTGGTTTGTAGGAAGTTTCTTTAGTCCAGGAAATAAGTAACGAAGATCTGGATGAAGGTAGTGGTAATGGGAAGAGAGATTTAAAAGTTAACGGGTAGAGTTGAAAGGTCTTGGTGATGGTGTGTGTGGGCACAGGAAGGTGGGAGGTTCTAGAATGACTCTTGTGTTTCTGGCTTGGCTCATACTTAAGAAGGTAAATTTCCTGTGGAATATCCAGGAGAAAGTGCTGAGTAGACAGTTAGCTTAGAGAGGATAAGGCATAGTTTTCCTTGGTGTACAGTACCAGCAAGGTATGTTAGGGAGACAAGAGAGACAGGATTGGGAAATTAGTCTGTAAGCAGGAGATAGAGATCAGTGCCTATCCCTAACCCTTTAAATGTCAAGGTTTGGGTGACTAAAAGGATGGTGGTCCCTTAATGAAAAGGGCAAGAGAAGCATACACTTGAGATGTATGTGGGGATACCAAGTGGAAATGGCAGCTGAACTCAGGGCTGGAGCTCAGGAGAGGGGATAAATTATTCTCCTCAGACAAAAAAAGAGTGGTAGTGAACAGAGGAGATGAACACCAGCATACAGTCCCCAGCCCTGAGGGATATTCAAGGAGCTTAAGAAAGAAGAGTCTGCCAAAGAACTGAAAAGAAGTGAGAGTAGAACTGGAGGAAAGCCCTAAGGAAAGACAAGTGCAGAAGAGAATGGAGCTACCAGTCTCAAATGTCATAGGGGGTCGCATTAAGATACAATAGGCTCAAATAAAAAAAAAATAAAAAAAAAAAAGATACAATAGGCTCAGCCTGGCGCGGTGGCTCAAGCCTGTAATCCCAGCACTTAGGGAGGCTGAGACAGGAGAATCGCAAGTTCAAAGCCAGCCTCAGCAATGGTGAGGTGCTAAGCAACTCAGTGAGACCCTGTCTCTACATAAAACACAAAATAGGGCTGGGGATGTGGCTCAGTGGTCGAGTGCCCCTGAGTTCAATCCCCAGTACCAAAAAAAAAAAAAAAAAAGATACAATAGGCTCACTGCTGGTTTAACAGTGAGGAGATATTGGTGACCTTTGGTGGAACAGGAGTAGTTAAAGCAGAAGACTGAGTTCAACAGGGCCAAAGAAATTAGCAGAAGGCAGGAAATGCAGACTCAGGCCTCAGTTTAGTAGTGAGAGAGATCTATGGTAAGGAGAGAAGAAAATTTTTTCCTACTCATAGATCCTACTTATATACTAATAAGAAGATGTCAGTGGAGGAAAGATTGAAACCACAGGAAACACAAGAGGAAACTGTTGAAGAAAGGAGTTGAATGGTGGTTTAGACTCAGCTAAGAGAGTAGATATTCCAATAAGAGTAGAATATTTGGGTGTGGCAGGTGAGTGAGACAATGAGTACCTCAAATGAAACAGATTTTCTTTTAACTTCCCCTAATTTCCAAGTACTAATAATGAAATTGAGAGTAATTGATTATTTTTTTTGCCTGAATGTTGATTCTGAACTGTAGCTTTTATAAACCACTGGAAACATTTTAGTTTATTTTATTTGGTACTGGGGATTGAATCCAGGGGTGCTTTACCACTGAGCTACATTCCCAGCCCTTTTTATTTTTTATTTTGAGACAGGGTCTCACTAAGTTGTTCAGGGTCTCGCTAAATTGCTGAACTTGAAGTTGATCAAACTTGTAATATTCCTGCCTCAGCCTCCTGAGTCATTGGGATTACAAGTGTGTGCCACCACACCCAGAAAAACATTTTAGTTTTGAGAAGAAAAATGATGCTGAATTTGATTTTAAAAGCCATTATGGAAAGCAGTATAGAGATTCCTCAGAAAACTTGGAATGGAACCATATTTGACTCAGGTATCCCACTCCTTGGTCTATACCCAAATTACCTAAAATCAGCATATTACAGTGACACAGGCACATCAATGTTTATAGCAGCTCAATTTGCAACAGCCAAATTATGAAACCAACCTACATGCTCCTCAACAGATGAACAGATAAAGAAAATGTGGTATATATATCCAATGAGATATTACTCAGAATACATGGCATTTGCAAGTAAACGGATGGAGCTGAAGAATATAACATGCTAAGCAAGATAAGCCAATCCCAAAAAACCAAAGGCCAAATGTTTTCTCTGATATGTGGATGCTAATTCACAAAGGGGGAGGGGGTAGGGAAAAATAGAAGTACTTTGTATTAGTCAGAGGAGAGTAAAGGTAGGGGAGGGGTGTGGGGCGTGGAAAGATAGTAGAATAAATTGGACATTATTACCCTATGTGCATACATGATTGCATGACCAGTGTAACTTTACATCATGTGCAACCAGAGGAATGAGAAGTTATACTCCATTTATGTATGATGTGTCAAAATACATTCTACTGTCATGTATAACTAATTAGAACAAATTGAAAAAATTGCCTGGCTAACAATAATTAGAATAGAAATTACAAATATCAGAAAAATCCTGCAAAATTTCCGTCCTGTCTTTGAAAACTCACACAAAAAATACCCAATCAGCCCTAGATTTTCCACATAACGAATTAAAATGCCAAAGTGACTTCCCTAGCCAGTCAGCATGCCTCTGGCATCCTTTGCTGTGGGCTTGGGAAATGAAAGTCAACATAATAGCTTATGAAAAAATTAATTGGGGCCCTAAAATGGCTACTAAAGAGCATACGATACATTTCAGAGCCAAATATGAATGATATTTGGCAAATATGATATTCTGGATTACTCATGCCAGATAGCAAATACTCTTGATTAGAACAAATAATTAGTAGTTGGCTATGATTTAATAGATCTGATTACATTTCTACCCTTCCTGATCATTTTCACTGACTTAAGAAATCCAAAAATTATATTTATAATATATTTTTCAAACATTATACTTCCAAACTTTCTCCAAACACAAAGGTATCAGCTCTGATGAACTATGGAATGGCATGCAGTTAGTGTATTTGATTATGGGCATATTAAATATATATTTTGTTACATTTATCTTTACCAATGTAGAAAAATGGTTTAATGTTGGAGAAAAATGAGTGTGAGTTATAACTTCTTCCCAATCTTGAAGATAAATCATTCTATTCAGAACACCCACTATATATTATATATTTAGGCACTATGGTTGATTTAATAATTAAAATTGTAATAATACATTGTTTAGGTGAAATAACCTCCTATAAGTCATTGCAGTGTTACTAAATTAAAAAGCGATACTCTATTATAATACTGTAAAATGTTTAAGTGCCACAGTGTCAAATTCAACCCCCAAAGAAAGCATTTACAACTTCAAAAATGTGTATTCATTCAGTGGGCAAAACTAATGGGAGGCTATGAACATATTTTTCCTCCTATAGTATAAAATTTCAACATTTAACAAGCAGGAAAAGATTACTGAACATACTAAGCTTATACAAAGTGAAGTGAGGGAAGGATTAGATTAAAAACTGGTACAAAACAGTATAACTGGAGGTGGTGGGCCATTTTCTAACCACTTTAAACCCTGCAAAGAATGATACCAGAGCAGAGAGACACAAGGCTCAGATACTTTCAGCTTTGGTGAAGGGATTTGAAGTATCCAGTGCTTCTCAAAGTTGAAAGAAAAATATTTTTCTTGTTAAAAAACAAAACAGTAAAATCACTGTTTATAACAACAAGTTTTTCTAAAAAGTACAAAAATTACTAGCATCCTCATGAAAGAATAATGTACAATATTCTCTAAGCATTTGTACCTTCACTGAAGAGAGAACACGACCAATTTTTCCTGTAGTCCCCTGAGTGTAAAACTGAACTAAGACAGGGGTACTGGATACACATCATTCACAGAGGAGGAGACTAACTGCTTCCCACCCTCAGCATCCCCTGTACATTAGTTCGCAGGATAACCGTTTGCGCTTCGATTCACTAGATGATCCAAATTGCACACTGTAAACAGACCAATGACTTCAATCTGGGGGAAATTATCTTCTTTCATGCTTGTAAAAGTAGAAAACAAAACAAATGAAACAAGCACCCATCTCTATTTTCCCTACAGTGATAAAATGCTCTACCTATAGCCTTTCCTTTCACATCCCAGCAGCACGTCTCCTCTTGCAGGTCACGTCTTTCACATAAAAGTGCTAAACTAATGCCGCTTAATGACAAATTAATGTCCATGAATAAAAAATACACCTCTAATAGCATAGAGTAATTTGCCATTACAATATCATCATTGGACATGCCCCTGGTTTAATACGATGTATTTAATTCATAACCTAATGAGTGATATATAAAAAGAGGGAGATGAACCCTGCAATTACATTTATGTGAGTCTGTCACCTTATTTGTAAAACCTTAGAGTCATTTACATTCAAATTAGAACAAATGAGTGATTTCACAAAGTGCGGTGATAAATGACCACAGAAGCCCAAGACAAAATTGTATTTCCTGTGAACACATTAACAGTTTCCTATTATTTGTTAAAAATTACAATGCATATTGCCCAGTGTGGTGTGAATAATGACTTTTTTACTGATTAGGTCAGAAGACTAATATGTAGCAAAATAAATAATTTTTCTTTTCATTTTTTCTGATTTTTGCTTTAAATTAACTACTGAAATCCAGTGGATTCACACTGCCACCTGCTGCCTGGGAATAGATATTAAAAGTACATTCCTTTCAAAGGGAGTTTATGTATTCACTACTTTGCTTGTTTTATTGGAAAATTCTATGTGATGTTCTTTTTTATTAATATATTCAAGTTGCATATCTTTATGCAGGCTGTAATACTTGGTGAACAGAAAGAACACTAGTTATTCAAGCAATAGCCTACACTATTTGGGGGAGGTGGTAGAAAATATAGACAGCATCTGTTTTGTTTTGTTTTGTTTTGTTTTGTTTTGTTTTGTTTTTTAGAAGGCTGGCTACAAAAAATGACATCTTCAGCAAAGCACGTGGTTCCTAATTCATTACTTTCAGGGCATACAACATAGGGTCCAAGGATTAGCACCCCTGATCTTATGACCTTGTGTATTAGCAGAGGATATGGGGTGTGTGTGTGTGTGTGTTTTCTCCACTTACATCTGCCCCTCATTACCATCTAAGGGAGATGGAAGCCTCTGCTTGCCACTGAAGATCTCCACCACCTGGTCTTCTCCCCTGATGACAAGTCCCAGTATGGAAGGTCTGCCTTGGGGTCCAGAACAAGGTGGGCTAGGAAAGGCATTATAGCTGGAGATGAGACTGGAGAGGAATCAGCCTGGCTATGGACATAGAGCTGAGGATTTTTGCACATGACTTAAATCAGTGGAATGATCATCATGGTAGAAGGTGGAAGTTTCCAAACCAGATCAACATCTTCCCTAGGAATCTAAGTTTTTCCATCTGTAAAAAGAACGTTAACACCCCCCTGCCTTAAGAGGTTACTTAACAAAATGGAAATGTGAGTCTTACCAAACACTCACGCCAAAAATGTTGATTCCCTTCTTTGGGAAAGATAATGATGCTCAAGGGACTATCGTTTGGCCTGGATAGAGTCTAGAAATAAGCAAATCCCTTAGGAGAATATTATGACCTAATTGTAGTCTTTAAGGAGGGTGGGGGTCTAAAGAAAGATAGTAACTTTAGTGATGGAGAAAAGGATCAGGTGTGAGAGACATCTGTGAGGTAGATTCTGCCTAACTTGGTGACTGGATAAGATGGTGAAGAAGGTATAGAAAACTATCAAGGTTTCTAGGCAAAAAGCACATCAATGTACTATTAGTAGAGAGAAGAGCAGGTTTTCATATATGAAGTTTGAATTGTCCATGTGATCCTTAGGAGAAGATATTCAGTAGTTAGTTAGAAACTGACTAGGAAAACAATCAGTTTGGAAAACCAAATCAGATTTGAGAAGTTTGTAATATTTATATGAGGAACTCAGTAAACCATGGACATGTTGGAACCTATATCACTCAGGAAGCTGTTATCTCAGAGTTTTCTTAACAATATTTAAAACTGTGAACGAAATGTATGTCAATACACAGCTCTTTAATGAATCGGTGCATCTTTCTGGTGAAATTTTCTGGAAAAGCCCAATGAACAAGGAAAAGGGAAAGAAGCTTTCACATTGTATTTGGGACTGGATCTTAAATAGCAGGCAAAAGTCTGGAAGTTCTTTTTTCTTTAATATTTTTTTTTAGTTGTAGATGGACACAATATCTTTATTTTATTTATTTTTATGTGGCACTGAGGATTGAACCCAGTGCCTCACGCATGCGAGGCAAGTGCTCTACCACTGAGCCACAATCCCAGCCCTTAGAAGTTCTTAATACACTATCATGACAGACTACACAGGAGAAAGTCCTATGGAATCCCACTGCAAAAGTTGGTAAGAAAGGATGCAGACTTGAAAGGTTGTTTGTAAATCCCTTGTCTGGATTTGGTGGCCCTTAACTGTTGTACCCACTTTCTTGCCATATCAGCCTCTCCTTTGTTTCTGCAAACATGCTTTGAGAACCTATGTAAAGGCCTCACACCCTGGGGGGCTAATTCAATAGCTATCTTTGTTGACACAGAGAGGTACTATTCCTGAGGCTGGGGGTTTGGGGCTCCTACCCTTAGCAGCCTACAGAGGATGAGCAAGAGAAAGGAATCCACTGAGTGGACTCAAGTTGTCTCTTCTATTTTGGGTGTTGGGGAACGGGGAGGAGCAGCCCCAATATTTAAAGGTATTCAGAAAAGCTTCAGGCCAAGACGACAGCTGATGGTCAGGGAGGCTCAGAAGATGAATCTACCCTTCACATTTCCAGCAGGGAAATAAACAAAAAAAGATGAAAATTTAAGAACAACAATACAATACCAAACATCTTGGTAAGGAAAATGGTTTCAAAAACTCCCTACTTGAACAAAGTATCAAACAAGAATGGAAGATATATCAGCTTTTATTGATTAGCAGGCTACAAATTCTCATATATTTTAAGCACTATATTTTAAGCACTATAAGTGCTTAAAGCATATACTTTAAGCACTATGTAGTCTGTCATGATAGTGTATTAAAATATTTTTAACAAAAAATATTTTCATATACTCAATAAAATGGTCCCACATGAAATTAAAAATCAGTTGATTAATATTGCCAAAAAATAGTAAATATGTACAGCTTTAAGGCTGTGTCAAAATATAAAAGCAGACCAATACAATAAAAAATTTTATCCTGAGAGAGAAGGAGGATATATACTTTTAAAAGACTAAAGTAATGAAAGTTTCTACATATGCATGGTTTTGGTCTCATATAGTTTAAGTTTCCTCCTACAAGTTCAAGATCCTACAATAATCATAGATAAAAAGGGAAAGTAAAGTTACATGAGATAATAAAATGAAAACATTTTTGTGAAAAGACTGACATTTTCAGCCACTGTTCAAGAAGCCTGAATAATGACTACCACAAAATATATCTGTATGCTAATTTCACTTTCACCTCAGCAAACTAAAGAAACACAAGAGTTCAGTCCCAAAGAGTACAAGTCACTGAGTAGCTCAAAAAATTCCTCCAACTGGGCAGAGCAAAATACACATAAAATTCTAATATTCATTAGCAATTCCCATTTATAGAAAATCATAGGTATAGAAGGCATAGATATATACACACATACCTGGATATACACACCATTTATAATGTGCATCATGATAATCAGCACTGTAACTAAACTTGTCAACATGCATCACTGATTATTATCTGCCATGGAAAAAGTGAATCAAGCAGTGATGCTTAAAACTCTAGTTGCAGTATTTGATGTAGAAATGTCAAATAAAAGTAACTTCAATTTCACAAGTCAAATACACACTTTGGAAGTCCTGTAACCTTTCTATATGATTCTCATTTGCTATCAGCAGAAAGGAATTAGAAACAACATTCCCATACCACCTAACAATATTGAGGGGAAAAGGAAGGAAAATACATAAAAAAGTTAAACATTTACTGTCAAGATTAAATGTGCTGAGATAATGATAAAAATTTCATATACTGTGTTTGAATTGTTCCTGGGGTGAGCATGGCTGACATTCTTCACACTGTCTCCCTGGGAAGCACTGGTTCCTATTTCCCAGCACTGGTAGGAAGATGAAATAAGATGCTACATAAGTAAGCTTTGTAAACTACCTAGTAGGTAATAGAAGTCAAGAATAAAGGACATATTTAGAATTAGAGAAAATGATTAGGAAGGAAAATAAAGTAATTGGGCAGGAAAACAAACAGGATTTTTCTGCTCACTAATATTATGTCACATGCATGAAGAAAATAAAATTAAACTGTGTTGATTTATTGTTTTTTAAATTAATTTTCATTACTGTTATAATGCTATAATAATTGCAAGTAAAAGTGAAACCAGTGGGGGAAATGGAAGAATCCTAAAATAGGAAATTATTTCTTAGCTTTCTGTAAAATGAAAATGTCACAGCCATGAGGCTTCCTAAGATGTCCTGTAACTTACTACCTGACAGTTTTCGTCAAAGCGGGGGGGGAAAAGGCCTTTGGAATCAGAAGGCCTGCCATTTACCAGTCAAATTGCCTCCAGCAAGTACATTTCACATCTCTGATTTTTCATTTTTAAAAAGGTACAAAATTGTTGTGAGGGCTGAATGTGAAACATTCCCACAGTAGGTGCTCAGAGTATGGAAGTTCTCTCTCCCCTGCCAACCTCACAGGGCCAGTGAATCAGGGAAGCAAGGATGCACAGCTTACTCCTTCCTTCTGGAGCATTTACCATCTCAGAAGTTTACATGGTAATTAATCATATACAACTTAGTGATGTATTAGTTACTGTTACAGTTACTATTTGACTTCTCTTGTATTTATGGTTATTACCAAAACCAGACATTACTTCAGACTAAAATACTTTCCAGTGTCATTCCTCTGGGACCCCACAGAGAAGCCTAGGCATGGTTGTTGAGTTAATCTGCTGCCTGAAGGTAGTGGGGGCCTGGGGCAGGAAGGGAGCATGAAGGGGAACATCCACTTCTGCAAACACAAGAACTGCAGCTGCCCTCTTAGGAGACTCTCAGCTTGTGCCCTGGAGAAATTGTACCACCACATGCCACACACACCCCACATTTTACCTGTCATTGGGCTTCAGTTGGTGGGGGACAGCTTATAACTGCAGTGGAAGGGAATGTGAAGGGCACATTGTCAGGAGGTAAGCTCACGTACCTGAATGAGATAGTGAGAACATAAGTTGAGAAGCTCCAACAGCTGTAGGTGACTGCCAGCTGCCAAGACGTCCTGGATCACGCCTGGCTCCAATAAAATCTGTTTTGTTTTTCAAAAAAAGAAGATCATCAGCTATATTTAAAAAAAAACTTATATACTACTGCTTAATGTGTAAATATACTAAATTTAAATTGCTGCTAAATCTATTCATCTGAATTGATACTGTTCTGAATTAAGTCAGTTCTTTTCTTTCTATTTTGATTAGTGAGCTGCGGTCCTCACTCTTAACAGCCCAGTTTTCTACGTATGGACCAATACTCATTTCCTGTGTGTAAAGCTCTGTATATTACCACTTATTTTTTTGTATGAGGATATGAAGATTTTCAAATAACATTATAATCCTCTTAAAATTCAGTTTGTGACATAACCCTATAAAATACGAAGGAATTGAATTTTTCAAATTATATTTCAGAATTTTGCTCTTTAGTAGATCATAGAAACAATATAGTAAACAGGTATTTTAGAGAAAGGGCCTTAAGTTTCTCCTTGCTTTGAGGCCAGAGATGGTTATTATTCCATTTTTACTTTTAAGCCCTACAACAGTAAACTTCAACCACAAACTCTCATATTACTCTTTCTCAGCATCTAATCCTTTCTATTTATAAGAAAGAAGGTACACATTGCATTTTCAGCATACAAAGACATCATAAAGAAGTAAACTGTCTCAAGTGATATCAATTCTTTGCTTCTTTTACTGATTAATTCCAACTAGCTGCCTCCTGCTGACAGCTCTTGAGCCATGGAACAGGGAAGGACAAAGACACACAACCATGCTGATAAAGTCACTTTCATGCATGACTACCAGGCACCAGGCATCCTTTAGTGCTGCCCCTGCCATCCATCCCAATAGTCCAGTTTGTCCCAAATTCTGGTTTTTGGGCCAGCAGCACACCATCTTCTGGAAACCAGTGAGAATTGGAAACTCTTGGGTGCCTCCAAGGTCTACTCAATCAGAAACTTTCAAAGTGATTTAAGTAGTATTTTGAAAAGGCCCCCTGGGGGTGGTTTTGACCCACAGGGAAGCATGAGTAACACTGATGTGGCCAATTCACTCTTCCACTCTATTATGTTACAAGTGCTTCTTTCTCCTCAAGCCTCCACCTCCTATTTTCACCTACTAACCTTCCAAAGACTTCCGCCTCTAAACCTACCAACCCCACCTCTACCTGTGTCGGCATATTGTGATTGCCCAACTGCCTTCTCAGCTGGTCACTTGGATGTCCAGTGGGTAGCTCAAACTACACATGCCCCAAAATGAATTCTTGATCACTCCACCACCTACCAAACACATTCCTCTCCCAATCCTACCATCTCAGAAAACAGGAACTACTTATGTAGTTTAAAACCTCAATGTCATTCTTGATCTTATTCTCCCCATACTTCACAACTGATCCATCAGGCATTCCAGTCAGTTCTATCTTCAAAACAGGTCCACAATCCAATTACTGCTCACTACTTCCACTATGATCATTGCAGTCCAATCCACTGTATCTCCCTAGACTTAACTATGACGGCCTCTAAACTAGTGGCACTGCTCTCTCCCTGGGTCCCTCCCTTTTTAAAATATTGTCAATCAAATTCGTCCTCTCCTCCTCAAGGTATTAGCATGGACCTCTGCCCCCCAACATCCTTCAGATTTCCACTTAGATTATCACCTCATTAGAAAGGCCTTCCCTAACAATCCTATATAAAATAATACTGCACTTCCCAATACCTACTATTCTGTTTCCTAACTTTGCTTCTTCTTCATAGCGTTTACCACTTCTTGACCTATTAGACATTTATTTATCTCCTGTTTCTACAAGCTCTTCTATTTTGTATCCCCTGAACTTAGAATAATGTCTAGCACACAGATATCCCTCACAATTGAAAGATTTAATTAAAATTTTCAGTTAATTCATCTTTACACATATACTTAATTCCAAATTAATGTTATTAATTAATTTAATATAAAAGGAAAAGAGCCATAAATTATATTTCTAAACTACCAAAGTAAGGAAACAAAAACGTTAAGCACACTTGGCAAAAATATTAATGCTCAACTTATTCTAAAAATTTATAGCTGTTTTCCATTTAGTCAGAAGGAGAAACTTGCATTTCTCCACCTCAAGGAGCAAGGCTTTGACTGACATTCAGGAAATAAGCACAGCTCCCTTCAGAGGAGCAAGCACGTCGTACAGTCTTGCAGAAGAGGCATAGCCTAAGGCAGGGAATGGGGAATAGATGCATTAGAAAGGTTACTCTTAGTAAATCCTGTCAGTTGCGCTTATTTCACACAACTGGCATACATGATAACCTCCGAGGCTCAGTAACACCAAATGCAAAGGCAGATATCACAGAGAGACAAGATGAATATGCCATAGCATGTGTAACACTTCCAACAGGCTCACTGCGAGACACCTTCACATGAGATACCCATATTGGGATTGTTTTGGTCTTTGTTTCTTATTTTTGTTCTCCAGTTTCTTTCTCATCTTACAACACAAGTTTCTCCAAAAGACACTTTAGCACAGAAAATCCCTAAGTACTTTTAAAGGTCTGGAGAAAGAAAAATTATATCAGAATAGTTGGTTCTCATTTAGAGGAACAGACCCAGCATTTGCAAACTCTACTTGTAGTCTTTGCAATTCAGCTCTATTGCTCTTTGATAACTGGTTGTTCTAATGTAGAGTTTTGTGTAGGCTTCCTGGAATAAAAACATAGATTGAATTTCCTCATAACTTACAGCATAAGAAATTTATCTACTATCTTTCTTGAAGAACTGATAGAAGGGATTCCAAATATGCACATTTATGAGGGAAAACTAAGGTAAGCTAAATTTAACTTCCATGTAGCATTTGTGGGTTACTTTTAATCCTTTCAGAAACTTAGGTCCATCAATATGTCACTCAAACCAGGAGATATGGGAAGGATGGTCACTCAAGCATCTCCTATGGGAAGGGAGGGGAGGATGTCTCCTGAGAGCTGAGAGCTGAGTGTTGAAGTGGAAGCTAATGGAGTGGCTTGACACATCCAGTCACTCAGCAGTCTGGGGGACTTTAGCTCAGAGGCATAAACAGTGGATGAGACAAATCCAGAAAATGCAAGTTGCCTAAGACCAAGTGGCTTTAAATCTAATGTCAAAGGTAAAAAACCCTTAAAGAAGACATACTTTATCTTTTAGGCGTTCCTTTTCCCTTAATGATGCTCGAGTGGAGGCAGAGCTGGGGCTTTTTCCAGATTTATGAACAGTTTTGATGCAACTAGGAATAGACTTAGGTGGGGAATAAATGCCCCTTGTCCACTGGGCCATTTGTGCAGATTTTCCTCCCCTCCACCCATCTACACCTGGCCCTCAGGTGGCAGAATATAGGGGGCTGTGCTTGTCAGAGAGAGCCCAACAGTGCTATCTGTGGAGGTGACAATCCCATTACCTCGGTCAGACCCAGGAACCTCTCCTGCAGTTGTGGTAGGCGAGTTCATATGAACTGAGGAGAGGTCCTCAGCTCAGGTCCATACCAAATGCTGAGACTGCACTAATTTTGGCCAACTGGGGATAAGACTGGCCAGTGGCTGTGGTCAGGGTGACACTAGGTGGTGTGAAAAAGTAACAGAGGTAATACCCACTAGTTCAGTAGAAAGTGGTGAATTCCTGGTGTGAGTTATTGCATCAGAATTCAGTCATGAAGTGGTCCAATTGCCTTCCTGGCTGGATGAACTTTTCACTACTCTGTTCAAATATGTCATCTGATTATCAACTTAAACAGGGTTGTAGTAGATAGCTAATTTGCACAATCTCTAATGAAGAACCTCTAAACTGGAAGAAGACTGGGGCCTTTGGTCTCCATAATGTCTTTAGGCAGGATATTGAGCCAGAAACTTGTGAAAGAGGAGGAGTGTGGGACTTGAGATGAGATTCTGCACAAGAGATAATGTGAGCCACTTGGGTCAGCATTCACACCTTGACTGGTCAGGCTCTGGGATAGCAAGCAGAACTCAGATAGCACAGGGACCACAGACAGATCCCCTGGCATCCCTGCCCTTCCTTCTTCAGCTCAACTTCATTACCACCAAGCTCCATCTTCTTCCTCTCTTCATTTTCCTTCCAGTTTTCCCTTGCTTCAGACTAGCTGCTGGTAGAAACTGTCTTTAGTAGCTATGATAAGTCTGTGACTTGTTTCTTTGCCTGTGACAAAGTGAGTTGGTATCTTTAAAGCTATCTTCCTCGTTGCTTGCTTCAGGAGAGTTTAAAATTTTTCCTGAGTTTGTGGAGAGTAGATTGAGGGATTTGGGCATATTAAAACCAGACAACTAATATCTTTATTAAACACACATACACATGTGCACACATGAACACAATCAGTTTTGCAAGCACCAACACTCATACACCTGAAAATTAGATGTGTATCAGTATTACTTACAAGAATAAATGAACACATTTATCCTTTCCTTTATACTTTCTTTCTTTAGTATTCTTTTTCTTATACAGCACAGCAAAATGGTAAATTATCACAATTTTGAATTTATCACCAAATAAATTGAATACAAGAGCATAAATAATTTCTAAATTAAATATTCAGGACACCTGAAACCATTTGCATGATGTCCTTCTGTGTAAGGGATTTCTTATAAATGGATCATAAAACATAAGATCTCGAAATTACTCTCAATTTAGTTTTTTTTTCCCTCAAAACCAGCATACTAAGGACTGCTTATCCACAAGGTGGTGCCCATGTTTAAAGCAAAAGGATTTTCCATATTACATATGTACTGTGCCTTCATAAACTGACACTTTAGTTTAAGGGGGGGATAGAAACTCAAGTAAGGACAAGTAAGGATAATAAAACCTACAATTTCTGCTTTCTAAATGACTCTATCATGTTGGGAGATGTTCATAAGTATTTGTGTTGGAGTGCTTCTTCTGAACAACACTAGTTAGAATTCAGAAGTTCTTTATAAATTAGGTAGTTCAAAAATTTGTTTTTGTATCCAGAAACCTTAATGATGTGTCCCCATCCTGACTTTAAAAGCTAAAAAGTCAGTCTCCAATTCTGAGACCTGGCACTTTTAAGGAAAGCCAACAGACCACCATTCTCCACACGTAGGCAATTTCTTTTTCTCTTGAAGGTCCACCTTCTGCTTCAATCTCCATATATGAAAATCGTCCTCATTCTTTAAGATCCAACTCTAAGCTGGGCGCAGTGGCGCAAGCCTGTAATCCCAGCACTTAGGGAGGCTGAGACAGGAGAATCTCAAGTTCAAAGCCAGCCTCAGCAACAGCGAGGCACTAAGCAACTCAGTGAGACCCTTTCTCTACATAAAACACAAAATAGGGCTGGGGATGTGGCTCAGTGGTCGAGTGCCCCTGAGTTCAATCTCCGACACCAAAAAAAAAAAAAAAAAAAAAATCCAACTCTAAGTACACTTCCTATACAAAACTTAGCAAGAGCTACCCCAAGGCCATCCTCCACCTGGAATCAAACTCCTAGGCTCCAAACTGACTGCATTGCCTAGTGATCATAGCCCAGGGACTCTAGGTCTTGCTAAGTTCAAATCCTGACTCCTATGTTTGCTGGCAGAATGCGCTCAAGAAAACTACTCAATTTTATGTGCCTTAGTGTTCTTATCTGTATGTATTAATATCTACCTTAAAAGATTATTTTAAGGACTGAGAAAATGCACATGTATAATTATGATTTTAGGATATATAGAAGGATGATGGAAAAATATTTGAGCTAGGTGCTCAAGTAGAGAAAGAAGAAAAGAAACAAATAGAACTATTAAGCTGTGGTGTGACTGACACTAAGATTGTGGTAGGCATGGATTGCTATAGGAGCACTTGGCTGGGGATGCCTGATTTTATGGAAGCAAGTGGCAAAATACTTTTTTAATTATTAAAAAACAACTTGGTCCTTTCATATTCTATGAGCAAACTGTCTTTTTTCTTTTTGGTCCCTTCTTTGTTAATATGCTGGCATTTCAAAGCTCTGAGATTAACAGTTTTGTCAGCTAGTCTTTCCAACCTAGTTTTCTTCATTATGTTTAAATTAATAAAATACATTACTTAACAAAACGTAAAGATAAATTATATATACTTACATCATCTTTAAAAATGTGGCTAATCATTTGAAAAAGCAGAACATATTTTTGATAGTTTCTAACACTAAGACAAAGAAGCAGTCCTAGCAATTAAAATATAATGAAACATGAAGGTCATTACAGGTTAAAAGAAAAGCCAAATTAATTATTAAGACTTACTTTTATAACCAGTGCTCTTTCAAGTGTGATAACGATGGCAGGTTTCATCCCAAAGAGTTTTACTAATGAAGCTGGGCTTTTCCATAAGGGAGCTAGTTTCTTAAAATGCTAGCATGACCAAAGAGGAAATATTTCAACATACTGACATCCAAGGATGGAAGTTCTCTGAAAGAATGATTAGAGTTGATACCAATGTTCATTTATAGGGGATATCTAAATTTTGTCACTCCTAGGTGTTTGAACAGAGAGAGAAGAAAAGAGCCAAATGAAATTATTAAGCTGTGGTGTACTAATGCTAAGTGTCGTAGGAGCAAGTGGGCTGAATATGTCTAATTTCATTGAAGAAAGCTGTGAAATAAGTCCTCATATGAAAAAAAGCATCATTAATATCCAATTCCATATTCATTTGAGGTAATTCCTTGCATTTACTTTATAAGGAATGGCAGTAAAATACGGCTCTGGAGTCTGCCCTGGAAACTTGGATCTGTCACTGACATGTTTATTTTTTTATTTTATTTTTAAAAAATTTTTAGTTGTAGATGGACACAATGTCTTTATTTTATTTATTTATGTGGTGCTGAGGATCGAACCCAGTGCCCCATGCATGCGAGGCAAGCGCTCTACCACTGAGCCAAAACCCCAGCCCCTGACGTGTTTATTTTTAGCATCATCTTATAAAGAAATAGATTACTGCTACCTGTTTTCACAGGGCTTGTGTAAGGATAAATTAGATAACCCAGATAAAATGCTTAGAATAATGCCTGGTATGTTTTATAGGACAAACAAGGGAGCTGCTATTGTTAGTGTTGTTAATTCTGTGAAATAAATAAATCTACTTCACAACAGCCCCAACTTCTACTTTTACTTCTAATATTTACACATTCTGACTGTATACCAGGAATCACAGGAGAGATTTCATATCTATTATCTGTCCTTCTCAGACCTCTCCCCACTTCTCATCATTGCCAATAAAGACAACCTCAATATGGCAGATGAGAAAACTGAAGGCAAGGAAATGTACCCACTCAGTAAATTTTTTCTTAAGTTTTAGTTTTATTTTATTGGTGTACTATCATTATATATAGTAAGGTTTGTTGTTTCATATTTGTACATCAGCCAGTCTTTTCTAAGCCTAGTGTTCTAGGCACTATTTTAGGTATTGTGGATATGAACATAAACCAGACAAGTTTCCTTGCTACTCTGGTACTTTAAGTCCAGTGTTAGCTAACTGTGTAGACTGTTGTGCCTCAACCAAAAAGAGTAAAAGAAAGAGGCTGGCTTGGAGGGAAGAGATCAAGAGTTTCATGTTGAGGATGTGTTAAATCTGTAATCTTATTATTCACCTATGTAGAGATATTAAATAGAAAGAAATATGTAAAGTCTAGTTGGCAAATTATATCTCCCAGGCCAAATCTTCCTATCACAAGTTTTTGTATAGCCTGTGAGATAAATATTGTTTCAAACTTTTTACTTGTGCTTCTAAATTTCAATTCCTTAATTTATAGACATTTTTTAGAGCAGTGTTTTGTTGTGGTTGTTGCTGGGATTTTTTTAAAATTTTTTTATACTGAGGATTGAATCCAGAAGCACTTAACCACTGAGCCACATTCCCAGCCCCTTTTATTTTTTGAGACAGGGTCTCACCAAGTTGCTTAGGGCCTTACTAAGTTATTGAGGCTCACTTCGATTGCTGGGATTACAAGTGTGGGCCACCCCTAGCTAGAGCAGTTGTAGATTTGCAGCAAAATTCAAAAGGAAGTTCAGAGGGAGGGTTCTCATATTCCTCCTGCCCTTATACATACATATCTCTGCCCATCAACATCACCACAGAATGGCTTATTTTTTTATAACTGATGAGCCTATACTTGCACATCATTTTCTCCCAAAGTCCATAGCTAACATTAGGGTTCATTCTTGATGTTGTACATTCTATGAGTTTTGGTAAATATGTAATGACACATTTTCACTATTAGATCATACAGAATAGTTTTACTCCCCTAAATATCCTCTGTGCTTGGCTTCTTTATACTTCTCTCCCATCACCCTACTCTGGCAACCACTGATCTTTAAACTTACTCTGAATTGTTGCCTTTTTCAGAATGTCATATACTTGAAATCATGCAATATGTACCCTGTTCAAGTTGACTTCTTTCATTTACCAATATACATCTGTTTCCTCCACCTCTTTTCATGGTTTGATAACTCATTTCTTTTTAGCACTGTGTTATGGTTTAGATGTGGTGTCCCCCAGAAGTTCATGTGTAAGTCAATGCAAGAGGTTTAGAAGATAAATGATTGGGTTATAGCCTTATCCTAATCAGTTAATTAATCCACGATGGGATTAACTGAGTAGTAACTGAAGGCAGGTGAGTGTGGCTAGAGGAAGTGATTCATTGGGGGTGTGGCTTTGGGGTATATATTTTGTATCTCGTGAGTGCTCTCTCTGCTTCCTGACCTTCATATGAGCAGCTTCCTTCTGCCACATTCTGCTACCATAATAATGTTCTGCTTCAGCCCCAAGGAATGGAGATGGCCTTCTATGGACTAAGACCTCTGAAATCCTGAGTCCTCAAACAAACTTTTCCTCCTCTACAATTGTTCTGGTCAGGTCCTTTAGTCTCAGCAGTGAAAAAGCTGACTAAAATACACTGAATACTATTCCATTGTTTGTATGTGCCACAATTTATTTATCTGTTTACCTATGGAGAGACATTTTGATTGCTTCTATATCTTGGCAATTATCAATAAAGCTGTGATAGACATCCAGGATTTTGTATAGACCTAACTTTTCAACTTTAATGGTTAAATACCAAGGAGGGTGATTCACAGCTCATATGTTAAGAATATGTTTAATTTTGTAAGAAACTGCCAAACTTTTCTCAAGCAGCTTCACCGTTTTGCATTACTGCCAGCAATGAATGAGTTTCCATTGCTCCACGTCCCTGCAGGTACTTGGTGTCAGTGTGTTGGATGTTGGTACAGAGTGTTAATGGTGGGACATGGTATTTCACTGTTGCTTTCATTTGCTTTTCCCCAATGAAATATGATACTGAACATTTCATATGTTTGTTTGCCATCTATCTTCTTTGAGACATGTTTCTGAGGTCTTCTGCCCATTTTTAAAACCAGATTGTTCATTTTTCTGTTGTTGAGTTTTTAAAGTTCTTTGTGTATTTTGGATAACACTCCTTTGTCAGATGTGTTTTTGCAAATATTTTCTCCAATCTGTGGCTTGTCTGCCATTTCCTTGATAATGTTTTTTTGCAGAGCAGAAGTCTTTAATTTTAGTTAAGTCCAGGTTATCAATTACTTCTTTCAGGAACTACATTTTCTGTGTCTTTTAAAAGTCTTTGTAATAGCCAAAATTCTCCTGATTTTCTTCAATGTTGTCTTCTGGGAGTTTTCTAGTTTTGTGTTTTACATTTAGATCCATTTTCAGTTAATTTCCATGACGATTGTAACACTGAAGTTTAGATTTATTTATTTGTTTGTTTGTTTGTTTGGTTTTTTATGCATGTGGATGTCCAGGTGAACCAGCACCATTTGTAGAACAGACTGCCTTTATTGTATTGCCTATGTTACTCTATCAAAGAGATCAGTTGACTACATATATGTGGGCGTATTTCTGGGTTTTGTATTCTGTTCTATAGGTCTATTTGTGTACTCTTTAACCATCACACTATCTTGATTACTGGAACTTTTTACTAAGTCTTGAAGTCAAGAACTGTCACTCCTCCAACTTTATTCTTCTCCTTCACTATTGTGTTCATTTTTCTGAGTCTTTTGCCTCTCCATGTAAGGTTTACAATCAGGTTGTTGGTGTCCATAAAATAACTTTCTGAAATTTTAATTTTTATTGCAGTGACTTGATAGAGCAAATGGAATGAACTGATATTTTAACAATATCCTATTCAGAGATATCTTTTCCACTGTAAAAGATGGAAGTACAAGCCAGGCATGGTGGCACATGCCTGTAATCCCAGCACTTTAGGAGGCTGAGACAGGAGAATCCCAAGTTCAAAGCCAGCCTCAGCAATAGCAAGGCACTAAGCAACTCAGTTCAATCCCAAGTACCAAAAAAAAAAAAAAAGATGGAAGTACACAAAACAAGTTCAGAGACACAGAGAAATTTGATGATTGAATGTTGAGAAGATGCAGCTTTTCCTTTCTGCTTTTATGAGTTTTCCTTATGGTATATGTATTGTAGGCAGGGTAGTGGGGGCAGTGTTTGAGAAGAGAGGAGAAGGAATGAGAAATTCATCAAGAAAGGAGCAAGGCAAATTTACTACAGAAAGAGATTTGCATTGCTTGGCAAAGACAAGTTTCTATCTGATCATGGATCATGGATTTTAAATGAAAACTGTGACTTCCTTCAGAAACAATCAGCAAGAGTAGATTCTTACAATTGGATTGAACTAATAATTCTCTGATGGTGCCACAGGTTGGAATCAAACCTGGCTCCCTCTTAGGTCAGTGTTTTTTTTTAAGGGGGCTGTACCAAATGCCCTCTACCTTACATACATGCTAATATAGGGATGAATGGCTATGACATGTTTTTTAGGAATTCTATCTATTCAACTACTATAGAACAGATGGCTATTATTTTCTCTCTGCCATGTACAGTGCAAATTAACCACTTATTTTTTAGGCAGTGCTCTGTGAAGCACTAAAATTCAATTATTCATTCTTCCATCTGAATCAGTGTAAATTTTGGAGCATGGGTACTTCACTGTGCTCTATATGCAAATAATTCAGATCCTTGGTAACCCAGTTCTTTAAAATGAAATAAGATATTGATCTGGCATTTCTAATCACAGTTTGACCCACTCTGAGAAAGCATTCAATTTGCATTTTTTTTCCATCAATGCATTCTTAATATCTAGTGAGCCCTTAACACATAATAGGGTCTCAATATTTGTTGAATTAATGGATATCAATTTGAGGATAAAAATATAAACAATGGTTTTTATCAAATATACAAAAGAAATAAAATATTTGCCAATTAACAGCATATTCAGTATGTTCAAATTATTCCTTCATTTGAATGTTCTCACCATTATTATTCTCAAATGTGATATCTACTTGCAATAAAAATCTGCTCAAAAATTCCATTTGGCTAATTATGTATCTTGATCTTCATCATAAGACCACATGTGTTTGCCATCAGGTTGTTTTCTTCTAAAAATGTTTTCATTTAGAATGGTAAAACTCCCATATACTATCATTTTATACAAATGCTAAGTGCTTCCAGTAGAGGGCTCAAGAATTCCATTTTAAGGGAAAAAAAGTTTAAAAAGCTCATTGTCCAATAGTAGCTACTGTAAAACTCTTTAAGAAGGCAATTCCATAAAAATATATTCCTCTTCTTAATCACATAATTCCAGATCTCTGAATTTACTTAGAAAACATTCCAAATGAAAGAAAAAACTTAATTATAATAAGGCAGATTATTTGTATCTTCTGAATTTATGAATAAATGTACTTATAGCTTATCTGATTCCAGAAAAGAAATTCAAGTAAATTATAATCACAAAATTTTTATAAAATTACATAAGCACATGGGCAAAGGACAGAAGAAAACACAAACCTATACTGTGTAAACAAGTGAGACTTTCAGTGCAATGATATTTTTACTTTTATTCTTACTTAGGTTTGTATAAACATTTGGATGATATCTTTTCATTTTCAAAGATAGAGTATTTTTGTTCAAAATTTGCATGCCTCTTATTTTTAGTGCTAAAATAAGGTTGGAAAAGTTTAGAAGGCAAGTGCAATTGTTTACTTATAGAACAAGTTTGAGATTTTCATTGGCAGAATTAATGGGGTGTAGCATAACTTGATTCATGCCTATGAGTAACATTGATACCTCTGGGACAGCAAAAATTTGCAGACAGGTCCTAAATCTTCTTACTCAATTTACTTAATTGTATTTACCTCATCTCTAGAAGGCTCTGAAGCATCAATATAAGCATTTAAGTATGAGGAGAATAAATAACTCAGGAAGAGAAAATAGAAAACAAAAAGTAATCTGAGGTCAGGAGAAGATATAAATGAGTGTGTGCATGTGTGTGTTTATATGTGTGGGGGTGGAGGAATACAGATAGAGAAAGAATCTCTATCTTCATAACTATTTTAAGTAGGACATAAAACTAAAAAAGAAGTATAACCTAATATAAGAACAATTGGTAAAAATAATAAAGAAAATGCTAGTTTTTCTAGACCTTGAGATCTAAAGAAAATTTTCCTGCACACATTAAGAGGATTGTTGAACGATTTACTGGAGATACTTCCAATACCACCAGAAGCATATTTTATAGAGCACTGCATTAAAAGTAAAGGTTAATAAAGAGATTATTTAAAACCAATAAATTTAGTTTTCTAAATTCTGGGTTGATCTAGGTATAAAGTCAGAATTACTGAGCAATGTTTCTCAATGGACTCAGTGCCACCCTATATGGGACAAATTAGAAATGTATATGGACATTTTTAGTCATCCCAGAGGGTAGGCAATAATGACATTTATTGGACAGTTGCCAGGTTTTCCAGATGCCAGGCAACATACCAACCACAAAAAATTGCACTATAGCTTGCACATTTGAATGCCTTGCAGCACATGCATGTAAGTGAAATTTTCTTCATAAAGATTAAAGCCCAAATTCTAACTTTGTTTTATATATAAATCACTTTCTATTGTTCTCTGTCAAGATAAATTGACTTTTCCAACAATGCTTCCACCATTAAAATCAAGAGAAAACTATTGCTTTTTTGTTGGGAATTTTATTAAGAGGGTTTCAGTACTTGAGAAACCCATGTTACCTAAACTTCACCCTTGGGGCATCTGAATTGCCAGTTTAATATTCACTTATCAGGCAGCATCTGTCCCCATCATGGTGATTCTATCTACATGCATAGACAGAGGACTATCACATCTTTTGGGAGAGTTGTGTGACAGTATAACATAAGCAGTATCTTAAATATATATTTATTTCCTTGTTGCTCTCTACATGTTTTCAAAGTATTCTATTGATGTGTAGAGTAATTTGTGTAGGTAAGTTATATTATCCAAGAATTTCATTTCAGGATACTGAAGATGGCCTTTTCAAATAAAGTCTGATAAATGAGATCAAGAACCACCAAGCCAGATGGAGCAACTACATATCTCCTGGGGAATCCTTTATGTGTATAATTTTTCCTAAATAAACTTTTGGTAAAAGCATCCTGCAAACAAGATGAGGCTAGAGTACAATCACTCTTTTTTCCCAACCAAAGGAAAAAGTTCATTTACTTTAAAAATCCATTGATAAGTTGACATCTTCTTATGAAAATTAAGGAACTAACCAAGACTCTCCACAAAATAAATGGTTGACCTTCTTCACTCAGATGATTTGAGGGAACTAAAGGAATGGTGAGCATTTTCTTAGGAAATGACTCTGAGTACAACCAACACTCAGAAATTTCAATGATCAAAACAGAACACAATTGTGAAAGTTTTTGTTTAGAAATATTTAAAAATGGAGTCACTGTTCACTCACCATGGCAAACGAAAAAAATCTCAGAGATACACTATGAATGACAAAATGGGTGGTGATGGAACTTTCGGTGGAAGATTCAAGAGGAACAAGTGGACAGAGAAGTGCAAAACCCACCCCCCACTTAAGTAGATAGGTCAACCTACTGTTTTGAGTTGCTGAATACCAGCCAGTTCTCCTTTGGAGGATATCAGTCAGAGAAGGACTGATTGTTGTCCCACTTGTGACAATAAAATCATTATCAGGTGCAAAAAAAGAAACATTTCTCTTTCAATTCCTTCTGCTGGTAGTTAATGGGGATGGGTGGGACAGCAGATTAGAAGGACAGTGGAGAAAAGGAGGACAGCAAATCCAGGTCATAGAAATAGAGTTTTACAGACTAACGATTGGCTTAAAAATAGCAGCACCACACTCATCCTTGTCACAGTATCTGGAGACTCTTGCAAAGTTATCAATATGTGTGTTCTATACATAAGAGTTCAGCACCTTGGCCCTTGGGTTCCTTAATTCAGAATTGGTACTGAAAAAGATATAAATGCTGCAAGCATATTGTTTGAATACATTTTGTTTTCATTAGGTGACTGAGTTTAATAATATCCTGAAAAGGCCAGGCACAGTGGCGCAGGCCTATAATCTCTGTGGCTAGGGAGACTGAGGCAAGAGGATCACAAATTCAAAGCCAGCCTCAGCAAAAGCAAGGTACTAAGCAACTCAGTGAGACCCTGTCTCTAAATAAAACACAAAATAGAGCTGGAGATGTGGTTCAGTGGTCAAGTGCTCTTGATGCCTCTGAGTTCAATCCCTGGAACCCCCCTGCAAAAAAAAAAAAAAAAAAGAAAAGAAAATCCTGAAAAAAAGAAATTTGCCTGAAATAGTATTACTCAAGTAATTTTTGATGTTTAACTGCTGGCACCTGTCAAGCCCCACCCGTCCTGTTTCCTTGCTTGTTCCACAACTGGGCAAAAGTCTTAGAAAGCTCAAGAGCTTCTTTGCAACCACCAGAACCTATAAGGGAGAATCTCGTTTTAGGCCCACCTCTATTAAAAGTCAAAACCAGTCATCCCTCCTTTCTTTCCTCTCTCAAGTCATTTTTGCGCTGGCTTCTGAGCCACCCTGCTGTCGCTGAAAGCCTCACTACTACATAATGGCCTTTTTCATCCCCTGTTGGTATATGTGTGGCTTTATCAATCTCAACATTGAATCAAATTTGGGGGCTGGGGGTGGAGGATACTCTTTCTGTGGAGTAAGACAATGAAAAAATACCCAATTGCAAATAATTAGAGAAAAACAAGAATATATTCTCTAAAAAAGAAAATTGACATATCAATTTTATTAATGAAGGGAATGCTGATCTCAGAAATGTGGCTACAGTTACACTTGCTCACTCAGAGACTTTTTAGACATTAAGCTGCTGAACAAATGGCCTTATAATCTTGATATATAAACTATGCTCTAAGTACAGTCTGACCAGACAGCACACACTGATTTAATAAGGGAGAAGACTGGCATGAAGCCGAGATCATCCTTTAGAACTGACCCTGCTCTACAGGGAAGAACTCTTCCTGCAGGACTTCACTCTATCTGAAACAGCTATTCTCTAGTGAAGAGCAGACAGGAGTCAGGCCCAGCAATGTCACTATTAGATTCTTAGCTAAGGAAAGTCTGCTGCTAGAGGTCTGCTTCTAAAAAAAACTCAGTTTTTTCATGATAAATGGTTAGGTCTCCAATCTAATTTTTGAAACACCAAACCATGTCAAGGATGATTGTTTCACTTGACATCTTGAGAAGTCATAAAAATTCCATTTAGAATACAGCGTCCAAGGGCCTCAGGCTCAGTTCTTGTCTGTTAAGTGCATCAACGTGTTCCAAGAAACCATGACTTGGAACACATGATGACGTCATCCCAAATTAAAAAGATTAATCTGCTTGTTTGCTTCAATAATGCACTGATAAAAGAGAAAATCTCCCTAAATGTAAAACATAGAGTTTTAGAAGATTGCAGAAAACAAAAAAGTCCCTGATGGAATTTGAATGTCCCACTTCAATCTTCTGTGTCTAAGTCCAGTTATGGATTTTGGCAAAGTTCTAACAAGAACTAAGGTGAGAAAAAGATTGCTTTATGCAAAATTTAAAAAAAAATTCTTCCTTAGATGTGGATTTCAGATTATGCCCTCCATTGCCTGCTACACTGTAAAGGTACCTTGGGGACCTTCTACTCACCAGGTTTCTGTAGGTACTGCCAAGTGAAGAGAGGATTCTGAAGTTAAAATATTTAAACCACTGAATAGTCTTAACACTATTCCCAAGAGAAGCATTTAAGAAAAAATTCTCCCATATTTGTTCCATGTACTATCATTTAGTTAAACCAGGTTATGTTTATAAGTAAATCCGATGGAGACTTTTTCCATATAAAGTGACACATTTACTCCTGAAGGGATGGTCCATGTGAAAGCAGTTCCAATTAAGATTCCTGTCACTCTCTTGTCTTGCCTGATGTTCAGGTCTCCAGAGAAAAGTACTCTTTGTGGAGAATAAATACATTTTCAATCAAAATGTTATGCTACAGTGCATACCTTATCAGGGATATGTATTCATGCAAACCTATGAGAGAGTCAAAAATCAGAAGGAAAAATTTCAGTATGTAAAAGCATGGAAATTAGGTGGGAACTTCCTTTAGTTTTCAATTCCTGTCTGTGTGAATAGTTGGACATGATTGTAATTATAGCTACAAATAAATTTTTTCACCCAACAGTGTGATACTAGGTTTCCAAAAGGCTTTAAAATATGAATAGTAATGGTTATACAATATTTCCTTGTGAAGATTGTACCAAAGCATTCTCTGGTTCTCTGGGTCAGAGAAGGGTAGTTAGTATGGACATTCCCAAAGAGCTGGGTTTTTCTATGATGTTGAGAGGTCAATAGCTTGAGTTCTTGGCTGATGAAGAGAAAAGCAAGGGAACATGAATACCAAAGAATTTCTCTTTTTCAGATACCAACATAGCTGGTTCATGGCTGATAAAGTTAGCAACATGTCCAAGTGGGAAATTATAAAGAAGACAACAAATGTCACTACCATTTGGTGAACAGTTTATCCCCCCACTAGGTTTCTGGAATCTCTCCATTAGGCTACAAGGGATGGAGCAGGAGGAGCATAGTTCTCTGAAAAGTAAGAGGAGACTAGCTAGGTTTAAACTCTTGTTCCACTATATGTAAGGTATTTAACACAGTGCTTGGCATAGGGTCTATCTTCCTTGACAGCGTCACAGCCAGAGGGCTAAACCATAAACTTCACTGTGGTTCATCTTATTTGCTTCCATTTTTGTCTAAGCTACTCAAATTCCTAGAGGCTTATTCTCATGACTTTGGGGTTGGAAGTCCTTCCAAATTCCAAGTAGGGCTCTTTGCATTTTTTTTTTCTTTTTTGGTACCAGAGATTGAACTCAGGGACACTTGACCACTGAGCCATATCCCCAGCCTTATTTTGTATTTATTTAGAGACAGGGTTTCACAGAGTTGCTTACTGCCTTGCTTTTGCTGAGGCTAGCTTTGAACTCGTGATCCTCCTGTTTCAACCTCCCAAGCCACTGGGATTATAGGTATGCACCACCGTGCCCAGCAGGCTCTTTGCTTTATAAAATAAATTTCATATAATATATTCTTCACTGTCTGTTTTTTTCTTATTGAACACCTATTTGTTCCTGGACAGCTGATCTCTTATCTAGTTTAGAATTAGATTCCTCATTCCAGGCAACATCAGAGTTCCTCTGCTCTTCTTCCTCATGTTTCTTCTATTCAGGACTGATCATAAGTATGAATGCATTCTTGGCTAGTGTTAGGTATTAAAGAAGAATAAGGGAGGCCAAGGTAACAGAATGAGTTATCTTGCCCACCAGGGTAAGTGGGAGTTTGTGTTTTCTTAGATTCACTTTTTTTCTCCCTAAAGTAGATCTGCCCAGTGACAGTTCATATCACATCATTTGCTTTTGACCTTGCTACTAAAACAGGGCAGTGGAACAGACAGAGCCTGGCCCTTTTGCTCTCCATGGCTGATTCTACTATAATCATGGCAGTTGTTCATGGTTTTGCAAGGACATTCCAAAAAGCTGCAATGCATCCTGAGCTCTGCTGAAGTAATGCTATGAGCAGGTGCACCCAGAGGACGGGACCCATCTCCAATGAGTGCAAAGACACTGTGTTTGTGCCACCACATGTTTGCTACTTCATAGGGAATGTAAATGTATTTTCAGAGGAAAAGTTCACCTTTTCTTTAAAGTTTCATGGATGAAATCTGTGGGGCAATTTTAAGAAGGCTATACTTTAGAGCTGTGTGTAGGAGGAATCTGCACACATCATTACACTTAGCAGCATTCATTCATTACTCCTACTCTGTATTTCCAACTCTTCTCCAAGACAGCAATGATTTTTTTCAGTCACTTAAAATACTTAAATTTTATACTATGTTTACTATAACTGACTAACATGTAATCAACTGTCAGGAAAAATATCTATAGGTAGATAAATTCAATGTTAACTCTGCATTTTTACAAATCTATATACATATCATGGCTAAAGACCATATATCAGCAAATGTCCACAATGGCAAATAACAATTAAGCAATGAAAGAATTGTGCTTTCATTCATGCTTACATATTTCAAATTCTTTGCTTACTGTTAATTTCAGTTCCATAGTAAGAAAAAGCAGCTGTTCATATTTCCAAAGTATACTACAATGTCATTGTTTTGTTATCATCTATGTCCCAATCTCAGAGGGAAAATAGATTTATAACAAAGTCATGTTGATAAAAACATAAGAAGCCAAATTTACTGGGATGTTGTATAAGAAAGACTTATCATTTTCCATTCTGCGGCACAGTGATCACACAGAGGGCACAAGCACAGCTACAAGCCCTCATGGACCAAGGGGTGGAAAGCACAGCTTCCAGGTGGAAGAAACCATCAAAATAGTCACTCTCTAAAATCTCCAAACACTTCTGTGCCTCCAACAAAGCAAAGCAAACATGAATTAACTTTTGTTTAATGATATTGGACATTCAAAAGAGACAGCAGATTTGAAATTAGGAGGACTGAAGTTCACTAACTGGGTGAAAATGCACAGGGAGAATGATCTGAATTGATGCACTGTACCTCCCTGGTTATAGGGAGTGGTAAATGAATTATGGTCCTTGAACCGCCTAAAGACTGAGGCGATACCTCTCTTAGGAATTTCTCAGTGCAAAGGTGCCAATCAAAGATTGCCTGGTTGCTGTGGCGACAGCCTGTTCAAAAGGGGGTTCTGTGCCAGCCACAGAATTTATCAGCTCTCAACCTCAGGTTCAAATGCCAGCTTCCTGGGAGTAGAGTTATGGGTATAGCTGATAATTATAATTGGGCTGCATAGAAGTTTATCCTTCACTCTAAGTGCTTTGAAGAAACTTTCTCACAATAAATCCTTTTTGATGTTTAAACCTATATAGTAAACATGCTAAGCTTGCTTGCAGTCAGTCTTCCTTCATAAGAGGTTGGCTGAACCACCGAGTCGCAGCTTTTTCCTCTATTTATATGTCTGTTTGTCTTTTCTCCATACCCTCATAGAAGGCTCCAGTTAACCCTGAATAAACTGTTCTGGAGGTCACAACACCTGGGATTTTTGTCTTTCAAATGGGATCATCACATTCCTCAGGACTCTTTCAAAAATTAAGTTAAGTAGCATCCACAAAGTGCATTGTGCTTTGACTGTTTCAGAAAGTGTCCCATGAGATCTCAGCCCTCCCCATGCCCTATCTGGACACAAGCTGAATAGCTGGATACTGTGGTGTGCTGTAAGCTTAGCACCACTCAGTCATTACAGCCAAGAATGGGACTCTGGTCTTTGGAAAGAATAAAGGCACCAGGTTTGGTACTAGGTCTTGCTTTTTCCTTTTTTCTTAAATACTTGTCACCCATACATTTTCTTCCCATTTGGCTTCCTATTCTATTCAGAGTGGAATTTGAGTGTATAAGGCAAAGGACTGCTGGGAAATGGGATATGGCTGCCCTTCAAACTTCCCTCCTCTTCCTAAGTAATTTTCTTACTTTTTAGAAGGTCAGCGCCCTTTCTGCTATTTTCAGTTCACATTTTTTAGATCCTTTATGGCATAGGATCTGTATGTCTATAAACACATATACACATATATATATATATATATACATTCTGTCCCTTCTGAAGGAAACAGCAAAGCAATTAAGGCAAACAATAAGACAGTAATTCTATCAGCATGTATATTTTAACATAGCCTTCACATTTTTGTGCACTTGTGCTTACTAATAATTTAAAATTGCTTTACAACCTATAATCTCTAAGTTTGAACCATTTAGTTGTTAATGCAGCTAAGCAAGAAAGTTACTTAGGTGAATAGTTTCATCAAAAACTAATATTTCAATTTCATTCTCATCACCTACCAGTGGAATATAAGCTATGAGTCATCAAGCTTAGTTGAGACACAGGCAAATGCAGGTCTAACTGTAATTCAGGTGTTAAAAAAGAAATATACACAATAAATGATTTACAGCTGTCATATTTATTTATACTTGTAAACCAAAAAGCATAAAATATATTATTTACTCATCACTAGAACAATGCCTGGCAATTCTATGAACAATAACTGCTTTCCTTAATTTCTTACAGCATGAAATTTCGCTAGGCTGACTCTGAATTTGTGATCTATCTCTCCTCTCTTCCTCTTTGTATATTTTACTTGATATTTGGTTTTTTTAACCTCCTATTATTTTTATTCAACATGCCACAGTTGCTTCAATTTTTCTATGACACATATCTTGAATTTTATGAACTCCAGGAATGTGTGTGGACAGTATCATACATATTAATAAGCCTCTAAAATTCAGAGGAAAGGTGAACTCTCACACATTCTTGAAGACCCAAATACCAACTTCTCTCTGAAATGTTTACCAGTGTCCCAAGTGACCATGTCCTCCTTTCCCCTACTGTGTTTTGTGTTCTGCTTCTCCCTTAACTCCCAACCCAGTGAGGAGGTACAATTATGTATTTGCCTCTCTCTCCCACCAGGATATGAGTCTATCAAAAGAAGAGGTCCTTTTTTTAGCACTAAAAGACATTGAACCCAAGTTGGATGTAAAAAAATTAAAGCATAACATTTTATAAAGGAAGATAAGCACGCAACCTGTACCTGGATTGATTTATTTAACTAGTCCTCAAACATAAATGAATGTCCTTAAGGTCCTCTGGAGATCTCCGAAAGTCCTATAACAATTTTAGTGATGAACAAATTAGGATTTCAAACTATCATATTCTAACCTAAATGCCTTAGACTTTGTCTCTGAGAGTACAGGAGGGGATGCCAAGATGCTGCACACAGTATCTGAGACTTTAAAATAATTTAGTTTAGTTTTGTTTTTAATTTTGCAGTGCTGAGGATCAAACACAGGGCCTTGTGGCATGGCAAACAAGCATTCTACCACTGACTTCAGCACAATTTTCTTTTTGTTAAACAATAAAGATATGATTAAGTCACTGAGCTTGAATGATAATCTGAGCTACCAAGCATATTCTTTTCCTTATGATAGTTCTTTAGGATAGTTTAAAAATTAACAGTGAGCATGGAGTAAAATTAAAATATTATTTTCCTTGTTTCAAATTACCTTTCCATCACTTTAATTGTAAAATTAAGTAGATAATGAGACATTTTAATATCAAAATGAGTAACAAGACATCTCATACCTCCAGGATAATCTCCTCTGGTTAGGTGGAGTTAAAATGTAAAGCCTCTCGGGTCACATTTGGTGCCATACCTGTCCTGTGTATGCAAACTCCAGAGCCTGTTTCAAACCAAGGCTGGTCACACCATGTAAGTTCACCTCGTCAGCTCCACTTTCCACCATACAAAGACTGAACATTGCCTGAGGTGAGGAAGAAAGAGAAGACAACTCTGGGACTTAACAAGCAAGGGAGCAAGACAATATCTTTAAGAGACTAGAAAAATGTTTTGCAAGTTAAAGAAAGAGATTTCTGACTCGTTTCTACACAGCTTCATTCATACAAGCTGCTACAAATCATTTGGATACCTAACAGTTACAGTAACAACACACATGGTACTGCATTTCTCATATGCACCGACTCTCATTTGAGATGATTATGTTTAGGTTCACTAAATTCATTCTCTCCAGCCTAGGATCTGTGGCTACCAACCAGTGTGCAGCAATTCTAAACATTCAGGCCAACTGGACATGAAAAGTCACACTTTTCATCTCCTGACTTCTTTGCTTTTGTGATCTGACAATCCCACTTATGGGTATATATCATATGTATCACATACCTTTATCCATTGTTTCTCTCTTTGTAGTTTCAGTTACAAAGGATTAACCACAATTGGATAATTTTAAATGGAAAATTCCAGAAATAAATAATTCATATGTTTAAAATTTTGTGCCATTCTGCATAGCATGATGAAATCTTTTACCATTCTACTTTATCCCACCCAGGACACAAATCATCCCTTTTTCCAGTGTCTACATGTTATATATACTATCCATGCATTCGTCACTTAGGAATCATTTCAGTTATCAGATTGACTGGCAGGGTATTACAGTACTTGTGTTCAAGCAGCCCTTTTGTGTTAGCCTACCACTATGTCACAATGCCTATGCCACTCACTTCATCCATCTCATACTATAAGCATTATGTCATCTCACATCATCATAAATTATCAGTATACAATAAAGTATGTTGAGAGAGAGAACACATATTACTTTTATTATGATATATTGTTAGAATTGTTCTATTTTATTATTATTTATCATTGTTTATGTTTTATTATTATTTATCAGTTTATGTTTTATTGTGCCTAATTTATAAATTAAACTTCATCATATTATGTATAAACAGGAAAAATATAGTAATGTAGAATTTGCTCCTACCTGTGGATTCTCTTGGAATGTATTCCCCACAGAGAAGGGGGAACTAATTCATACACAAATGAAATAAAATCAGTATCCTAAACACATCTGGATACCCAAGTCCACTGTGAATAAAGAGAATACACACACACACGTGCACATAAAGGGAAATTATTCATCCTTTACAAAGAAGGAAATCATGCCATTTCCAACAACATGGGTGAACCTAGAGGACATTATATTAGGTAAAATAAGGCAGACACAGGAAGACAAGTGCACATATGTAGAATCTATAATAGTCAAACTCAGGTGCATAGGGCACAATAGGGCTTGCTATAGGCTAGGAAGAAGAGGAAATGGGTAATGTAAAGTGTCAGTTATGCAAGATGAATAAGTTCTGGAGATCTAATGTACAGCAATGTGACTACAGTTAACAATACTGTATTATATACTTAAAATTTGCTAAAAGTATATATTTTTATACTATAAAAGAGAGGAAGAAAGAAAATTATATGAGGTAATGATTATGTTAGCTTAATGTGATAATTTCACAATGTATACTATATGAAAACTTCGAGTTGCACACACTTGAAATGTGTACGTGTGTATATATATATGTATATATATATACATAATTTTTATTTGTTGATTATATGTGATTAAAGCTGAAAAAAATCTTGGATTTGAAGTCACAGAATCCTCAGTGTGGTGGGCACAGTAGCAGTGTAGTCCCCGACATATGTCAAGTTCTTAGTAAATCTATAATTTTAGTAACATTGAAATGGAATGCTGTTTCTTTTATGTATTCTTGGGTTTTAGAAATTGATGCATTAGGAAAATATTGGAAATTAAGTGTGGTTATAGATAAAAATGCTAATAAGAAATCAAATTTAGAGTTTAAGAGATTCTGCTTTTGCATTTGTAGAAGAAATTCCAAAATGAACAAGCACAGGTCCCAACTTTAAAAAAAAAAAAAAATCTTCCAAATTGTTTAATTCCAAATTTGCTTCTAGACTTTTTACAACCATCTTATAACCATTTTGAAGGAAATTTCAGTCATTTTAAATGTCTGCTTTTTCTTATATGGGTGGCTAAGTTTTCAGGATTCCCCACACCAATTTATTTTTTCCAGATCTTCAAATCTGTAATTGCACTGAATGCAGAGGCCAGCTGCTCTCCATCCATTCATTTGCAGAGCTGGATAGAAATGGCTCAGACTGCCCAAGAATTACCAGTTAATGAAATGGAAAAAAACCCTGAGATCAAAGGTTAAAAATGGAACAGGCTACCAGGCGAGTTTTTAGGATTTCCTGGGATCTTTCAAAAGTAACCAGAGCAATACTGGCATAGAAGGTTGCTCTTCAATCAGAGACTTGGGAACTATAGAACTTGAAGCCTAGCTTAGTAGAGTTGAAGAGAAGACACAATTCCTTAAATAAGGTACAAGTATATTTGCACATGTTTGTATAAGCAAGTAGATAATTGTGTTATATCAATATAATTAAGCAATTTTTCTATAATTTTTGTATTATAGAGTATGATTGTGGGCAGGGAAAGAGACTCTTATTTTATCCCATTTACATAAGTTATTATTTGGATCATTGCAATGAACATACATTACTTGTATATTTCAAAACAACTGCCTTTTAAAAACTTTGTTCATTTTTTATATTCAGAAATGTGCAAGAAGACACATCTGATTCAGATCCTAGTTCTATAACGTATTTGTCATTGTGGACAATTTATCTTGAACACTTGGCCTCTGGCTGATATGTAAACTTCTCTGAGCCTGGTTCCCTTATTTATGAAATGGGGAGAATTACTAACTTCACAGGTTTGTCTTAAGGTTTAGATATATGTCTCCCTTTGATTCCAGTGGAAATGAGAACTAAGAAACAACACCCTCCATCCAACCACAACCCAAATTCATTTCTTTAAGATATTTTCCCAATGACAGCCCCACTCAAAAGCCCTATCTCTGGATGTAAGACTTCACTTTTGCTGCATACCGGGCCCAACCCTTACCTTTTATGGTTGTTATGACCTCAGTTGAACTGGGCTATTTACCTTCTTTATCACACACATGCAGAAGCAACCCAGTCCATCTGTATGTTAGTCATTTTTTTTTGTCACCGTGACCATACCCCCATCTTATGGAATGACTCTATCCTAAAAATTGTCACCATCATTTCTATAAACACAGAACATCTATTTTAATGTCAAATCAGAAATTCAATATTACAAATTTAAAGTTTATAATTTTAAAAAATTAGATAGTTAATTTAAAGATAAAATATGTAATTATTAAATCAAGCTCAATGTCTTTGATTTAATACACTTACAAGGCACCTCATTTAGGAACAATTCATTGAATAAAGAAGAACTTGGCCATTTGGCACAGTGAAATGCCAGTTGCCTAGGTTGCCCAAGCTTGAGAAACAATGTCTAGAGGCCTACTAAAGCCCACAGGGGAGGACAAGGACAAAGCTTCCTTTGATAGCAAAAGAAGAAACAACACCAATAGTGCTATATTTAAGCATCAAATTTCTTAAAAAGGTGAACTGACAGTTGCATGAAGGCAAATGTTACATTTTATTTACTTGCTGTTATGTCCCAAACCTTAGCATCACATGCATGCAATAAATATAGGTAAGAGTGAATGAGCAAGCCAACATGCTCTTCCAAAACTCATCTGCAGGGCTGGGGATATGACTTGGTAGAGTGCTTGCATTGCATGCACAAGGCCCTGGGTTCAATCCCCAGCACAAAAAACAAAACAAAAACCTGCAGATGATGATAGCCTGCTGTTCTACAGAGTCATAAACAAAAATAAAAAGTTCTATACCTTTCTAAGTATTTCTGCATGTAAGGTATTTTAGATGTTGGAATATAAGAACCATAGTTAAATAGAAAGAGCATCTATCATAAGAAAATACTTCAGGGGCTGGGATTGTACCTCAGTGGTAGAGCGCTTGCCTCACTTGCATGAGGCACTGGGTTCGATCACCAGCACCACATAAAAATAAATAAGTAAAATAAAGATATTGTGTCCATCTACAACTAAAAAAAATATTTAAAAAAAAGAAAATACTTCAGAAACATAATGAGTTCAAAGCTTAGACATTTAGGTAATGAAAAAAGAGAAGAACAACAACATATGGCTATGTCCTCTGTCAAGCCACAACATTCTGCCAAAGCCTGGGATAAGGTTCTGCTTAGAAATATGAAAGCTTAGCACAGGCTTCTCTTGGTTCACACTGTTTTGTCTTTGGGGGTGCCTTGGCCAGACTGAGATTTACAGTCATCACAGCTTACTCTTGGCTGATAATGTGCTGCCACCACCACAAATCTCTCTCGTTGAAAATCCAGTTCGTGAGAATACAAGCCACTTTAAACGCTGACCAGAGAGGGAGTGGCAGATTTATGATGTTATTCCTCCTTTATCTCACAAAGAAATGACATAAATGGAGTCCTAAAAATCACAGATTAAGTTTTCTTGAGTTATGCTAGTTGTCAGGTAATCATAAGATGAGCTACAACTCCATTTAAGTTGGTACATTAGGCCAAAGAACTGACCAACTGAGATTCTATAACATCATCAATGATAAAATGGGCAGCTGAAAGATATTTTAGGCAGTCAAAATTGCTGAAATATCTTTTTACCTGGTAAGCTATATGTATCTTTGGTGTTAACACTGTTTGTAGGCAAGATGTTCTGTGAACTCTATTTTATCAGGAATGCAAACAGTATTACAGATGAATTACCTGGATTGTTTGGGAGCATATTCAACTTTTTTTTTTTAATGCTGGGGATCAAACCCAGGGTCTCACGCATGCTAGACAAGAGCTCTACCACTGAACTACATACCCAGCACAACCCTTACCTTTTATGATTGTTAAAGAGTTAAATAAAAGTAAACAGACATGTTTAAGGAAGTCATTGAAAAGAGCAATTTGCAATGACTTCAGCAGATCCATCTTTCCATGCTCAGTGTTATAGTGTTATATAATTAGTGATGTTTACAATGGCCATGAGGCATGACATATTTGCATTAACTTCTAAATCAACAAACATTACATTTTGCTCAATTTGGTGTTAATGGTGACTGTGATTTATTGCATTTTGGTTATAGCTCACACACGGAATTGGTCGGAAATCTCAGTTAATGGGATGGTTCAGTTAACTGCAATAGCTCTTTTCCCCTCTAGAAGGGAGAGAAGGGTTCACACAACTGCACTGGACTATTTACCTCCTTTATCACACACATGCAGAAGCAACCTAGTCCATCTGTGTGTTAGTCAGTTTTTTTGTCACTGTGACCAAAATATCTAGCTAGACAATTTGGAGAAGGAGAGGTTTATTTTGGCTCATGATTTCAGAAGTTTAGTTACCACCATTGCTCTGGGCCTGAGATGAGGCAGAAAATCATGGTGGAAAGGGATTGTGGAGAAAAACTTCTCAGCTCATGACAAACAGGAAGCAGAAAGAAAGTGCAAGGAACCAAAGACAAAATATATAATCCCCAAGCCCTACTTCCTCCAACCACATACCACCTGCCTACAGCTACCACACAGTAATCCATTCAAATTATTAATCCACCAAATTGATTAATCTACTTATTAGGTTACTACTCTCATAATCTGATCATTTCTTCTCCTGCAAGAAACAAGAGCTTCTGAAGGACACCTCATGTTCAAACCATCACAATCTAGGAAGCTTAATGGCCTGAAAGAGTGTGTGGTGGGGCTTTTACTCCTATATATTTATAACTGTTTTCATTGTTCCTCAAACAGTAGAGTAATGTTCTCAGGGAAGAAAATATCACAGGACAAACTCAAATAGTAAAATTACGTTATTATAAATAAAATTAGGCAGTTAAAATTAGTATCACTAAAATATCAACTTCCCCTCACCTCAACTATATAAAATAAAGAAAATCTACCTTATATATTAAAAATAATGCTACAAATTTGTTTTCCTCAGATCTTTAAATATGTAGCTTGTATATTCAAAGCACTAGCAGCATTTCACAGCTTTGCTCTTGACACGGTTGTTTTCTAAATTAACCACATAGTGATAATGAACCTTTAAGAAGATAGGCACCTTTAGGGCTTATCCTTTGTCTCTTTAGAATTCTCCTTCTCCTAGGTACTGTCTTCCACACCTTGCAGCACTCCATGCATATTTGAGTATTTAGAGTGATGAGTTACCCAATACTTTGTATATCAGGCTGTCCTTTACTGGAAAAGTATTAGTAAAACTTTCAGAATATTGAATCATATTACCCTCTTGATAATCCTCTCCCCTGGATCCTAGAAGAAGGTTATTAAGTTTATTCTCTTGTCTGCTCAACCATCCTTCAGATATCTGGTAACAGCTCTTAAGTCTCCCACTGTAAAGAACATCAACTCCAAATTCTGTGTCAAAAATATTAGTGCAAAAAACCAGAGGTTGAATGTTCTCTCTGATATGTAGATTCTCACATACAACAAGCGGGGAGAGGAAGAAGAGAAGTTCAGTAGGTTATAGAGGAATGAAAGGAAGAGAGAGGAGACAGGAATAGAAAAGACAGTGGAATGACTCTGACATAACTCTCCTATGGACATACATAAATACATAGCAGTGAATCTTTATATCATGTACAACCACAAGACTGGGATCCCAAATAGAATAAGATGTACTCCATGTTTGTATAAATAAGTCAAATTATACTCTACTCTCATGTATAACTAAAAAGAACAAAAATTGAATAAATACAAAACAAACAAATAAATAAGTAAATATATTAGTGCTTGAAGCCAATGCAAGAAATGCTATAGTGTGAGCAGAAGGCTTGAGTCCAAATTTCAGCAAGGAAGAACTGGTCCCTAGATTCACAGAGGTGGGGGCAAATACTGCTTCAGAAATAAAACTTATTTTTAAAAAGGCTCATAGTTTCAAAGGCATGATCTCTGAAAAAGTAATTGTCCTATGTTCTTGGATGGTACCAGTGATAAGAGCCTTCAGGCAAATCCTGCACACCATCTCTTTTTCCCCAATTACTTCAATTGATTTTCTCTGGTCCATTTCCTTCTTATCACATTTCCTGAAGAGGAATTTCATGTGGCTGCCTGAGAGCTGTTTTTGACACAAATCACTCAAAATGTTCCTATGAAATTAAAAAAGTAGAAGTTCAAAAGAATTTCAGTTTGCTATAAAGAATGGCATGGAAGTTTCTTGTCTGTCCAATCTGATATTGGGAATGACTTCCTGGAGCCCTGTTGAGGGGGCTATGAGGCCACACCCAGCTCAAGTGACAGTGGTCAGCATCTAGTTATAATATTCATCATGGGTATCAACAGGGACCCTGAGCAAACAAGCACTAAAACACACTTTATGTCCTAGAATTCACAATGTCATCTACAAAATCCATTACTCTTTTTTCTGTAGAGAACTCTGCAAGAATATTGAAGATAACAGTATGGAATTTCCTCAATTATTATTTATTATTCTACTCTCTCAAAACATAATGTAAGTTAATAGTACTCAAAAATTTAACCCAAACTTTCAATGGCCCTTATCTTATTTTTAATTTAATGTTTTAAAATATTTGTCTTCAACATTCTAACATAAAATAAGGTATAGGGCTGGGGTTGTGGCTCAGTGGTACAGTGCTTGCCTAGCATGCGTGAGGCACTGGGTTCGATCCTCAGCACAAATAAATAAAATAAAGTTATTAAGTTCATCTACAACTAAAAAAAATCTAAAAAATAAAACAAGGTGTATAAGAATATAGATAGGTGCTCCATCCAGCTGTGGAATGACACTTCAACCTTTCACTTCCCTTGTCACTTTGGTTTGACAGCTGTGAGTCAGGCGACACACACTGGAGTCTCTTTCTCATTACTAAGCATACACCCAGATGAGGGCGACAGCCGGGCTAACAGACTGCTTCATCTAACTCCATTAGTTGCTAAGCAACCATTTCACTGGAACCTTCCTAATCTAAGGCAGAACAGGCCAGCTCAACAACATATATGAGGTATTCAAGTTTTCCCAAGTGTTCAAGTTCACTTTTTCGGCAAATACACTAGATACAGGCTAAGGCAAAGTCTTTATACCTTACAAAGTGAGGGGGCAAAATTAGTTTTTAAGAATAATACACAAAAATTAAAGTAGCTCTTTAAAAAAAAGTAACCACATAAAGGATTTATTTTGATCCTATTAAAATTTATATGTATATGAAATTTATTTCTAAAAACTTATGTACAAATATATTTTATAAATTTTATATATGCATACACACATGTCATCCATCTAGATCTTTATTTTTGAGTGAAATGACCTTTGTTTAATTATTAGGAAAGAAATCTTTTTCCTTTAGCACCTCATTGTAGTTGTACTTCGGTAATAATAACAATATAGACAATAGCAACTCATGTTTGCCTGGACCTTGACCTTACCACCTTACCGTGACCATGCCAGCCCTCACTGTCACAGTCCTACTTGAATTAGATTTTTATCTTCAGAACGCTATCAAGTAGGTACTACTATCACCTGCTCAAATGCGAGGAAACTGAGAACCTGTGAAGTTTAGCAACTGGCCCAGGTGATAAAGCTGGTAAGTGGGATAGTTAGGACTTGAACCCACACACTTTGCCACAGTCTTCTGAGTTCACTTTTGTTTCTCCCTCTTAAGAACAGCTGGATAAAATGGGAAACTAGTGGTCCTTCATTTTTCAAAGAAAAACAAATATAGACATTAGATAGTATTTAAACTTAACAGACATCTTGTCCCCTGCTTCTTCCCACATAGTTGATCTCAAAAGGATGAATACTATCTAACTGGACACTGCATTATTATCACCTATTACTGGAATCTCATATGAGGCTGACTAATTCCCAGAATAAGAAGGCATCTATTAGAGATATTGCAATCACAGTGTGATATGAATGATTTGATATAAAAATCTCTCATTAGAGTCAAATCTCTCTGAGAAGAATACTGGTAACTCAATCTTTCAGGAATCCAGGCATGCAAGCCCAGAATCAGATCAACAGACAGGCTAATTAAAAGCAATTGATTCAAGAAGCAGATGGATCATCCCACAGTGTGGACAATTCATTCTGAATCATTTTTTTCACAAGGATGATAAACAAAATTGTGGCACATCTACAGATCCCAATAATTACTCATCAGGTTCATATGATCAGCTGTCTTTGCCTCTCTTTTATAAAACATCTGCCTTCACTCAATACATAATTTTGAAGTTTTAAAATTTCATCAGCTTTATTATCTTTCAAACATGTTCTTTCAGATGAAGCTGAGGTTGACTGTATATATGAGATCAAAAAGACATGAGTGAATTTTTATTTTAAATAAAACAGTGTGAAAGTTATAATTTTAAAAGCATTAAAAAGATGTGAAATAATCTTTCCATGCACATTTGAAGCAAATACATAAAAAGGACTGCACAATGACTGGCATACTATAAATGATACAAAATGTTAGCTATTGTGATTACTTTACAAATATTTTTCTAGCTTCATAATTGTTGCATTCAGTAGAAATGAATCAGATTCAATAAAGAAATGAAATGCAGACCAGAGTTCACCATTCTCCATTCACTATAATGAATACAGTGAATTATAAGCACAATAATGAAAATAATAGTCATCTGGTTCAGAAACGTTAATGATTTCTCTGGCACTGACTCAAATAGTTTAAAAAAGGAATGTGACAGTGACTCTCAGCTTTCTATTTAAAAAGGAAATAACATTTGACCACCATCACTATCAACTGGTACTTCACCTTGAATTGCAAAGGAACTCAATTTTTAATGAATGCATTCAATTTTAAAAGGAAATTATGAAGCTGTTAAAAAAAAAAACCACATGCCTCTTGGTGCTCATAAGGTTTTGTCCCATAGCACATCCAAAGTCAGCCTTCTCTCAGTTATTCTACTGTGTGCAGCATCTAGAGCAGCAGATATGTAGCTGTTTATTGTCAACCAGACAATTAATGCTTATCGAATGTCCATAAAGCTCTGAAATAGGCTATAAAATGTCAGCTTGACTGCTTAATTTGGCTTTGCTGAATGTCAAGGCCATCATTAATGGTGCAATTTTTTGCTTTCTGGCTAAATTTAAAAGCTATTCGTTGAGGTCTCTTCTTGGTAGATACTGATTACTCATCAGATACAAGTTGTAGAATTTCAACTTCTACTCATAAACAATGGTCTATTATGGCTTGGGTAAGAAATTGAGCACATTATCAACTTTGGATAATTTTATTTTTTGATCAATTTCTACATTTCCTTAGAACTATGATTGTTTTTGGTGGAGGGTACTAGGGATTGAACTCAGGGGCACTTCACCACTTCACCACATCCCAGCCCTATTTTGTATTTTATTTAGAGACACAGTCTCACTGAGTTGCTTAGCACCTCCCCTCTGCTGAAGCTGGCTTTGAATTTGATATTCTCCTATCTCAGCCTCCCTAGCCACTGGGATTACATACTTGCACCACAGTACTCAGCTATGATTTTTTTTTAAGTTACAATTGCCTTAAGAAAAGACAAGTCTATTGCAACATTTAGCTCCCTCTTGTGAACCATAATCAAATATTTCAAGAGAGCTGAAAGTTGATGAAAAGGGACCACAAACTACCACAGTAGGTTCTTAATTACTCTTGTCCAGATTTCCCTGTCCCCAACTCCCTAGTGACTTCATGCAAGACTAAGCTAATTGGATCTGGATCTGAGAAAATAGCAAAAGGTCCACTGGGTCATAAGTTTTTGGAACTCAGCACTTAATCTCCTTCTTAGCAGTAGGTCTCCACTAAAAATCTAAGAGGTTCTATGTTGGGAAATGGTAATCATCTCTTGAATCAGCACCAGGAAAGTCATATTCTCACATGCAGAAAGAAAATAGCGATAGCACCATAATTCCTCCCCTTTTCTGCTCCCCACCTATGTCAGCTATTATTCAGAGACATCTATATTGATAACCAAAAAAGAATTTGTTTTAAGGAAAATCATTTTTACTTTTGAATGCTGAAACAAATGGGTGGCATTAATCAATTTTCTATTTACAGTCCTATCTATAGATCCAAGGATGTAGTCACTACTTAATAAATATGATCAAAAAATCCCAGAGTAGTATGAAATTTTCCTGAACAGTTCTATACCTTCAAAAGTGTTCTTAAAACTAAATATTGGCTTTTTGTCCTTACTGTTTTTTAGTTAAACAAGTAATCCATAGTTGTTCTCTTCTTTAAGATTTAGGTTATCACAGATAAGATTAAAACCATACTTTCTGAAAAGGTAGTATTTCAGCAAAGATCTAAAGAGGACCAAAGAGCAAGTCATGTGCCTATCTAGCAGAAGAGTAATTCTTGGCAGAGGAAACAGGTGTGCAAAGATCCTCAGTCATGGAGTGCCAGGCATGTTCTAGGAGTAGAGAGATGGCCAGTGTGACTGGAGAGGAGGGAAGGCAAGAGTGGTGGGAGGGACTGGCCTCACTCTGGGTGAGAGTAGTTTTGCTCAACATAACGTGTTGAGCAAAAGTGGTATAATCTGAATTGTATTTTCAACAGAACCACTGGGGCTACAGTAGTGAAGGGATCAAGACTTGAAGTTGGAAGACAAAGTAGCAGAATTCCACAAATCTAAGGGTAAAAGATAATGATGGCTTAGATCAGGGTGGTAGTAGTACAAGTGGTTGAAGTCTGAATATATTTTGAGGGTAGAGCCATAGGATTTTGCTGGCAGTTTGGATGCAAGAGAAAGGAGTCAAGGACAATGCAGATATTTGTGTCCTGTATTAAATAGAGTCACCATTAACTAAAATGGAGAAAACAGAGAAACTGGGAGTTTGATTTTGGACATATAAAATTTATGTTGCCTCTTAAACGTTAAGACACAATGAGCAGACTGACAGATATACTTCTCGTTTTTAGGGGAAGATCCACTATGGAAATATTAAATTCGTGAGTCATCATATCTGATTGTTAATTTTATGTGCCACCTTGCTTGGACCACAGGGTACTTGACATTTGGTACAAAATTATTCTGGGTGTGTCTATGAGCATGTTTCAGGATGAGATTAACATTCTAATTGGTAATCTAAATAAAGCAAATGGGTGTCCCCAATATAAATGGGCCTCAGCCAGACAGTTCAGGCCTGAATAGAACAAAAAATCTGAGTAAGAGGGGATTCCTTTTGCCTATCTGCCTTTGGTAAGGAATGTAAGCTTTTTTCCCACCTTTAGGCTTGAATTGAAATATCAGTTCTTCTTGGATCTGAAACTACCCCTGTGGCTCTCCTGGGTCTCCAGCTTACCAACAACAGATCTTGGGATGTCCCCATAATCATGTGAGCCGATTCATTATAATAAATCTCTTTCCTTCCCAACCACTATGTTTCAATGGAGAACTCTAACATGCCATGATGTTGGATTACATGTAGATATCATGACAGAGAGAGAAAGTCATGGGACAACACAGGATCACCACATTAGATGGTTTAGACAGAAGTGCAAGGGCTGAGCCTGGCCTACTCCCACTTAAAGAAGATGGAGAGATAAGGCAAAACCAGCAAAGATTGAGAAGCATCAGCCAGTGAGTGGGAGGAAAGCTGGCAGAGCGTGGAGTCCCAAGAGCCAAGTGAAAAAAGTATTTAAAGATATAGGAAATAATTAAGATTCTGGTAAGGCAAGAAAAAGTCAGGAGTAGAAACAGATTATTGAATTTGGCTATATTTTATTTGCATCTTTTTTATCTATATTAATAAGTGAGATATGGATCTATTTCCTTTGCTACCCTTATGTTTGGTAATAGAATTATGCTAGCCTTATAAAATGAGGTGTATGGATTTCTGTCTTCTTCTAGATTTTAGAATGGGAAACAACGAATAAGTCAAGAGCTGGCAGTAGTAGCAAGCAAAATATTCAGCCCATTTCCTTTATAATGAAATGTATAACTACTTTGACTACTACTCTCATTTCTAATATTTTCTCTTTTCTTTGGCCCAATTTATATTTTCCTAGAAACTTATTTACCAAGGCTTTGAAGATTATTGATATAAAGTTTCTACAGTATTTCTGATAATCATTTCTTTCTTCATCTTTAAATGTTACCTTCACTTTTTTGTTGTTGTTGTTGTTGTTACCAGGGATGGAACTCAGGGGTACTTGCTCGACCACTGAGCCACATCCCCAGCCCTATTTTGTGTTTTATGTAGAGGTAGGGTCTCACTGAGTTGCTTATCATCTCACTATTGCTGAGGCTGGCTTGAACTCACTATTCTCCTGTCTCAGCCTCCCAAAGTGCTGGGATTATAGGCACGCGCCAATACCTTCACTTCTTATGTTGTATTTCTCTTAACAATTTGGTCAAAGTTTATTTAAATAATTCTTTTTTTTTTTTTTTTTTTTTGTGGTACTGGGGATTGAACTCAGGGGTACTCGACCACTGAGCCACATCCCCAGCCCTATTTTGTGTTTTATGTAGAGACAGGGTAAATAATTCATTTTAAATACGTAGTATAAAATTATTTGATCAACATTGGATTTTTTTGTTTCTGCCATTTCATGAGCAGAATAAAATGTCTGCGTTTATCCTTATTTCTTTTCAGCTATTTTATTAGGATGAAAATATAGCTCTTAAGTCAGGGAGGGGTACAGGTAAATGCTTCTTGGAAAAGAAAGTATGTGGTGTTTGCACAGTATACTGGGTTTATAGAATTATTCCCTTAACCTGTGTTCCCACCATTCACATCTGTCTGTCCCCTAACAATAGTAGATTTTAACCAAATAAATCAATGAATTATTTTCCTTCGAACCTCAGTAATAGTGCCAATGAAGTTATATTTACAGTTCAAATGAAAATTTCTAATTAATTTTTATTACTGTATTCTGATACTGATATATTAGCAATTGAGTAAATAAACATTATTTCCTATTCACTTCCCTGTTACTTTAGTCCCTGTTATTTAGTCTGGAATACAGAGCTTATAATTTTACTAATTTTCAATCAATTATATAACAGTCTTAACAGTTTATTTCACTACATGCTCCCATTACCCATAAATTTCATTTTTAGTCCTTTCTGACATATTGCTTACAATATGTACATATGTGCACCATAAAAAGTCAATTACTCCTGGATTTGACTCTCAGCACCACAAAAAAAGAAAAAATAATAAAAAGTCAATTCCTATTTATCCAGAATACAAAAACTAGAAATCTTATGTTTACTTTTCCCTTCATGGAAACATAAAGTGAGAACTGAAAAATGTATTAGACACCCTAAGGCCAGTAAAAAGTCAAATGGTTTTTGAATCTCAGAGAAAGATGGCATTTCATCAGAACAGTTTTAGCATTATGTATGATTAATCACATGTCAGTGTTTTACTGTATCACTTATATAAAATGAACAAAATTATTTTAAAATGGTTTATTTCTCTTAACTAAAATTTCCCTAGCCACCATGAAAATTATCATATTTAAACTAATTATCGTTAAAGTACCAAGATGAAAAACATGAATCTAGGTATTTTTATGAGAATTAAGTATTAAGATTATTGCTTCTGGGCTGAGGTTGTGGCTCAGTGGCAGAGCGCTTGCCTCACACGTGTGAGGCACTGGGTTCGATCCTCAGCACCACATAAAAATAAGTAAACAAAATAAAGACACTGTGTCCATGTATAACTAAAAACATTTAAAAAAAGATTATTGCTTCTACATCAAGGTCTCTAACAAAGGTAAAAAGACATATCCCCAATTTAAAAAAAAAGTCCAAAGCACCTGCATTATTAAAGGTTAGTTTAATACTATGGGGTTTTGTCTGAGAAACATTTAAACGGTTCTGTCTGTCTACTTTAGAAATTATCAGCAGAGGATTCAAAGTTTATTCACTATAAAGCCAAAATTATATATTTATTATTTAGAAAGAGACATTTAGGAAGAAAATCTGTGGAGAAAAGGCAAAAGAAAAATGAGGCAAGGAAAGAAGGAGAGTAAATGGGCAGAGTAAAACAGAAAGAGAGATACATAAAGCGACCCAGAAATAGCCAGATGGCAAGTTAGGTGCAGAAAACCTGTGGGCGGAGAGCTCACTCCACATTAGAGTGTGTGTTGTCAAAGGAATGAAAACAAGAGCAAAACTTTCATTTAATAACAACTTTTCCTTGTGCTCCTCTATGATATACTGCTAAAGCTATTCCACAATTGTAAGAAAAATGCCATTCTGCTTCTTTGGACATAGTATCAGCAAATTCATCTTCAATTGATAACTGATGCAGGACTCATCTGCATCAGGGGTGCACAAACACCCACACTTCAGAGGCCACTACAATGATGGTAAGTTTTCAGGTTTAAGCTTTATGACAACAATTTATAAAATAACCTCATCATTTTGGCAAATGTTTTCTGTGGTAAGAGGGAAAATAATCTAATTCAGCAAGGCCCGTTGCAAAGTTGGCTTTATTCCCATGGTATGTGCTTTCTTCCTTTGCCTCGGGAGGTGATAAACATTTCAGCTCTGGGAATACTGAGAAATTAATATAAATTTTGACTGAAGGTATTCATGGAACTTACATCCAAAGATTGAATAACTTCTTAATAAGTACTTAGGTTGTTTACAAAATGTTACTTTATCATTTCATGGACTCAAAAGGCTTAACTGAATCTTGTACGGTTAGATCTGAAAACATGTGTATGTTGGAGGACTCCAGGGATTTTCTTATGCACAACAAAAACACCACTCAGCACTGGTGTAACAATTTTTATTCTTCCTAAGACCTGCCACTTATACCATCTCAGTAGTTTTTATTTTTTAATTTATTTTTTGGTAACAGAAATTGAACCCAGGGGTGCTTTCCCACTAAGCTATATTCCCAGCCCCTTTCATTTTTTATTTTTGAGACAGGGTATCACTAAGTTGCTTAGGGCTTAACTAAATTGTTGAGGCTGGGAACTTGTAATCCTCCTGCGCCAGCATCCAGAGTTGGGATTACAGGCAAGTGCTGCCATACAGGACTCAGGAGATTTTTTTAAAGATGAGGTGACAGAGCAGGTACTATTATCTAGATTTTATAAACAAAGAAACCAGGTCATAAAAACCAAGTGAGTTTCCTAAGGCAATGTGGCAAATTAACAATTGATCTTTTTAAAAATTTTTTAAAAATTTATTTATTCTAATTAGGTATACATGACAACAGAATGCATTTTGAAACTCCTAAAAAAATTAACAATTGAGAGAAAATTCAAACAAAACAATAACAGAAATATTGCCTAAACGTAGCTCATTGTATTTTCCTAATACAGCTGAAATAATACTGGATACTAAAATCTGTATCTTCTACAACATGCAGCTTTATAAATCTTTTCCCTAAAAAGTACTAGGAATGTTATTCCCCAGAGAACATGTAATTTTAAGAGAACTCACTACATTTCACTATTTAAAGGCTAAGAGAGGTAGGTGTCCTTTTCTCACAAGTTACATGACCTTGGATTTCCACTGTTTAAGGTTACAAAACTCACTGACCAAATGTTCTTGTGGCATACTGATCTGTTATTAACAAGGCAAACCTGAAATATAAAAAAGGAGGATCCTTTGCAATCACAGTGCTAAGGAACAAACAGTAAAAATAACAATCATAACTATAATAATAAAGTTTTCTACATCAAATATTTAAATCCACCTGACTTTCTTCTGATATCTTGTTTTGAGATAAAGGAACCCACTTATTTCCTATATAATAGTCCCTATATATGGTTTAATTGCTTGTCATATCTGAGATACATGGTTGGTTCTCATTTCACTGTGTTTTCAGGTGGCATCTATGAGGTCAGGTCTACAGAAATGATAGCGAGCCCAGTCATGTCCAAAACTTCACAGAAATATCAAGGAAAAATTCACTTCAGCTACCTACATGGAAGTGCTTGCATTAGTTTCCTTACTGTCATGATTGAACCACAAATTTAGTGGCTGAAAACAACATAAAGTTTTAATCTTACAGTTCTGGAGGTGAAAAGTTGAAAAGGGGTTTCACTGGCCTACAATCAGCTGTCAACAGGGCCATGTTCCTTCCAGAGATTCCAGGGGGAATCTGCTCCCTGGAGTCTAGAAGAATATGCTCCTAGAAGAGCATGAAGCAAGAGATCACTTGACTCATGTTGCCTTCTTTAAAGCTACAAATCACATCTCCTCAACTTCTGCTTGTAGTGGCATCCCTTTCTCCATAGCAAATCTTAATTAAGCTTCTACAGAAATCTGCACCATAATTCATCTTAGGACTATCAGCAAAAGACCCTCTACAAAAGAGTTCAATGTAGTTAAACTTCCTATTTCCTATTGCTCTATATTAATTGGCCACTGGCCTGAAAGATATCAGCATTCCAAGTACTAAATACCCTTTTAGTAGTTTTTTCATAAACATTTATGGACTATCTATTATAGTAACAATATAATATTTTATAGAAGTGTGTTTGCAAATGCGAAGTGTGGTAGGAAAGACAGATCCTTTAATAAGGCCTCTGGTCTTGGGCCTGAGCTTCACAGAAATGCTTATTTTGAAGATAAGAGAAGATGTTACTAATTGGGCTCCATGGTAACAGCTGGCAGGGGGAGGAAAGAAGGGGAAAAGAAGCTCTCCCCTTCTCAGGTGCTGTCCTCAAAGTGTTAATTTGCCCAGAACAGTGAAAGAAAAGCTGCTTTCTTGTGAACTTCTGCAGACTGTGAACTTCTGAGCCCCACCCCTTACATGCTGGGTATAAAGTTCTGAAACTGCCTGAACTCGAGGTTCAGGGGAATTAACTGATTACAGTGAAAACTATATCCTCTGAACCAACTACAGTCAAATAAACTGCTTCCTGTTTCCTACCTGGTGTCTTGCCTCATCTGTCCCTACCACATGCTTTCATCATCCTTTCTCCTCTGACTTTTCCACTTCCTCTTCCATCTTTTAAGGACCTTGTGGTGACGTTGGAACCAGCTGTGCAGTCCAGGATAATCTCTCCATGTGAATGCCCACAGGCAGCAAGGATTGGGGCATGTACCTAATTGGGGACATTATTCTACTCATGCTACTCAATAGCTAATGGCAACCTTAAACAGAATGTTCTCCGAGTTCCATGCTGCCTGGTGTAATGAAGTTTAGGGGATTTGGAGGCATGTGGACATAGGCTGGGCTTCGGAATCTGGAATCCACAATTCCTATGATCTAAAACAAACAACTCAACATTTAGTAAGTTCAAATTTATCATCTGTGAAGTTGTATCATGGGAGGATTACACAAAGAGTGTGAATACACCTAGTAGTGATACTAGCAAACAAAGAAAATATTTAATAAGTGGCAAATCTCCCTCCCTTTCATATTTAGACTCTGCAGTTTGAGTAACAATCATTATTTCTTGCTAAAAAATTATTCATTTTTTTGCCTGTCCTTGTATCATCAACATCATCTCCCACTAAGAAGTTTTAAATAATTTTATTTTAACATTTACATAATCAGGGGATTAGTTTGTAATGACTCTGTTCCTGCTTAAATATTTTAAATTCAAGATAAAAGTGTGCTCTTAATAGATATCTCTTTTGTACTATTCAGTGAGTTTGGGTTTAAAATAATTCTATAGAGTTTTTAAGATTGTGGCAAGGAAATACAATAATTTTTATAATTTAAAGAGTTTTCTTAATATTTATTAGTGTGTTATGATTATACAAAATAATGGGCTTCATAGTGACACATTGGTACAGGCACAGCATAATTTGATCAATTTCATTCCCCAGTACCAACTCCTTTCCTTTTTTTCCTCCTCCCTCCCCATTTTTGCTATTTTAAGGTAACTTTTATACACCATGTAAAAAGGCACACATTTCTTTTTATTACAGTTTTGAGATTTGCTTCCACTACACTTATAGTCTATGATAAGTAATTAATAACTGTCCTCACTACTAGAAAGATTGTCTTATTCTAACCATTAGGACATATTTCACTGGCTTTTCTGGGTGATTTATCAAAAAGCTGCTTGAATCTAACTTTGCCTAGACTAGAAAGATATGAGCCTATTATTTTCAGCAACCATCTCTTGCAGCATTCAAAGAACATGTCTCTCATTCTAAAAATCAGCAATTTTATTACATTATCTCAAATGCAGTCCTAATGGAATCTAACATGGACTTGGCTAGACAAGAGATAAATGACCTAGCAATGAAATCACGCCACATATGAAAAATGCATCACGTCCTTGCACTGTGCCTCCTCTCACCTATGATATGACAATGCTCCCCTAGGAATCTCTTACCAACCAGAAGCAGAATTTTCTTAGGAGCAGACTGTCATGAACCGATATTTAGTGTTGTAATACAGAAAATACTTCCACACATCCACCAGTACCTGCTTTGCCTTGTTGGACAATCTCTAGTAAAGAATGGCCACCTTAGTCCTCTAAACTTCTAGTCTGTTGTCCAAAAGACTTGGTGACATTCTTGCTGCTTAGGGGAGTGGGGCAAGCCTAATAACAAACATAGAGAAATGTGTCCTTTATTTTCTAGCTTATTTTTTTAAAAAAAATATTTTCAGTTGTAAATGGACACAATACCTTTATTTTATTTATTTGTATGTGGTGGATCAAACCCTATGCCTCGCACATTCTAGGCAAACACTCTACCACTGAGCCATAACCCAGCCCTCTAGCTTCTTTTATTAGATCTAAAAGTAATTGCTGTTTCCTTCCCTAGATAGTAACGTTTGAGGTCATTTAGATATCTGTTTCTCAACATTAGAACCAAAAGATAATATGCAACAGGATATTAGGAAAGCACTTTTTTTTTTTGTACTGGAGATTGAACAGGGGCACTCGACCACTAAGCCACATCCCTAGCCCTATTTTGTGTTTTATGTAGAGACAGGGTCTCACTGAGTTGCTTATCACCTCCCCATTGCTGAGGCTGGCTTTGAACTCACGATTCTCCTGTCTCAGCCTCCCTAAGTGCTGGGATTACAGCACCTAAGCCTCCCTAAGTGCCCGGCAGGAAACCACTTTTGTAGTTCTTTCTTCACTCTTACAAAAAAAAAAAAACACTAAAAAACAAAAAACAAAATAAAAAACCCCCAAAACAAAACAAACAAAAAAACCTGAGGAAACACAAAGGATTAATTCTTTTATGTCTAAGATAATACAAAATATAAAATCAGAAATAATTAAGGGCATAATTATTTCTGGGTGTGTCTGTAAGGATGTTCCTAAATGAGATTTACTTTTTTTTTCTTTTTTTATAGTGATGGGATCAACCCAGGGCCTTGTGCATGCGAGGCAAGAGATCTACCACTGAGCTGAATCCTTAGCCCTATTTTACTTTATTTTTGTTTTTGAGACAGGGTCTTGCCAAATTGTCCAGGTTGGTTGTGAACAGCTAGACCTCAGCCTCCTGCCTCAGCCTCCCCAATAGCTGGGACTACAGGTAGGCATGTGCCTAGCCGCTATGCCTGGCAGAGATTAGTGTTTGAATTGGGAAAGTATATAAAGCAAACTGACTTCCCTAATGTGGGTGAGCCTCATCCAGTTGGTTGAAGGTCTCAACAAAATAAAAGTAAGAAAGAAATGTTTTGTTCACAGTAAAATCGAGCATAGAGAGCCAGTTCCATATAACCCTGTCCTTGCCCCCCATCAACATGCACCACCACTATAAAAAAAATCAACAAACCAACATTTATATACCATTATCAATCAGAGTTCATAGTTTGCATTGGGGTTCACTCTTGGTATTATATATTATATGAGCTTTGATAAATGCATGATAATGGGTATCCATGTAGAATAGCTTCACTGCCTTAAAATTCCCGTATTCTCCATCTATTTACCCCTCCTTTCCTCCCTCCAGCCCCTGGCAACCAACTGCATAGTTTTGCCTTATCACAATGTCATATAGCACGTCTTATCAGACTGCCTTCTTTCAGTTAGTAATAGAAATTCAAGTTTCCCCCAAGTCTTTTTGTGGTTTTCTAGTTCATTTCTTTTTATCACTGAACAATATTCCATGATATGGATGTGCCACAGTTTACCTATTCATCTATTCAAGGACATCCTGGTGGTTCTGCACTTTTGGTAATTACGTTCAATATTTGTTAGAGAATATTTTCAAGTAATTAGAATGAAAAGGAAAATAATGATGCCATGTATCCAAAAATAATATTGACAGATTATTAAAAATATTCTTGGGAGTTTTATTTGATGTCTAGAAAATGACAAATGTAGTTTCAGTAAGAATTACAGTCAAATCATATAGTCAGACGATGCATAATCTAACTGTAAAGTTTAAAATATATTTAAAACTAAAATCACATACTTATCTATATTGTGTACTGTCTGTATCAGTGTTCCTCAAAGTAAGCTGTCTGGGAACTGTTCCTTAAACATCCAAGACAAGTTAGAAAAGGTATTTGTCAACATTCCATTATCATACCATTACTTGAGGTAGTTAGTGTATAAAAACAAAGGGCTTATTTGGCTCACAGTTTTAGAGGTTCTAGTCTCTGTTTTGTTGGTCCCATTGTTTTGGGCAAGGCAGCCTGTCTAGTGGGAGCAAATGATAGGAAAAAAAATGCTTACATCATGAGCTAAAGAAGAGAGAAGGGGCCTAGGCATCTCCTTCAAGGGCATGCCTGCAATGCCCTGAGGACCTCCCACTAGGCCCACTCACACTAGCAATATCACTAGCCTGGGGACCACGGCTTTAACATATGGGGCTTTGGGGTACCTTCAACATCCAAATTATAGCAGAAACCTGTACCATAACTCAGGTGAATTCACTAAGCGCTTCCTTGAGAAAGTTTTCCCATGAAAAAATGTCTGTTGAAATGACAGTGTGTTATACAGCTTATTTACATTCTGTAGCTCATCAGCATGGATATGCATTGAGTAGCACTGATCAATAGTTTGTTATGTTACCCCCTAGAGTTTGGCTTCCTTTCTAACTAATCTACTAAAGCCACCTTGTTGGGTTGTTCTGAATCCTCCTTGATCTTCTACAGAACATGGCTTTCTCTTGAAACTCTTTTTCTGGCTTTGTTTAAAATATGTGTGCTGGTTACATTCGTGCATCTTCGATTCTTCTTCTGTTTTTGTGGGGTTTTTTTTTTGGTACTCAGGATTGAACTCAGGGGCACTCGACCACCGAGCCACATCACCAGCCCTATTTTGTGTTTTATTTAGAGACAGGGTCTCACTGAGTTGCTTAGCGCCTCGCTGTTGCTGAGGTTGGCTTTGAACTTGCAATTCTCCTGTCTCACCCTTCCAAAGTGCTAGGATTACAGGTGTGCGCCACTGCACCTGGCACAATTCTTCGTGTTCCCTTCGGCCGCGGTCTTGTTATCTCTGTTACCTGAGTAAAAGCATCATTTTGGTTCTGATCACAGATGTTTTAAAACTTAGTTTTCTCTTTTCCTTCCTCATGCACAATCTCATATGTTCCTGAGGTCTCAACCATCATCTCTGTGAAGATGGTGCAGTGATGATGTTCTGTAGCCCTTGCAGCATCCAGCCCAAACATTTTTGCACATAGTGGATGCTCAGTGAATTTCTGTGGGATTGCAATGGTGGTAAATTATGTGCACCATTTGTCATTACTATCCACTATGCAGTTTATTGGCTCTTACCACATTAAGAAGTGTAATAAAGAAGCACATTCATTCTTGAAGTAGCAATAACTACTGTATTGAAAATATTATTTGATTTCATTTATTTGATTTTTAATTAAATACTGAATAAAACCTAAGAAACCTCAATTGTAAATGTTTGAGAAAACATTTGATATAAAAAATGTTAGAGGTAAATTATTTCATAGTTGCATAGAGTTAAGTAAATTTATCATCCAGAAGAGAATATAGCAGGAATAAAATGATCCTATTGCTTGAATTTTTACCTTTCTCTAATGTTAGGATTTTGTTTATCTTAAAGTTCTATTACATACTATCAGTTTTGGGGCTGGGATTGTGGCTCAGTGGTAGAGTGCTTGCCTCGCATGCAAGAGGCACTGGGTTCGATCCTCCGTGCCACATAAAAATAAATAAAATAAAGATATTGTGTCCATCTACAACTAAAAAAAAATTTAAAAAAATAAATACTATCAGTTTGTAGATGATTACCATCTATAAACAAATTATTTCCTTGATGTTTTTGATCCCAATACTCAAACAAGAAAATAGAATTTTAAAAACAGCATACATCTGAATCATTTTCCCATAGCCTCATTATTTTACCTATTAGAAGCTTTCTTAAGTTTTTTCTTCTCAGAGTTCTTCATATTTTCAATGATGATAAAACTGGATTCTCTAGCCATACTCTAATTTCTAACAGACCTTGTTCCATTTCTTAATGATTTCTGTAAATGGATTTCGTAAAGTGAATATTAACAAAATGTGTGCATTTGACAGAAAATAATGATCAGCTTACCATGTAATGCATAATTCATATCATAAGAGTGATACTGTAGTGCCTCTGTGATCAGCAGAATAAATTCAGAAGTGAAAGAAAGAAATGAACACAGCAGTGTGCAAACATGGAAGAATTAACAATGCCGCTATTTTAACATAAATGCTGCAAAACCATGGGACTCAGGAGTGCTTGTTTGGCCTCAAGCAAAGTAATTAATCACAGGACAGGCTGAGCAAAATTGGCTGTGGAAAATATCGAACATCATGGGATTTAATTTTAGTGACATTCATGCACTAATAAAATAATTTCAGACTAATGCTTTGCTATTTAGAATGGCAGTAGATATTTATATGCTTAACAGTAAAATAAATTTACTATAGATATTGAAAAGGTTATTTCACTATTATTTTTTCCTGAAAAGGAGGTTTGATATAAGTTACTTTCTGCTAATAATTAAATTTTGAGGACTGTTCTAATGAGACTATGACAATATTCCTGAAGAACAAATGAGTGAATCCTAATTACAGCTTTGAGTTCAGAGACTGTGCAGAACATGGCCAGAAAGCTGAGGCATGTAGTCTGAATGAAAGACAAAAACTGACTATTGAAAGTCCTTTAATATTTGTAATAGTATCTGACAGTCTATAAGTACTTTTATTTTTATAATCAATTTTATTTTTAAGATAATTTACAGGAAACATATCAAAGGTCCACAGAATCAATGGAGGTTAAAGAGCAGGGTAAGAATAAAGGCAGGAAGCTGTGGGCTTGGGGGCTAAGAGCAAGATAACTGTTGACATTGTACTGCTGCTTATCCTTAATGTAATAAACACTATGTGCCTGCAGATGTGATTTCTGGGAATCAGAATGTTAATGAAGAATCTATAAAATAACTAAACAACAAACAGCATGAATTCGACATTGATTCTGTTTATGTTTTTTTGGGGGGGGTACTGGAGATTGAACCCAGGGGCACTCAACCACTGAGCCACATCCCCAGCCCTATTTTGTGTTTTATGTAGAGACAGGGTCTCACTGAGTTGCTTAGTGCCTCGCCATTGCTGGCTTTGAACTCGTGATTCTCCTGTCTCAGCCTCCCTGAGTGCTGGGATTACAGGTTTGTGCCACCGCGCCCAGCTCTGTTTATGTTTTAGTGCCAGCAGTGTTATTAGCTTCAGGTCTTTACAGGACAATTTCTTAGAAAATCAGACAAATGAATGTATGAAACAGAACACACACATACACACACATACACACAGATTGGGTGCTTCTGGGCAGAAAATTATGAGGAGTGATTTGGTAAGCCCCACACAGCAAGATACCTATCTGTATCTCCCGACAGACTATGCACTGGCCCCATACAGCCCCACATAGCAAGAAACCAAAGCAGACAGCAACAGGAGAATGGAGGTGGAGGAACTGTGGTATGCCAGGCACTGTAGTGAGCTCTGAGGAGGAGGAGAACAGAACAGCAAACAGCACTGTGGCTTCAACCTCTAGGAGGACTTCATACACACAGCCCTCCACTGTTGCTCCCTAAAGGGTAGTTTTCTATAAAATACCTTGCGGCTACTCTCTTCCCAACATCCTCCATACCTCAAGTTTGTGGGCAGCATGAACATCTCCTTGCTCTCACTATCCCTGACCCTGAGCCAGGGCCTTACATGTCACTCCTATGTCTCCTCTCCTTCGCTATTTATTCTACCTCCTCTAAACCAATCCTATGCACATTCTCTTCTCCCTAACCATCTGCTCCTCACTTAGTTCAGACCACCATCAGCTCTTTCTTAATTGCTTTTTTGGCCCCTAGAATTAATTATTTAAATTTAAACCTCCTTTATTTTTAAAATGAAGATTATAATATTAATATCCAGCTTACAAGTATCTTCAGAGGATGAAATAAATTGATACACACAAAACATTTAGAATAAGTACCCAGAGCATAGTAAATGCTCAATTAATGGTAGTTACTATTACTGTTGTTATTGATTGAGAATGCCAAGGGATTTGAGAATGCAAGGCTCAAACCTAAAACACCATTCCAAACCTCAAACCCCTGGTAGCAATTACATTATGTAGCAGTCATTTGTTCACCTATCTGTATCTCCTGACAGACTACACATCCATTTGGTGTCTAGAAAATGGCAGGCATGTTAACAAATGCTTACTGAATTGGAAAAAAAATTATTTCTAATTATATATTACATACCCAATAAACTTTTTTTTTTTGGTGCTGGGGATTGAACCCTGGGCATTGTGCATATAAAATAAGCACTCTACCAACTGAGGTATATCCCAGCCCCAATTAATAAACTTTTATGCCATTCAATCAAGTAATGACTAGGGAATATGATGACAAAAATGCACGGCACATAGTTTTTTGTTTTTTTTAAATATCATGTCTTTATGCCCTTCTCTCGAGTCTAAAAATTACATAGGCAGAAGTACACTCAGGCTCTACCGGAAAAAGCAGCTCAAATATTTAACTTTCCAAAATGTCATATTTGAATCACTTTACCAACACATATATGAAGCCACATTAGATAGCCGAGACATCTGCTTCCTTGGCCAGAAAGTGTAGACATTCATGGGGACTTAAACTGGAGATAGCAAATATAAAACAACAGCCTCCAGAACCTACAGTGTGGCCTGTAGCCCAGGGCCGCCCACGTTGGGGCCCTGAGACTTAACATGCTTCCTTGGTCAAAGGGGCTTCCAAAGAGAGGGGACAAAAGGCTGACTCACCCCCACCTCTTACACTCTCTAGATCACAAGGCCCCTAACTTTTCCGCTGTCTCTTATTCAATTCTACCCAATTCACTTTTGTTCAACTATACTTTCATGGCCTTCATTAGTCCTTGGCTAGTCACAGTCCCCCTTAAAAACATTACTGGCAAAGTGACTGCAATCCATGGTACATAATCTTTAATTCTTTGAAAGAGATAAAAGGGGTACCTTGCGTATGACTTTAGGGAAATAGTAAAAGATGGTTAAGATCAGACAATGTGAGGGCCAATACCCTTGTTGGCTGGGATAAACCTTAGAAGACAGACAGGGTAGGCTGAGGCCAGTAGGAAGTTATAAGTACAAAGCTGAGAGTACAAAGGTCCAGAGGTGTCTGGAGAACTGTGTTGCCAGAACACTGAATGAGGAGGTGGCAACAAAGCATCAAATGAACGTTGCTTAAAGGTCTGGAAGGTCACCCCAGGGGTCTGGCAGCAGACAGTGAGGTGCATAGAAGCACCTGAGCAGGGAGTAGAAGTTAATCACACAGTCCTGCACCACAGTTTGGAAAGGAACAGTCAGAGGAGGAAAAAAGATAAGTGGTTACAGGAATGTTCTAAAAAGAGGGAAGCAGCCTCAAATTAAGAAAATGAAAAGATGGGAAAAGGTGGAATCAAAGGTTACTCTGGCATACTGAAAGGTGAGCAAGCCTGTGACCAGCTGAGTGTAAAGATGAACTCACCTTTCTTCCCACTAACACCCAGGCATGGCACAGCCAAGAGTCAGATTAGCCGAAGGAGAGAAACAGCTCATGTCTATTCAAATTTAGCTGTGCATTAGACACTGCACCTGGTGCTTTATTTACCTCATTTTTTCTCATTTAAATCTATCAACCCATCCTGAGAGCTATGTTTGATGGTCATCAATTTAAAGATTAAAAAACAAAAGGTGCACAGAAGTAAGATGACCTTTCTATATTCACAGCATAGATGGTGAAGAGGATAAATTACTCAACAAATATTGTTAATGTAAAACCTGCTATGTGCCAAGCATGGTGGGAAACAATGGTGAAAAGACAGAGTTCCTGCTGCTGGATTCAGACTCAGACCTGACTTCTAAGTCCATTCCTTTCTACCACCGCTCTGCACTCTCAGAAAAGAAGTTCCTGCTGTGATTCAGTTACAGCATTTGACTAATGCCATGCTGTGCCACACAGCTGAAATTGTCTAAAATCTTAATTTTTTAAGTCATTATTTTTTACTCAAGAATGTGATTTTATACCTTTTAAAATGTATGATCACAGGAAGTCCCAGTACTTTGTGCTCAACTGCTCTTTCATTATTCATATTTTAAGCAAGAAAAGCCGATGTTAACTCTCAGAACAATAGAAGAGAACGGTTTACATCAAAGCTTGAGCCTTCTCACTCTTGCATTTCCACCTTTCTCGAATCAGAACAAGAAGTACTTCAGCTTTAAAACAATTTTCCAGATATCAGTATAGAGTACAAACATTTAGTTTATAACAAAGTACTTAATTAACTTCAAAGAATTACACTAGAAAGAAAACTCCAAGAATCATTTGCATATTTTAAATACTCAGGATATTAAGAATTGAAATATACATGGAATTTATGACAATTGGAAAACATTCTTCATTCACTTAATAAATATTTATTGATCACTTACAAAGTATAAGGCAACATTATCATTGTTATGAGATACTGAGAAATTATAACAGAGGGGAGAGTGGGGTTATGGGAATAGGAAGGTTAGTATTGCTTTAAGTCGTGCCTCCTGGTCTGACTAGTTGAGGGTTCCAAGAGATAAAAAAAGGAGGTCCTCGGGGAAGGACGAAGTGGGGTTTCACGGGATGAGGTTTTGGGGTGATGGTCCACAGAGTCACTCCACCCAGACTCTGGGGTAGGTAAACCGTTCTGCCTAAGCAAGACGCAGAAGCACTGTTTTATTCCAGAAAGTGCAAAAGCCTATATATAGTCCTTGGACAAATCATGACCCAAAGTTACAAACAAAGGGGCACCACTCTCAGGCAGTGCCATTCATCAGCATAGAATGGGGAAAGAGGGAGGAGAAGGGTTGAGGGTCAGAGAGTGCTCTTACAGGTCAGTAGAATGAGACAGACATTATTACCCTATATACATGTATGATTGCACTACTAGAATGACTCTGCACCATGTACAGTGAGAGGAATGAGAAGCTGTGCTCAATTTTTTTATAATATGTCAAAATATATTCTACTGTAACATAGATAATTTTTTTAAAGAGAAATTACTACAATAGAATACCATTTCCAGGCTTTTCAGAGGTACAGCACTAGACACAAGGAAACAAACATAATTCTAGTCCAGGGCATTGTTGAAAGACAATTCTCCAAAGGTCTCTAGCATTTCTCCATATATTATGAATAAAACAATGACTATTCTTTGTTTTGAATTCTATTTTCAAGTATGTTTCTATAGCCAACAGCCTTAGAAGACAGAGTAGTATCCAAGTCCAGAGCATAGGGCAGGTTTGCTCATAATTCTGGATATAGTGTCTCTGCAGAATAAAGTGTGTGAATGCTTACAGTATGATGGAAAAAAAGAAGTACAGTATGATGAAGTCTCACTCCAGAGCAAAGAGTGGACATATTTACTACCCATCATAAAAGACTGCTGTTCCCTGAGCTCAATGATCCTCTCCTATAGCACAATCTACTCTGTGCAGCAACACAACCTGAACCTGGTTCTTTTTTTTCCTAATTGGTTCTTTTTAATTATCCATGAGAATAGGATTCATTTTGACATAATTATAAAAATATGGAATATAATTTGTTTTAATTCAGTCCCCAGCACTTCCCCTTCTCCTTCCTTCCTCCCACCCCTATTCCCTTCCCTCTACTCTACTGACCTTTCTGTTATCTACTTACAGTGTTTTTAATTATTGTCTTGGACATGTACATGATGATGAGATTCACTTTGATATATTTATATATGTATAGGAACATTAGGTCAGATTCATTCCACAGTCTTTCCCTATCCTATCCCTCCTCCTTTCCCTTCATTCCCCTTTGTCTACTCTACTGATCTTTCTTCAATTCTTTTTTTTAATCCTCCCTCCTTATTTTGGATTAACTTCCACATATCAGAGAAAATATCTGACCTTTGACTTTTGGAGACTGGCTTATTTCACTTAGCATGAGAGTCTCTAGTTCCATTCATTTACTGACAAATGCCATAAAGTCATTCTTCTTTATGGCTAAGTAACACTCTATTGTGTATATATACCACAATTTCTTCTTTTTGTGTTATTCTGTGGGACTTTAGGTTCATAGCTCTCACTATGAATAATAAATTGTCCTTGGTTTCTGATTTAGGAGTTCTATGTCTTCTACCTGCATCTATAAAACTGTGGTAGGCTGTATGGTCATGGGATTTGCTTGGCCAATTGGACATTAGTAAACATGACACAAACAAGCTTGGAAAGCACCTGTGCCTCAAGGTTAGTCCTCTTTCTGTTCTTAGAAGTTAGCTGCATGTTAAAAAGTTGAGGCTAGCCTGTTTGTGAGAAATATATGGCCCAGTCTCCCTTATCACCCACCAACAGCCTATCAATCACCAGACATATAAACAAGATACTTCAGCTTCCAACCAACCTTCCAACTAACCAGTTCAGTAAATTAGACAAAGGGGAATGTAGGGAAGGAGGATAGGAGATGAAGGAAGGGGGGATAGGAAAAGGAATGACAATGGAATGAATCTGACATAATTTTCCTACATACATATATGAATACAACACAGTGAATCCCACCATCCTGTACATCCATACGAAGGGGGTCCTAATTACAATAAGATATATTCTATGCTTGTATAAGTATATCAAAATGGATTCTACTGTTGTAAAACTAAAAAGGACCAATAAAAATTAAAAAATTAAATTACAAACCCAACAGGCAGAAACCTAAGTGGAGAAATTATGCACCAAGAAGACTATATTATGGTCTATGAGAAGACAAAACTCATATAACATAATGTGCACACAATTCAAAGTATTTTATTGTTTCAAAAGCCCTCTGAATAATAAAACCTTTCTGGAAGATTAATACCTGACAATAAGAGTACATACATGGATCACTCTATTTACAGAACAAAAAGGTCACTTCACAGATAAAGTACTCAGCTTCATTATGGAATTTTGAATTAAATTCCTACTATTTATTTTAGAAATAGAAATTTCAACTAATTACCTCTTTTCTTCAACATCACTCAGTTTTGTCACATTTAAAAGGATTTTAAAAGGCTTTCTTATATCATTTGGCATCTTTGAAAATTCTCTATCAGGCTGGGGCTGTAGCTCAGTGGTAGAGCGCTTGCCTAACATCTGTGAGGCACTGGGTTCAATCCTCAGCACCACATATAAATAATAAATGAATAAAATAAAGATCCATCAACAACTAAAAAAAATTTTTTTAAAAATTCTCTATAACTGCTGGTTTGCGACTGAGTGCATTTGGTGTTGTCTCTAAACATGAGACACAAAATCATTATAGGAAATATCCAAATCAACCAAAGGATTGCCATGAGTCTAGGTTCGTTTTCGTATCATCTGGAGACTTTGGTGAGGGACTTTAAAAAAAAATCACGATTAAATTTATATTCCTATGCATGTAGAGACTTATTATGTTTCAAAAATTTTGGTCACTAATTAACAAAGTAACATTAAAAAGAAGTTTTGGTAAAAATGAATATTCAGGAATTAATACTTCAAAAGAATCTAGGAATTAATTCTTAAAAAAAATCTAGTTAATGATTTTACAGGTTGTCCTTTTTATAATCAAATAAGAGAGAGAATAGCATACTTGTTAAGAATCAAACATGGCTTTCTGTTTCATGTCTGCCAATTAGGAACTGTGTTTTATCGGAAATAAAACTTTCCAATTTATTACAAATTATTTAACCTCTGAGATTCAGTTTCTTCACACATAAAATGGTGATATTAATAGAACTCATCTGCATTTGAACAATGGGTTTTATGAGGATTAAATGATATATTCATATAAAGTCCTTGACACCAAAAGCACAGGAAATACTAAATGAATGGCACTTAATCAGCTATAAACATACTGTACACTTTCATCTCCCAAAAAAAGGTCAATCATAGCCACACATATCATTAGCAGCTAGAAATTGAACTCCAGAGTTCTACTAAACAAGACAGTATATCTTTCTCAGTCACATGTGTCAAAATTAAGGTTTATGAGACCAACTGAAACTCTGTGCCAGGAGCGAATAATTAGAAAACATTAGGAACATAAAACATGCATAAAAAATGTACAAAAATCAGAAACACAACATATATTTAGGAACTTTTTTTTAAACAAGTTGTTTTACAGATTGTTCTCATTCTTAATCCAGGAACTACAATACCACATTCTCTAATGAGGGTAAAGTGCCAGATACCCCTTGGCTCCAATGTGAAGGAGCATGTCTGTTCTCCATAGGGAAAAACAGCTAGGTGTCCAGTCCTTGATGTATCTCAATGGGCCCCCAGAGCTCATTTTCCCTAGGAAAGAACACACATCACCAATATTCGCAATTCTGGAAACTACAGTTTAGTTGGTTCATGCTTGAGTGACAGATCAGGAAACACTGTCATCCTCTGTTTACTGATATCCTAAGAGAAACAAACTACCTTAACTTACCCGGAAGTAATCGCTGCATGCTGCTAGGACTGCCTTGTGAGCATGGAATTTCTGTTCCTCAGCAATCAAGGTGACATCGCAGAGGATGCCGTCACTTCTCTGCTGATTCAGCGCTGCCAGGACACTGTCATTGTGAGATTCTGAGTGGCAGAGCCTCTGGCCTGTCAGCATTTCTTGAATACTACAAAGGAAAACAATGAAGTCAACTTTTTCCTCTCACCAGCCCGCTTCCTGGACGCTATCCCATCCTTCCATCCTGACAGAGGGAACTTGGATTCCAGTGCACTGAATTTGACCTTCATGTTCATACATTTTTTTATATCCTCTGTGCTATGTTCTTCTTCTTTTTAAATATTTTTAGTTGTAGATGGACACGATACTTTTATTTAATTTATATTTATTTTTATGTAGTGCCGATGATTGAATCTAGTGCCTCACACATGCTAGGCAAGTGCTTTAGCACTGAGCTATAACCCCCAGCCCTATGCTATGTCCTTGTTCTCTTTTCTCTGATTCGTTCCTTTGTCCCATCAGGATCTCTTTCTCTCCCCTACTAGTGCCCCTCTTTCTGAGTTTGTGTTTGTGTATGTCCATCTTTGTCTTCCTATTAGTCCATTTCTTGGACCTATAAGCCTGATTCTAGGTCCTGATCCCTTCAGTGTGTACTCCTATGAGTACAAAATGTGCTCTTGATGTGTTTGTATGTGTGACTCTTTCCACTCTGTGACTCCCTCTCTAACTGATTCTTTCCCCAGCTTTGTAACTTACAATGTCTCCCCCACAGGACACAATACTTCATTAATAAACGCAGGAAAAGTGAGCAAATGCTGATTAGGGAAAAAAGAGCTGCAGATGGCCACTCCATGTAAAAGCCAATTAAATCATAGCAGATTATTGAATTTAGAAAAGTATGCATCACAAGAACATCAAACTAAATACCTTTTTTTGTTTGTTTTTATATTTTTGGCCACACTGGGGATTGAACCCAGAGGTACCGTACCACTCAACTACATCCCCAGCCCTTTTTTACTTTTTATTTTGAAGCATGGTCTTGCTGAGACTGGCCTCGAACTTGTATCCTCCTGCCTCAGTCTCCTGAGTTGTTGGGATTACAGGCATGCACCACCATGCCCAGACATGAAATGCCTTTGTAAATGAAAATTTAAAAATTAAAATTGAAAATAAAACATGAGTCTTCAATGTCTACATGTGATCTAGTACTAGATTTATGAATGACTATACAATTTATTTTCCTTTCCATCTTGTAAAGTTACTACATTTACCCTTTGTGACATACTCTAGAATGTCCTAAAATAATGTAGAAGTAATGCCAAAACACAAAATGCAAACTGATTTATAGATGGCTATGGACAATTACAACTTAGATCAACAAAAATCTCCATGGTGCTCTAAATCTCAGAACAGGTATTGAACTGAGATGGGTGATCTGTACCAGTGATAAGTTACTCCCAGAAAGAGAAAAAAGGCTGTGAAACTCTGTTTCTGGACAGCAGACTCTTCTTAAAGCTGAGTAAAGACAGCATAAGGATGGTTGAGCATTGTCTCTCCTGTGCTGATAATTCCTGCACCCAGTCGCTCCTTCTCAGTGGGCAAGGGCTTAGGGGAAGCACACAGTGGCCACCAACCAGCCTTGCCTGCATGGCTGGTTTATTGACAGGGCTCTGTTCAGCTTGTGCACCAGTTGCCTAGTACATTAGATGAAGCACAAATCGCCACCTTAAAACTAACCAAACATTTCCCATGAAATGCTAAAGTACAGTCAGTAAGCTCTATTGGACATTTTCAACTGAAAAGACTCAGAAATATCAGAACTGTGGAAAGAGAGTAACTTGACAGGAGGTGATGATACAGGAAGCTCTTGCAGGAAGGTGGGCAGATTGTTTTCAGTTGAAATGTGGTAGTGCATTTTGAAATGGTGACTGTCACTGAACATTCATCTAGTGGCTCTAGCTATAGACAGACTTAAAATCAATAATTGAAAACCATGTTCAGAAGCATAAATAAGTTTTATAAATTTCTATGTAAAACCTAGAATGGAAATTAATTAGCATCAGTTAAAGAAATGAAGAAACAGAATAGTAACAAAAAAATTATAACAGCTAAGTACAGCTTTAGAAAGTCTTTAAAAATCTTTCCTAAAACAATGACTCTTTTATGTATTTGACAAACACACAAACAGCCTCAGTAATGGCGAGGTGCTAAGCAACTCAGTGAGACCCTGTCTCTACATAAAACACAAAATAGGGCTGGGGATGTGGCTCAGTGGTTGAGTACCCCTGAGTTCAATCCTCGGTACTAAAACAAAGAAACAAAACAAACACACACACAATTCTTATACCACGTTCAGTGAATTCTTAGTGATTTATAATTATTAATTCATTCAACTTTCATAATAGCCCTAGGATGCAGGAAGTATTGTTAGTTCTATTTTATAGACAAGAAAACCAAAAGTCTAAGAGCAGGCATTTTAAAAACATAACATTGAGAGTTGTTCTTTCTTTTGCTTAAAAAATAATCTGTAAAGAAGATCTCCAAAATTTATGCCTGTGGGGGAATAATTTTATGTTTATGTTATATATAATAATCTGAAAATCAGCCCTTTAGAATAATATACATGAATATAATATCATGAGATCATAAATGTTTGAAATCATGCTTCAAAAACATTAATTTTTGTACTGTGACTTAAGGTTTGGGGGTAGAATATAGATTTTTTTACTATAATCTTAGAAAATGTATCTGAAACTTTCATGAATTTTACCCCTTTTCTATCATCTTACATTCTAAATAAATGGATTTTTGAGATTTAACTTGCAATGGAACAGAATATATTAAAATAATTTCTTTAAAATGTTTCCTTACTTATTTTCCAAATATATTGCCACAATTCATGTCCTTATTATTAAGCCTAAATTGATATTTGCATTTCAGATATCTGTTGGGAGTAAATAAATCTTGGCAGGAAAAGAGCAGCTATAAAATGAAATTTGGCAAAGAATAAAGGACTCCACTTTGAAACAATAGTGATGGTGCACAATTTCACAGGATCATTCAGCTTGGCTTGAAATATTCCTCCTTAAAGAAAATAACAAGCTAAATATTTAAGACAACACTTGGCACAAGATTCCAAATATTTTGGAACCAATATGTTAGAAATCCTTAAAAGCAGAAACAAATACTCCAACATTTGGCAAGAAATAAAGGCCCACTAATCAAAAAGTCAATATTGTATTCTGAAAGTAACTTCTCACTCAACTCTCAGATATAAATCTGCGAAAGACTTCAACCCTGCAATGTTAAAGAGTATGTGGCCAATGAACACTGCTGGAAAGTGACAGGCCCACTTTACCAAGTAATAATCATAAACCAGGGAGGACAGGAATCAAAGACTACAATATACCATGTTTAATTAACATAAGGAGCAGACACACTTGCAATCAGCTCTCTGTCAGCATCTATAACATACCAAATTAGCAAACTACACCTTTCCATTTAGAGGAATGTCCCTTTACTGTTTGGGAAATAATAGGGAAAAAAAAATATCCTAAAACTTGCTAATTCCTGGAAAAGTACATAAAGGGAGCAACTATATTTCTCATGGGAATACAGATTTGAGTATCTTCCTAAAACTGAGAAAAATGTTCCATGGAAGAAATGCTGCCACCTCAAAATTCACAGGTAGTGCTATGGCCTGCCTTACTCAATGCAACTCCAATGCCCTTTTCTATAGAGGACCAAGGAATTACACTGTCCCACATGAGAGCCACTTGCCACACATAGCTCCACAGGTGGCTCACAAATTGAAATGTGATGTTAGTGTAAAATCTATACAGATGTCAAAGATGGTATGAAAAAATGCAAAATTATCTCATTAATATTTAATATTGATTATATGTTTAAATTATTATGGTGTTGGCATATTTGGGTTATATAAAATATATCATTAACATTAATTTGAACTGTTTCTTTTTATCCTTTTTTTTCTAGTGTGATTACTTCAAATTATATATGCTTCCTATTATGGTTCTACCTGTCAGTTCCTAGAAATCTATGTTCCTCTATTTCTTTTCACCCTAACTCTACTAAGACTTTAGGAGACCCTAATCAGGCTGCCAAGGAGAATGGTTGTTCCTGTATCTCCTGGGCTGAGCCTGGGCCCTGGTGCAATAGTGAGAAGCCTAGACTCCCTGAGCAGCAGATTGCTTTTTAGTAACATCAGGGAGCAACCACTTGATCAACCATATGTCAGCATCAGTAATGGGGAGATTAATAAATGAGGTCTTGGGGAATAGGACTATTCATGACTTTAAGCCTGTAACTTCCATTCTTGGATGGATGGCCAAAACTGATAAATTGAATGCAGAGCACGAAGTTCATAACAGTGTATGCCCTACTCACAGCAAGTCACTACCTTAATTCGAAAAAGTAATATTTTGGATCACAGAAATCCAACCAGGTCTCATTTTCATAGAAGAAGATTTGACTGAGTTCAATCAGTTTTTAAGATATAAATTCCAAAGTGGCTATGTGGTTTTAAACATCTGCATTTCAGATTTTAAAATTCAACTGAATTTCTATATCAGTGTTTGCTTACTACTTATATATACAAGAATATGCAAGTAGTCTTCAAGTAAGGGTCTCAATAAGATCGTATACTCTTACATGTCAAAAATAGCCAAGTAGTATAAACAGCCTCATTTGTTTCTATTTCTTTACATTAATATGAAAAGAATTCTATTTACTTAAGTGGGCAGGTTGCTAGAAGTAATGGAACTTAATCTTATTTTTTTATGAAACACTTTATAAATTTTTAAGATTTTACAGTTGATAAAATGGCCATTATAATAAGCAAAGAAGAGACAATATACAGGGAGAATGATTAAGAAATAATGAAGATAAATAGAAAGGAATTTAATTGTAAATGAATAGTTCTGTATCCTTCATCTTATTCATTCATCCCAGGAATATTTATTTAGCCTATAGGTAGCAGGGATAAACCAGATGTGGCAGTAGCCCTCCTGGAACATTCAGTTTACTAAGGTAGTTACACATTAATCAAGTAATCTGGCTTTTCTGAAGATCCTGGAGTGCAAGCTTAAGGACATAATAAATTACCCTGGTAAAAAGATGAAAGGAAAATTTCCAGGCAGAAGGACAGCAAATGCTATGATCCCATTGAATGGGGGAGAATGGCCCTTATACAATGTCTACAGATGGTTAATGGCTGGAACCCTAAGGAAAAGGGAGAACTTGGTACAGGAGAGGCCAGAGCAGCAGAGGATGTCATGTTATCCTAAGAGCCATGAGAAGTCACAGAAAAGATTACTCAAGCTGCAATACCAAGAGTGGACAGGGAGACTGGGCTAGACAAGAGCAGTTCTGGACTGCAGCTATAGTTCAGATGAGTTATGGACTTGGACCAGAGACTGGAGTATGGGAATAGAGTTCCAGATGAATGGGTCTGAAAGCTATTCTAAGACCTCTAGAGAAATATAGAGGCCTCGGTGGTGAACTACATATGGAGGTGGGAAGGAAGGAGGTCACCATGAAGATGCCCACATTTCTGTTTTATATCAATTCCCAGTGAAAAGGGATCTAAACTGCAGAGAAGAAGATGATAAATTTTGTTTGGGACATGTTACATTTGAGTGGTCTTTAAGACTCCCAAGTGCAGATATCAAATATATAGTTTGATTCATGAATCAGGAGCTCAGAAAGAAGTCTTGGCTAGAGATATAACCTATGATTCCTTGGTACAAAGGAGTAACAGAAGCACAGCTCTTTCTCAAGAACACACATGATAACCAACAAAGGTCACCAAGAAATTAAGAAAGATGGGATTTAGAGAACAGAAGTAAGATTGGGCTTAGTTGTGGAAAAGCATTGACCCTTGAATAGTAGGGAATAAATAGGTGGCCCACAAACACATACTAAACCTCTGGGCATATTTTTGCTTATTGGATCTAAAGATTTTGTGAACTAGTCTCCAACAGACAATGTAAGCATGAAATACAGATAGTTGGACTCATCTGGATAGGAGATTTTTTCAGACAAATGCATGAAAAATACCACGAATGCAAGAAATTAAGGATTTAGCAAGAATGATAGAATATAAACTGTTTAAGAAGGGAAATGAAAAGTTTCACTGGGGGTAGCAAGTAGCAGGGCCAGTGGATGAGACAGTGTAGTGAGTCACAGTGCAATCTTAATGGGGGTAAATAAATCAGCAAGCCAGGAGAGGAGGTTATGGAAGAGTCAAGTGGCTGGTATAGTGATTTCAGAGATGAAGCAATTACTGCAGATGACAAGGCCCAAGGTGTGACCATGGGAGTGGGTGGCTCAGTGGAAGGAGAAGAACGTGTTTGGAGATAAGCAGGTTGAAGGTCCAAGGACTATGAAGCTGGAGAGATCTTCCAGGGTAACACTGAGGACCCTGAAAGGTTATAAAGGGAAGACTGCAAGCCAGGTGCCAACGTTCTCAGTGAATGAGGGAGAATAACCTTGACTACAGTTAGGAAGAGGAGAGATTAAGAGACTTGAAGAGTACTACCTTCAAAACAGCATGTCTCTGTCATGGTCTTCTTGAACAACTAGTCTAAGGACTAATGATCTAGAAACAAAGCTATGTCCCATGATAAGAACAATCTCTCCCCCCATTCTTGAAATACATGGACTGTGAGGAAATAAATAATGTTGCCACTTGAGAAAGCTACAAGAGAAGTGATCCTCAGGGGAGGGACAGGTCTCTGTGAAGTCGGGAGGTAGAGATTTTGGAATGAGGGACTTGACACAGCAGAGCATTTAGTCATGTTGCAACAGTTCAATGTGGCATGGTGGAGAAGTAAGAGGTGAAGGAGAGAACATTATAGAGATGGGATGTTGTACTGCAGATGACATGATGATAGAATGAGCATTGATTAATAAGAACAGCGATGGCAAACTGAAAGTAAGCATCATTTTGAGAATGCGCACTGATCCTGGTAGTCAGAAATAAATGTCTTGGCTGAGGTGGTGGCAGATAGATACTACAGTCCCCATGTGCTATATATTGGTTGGTTACTAGATCTGGGCAGGGTTTCTCAGCTGCAATACTACTGACATTCTGAACTAGAATAGTTTTTGCTATGAGGAACTGTCATATACATTATATGATATTTAATAGAATTCTTGGCCTCTACCTACTAAATGCCAATCATACCCTCCACTCCTGGAGATAACCAAAAACGTTGCCAGATGTTGCACAATATACACTCATTCCCCATTGAGCAAAACTGACCAAGTACAACAGATTCATGTGGAAAGAGCAGAGGCATTATTCTTGCTAAAGCAATGCCAGTATTTCTGAACTCATTTCTTGGCACTAGTCACCTTTAATAGCTTCAGAATCATGGGAAAAAGCTGGTCTCATTATTTAATAGACATGCCCAGTTCTTAATATTAAGAAAATATATTCCTTGTGTTTATCACATCTCTTATTCATTGCTCTGAAAATCCTTTTGACTATTTCCTTGAAGATGATAATGACTTGCCTCCAGTGAGAATATTCAGATGAATGCCATGTGTTTTCTCTTCCCACTGTTTCTGGAACATGCCAAGCTACTCCTTCCATCCTCCAGATCTCAGGTCACAGAGCACTTCCTCAGGAAGGCATTCCCTTACTGTATTTATCCTGTACTTTTCCTTCAGAGCATTTTTCACAACTATATTTGCATTGTTGCTGGTGTGATTATTTAATGTCTGTTTCTTCCATTGAATATCCATTTCATGAGGGCAGGAACCTTATCTGCTTTATTCATAGCTAGGTCCTCTGAACCAAGTAGTGCTTGGCTCAATAAGTACCTATAAAATAAGTGAATTATTAAAGGAAAATGTTATCAAGATTTTGGGAATGAGCATTGCACTCCCCAAAGGGGACAATATGTATATATGTGTATACTCTATGTGTATTGTTTAAGAAATCATACACCTTTATAATGGTGTACCTTTTGTTTGAGGGAGGTATTCCAAATAAGAAAAAAAGTAATAGCATTCAAAGAACCATGAAACTTCTTCAGGTTTGACCAACAACTAGGTAATAGTGTTTGATCCTATGCCACCACACCAAAATCATAAAAGCTCTGACTGGTTGGTTTATTCCTTCAAATATGTGTTCAGCCTCTGCTCTGTACTTGGTCCTGGAATGTGCAGTGTAACCATTTCAAGGCTCAATGGATGAAGCAAGGATGTCATCCTACAGTGTATACCTGAGGCAGCGTTCAGACGGCATTCTCTAGCTGGGTTCCTCAGGGTCTCAGTCTTAGAAGTTTGCAGAGGTATCAGCAAGCATTCCAGCTGGATAAAAAGATAAGAAAGAAGAGCATATTGAGCTAAGTGCAAAAAAGCACATTCTGGGTCTTCCTGACGCTTACATATTAGAGTCCCGTGGAGACAGGCAGGAAAGTTCCATTGTTGACAGGTACCATTTTGATACCATGCTCTCTCTTTTTTTTTATAGCTCTGAATATGCTAATGACATTTTATTTACTCATAGTATCAGAATGTTGAAAGAATTTCATTTTTATTTCCCTCTGATCTGGCTCTTGTTTTTCTTTCTTTCTTTCTTTCTTTTTTTCATATTTAATTTATTTATTTGTTCTATTAGGCTTACATGATAACAGAGTGCAATTTGATTCATTATACACAGATAGAGGATAACATATCAATTCTCTAGTTGTAAGTTGTATAGAATCGCAACATATATGCAGTCATACGTAAAGTTAGGGCTATGATGACCATCATATTCCACCACCTTTACTGTCCCTATGCCCCCTCCCCCCTTACACCCCTGTGAACAGAGTTCCACCATTGTTCCCATGACCTTCCCCACATTATGGATCAGCATCCACTTATCAACAAGTACATTTGGCATTTGGTTTTCTGAGATTGGCTTACTTCACTTAGCATGATATTCTCCAACTCCATCCATTTACCTGCAAATGCCATAATTTTATTCTCTTTCATTGATGAGTAATATTCCATTGTGTATATATACCACAGTTTCTTTATCCAGTCATCTATCAAGGGGCATCT
>CM053406.1:56342991-56407945 GCA_028644305.1 Xerus rutilus
ACAGTTTAGCTATTGTGAATTGAGCTGCTATAAACATTGAAGTGGCTGCAGCACTGTAGTATGCTGTTTTCAAGTCTTCTGGATAAAGACCGAGGAGTGGGAGAGCAGGCTCAAATGGTGGTTCCATTCCAAGTTTTCTAAGGAATCTCCATAGTGCTTTCCAGATTGGTTGCACCAATTTGCAGTTCCACCAGCAATGTATGAGAGTGCCTTTTTCCCCACAACCTCGCCAACACTTATTGTTGTTTGTATTCTTGATAATTGCCATTCTAACTGGCATGAGATGAAATCTTAGAGTAGTTTTGATTTGCATTTCTCTGATTGCTAGAGATGTTGAACATTTTTTCATATATCTGTTGATGGATTGTATATCTTCTTCTGTGAAGTTTGTGTTCAGCTCTGTGGCCCATTTATTGACTGGGTTGTTAGTTTTTTTGGTGTTAAGCTTTTTGAGTTCTTTTTGTATCCTGGAGGTGAGTGCTCTATCAGATGTGTAGGTGGCAAAGATTTGTTCCCAGAATGTCGGCTCTCTGTTCACTTCATTGATTATTTCTTTTGCTACTATGCTCTCTTAACATAGAATGATTCTAGATGTTCTGAAATTTTTAAGCTTTTTCATATTATTTAAGGACTAGAAAGCCAAATATATTTGAGAATCAATAATATTTAATTAAAGATTGAAATACAAAATAAAACATCAGATGGCCAAAGGGAAAAACTGATTTGATAAAAGAAATATGATGATATAAAACACTGATACTAGTTGACTTGTCCTTCACAGAGATGTTACTTCCCTTCTCCAAACATGATTAATGAAATTAAGTTAAAAGCAACTACTTCTTGACTAAGTGTTTACAGAAAGATGATTTTCTATTCAAGGATCAGATTTCTGAAAACTAGATGAAAAAATGACATAAAGAGGATGAAAATGAGCAGGAAATGAAGACTAGATTCTTAGAGGATTAGCATAATTGAAATATGTAATCGGATGCAGTTGTCAGACTTTAAATGGCTCCTTGGCCATATACACTTACTCCTTTACTTCCTGCTCCCCATCCTTGCCTTGGTTTTAAATCACTACAAAAAAATAATTGTTTAAACAGTCTGGGACCTGATCCATGACTATGCTTTACAACTCTCACTAGAGGGTCTAGCTCCCATTTTCTAATACACCCAAGTAGCAAAATTAATTGCAATCTGGATAAGTTAAATAGGCTTCCTTCTGTCTCAATTTTATTTTGAAAAGCAAAAGCAGGGTGAAAATGCCTATGAAAGGAATATGCTAAATTGTACCTATTTCTACTGATTTGTATAAAAAAGAGAGCTACAATTTGCAATCTGACTGAAATACAGGATTTGTTATATTGAACAGAAACCCTCAATTGGTATGATTGTACTTCATTGTTAGTGATTCAAACATTTTTATACAATTGTATCTTTTAATTCTTATTTCCTTTTTTAAATTTTGGACAATAGGATATCTACATTTTCATTGATTTCTAATGTAAGTCATGATAAACCTAAAAGTGAACGTCATTTTTAATTGATTCATGATGAGTGAGTAGCACAGGTGGTCAGAAAGGATTCCACGTACATTGTTTAATTAGCTGAGACACTTGCTTAGCAACCTGTTCTTGCTACAGTTTCCTTTCAGAATCCAGGTTATAAACTCGAGGCTGTTATATCCTCACACAAACACTAACAAAGATGGACACTTGAGCTTTAAAATTGCAAATAATATCTTTTATTATGGGGGGGTGAGAAAGCTGTTATCTATCAGAAAGCCCAATATTTTGAAAACACTTCTAATAATCAGGTGAATAGAGAATAAGAATCATAAAAGTTACATAATTCACAATTGAAGGACAAATCTAACTTGATATTTTTCAAATATTTCAAACTGATCATTGAAAATTATAAAATAAATTCCCTTCTATAGACATTTACCGTTTAGAGACTAATTAATTCACTAAATTATCTCTTCTCCAAAATTACCTAGTGATAATCTGCTACATCCTGCAAAGCTTAGTGAAATGGATTTCACTTTAAAGGTGAATCAAAATGAGCTATAAAATCACCACTGAAAAATTTTCTTATTATTTACTATTTTTTCTATACATTATTTACTATTTAATTCAATTAAAATTATAAATTTAGTTGGATTGAAGTTAAAGTATATAGGCAAATACACTGTTTTTATGGAAATGTCCCTGACTACTGTAAGTACAGCATACATACAGTATGGCAGGTTTTCGGCGCCAGCCATTTAGATCTCTTCTCCCTTAGCTAGCTTTCTTGTACTTTTTCACATGCCTGGAATGTGGATTCTTTGTAATCCAAGATTCTTGACTCTTCCCATGAGCTCAGGGAGATAAAGGGCATCTCCTGTCTTTCCCCTTCCCAGAATCCATAATTAGATTCAGAGCTGGGCCAGCATGGTGGAGCACTGGAGATACAGGGAAAGGTTATAGTTATCCTCCAGGCACCCAGCTCCTAGGGCTGCTCATGCACCCTCAGAAATGTTAACTAGATTTATTACAAACCCTAAGGGGAGTGGTAGGTGGGGCTGGCAGTGTGGGGCACAGCTCTTTTTCGGTGAATTGAGTGATCATCTCTGAGGTCTCTGTCAACTGTTGTCACCTACAACTTTGTGAATGCACTGGCAAGACAGATTCTCTCCTTGACCCAACTCCAGTCAGGCTCCTCTAAGCTTTTTTTTTTTTTCCCCCAAGTAGGCCCTGCCCTTGGTCATGTCTTCAAGAACTTTTACTCAACCACTGAAAAAATAAAAATATCACTTTAGTGAACAGAGAATTTATTTTCTGAATATTTAGTCTCTAAATATTAAAGGTGGCTATAAATAGTTAAGAAAGTGTATATTACATTATTTAGTATCATTACATGAGCTTCTCAGCTCAGTTTAAGGAACTTGAGAAGGAAGGAGAGGATTTTTCTCCACAGCAAAACTACTTTAAAGGAAGAGGCAGAGAAAGGTACCAGAATATGCCATTCTAAAATGTAGCTCTTTCATTAACAGCCATTTGAGAGTCAGCCGCTGCAGGAAAAGCTCTAACAGGACACAAATATTCCTTTTGTAAAGGGAATTTCCATTTATAAAGGACTGATGTGTCATGGAATCTCAGTAAATGTCATTGTGCATTTTCTTTTATTATTATATACATATTATTATATATACAAATATCAATTCCATTGAGATTTGCTCAGATGATAGGTATGTGGGTTGAATTTTATTCATGTTTCACTTTTTGCCAATGTAGTTAACATGACAAGTACTAATCTTTTCAATATCTTGTTAAACCATAATAGTGTGAAAGGAGGGGAAAAAGCCAATGTCCTATAGGTCTTGATGACATTCAAAGAAAGAAAGACCAGAAAGACTAACTAAGTTAAGATGATCAAGAAACACAAGATATTAATGTTAGGCTACTAATTGGATAACAAGCCTACCAACATATAAGAAAACTGGTTTATTCTTGTTATAATATATTTTTAATTATATTTTAGTTTTTTAAAATTTATTTATTCTAATTAGGTATACATGACAGCAGAATGCATTTTGATTCATGGTACAAAAATGGTGAGCAACTTTTCATTTCTCTGGTTGTACACGATCACGCTAAGCAAAGTAAGCCAATCCCAAAAAATCAAAGGCTGAATGTTCTCTCTGATAATTGGATGCTGATCCATAATGGGAATCAACATGGGAAGAATGGAATATTTTAGTATTATAATTCTTCTGATATGATTTTTTAAAGTACTACTTATTCCCAGTATCTGCAATTCATAGTAATTAAATGGAATGATACCAGCCATTAAACAAGCAGAAGTGAAATACATGATATACAGAAGTGGATACACTGAAAGAGTCCAGAAATATTTATTTATTTTTGGTACCAGGGATTGAACCCAGGGGCACTTAGCCACTGAGCCACATTCCTAGTCCTTTTTATTTTTTATTTTGAGACAGAGCCTCACTGAAGTTGCTGAAGTTGGCCTCGAACTTGCAATCCTCCTACCTCAGTTTCCCAAGGTGCTAGGGTTACAGGCATGCACCACCATGCCCAGAAAGTGCAGAGATTTTTGTACTTATTATGAGTTACAGATATAGGTCATGACCACAAAAACTTAGCCATGTTAGATAATTTTCCAATGTACTCAAGGACTTCTTGATTCCAATTCAATATCAAGTTAATATGCCTCACAAGGAAATATTGCATCTAAGCATAAAACATATTGGGATATATGCAATGGTCCCAGTCATTATTTTGTTTATATATTACATGAGATAATAATTTATCTTTAACTCTAGGATTTGTTTATCACAAGAAATGATACATTTTTAATATCAGAACATTAGCATGTAGTGCCTAAAAAAGTGATAATAGATGTTCCCTTTGTCTGAACAGCAAATATCCAAGGGTACTCCACTGGCATACTTTTCTGTACACAATGTACATTCCTGAATATTAACAAGGATGCTTTCCATTTCAGAGATTGAAAACACCCAAGTTCTTCCTCCAAATATAAAAAGAACTGAAGGCTTAACTGTCACAGGAAAAGTCCAATGTGGGATCAAAAGCACAGCTTGCCACCTCAATAGAAGTTTAGGCCCAAAGAGCAAAACTGCCCTATTTTTACTTCCAAAACCATACCCCTCTTTTGATACAGAAAAGACTTGATTATTTGGTCAGAAGTGGAGGTGCACACCTACAATCCCAGTGACTTGGGAGGCTGAGAAAGGAGAATCACTGGTACGAGGCCAGACTTAGCAACTAACTTAATGAGACCCTGTCTCAAAATAAAAAAATAAAATAAAAAGAGGTGGGGATGTAGCTCAGTAGTAAAGTACCCCTGGGATCAATCTCCGTATTAAAAAAAAATACTCCCTGAGATTATAACCTTGAAGCTTTTCTATTAAACAATTCATATTAAAAGTTTTAACTCAAAAATCTACATTAGAAACAATAACCATTTCACCTACTGTCACGAACAAAATGTACTTTGATATATATTATGGTAAACAGTGCTTTTCATGAATGAACTACTTTAATCCTTAGAACTCGATGTAGGAAAGAATAGTTTTTTCACTTTCTTGGCAAAAAATCTGAGGGTAAGGAATTCACCAAAAGTCATTAAGAATTGGTACTGTCAAAGGTCAAAAACGGGTCTGTTTGAACAGAAGCTATTCAATTTATGCTAGGGTTACATCCTGATAAACCCATTGTAAATTGAAAATATCTAAGTTTAAAATGCACTTAGGAAACTTACCTACTACATCAGAACTTAGCAACTTCAGAGTAATGACTGCTCATCCTCCTGAGCCCATGACTGACTAAGAGCTACAACTTGGCATCATGAAAGTATACTATAGTATATCACTAGCCTGGGAAAATATCATAATTCAAAATGCAGTTTCTGCTAAGTGTGCATCCCTTTCATGCCATAGTTAAGTAAAACAATATAAATTGAACAATTGTTCAGCTGCAATAGTCTGTACTCTCAATTGTTCTTCTCTAATCTCAAATCTTATTAAAGCCATAAAACTACTACTTTCAAAGACATCTAAAATAATAAAAACAGATTATATGAAAATTACAGAAGAAATGTAGTCAATGAGTTCTTAACATTGTAAAACACAATATGTACATTTTGATATGCTAAGTATTTCTTAAAACTCTATGAGAGAGAGAAAAAAATCAAGAGGAAAAAGATTAAATATCTTTTTGCAGATGGACTTCACTAAAGGTTGATAGAACCCACAACCAGTTTATGTTGTCCCAGCACACCACCAGACAAATAAATATCTATAAGAAGGGAACAAACTTTTTTGCAAAATTATGGAGCATACTAAATCACACAGCAAATTTCAGTCTTCTCTACTGTTCTATTTTACATTTTACATATTTGAAAGCACTTTTGAATGGTGCTTGGTATACAGTGTTACATAGTGAACATTAGCTTGATTCTCCTTTCCCATCACTTGGATGGAAATATGGAAGGCACACTTGTCAACAGTGTATTCAAGATTAAAAGCTGGAAGAGAAGCTGAACAGGCTGTTAGCCCCAGGGAGAATCTGATAAGATGAAATTAACAGGGCTTAAAAAATGTTGCTGTACTTCATTTTTTTTATTATCAGAATGAAGGAGATGTAGCTTAAAAGTCACGAGATTTAGAGAAAAAAAAAAAAAAACCACAACCCTAGGGTCTGTAAAAAATCATTTGTATGATTATGTGTCATAGTCAAAAGAGTATAAGACAGAATTCACTAATAATCTCAATATATAAAGTACTTACAAATCAATAAGAATAAGATGAACCACTCCATAGAAAATAATGGACAAAGAGCAGAGACAGGTAAATCATCAAAGCAGAAATATAAAGGAACAATCAACACTTGTTCAACATGCTTAGTAATAAAAATTGCAAATAAATCAACAAGATGCCAGTTCTTTCCAATGGAGCAAGGAAACTGACACTCATACACGCCCACACTTATTTAAATTGGTAGAGGGCACTTGTTAATATGGACCAGAGGTCTTAAAATGTGCAAACCCAGACATTGTATATCTAGAAATCCACCATATAAAAATAATCAGATAAGCATGCATAGGTACAAGAAGTGTACTGAAGTGTTTATTCAACCAAAAAATAGAAGTTATATATGAGGGGATGCAGTAAAAAGCCAAGCAATAACCAAGCAGTGAAATGAGAAGACAGATAAACACTCGAAAAAGTATTTACATATTTAAAGAGAAAACATCACAGTAATAAAAATATATTGTATTATGTAAAAACGCTTCTATAAGAATACATGATTTTCATCTTGTGGAAAAAAAAAATATATATATATATGTGTACCAGAGATTGAACCCGGAGGCACTTAACCACTGAGCCACAAACCCATTTTATTTTTATAAAAATAAAATGGTCTTGCTGAGTTGCTTAGGGCTTGGCTAAGTTGCTGAGGCTGACCTTGAACTTGTGATTTCTCCTGCTTAGCCTCCCAATCCATTGGGATTACAGGATAAAACCAGGTTTCAAACAGAGCAGAACTGCCTCCAGAGTCCACACTCTGAACCACTGCTAACACTAAAAAGTGAACATATTCCAAGATTCACTTACACTCTAAAGTGCTGAAGAGACCTACCAACAGTTTCAGGAACCTAGTACTATGCCAGGAGAACTAAGGCAACATCAACTCAATACAAAGGACATTTTCAATAATCTGAAGTGCTCAAAGACTATGTAAGGTAACATCTCCATCACTGGAAGTAAAAAATGGCACAGTTAGGATTGTTCCAAAGAAAACTCAAATGCCCCTAGGCCTGTCTAATGCCACAGGATCAGGATCTGTAGCCATCACTTTCTGGTATCTCCCAAAGAGGCCCCAGTTATGGGTTGAACTGTATCCCTCCCAAATTCATAAGTCGAATTCCTAATCTCCAACATCTCAGTGACTGTGTTGGAGATAGTGCCTTTAAAGAGTTAATTAAGCTAAAAAAAGTCACATGAGTGGGCCAGTTTCCTTTAAGAAAAGATTAAAATATACATAAACACAGTTGAAAGATGTGAAGACACAGGGAGAAGGAAGTCATCTACAAGGTAAGGAGAGAGGTCTCAGAAAAAATCAACTTTGCTAACATAAAATTGTGAGAAAAACTCAAGAATTGTGAGAAAATAAACTTCTGTTGGTTAAGCTACCCAAGCTATGATATTTGTTATGGCAGCCCTAATAAACTAATGCAGCCCCAAGGGCAGGGTGCATCCACCCTGAGGGAAAAAAGACGTGTTGAGTCTTCTTCTCAGGCTGCCAGTTTGCTACATGGTTAAAATTGGCTGATCTAGTCACTGCTAACATGTCCCTCCAGTCTCTTCCTTACCATGGCTCAGTGGCTCCTGATTGGGGACAATCTGTACTCTGCCCGAAATTAGGCCACAGATGACTCTGAGAATCTGTTGACTTAATTTAAGACTCTTCTAAGACAGCTTCCTCTTCACTATTTCTCCTCTTAGAACATCTGACTCCTGCCTTCACCTTTCTAATCTGTGCATATCTTCCGTCAGGTGCTAAACCCCATTGTTCTTCAAGGAAATTCCCTCCAGGAAGTTTCTAGGACTCCTGCAGTTTGTTTGCTTCACCAGAGCCCCCTCCTTCCCAGCGTGCAGGGGAACCCTGGGAGTACAAGCAGAGATGGCTAAGTGTCTAGAATGTCAAGCCCAGTCTGACCCTGGGCCTAAAGTACCCAGCACCTCCTAACACTCCATCCCTGAGGCTGAGCTGTGCACCTGCATGACTTTTCCATAACTTAGGGTGAGATTTTTTTTTTCCTCAGCAGGACTTCTATCAAGCTACATTTCATAGTTAGCCTCACCAGCCGGTCATATGTGATCACAAATGTATGAACTCTTTGCAGTATGGTTCTGCTACTGGTTCTACTCAAGAGAGAAGGGGAAACACTGCCATTTTCAAGTGCTGGGGGAGGTGGAGACCCAGTTCCAGCTGAGTACATGGTGGTCAGATGAGTATAGGTAAAAACCCTTAGTCCATTTGATCAACTCGTTGCCCTGCTTGAAACTGTTGTGATAAAGGCGAACTTCTTAAAACAGCATCCTTGCTAACCCTTCCAGCCTTGTGTTTTGTCACTTGGTCCTTTGGCTTCTGGGCACAGTCAAGCAGACCTACTTGTCCATGCTGAACTGTTCTATCATTTCAGGGCACTGGTAACCACTATCTCTACTCCTTTCTGCCTGCTTAGCTCCTATTCATCTAGCAAGTCTCAGAGGTCACTTCTTCTTAGAAACTGTCCCTGACCCTCCCATGTCAGAGTTAGTTATATTCTCGCACGCTCCAAGAGCACCCACACATCCACACTCAACAGCATAGTTACCACTCTATGTAATCACTTCTTAGGAGTGGTATCTATTGTCCCAGACATTTCTACTCATAATCCTAACCACAGACAGTAAATGTTTTTGTGTTTGTGTTTGTTTTTTGTTTTTTCAGACAATGTCTTGCTATGTCACCCAGGCTGGCTTTGAACTCATTCTGCTGCCTCAATATCCCGAGTATCCATGGCAGTAAGCTCTTAAGTGGGGCAACCATTCATTCTGGGATGGTCACCATTCTGTCAACTGTCACAGAGAAATTACTAATACATTCCATTTATCCATTTATTTACTAGGTAGGATGGCAACATACTCCAAGTTATGGTTTGGATGTGAAGTGAACCCCGAAAGCTCCTGTTAATGCAGGAATATAAATGGTGAAATGATTGGATTGTGACTGTTGTAACCTATCAATCCATCTACTTTGCATGGACTGAGTGGGTGGTAACTGTGGGTAGGTGGGGCATGGCTGGAGGAAGTGAGTCACTGGGAGCATACCCTATAAAGGTGTATCTTCCCTGTGGCCTCTTCCTTGCTTCTCCATTCTGTTTCTCTGCTTCCTGACCTCATCAAGGGCTGAGCATCTTTCCTCTGCTAGGTCCTTCCCCCATGATGTGCTGACTCCAGAACAATGGAGTTGGTCATCTATGGATTAAGACCTCTGAAACTGCTGCAAATAAACATTTCCTCTTCTAAGTTGTTCTTTTCAGTTATTTTGGTCACAGCAATACCAAAGCTAAGACAGAAATTGGTACCAAGAAGTGGGATCATTGTTGTAACAAACCTGACCATGTGGTTCAGAAGCCTTTGGATCTGGTTTGCAGGATGAATTTTGAGAAGTTTAGAGATGCAGCCTGAAAAAACTTTCAAATATTGTAGGCAGAGCTTAATGGGTGATTCTGGTGGGGACTTAGAAGGCTAGAATGGCAATAGGAATACAGAATATACTAATGAGGTTTCAAAGAGAGATGAGGTCTCTACCGGAAACTGTACTAGAGGCCACTGTATTATATTCTGGCAAAGAACTTGGCTACATTTTGTTCATGTCCTGAGACTTTGGGTGAGACTCACTTTAAAAGAGATAGACTTATTAATGTTGTAGAGTAAACTTCAAGAAAGCACAGCATTCAGTCAGTGGCATGAATATCACTAGCACTTTCAGCTAAGTTTACTGTGATAATCAGGAGCAAAAACCAGAGCTAAAGGATTTCAAAACTTGCAGTTTGGCCAGAAAAGTGGATGTAAACTGGGGTGCTTGTTAAAGCACCTAAAGACATGCTAAGTACTTTGCACAGAGAAAACAAGCAAGATGCTTTGAGGGCATTTCAGAAATGTGCAAGATCACACTTGTTGCAGGCACGAAGGTATAAAAGGGAAAATTCCTTTGAAAAGTGATCATTCAGGCACTCAGAGACTGTTGCAGACATGATTCCAGGGGGCCAAGTATTGTGAGAGCTGGCAGCAGACCTTGGCATAATACGTGTAGTGCTGGTTCTATAGGATGATAGGGACATGGAGGCTTCTACTAAGATTTCAAAGGAAGGTCTGGAAGACTAGGAAAAGTGTAGCAGGGTCAGAGGTGATAGGGGGTGATATGTGAAGCTGTGAAGGTGAAGCCAAAGCTAGAAGAGAGACCTCAGGAATCAAGAGTTGCCAGTAAAATGGACTGTATGCCAAGAAAAGCTGCTGGCTACCAAGAGAACTAAGCTAAAAGAGAGTCCATGTGTACCAAAACTGGCAAGGCCAAAAGCATGGTGCTGTCCAAGCCTCAGGAGAGCACATCAAGCAGCTGTGTGTCCTAGATTCTGTATGTGGAGTTAAGGGTAGGACCCATTTGTCCAGATGGTTTAGGTCTTGTTTTGGTCCTGTTCTTTCTTTCTCTCCTCCTATTCCTCCCTGTTTACTCTGTACCACTCTATATTGGATTTATTTGTAACTTGCTTTTGATTTTTAAAGGGGCTCACAGCCAAAAGTGTGCCTTGGGTATCAGAGGAGACTTTGAACTTGAGTAATGCTAAAACTATTAAGAATGTAGGACTCTTGGAGACAGACTAAATGCACTTTTTATTGTAAGATGAACATAAGCTTTTGGTGGCCAGGAGTAAAATGATATGATATGGAGATGAGGGATCTTCCAAAAGCTTCTGTATAAATACAGAAATGTTCAGAAATTCAATAATTGGGGATTATGAGAGCTGTAACCCAATCAGTCCATCCTAGTTTGAATGACTGGGCGGTAACTACAGGCAGTTGGCATGGCTGGAGGAGGTGTCCTGGAAGGGTGCATCTTCCAAAAGGCCCCTTCCCTACCCTGCCACCCCTTGCTTCCAGACCCCACCTGGGATGAGCAGTTTTCTTCCACTGGGCCCTTCCCTAATGGTGTGTTGCCTCACTTTGGGCCCAGAGCAATGAAGTTGGCTGGCTATGGACTGAAACCTCTGAAACCATGGGTCCCAAATAAACTTTTTCTCTTCTAAGTTGTTATCAGGCATTTTGGTCACAGCAATACAAAAATTGACTAAAACACTGTCATCTTGTTTATAGGCAGAATTCACAGCTGTCTTGCTTATTTTTGGAATCCTCAGGACTACCATTATTGTCTCAAAATCCTCAAAAGCAGAAAAGTAAAAGTACAATGTATTTCTGTTTTAGAATGAAGACTATGAAATATTAATGACAGGTAATTGCATATACTGAACCATAATGTTTCAAATTATATTATGAAATGCATTCTCTAAAAGAATAAAATACTATACTCTATATGAAAATTTTTCTTTATGTAAAAATCAGAAGAAAGTGTCTAGTCACCCCAATGAATATGTCTGGAGACTTTGAGAACCAAACTAAAATATAATATTTAAGTCAGTTCTCCCAGTCATATTAGCATATCCCTTTCCAGCTCTTACTTTAATTTAATTTTTAGTTCTATCACTGCTCTATGAATAGAAACATAAAATGCTTGGATCAGTTACACAGTCTTGTCAAAATAACCTAACCTGCAATTATAACATCCTGAGGTGCTTTTTTGAATGTTGCCATGAAAACTTTTTCATTAAAGAATTTCTTATAGTTCTCACACCACTTAAAACTAAATTAAATTATCCATCTGCATCGTTACAGATGGCATAATGTAGATCTTTGAGCATTTTTCTATTATAAATTATTTTTATGATCCATAGCTTAATACCATATAGCATGGCAAAATCATTAATGTGCTACATATGTGCAATTATTTTACTTCATTAGACAAGTCTGCATAAAAAAGTTCTTAATCAGAGAGTAAATGACCATTCTCTTATTAATGTTTACCTTCTAACAAATAAAAAACATGTAATTTACACCCATATGATCTAGATGTAATCCAAGCTACATTTTAAAATAGAGCAATGCTCTTTTTTAAAAATATTTTTTAGTTGTCAGTGGACTTTATTTATTTATACATGGTGCAGAGAATCAAATCCAGTACCTCACACATGCTAGGCAAATGCTCTACCACTAAGCCACAACCCCAGCCCCAGAGCAATGGTCTTAATTTTGAATTTTAAAACATGGACTATTCATTCATCAAATATTTACTAAATGCTTAATATATTTATAGGAATCACTGAACAAGATATGATGAGAAACAAAAAGTTAAAATAGTATCTACTTTCAGAAATCTTATAATCTACAAAATAAGGCATAACATCCACATATGCAGTATACTCTAATAGTATAAATGCAGTATATTCTGCATTTTCTGCTATTGAGATATTCAGATTTTTTCATTTAAAAAATGAAAATTGGAGCATATTAAATATATTAATATATTACTATTTTCCACCCCTTGAAAAGCTGATGTGTATCTTACACTGTAAGATGCATTAGAACAGGGAAAATGCTGTTAGGTACTACATGTGGAAGTTAGGAGTATGTATGTACATTTGTTATTACATTTAATTTTTATAACAATCTATACCTGTAAGAAGTAAACATGTTCTCTTTATTTTTCCTTCCTTCCTTCCTTCCCTCCCTCCCTCTCTCCTTTCTTTCTCTTTCTCTCTCTCTCTCTCTCTTTCTTGCTTTCTTTCTTTCTCTCTCCCAGATGAAAAAAGCATGATTTCAACAAGCTGAAATGTTCAAGGTTAAAAAAGCTAATAACTTGTGGAGTCAAGATGAAAATCCTCAGTTCTCATGTACTGTGCTGTATTATCTTTCCAAAGGAAAAGACTGGTGTCCTTTAGAGTGCTGGGTGAAGGTTAAATGCAGAAGCATTGAGAGACAGAAACGTTTTTCCAGATGCGAAGTACAACACATTCAAAAATATGAAGGCCTCTGAGCTATATAATTTTATAAATGAGAATCCTGGACAAGCTGGAGATGTAGTACAGTAACCTGATAAAAAGACTGAGGTCCAGAAGCAGATTGCTTAGGTCTGCAACCTGACTCTAATACTGGTTTTGTGTTTTAGTCAGTGTTTGCGTTGCTGTGACCAAAATACCTGACAATAACAATTTACAGGAAGAAAAGTTTATCTGGGGCCCAAGTTTCAGAGATCTCAGTCCATAGATGGTTGACTACATTACTCTGGGTTCAAGGTGAGGCAGCCCATCATGAGGGAAGGTCCCAATGAAAAAAATCTACTCAGCTCATGGCGGCATTAGGAAGAAGAGAGAGGGAGTGGGGAAGGGGCCACAGAGAAGGTACACAGGGCACACCCTAATAACCTCTTCCAGCCATACCCCACCTGCCTATAGTTACCATTCAGTCATTCAAACTAGAATGACTAGGTCATAGCTCTTGTGATCCAATCATTGCAATTCCAAACATTCCTGCATTAATACAGGAGTAATGGGGGAACACTTTGTCTAATCCATAACACTGTGTGAACTTCTAGTTACCTAATTTCTCTAAACCCAAATTTCCTAAGGAATTAAGAAGGTATAAAAGTGAAACGTAGTAAAAGGCAGATTCCCAGTTAAAGATGGTGGATTGAACACATGTCAATCAAAATGTTTACATTGATTGCAACACTCATCCTAATTTCAGGAATGTTAAATTTCAAAAACAATGTTTTTTCACAAGGAAATTACCCCCAAATAAACCACAGTAAATGGGTTTAAAAACAACAATAAACATACAAGACAAAGAGAATAAGAAATAAAAGCCATAAAAGCTACTGAAGCTATAGAACACATCGATGCATAATAGCTGATTTAGTAAAGCCAATGAAGGTGAATTCTATTCTGGCAAAGGGGAATACAAAGAAAAATTCTGATTTGCATCAAGGAATATATATGCCAGAAGATTCATGAACTGATGGTACCAGCATGAGGTTCATGCTACGGACTGAAATGTTTGTATCCTCCCAAAATTGATATGCTAATAACCAATGTAATGTTTTGGGTTTTATCCATCTTGATTGCCTCATAACTCCTTCCTCAGGACAGACCATAGGAACTAGAATTTTTCTTCCTCAACCATAGATCATAGACACTCTACCCTTCCACTTGCTCTGGCTTTGTGGAGGAAGGAAGGATGGAAGGAAGGATGGAAGGAAGGAAGGAAGGAAGGAAGGAAGGAAGGAAGGAAGGAAGGAAGGGAGGGAGGGAGGGAGGGAGGAAGGGAGGGAGGAAAAGGAAAGGAGGAAAGAAGGAAGGAAGGAAGGAAGGAAGGAAGGAAGGAAGGAAGGGACAGAGAGAGAGAGGGAGGAAGGAAATAAATCTGACCTGCCCTTATCCAATAGTAAGTCATAAGACCTTCCTTGTTCCAAAGGGGTCACCTCTCATTCCCTGAGGAAGGAGTACTGCACAGAGAGATCAAGAAGAATCCTGGAGCATACAGATGGGATTCTCGATGGGATCTCCATGGGATTCTTCACTCAGTCTACTAGCCTTAGATCATACTCTTTTTGTCCAATCACATATGGACATGGTTGTCCATGCTTTACTTCAATCACACCTACGCAATGAAATCTCCATATAAACCAAAAGGACATGGTTCAGGGGGCTTCTGTGTAGCTGAATATGAAGGCACACTGGCACACCCAGAGAAGGCATGGAAGCTCCAGGACCCTTCTCCCATATCTCAAACTATGCATCTCTTCATCTCTATCCTTTGTAATATCTTTTGTGATAACCAGTAAACGTAAATGCTCTGTGAGCTGCTTGAGCAAATTACTTGAACCCATGGAGGAGGTTGTGGGAACACTAATTTACAGCTGCTCAGAAGTACAAGTAAAACAAGATGAAACTTGCAACTAGCATCTCAAGTGGGGATGGGCACTGGGATCTCAATCTGTGGAGTCTGACACTATCTCTAGGTAGACAGTGTCAGAATTTAATTGAATTAAAGGACACAGTTAGTGTCCTCAGCTGCAGAATTGCTTATTTGCTGGTGGAGAGAAATCCTCATACCTTTTAGTGTCTTCTGTGTTGGTTGTGGTATGAGAACAGAGGAAAACAGGTGGTTTGTTTTCTTATTCAGTAGGTAATTAAGTTATGAGGATGAAGCCCTCATGATGCCATTAATACCCTTATAAGAAGAAAAAGAAGAGAGGTTTTCTGTCTGTCTGCTCTCTACCATGTGAAGATATGGTAGGAAAATGCCCATCTGCTAATCAGGAAGGGAGCCCTCACCTGACACCAGGCCTGCCAGCACCTTGATTTTAGCTTCCCAACCTCCACAATTGTGAGTAATGAAACGCTTGTGTTTAAGCCACCCATTCTACACCATTTGTTATAGTGATCCAATCAGTCTGAGACAGTTGACAATAGAAAACTGGGAAAAATCTGTTTTAAAAGCAATCAAGACTCTAAGACCCCTCCCCTTGCCCTCACCGATCTTCTTCTAGACCTGCCTCATCCCAGTGGCAGACTAGATATTTGCTCTCTGGAGAGAATGACATTATCTCTAGATTCGGCATCACAGACACAGTGGAGGATGGAGGTGCTTTGCTTTCATGTCTCAGTCAGCTTCCAGAATGCCAGCAGCTAGGTTCATACCATCTAGGGGAATTAGAGTATTCCTTGGGGCATATAAGCCAATAGGAAAATCTAAAGGTCAGACATGAAATAAACAGCTCAACCTGATCACTTTATAAGGTAGCCCCTGGGTAATAAGCCCACCCATGTGTTCAGATCTTCTGCTCATCTTTTTTTCTCCCTCTCTCTTTAAAATGGGTGACTCTCCAAGAATCACCAAAAATTTGAAAAGAACAGAAGAGAATCACCAAACCAAAGAAATATAAAACTAAAACTTTTTTTTCTGGGCTAAAAGTATAGCTCAGTGGTTGATTACTTCCTAGCATGCTCAAGGTCTTGGGTTCAAGTTCAACCCTGAGCACCACAAAATAAATAAATAAAATTTAAAAAGAGAAAAAAAGTGTCCAATATGGAATTCCATACCCAAACAAAATTATTGATTTTTTCAAAGTGTTAAAGTAGAATAAAGGTGTTTACACACTTGTAATGTATAAATAATCTCCTAACCACTTTCCTAGGAAGCTATAAGGGTTGTTTTCTGCCTAAACAAAGGACTATACTAAGAAAAAGAAAGACACAAATCAGGAAACCAAGAATTCGATGACAAAAAGTCGATGACAGGAATCCCCAAGTGATGGTGAAGGGAAATTCCCAAACTACAACTATGAAGAACACTCAGACTGGAGCAGTTCAAGAGGGTCCAGAAAGACTTCCCCAAGAAGGTGAAACTGACCGAAAACTGACAGAACTAGCAAAGCTGTGCAAGAAAGGAACAGCACTCATGGTTTGATTATGAAGAGCATTTTGATTGTCATAGCCATATAAAAATAGAATACTGATCCAACTAAAATATCAGTGAGCTAAATTAAGAGAATGAATGGACAGGAAGTGTGCAAATGTGTTACAGGAGATGGATGAAGAGGACTAAATTTTGCTCTTCTGTCATGGGAAGCCAATAGACTCAAACCAAAAAGAACTGGCAACATAAGCATGTTGCTGAGAAATATCAAAATAAATATCCAAAAGAACTGAATGCAGCTGCCTCTTCTATACCTCTATATAACAGTCTTGTGAATTCTTCAAAACGTGTGAATATAATGCTGGTAAGATAAAAACTAAATGAAAAAATATAACTTATCTTATAATATATACAATTTAGTTAGCTGAATTACAATTTAATGAAACTTATGAGATACAATTAAATGAAGTATATATCTAAAGTATATATCAATATATTATTGAAAACACATTAATGCAAAAGACATATGTTAATATTTTCTTTAGGTTTTGTTTGCTTTTGTTTTTGTGAGGTTTTGTTTGTTTTTTGTTTTTGGAGTGCTGGAGATCAAACTCAGGGCCTTGTGCATGCTAGGCAAGTGCTTTACCACTGAGCTACACCCCCAGTCCAGCTGTATTATTATCTTGATGATGGTGCTAAGATGGTGGTAGTGATGATGAACTCTTAGATGTCAGTCCAGACATCTAAGAGTTCTAGACAGAGCATAATACTTTTGATTCCATCTTTTCCTTGTTCCTAATCAAGTCTTTGCAAAGCCAAGTGGTACACAGTAACCACCTTACCAGCAATAGTTGAGGTACAGAGATGGGGTGGGGCACAGCACAGCACCAATATCCCCTAGCCCTCTTTTGAGACCTACTCAAAAAAAAGCCAGAACATCATACTGCTCATCTGACTTTGAGTATTAGTCACAAGCTTTCTTCCTGCTGCTGTCCCCCTATAGTATCAAACTTTGGGCCACTGACACCAACTAAAAACTGTCCATGTATACCTTAGAAGCAATGCGTATAAGAACACTGGTGATCTTCTCCCAGACAGGCCAGACTGGTTCCTCGCCTGAGCCCAACCTGGTCCTGGTTTCTTCCTCATTTTCTTCAGGCTGCTGAAATTTCTCTCATCCTCCAACAGAGCCCAGGTGAGTATGACCCTGTACATTTTTCTATTATTAACATAAAAATTTAAATATCATGCTCTAAATCATAAATTTAAATAAGAATCTTTATATTTAGACTGGTCACAGTAATTTATAAAACATTCAGAATTGTATATTTTGTGGGAAGTACGTTTTTAGTTCAAACTAAGAAATTTACATTGAAAAGCTTTCTTAAGTTCAAGACATCAACAACAGCATATTCAAATGTCTACAAAACAAAAATTGCATTTTCCTACCATCATCTCACGGGCTCTATTATAAGAATGTCCTCTGTTGTAGAATCCCAAGTAAAGTGAGAGTAGTATATTGTCCTTATCAATCACATTGGGTACTGGTAGAACTATTTGCCACTTTCTCCTGTGGGTGTGAGCTTTAGGACTGGCTTGTCTGTCTCTTGCTTAGGGAATACTCCCAAGCCCAGGAAGATACAAGGTCAGGAACTCACCAAGGCCACTCAGTTCCCATGTAGGTTTTCAGCTCAGATGCTACACTGGATGGTTTTTCATCCTAGTGTAATCTTAGTGTTTTAAATCCTAATTCCCAGAATTTGTGAATATGTTGCCTCAGCATGAAAAGAATAATTAAGGTTGTGATAGGGCTAGGACCAATAACCACCTGACCTTGAATCCGGATTACCCTGGGTGGTCTGGATGGGCTCAATGTCATCACGAGTTCTTAAAACCCATAGAAGAGGGTGGCAGAGATGCAACACAAGAAGGACTGGCTGACACTACTGGTTCTGAAGACAGGAAGGAGGCCAAGAGGGAAGAAATGAAGCCAGCCAGGAAACCTATGTCCTACAACCACAAGGAACTGAACCCAAAGCAGAAAATGAATTCGCCCCCAGAGCCTGACTAGAGTAAGAAATTCACACAAGTTTTCCGACAGTGAACATTTTACTTTATCTGGAACATCTAAAACTGAACAATGAATGGCTGACTGAAAGGTCTAAGATTTGGAAATCAATGCTTTATCTAGGTTGATGAACAGCCCATGGGTCAAATCCAACCCACTGCTTTTGCCAGAGGAAGTTTAATTGGAGCACAGCCACACTCAGTTGGTGAGGTATTGTCTATGGCTGTTTTCACACTACACCAGAGTTGAGCAGTTGCACACAGACCATCTGGCCCACAAAGCTTAAAACATTTGCTAATTTGCCCTTTACTGGAAAAGTTTGCCAATCTTTGATCCAGGCTGACATGAAATCTTTTGTGTGCTTTTTCTCTGACTTTCTATTTTGAAGATACTACTAATATCCAATGTCTGCAGTGAAGAGGACATAGTGACCTACTAATTTGTTAATTTACACTTCAGGTGATAAAGACAGGAGTTTCCTAGACAAACTAGGTTTTTCATGAAAACAGATCTAACTTGGATTAATAACAAAGAATTTACTGTAACTAACCATGTATCAACCATTCACTCATTTACTCACTCATTCATTCAAAATTTAAATAGTATTTACCACACTCTAGTAATTCATGTTAAAAGAGTGAGATTAAAATGACTTTGTAGAGCGAAGTGTGTGGCTTTTATTAACATGACAACTGATAAAAGCTATCATTTTCTTTTTAATAAAAAAGACGTAAGGTAGGAGAAAGTACGTGGGCAGAAGGTTGAGCTCCTTCAGCTGGGTTGAGCTGCATGTTAACTGACATTCCAACTATGAATTACAGGGGCAGGGACCACATCCCACTCACGTTGGTGCTGGAATGAGTTTGGTTCCTAGAAAACTTACTAATAACATATAAAAGTTGTTCTTGTTTAGTGAGTTAATGGGTTTGTACCACAAATGCAGAAGTTCCAGACACTTCCCAAAATTCTGTCAGTGAAAAGGCAACCTGAGTCTTTTACGGAGTATAGACATGATTCTAACAACTTCCTATCAAGACCAAAAAGAATTCCAAATTTCATTTTTATTTTAAAATTAACATCTCTTTACAACTTTGGCTTTGACAAAAACCCTGTAGCTAAGAGACCTCAGTTTTAAGACAATATTACATGATTCTACTTTTACAGAATAACTGAACAGCAAGATGAAGCACTTTGAAAATATAATGTGCAACTGAAATGCTGAAGTCATAATTTCACTATTACCAAAGAGAACACAGAATATTGATGTCAGTAACAAAATTTAAAGTCTGTATATTTAATTGAAAAGTCAGTGGAAAACTATTTACATATTGAGTCTCTTTGCCTTAGTTCTAACTAGTGCTACTAAATACCTTTGAGAAATATTAACATTTAAGGGGAAAAAAGATACAGAAGTGGTGCTTTCTGAATCACTGTACAAATGGCACAATGAATATTTATAAACAAGGCAAAATTATTAATCTCACCAGGGAGTTTTAAGACATTATCTTATGAAATTAAATAAGAGTTGTCATTAATAATTTGTACAACCCTGCTATGATGCAGTCAAGTAGAAAATATTAATTTTTTTAAAAGTGAAATTACCAAACTCTAACTCAGTCAACTTACATGAAAACAATGGAGATGGACCCAGAGATTCTGGACCTGGGTGAATGAGTAAGGACAAATATGGACATATGCAAAGGAAGGCAGAGGGGACAGCAGAAAAGGAAGGTTGACTAACCAGAATACCGTAGCCAGAGCTCTGGAGAATGGATTAAAATGAAGGAAAATGTATGAGGATTTTAAGAACATTCATCCATTTGAAAATATTCAGTAGCTCCTACTACATACCACTACATCCAGGAAGCACAGTTTAGTGCCCCCATTCTCACAGAACTTACATTCAAAGGGCAAGAAACAGCCAAAGGGAAAACACTGGATAGCAACCAGTGCTATGAGGAGCAACACAGCTTGATGCTACATGATCCAGTCAGTGGGCGTTTAATTTGAATGGTCAGGGAAAGCCTCTAAAGAAATGAAGTTAATCAAAAATAACCATTATACAAATGTCAAAACACTAAAGAATGTTCCAAAGTCAGAGATGAGAAAGTTTTCCACATTATGTTTTGTGATTTGAGAAATGTTTTGAATTGCTACATGACTTTTTGGCATGAGTCAGATGAGGAGGAGGAGAGGAGAGTCTGTTTTCTTGGCTCAGTCAAGAGGCTTGGGTGAGCTTGACACGTGGGAGAATGCATCTCAGAGAATAGTGTGGGGAGGTAGAGGGGACAAAAGGCTGTCAAATCCATCAAGTTTGATATCTCACAATGACTGATATACAATCCTTCCTTATCAATCCTAATTTTCTCAGTGCACAAAAGCTACAACAACAATGATGCTTCAAAAAAAAAGATATAGTGTGTTCTCTGACCAAGATATTACTGCCTTTTGTAATATCCTACACATAAAACTGGTAAACATTACTTGTGAAAACAAAACCATCATGTTTATTTCAAAATCATCATGTTTATTTCCTATGGTTTCAATAACTATATATCACAGAAAAATATAATGTCACACCTAAGGACATACCTACATCACAAAACTTTTCTGTAAGTCTCAAAAATTATCTGATGTCTGGGCAGAATATTTTTCTGCCCACAAGCTATTAAAAACAAAATTCTTTGGTCTCTTTGGGGAAATGTCTAGGAACACAAACTATGGCGATCCACCAAGCACAGGATAAGAAACCAATCTCAAGTTTGACTTTATCTTACATCCCCATCTGTATTACTGTATTTTCATCCCTCTATATAGTAAGGCATAACAACAGTTAAAGCTTCTAAGAAATGAGAGGTAATCTTTATAAGATGCTTAGAAGATACTGCTTGTAACATTCACTGCAGTGTACTTTTCAGGAGAATCCATAAGAGGAATTTCTTTCTGTCACTAATATAAAGAAATAAAGAGCACTGATGCTCCTGAACATTTGGTTTGGGTTTATTTGTGTTAAAAGAAAATCTTTAGAGAGATTAAACAGAACAGCATTTATTTGAGCAAAGAATGATTCATGAATCAGGCAGCACCCAGAACTAAAAGAGGTTCAGAGAACACGAACAGCAGGTTTTCATAGGGTGAACACAGAAGCAAAGTAGTTTCTTGATTGGCTACAGGTAGGCATTTCCTTTATTTGGGTGTGATCTGGTGGAAAGTCCCTGGTTAGAGGTCATCTGGTGGTTTCTGCTTGGTAAACTTAAGTTTCGTTTTCCTGTTTACATTGGGTTTCAGTTTGCTTACGTAGGAGCCTAAGGTGTTAGAACAACTTCAGCCTGGTGACTTCCCTGTGAAATTTCTTTTAACATTTATCAATGCTTTAAGTCAAGTAAATACTCAAGCTTCTCATTTTACAATGACTGCCAAGAAAGTTTGCAATTAAATAGGTCCCTCATGCTTAGCATATGGAAGCCAGCAATATGCTTCTTTCTACTATTAGTTACAGTTCATTTTATAGCAACTTCTTTCTTTTTCATTTACCAGCCACTTCTCATGAGTTAATCCTTTTTTTCCTTTAACTCTTTTTTTCCCCCTTAAATTACCAGGGGATGGAAGAATCCATTGAGAGGAATGCAATGGGGAAAGAGGAAGAGGCGTAGGAGTTGTCATCTCATTAGTACCTACCTGGAACTCTAGTGAGGGCAGTGCTGGTAGGAATGGCAAAAACATAAGGTGAAAGTCACAAATTCAGAAGTGGTCTGCCACTATCTTTCTCTCTCCTGTACTTTGTCTCTGCCCAATTATCAATAATGTAAAAGAATTCTCTAGGCTCCTATTCCTCACAACTGATTCCTCCCAACACAGTTCTAATAAATCCCAAATTCATAAGCAGAAAAGTGACAGATTCTTGACTTAGGAATCAAGAGTTCATTGCATGGCCACCACATTCAGACTAGGCGCTTGGGACACATTGGTGAGCAGAACAGACCAAATGCCTACCCCATGGAGCAAGTTTTCTATATAGAGAAAACAGAGAAGCAATAAACATCGCAAATAAGTAAATCATATGGTGTTCCAGAAGATGACAAGCACTTTGAAAAAAAATCAAGCAAGGTAAATGGGATCTGGATGAAGGGTTTATGTAAAATAATAATTTTATCAGAAATTGCAAATGAAAATTATATATAATTCTGAATGGTTGAAATGATTAGAATGATATATAGCTAATACTTAAAACAAAAATTTTAAAGTATTTTTGCCCTAAATATATTCACATTTTTAATGTGTGAAAGCTTTACTAATTTTGTTGACCTTTCTTTGAGAAAGTAAACTTTTTTCATAAAATGATATAAATCAAATCATTTTTGTGTAAACCCTTATTTTTGTGTAAACTCAGAAACTATTATAAAATAGTGTTGCAGCTCACACTTTCAACTGCAGAAACTGACCACACAGGGAAGACCAGCTCCTCGATTATCCCAGGAACTCTTGAAACACAATCCTCTCTGCCCCCACATTCTCACTTCATGCTCTCTCCACTCTGCAATAATGCCTGCTGCTGATCTATGATGTGTACACCAAACAGTCCTAGGCTCATGCAGAAAGCACTAAGGATGGCAGTAAAGAAGCCACAAAGCCACTGCTCTGAAGGAGACACTGCCCAAGAATACCCTCTCCAAGAGTGAGCTAAATTCCAAGTGCCAACACTGCCCAAGTCACTGAAGCCACTATGTACTCAGAATCTCATAGAGGTTTCAGTAAAATAATGCTTTTTAAAAAAATATTTCTTCCCAGTGGCTTGGGAGGATCATGAGTTCAAAGCCAGCCTCAGCAAAAGCTAGGTGCTAAGCAACTCAGTGAGACCCTGTCTCTAAATAAAATACAAAATAGTGCTAGGGATGTGGCTCAGTGGCCAAGGGCCCCTGAGTTCAATCCTTAGTACAAAAAAAAAGAAAGAAAGAAAGAAAAAAAAAATTCTTGGTCTTTTAAAAGTATCCTCCTCTTTGTAGGACTTGGAATTGAATTCTGCTGGACTTGGGCCAAGGGACAATCTGGATGGCAGACACTGCTCTACTTGGAATTAAGCTTTTGCTCTGACACTAACCAACTGGCTAGAAATAAACTTGTAAGCCTTAACCTGTGATCTCTCAAAGGATCTGCCTCACAAGTTCTTTAGACCTGCTCCAACCTTACTTGCTAGGTACTTGCTGGGATTTCTGCTCTGACAGAGCTGGATATGCTTCCAGCTCTTTGGAAGGGAACTGCAATAAGTTATGTGGCACCACACTGAACAATGGAAAGTGTCAGAATTAGCCCTGCTAGGCATGTTCACAGCTGGCATGAAGAGCTGGCACAGCAAGGTACGGGGATAAAAGGGTGATACCTAAAAAACAACCACAAATAAAAACAAAGTCATAGAAATGCATCCTATCTCTCTCAAGGAAAGGCTTCCCAAATGAAAATTTTAAAAATTTAGTTCATGATAAAAAGACCTATAAATTCAGTATAGAAATAGTGGAATTATTCAATATAGAGGAACGTCATATATTTTAATCATTTATGATAAAAAAGTTGCCAAAGGATACATTCTTAAGCGCTATAAATTTAAAAGATAATAATTCTTCCAACGAATACAAGTTCTGTAAGTCCATTAAAAGCAATTTTCCTTCCTGCAACTGCTTACTCTTCTGATAAAGAGTGAATCCAGAAAGTTCCACCAAAATGACAGTATTTTTAATATTCTCTCCCATATAGCAAGTATATTATAGAGTTTTCTGCCATCTCAAAGATTTGGAAAGGGTTATAAAATCATAGACAAATCTTATGTTCTAACCCAATTCCTCAACTTATTACTCATATAATTTGGGCAAATTGTTCAGTCTTTCTGAGTGAACATTTATTTCTCCAAAAGGCAGAGGGAGAACCACCTCCCCAAAATACTTCCATTGAGACTAAATGAAACTATAAATTTGCAAGTACATTCTAAACTATGAGGTACAACAAAAGTATCATATGTAGCATCATGAAACTTTCTACTACTGTGGCACATAGAGTTACAGTAATAGAAAACTGAGGTATTACAATCTTTTTGTAACCTGAGAAATCTAAGAAAATTAACTTATTCCACCTAAAATGGCATTCCTCAAGATCATATTTTCTATTTTGTAAAGAAGTTAAAAAATATTTAAACTTCAAAGCAGTTCATCATCCCCAGACAGCATTTTTGAGCCAGACTATTTGAATAAAATAAGAACAAAAGCATTTTATTATTTCCAAGGCTATTCTAGAAAACGTCTTTTATTCTGACACCTTGAATTCATGCATGCCTCATAGGTAACATTTTCAATTATTTAAGCACTGGTTAATATTGCTAGTGTCGGCATGATCAGTGATTACTGTCTTAATAATCACAAGCCTCTGATTCCAGCTGCTCCCATCTTTGATATAACCATGAGCAACAGCCTGGAGGACAGGAACTGACAGGGAAAGAATACAGCCGGGGGTCAAATTAATGCTGGTGGTGTACTAGCTTTCAGTGAGCTACAGAAGTCAGAGGCACATACTGAAAAATGAGACCACAGATTGAGAAAGAATTAATGTCCTGAGAGTTTTATACAAAAGAAAATATTTTATGAACAAGAGAATGGCTTTTGAATCTGAAGAAGTAGCCTAACTAAATACATCATACCTCCAACAACCTTCTTTTGAATAATTATAAAAAGAATGCATCTGCACTCTCATTCCCGTGCCAGATAAGACTTTTCCCTTCCCCAGATGGCTGGGACAAGTGTCTGTGCATATGGCAAGGGGAAAAGACAGGAAGCTCAAAGTATTTAACTGTCAAAAGAAGTGAAGGCTTATGAAACATGCTGTGTGAGGCACTAAGGAGCCATAAAATCAAAGAAGAGCAAACCAATGAAGGCAAGGCCTTGGGAAACCTGTGTCCATAGTCCCAATTCTGCTACCATTTCCCTGCACAAGGAGTGTGTGTCTCTGGGCTTCTGCTTTCCCTTGTGAAAAGTGGAGAGATCCAATTAAATCAGTTTGTGGGAGAGTTCTATACAGCCGATGTGACATGATCCAATGTTGGGGAAACAGGCAAAACAGGTGTTAGCCTGTGTGCAGATGAGATCTCCTTGGAAGAACAGTTAAAAATTTTCTCCTCCTTTGAAATAGATGTAAAAGTCATATTATCACAGACTATTACCACAGATTCTATATGAGTGACACCAAGAGACCCAGACCTTTAAGAGTTGGTTCTAGAAGAACACAAATAACACATTTACCATAACCAAATGCATTTTGAGGAAAAGAATAATGGGCACATCACAGTTCTCTTCCCCAGGACAAGGGATAAGAATGTATGTGTGCGTATATATGCATGTGTAGGCATGTGTATATATGTGTGCTTGTGTGTATATGTATCTTTGTGTGCATGCATGTGTGGATGTGCATATGTGTCTCTATGTGTATGTATGTGTGCACATATGTATACATATAGGTAGGGTGTGAATATATGTGTTTGCATGTGTGTGAAAGGAACATGGATAATCCATCTCATTTCTTTATTTTCCATATTTGCCTCCTGTCCCTCCTCTAAATTTCTGATACTGAGTGTTTAATTTAATTTTTAACCAAGGCATATGGGCAAGAGGTAAAACAGGTTGCCTACATAGAATCATTTGGGGAAAGGCTATTTCAGTTTCTCAAGGCTTTCTCCATTCTCTCTCTCCCTCCTGGATTCTAATACAATCCCCAGGGTTATTCTTAATGTGATATGTACGTGATGGCCGAAGAACATACACATCACAGATGTAGCCAGTCACTGCTATTGATTGGCTGAGATGGAATAAAAGATTAAGGATCTGGAGGCTAATGTCCTTTCTAGCTCTAATACTTTAGAACATAGCTTCTACTATTAATACATTTTCAAATTAAGGAAACATATATGAGATGACCAGAGGATAACAAAAGGCAAGTAAGTCTACATGGTTAAGTGGCAGAATAAATAAGGAAAAACATCATATGGGCAGGTTAATCAGGAATGGTTTCATAGAGAAAATGAGCATTGAGCCAAATCTTGATTTTGAACTGAGAGGGAACTGAATAAGTATGCTGTGGATCAGGTATGTGTGGAGCAGCTGGTGTCACCAGAAAAGACACTGAGAAGGGCAGCACAGTGCAGGGACAGTGTCAGATCAGGTTGACCAGGATAAGTGGGTCCAGCTGATCTTGGGCTGCAAACGCCAGCAAAACCTGAGCTTGCAGTGCCTGTGGAGCACCACTGCCTGTAAAGCCAGAGAAGAGTAAATAAAACACGGCTCAGGAAGCTCTTTCAGATCATGGCACCTAGGACAGTTCAGACCAGAAGGCACTAACCTGGAATACATGAACAGATTGCATATATTTAGAATGGCATATATATGGATGCCACTCATTTTGTGCCCCCTTTTCTATACCCATTTACATACATGCATTTTGCACAGAAATAGGGACCTGTACCACTTATTAGATTTTTCAAAAAAGTATGTAGCAAATACTACCTCCATCCCACCTGCAGGCCAGAAAAACTGAGTTTAGTAGAAGAAAGTGCTGCAAATTGTCCTCAAGTTCTTCTCATTGCTTAGGTGGGCCTGATTAGTGAAGATAAAGAAGAAGAGCAGCTATGTGACACCATCCTCAGCTCTCCTTGTGTAGTGGGAACCCAGCAGAGGCTCCAGAGGGGACACCTGGGAAGGCTCCTTCTCAGTCTTGCTGTTTTGGGAGGTGCTGTAAGAGGGGCTTTCCTGGATAATATGAAGTTGACTGCTACATCTGGTCTTCACCTAAATTGTTTTGTGAGCATCACCTCCTATCAAACTTCTTTGTGCTTAAAATCAATGCCTTTCAGGCATTGATATATTTGACTGAAATACATCAGAAAACTTATTTAAAGAATCAAGTCAGATGAAGTATGGCTAATTCTTAACAGGGATTAAGAATTAAGGAAGGACTTTCAAAAAATACAAGAGCCGCAATATTTCTTACATCAAGTATCAAAATGGACATTTCACTACATCCTAAATAGAGAAAAGACTATTTGGTAGAGATATTTCTCAAAGTTAATATTTTAAAAACTAGTATAAACCTGTGTTGAAAGAAGAAAATCTACCTTTTCCATCCTCTTTTTTTTTCAACTCAAAGCGTTGATGGTTTTTTTTTTTGATTCTTCAGTTAAATTTAGTTTGCTGTTGGAACATGTGAATCATAAAAGCTGTACCTTTAAAAGCATTTTCAGAGATATTTATTTTCTGAAATTTCAACCTTGTAAGCAAAGCCTTAAAAAAGACCTGAAAATTTGTTTACAAAAGTCCAAAGGAAAATATGACACCTAAGAAAGATCGATATTAGTGGCACCCTAAGCTAAATCCAAAGGTGTTAATTATCCTGGATTTCCAGGAGGCTTCTTTCCCTGCAGAAGGCTTAGTTTTTGTTTTTGTTTTGTTTTGTTTTAATATATTTATGTATTTATTTTTATGTGGTGCTGAGGATCGAACCCAGTGCCTCACGTATGCAAGGCAAGTGCTCTACCACTGAGCTACAATCCCAGCCCCAGTTTTTGACTGTGAACCTCATGTTCCCAGTTTTGATTATTCATTCCTCATTATCTATTAAGCTTTTCCTCTTTTGGATGCCAATAATTTGTGGCCATGTTAGTGGTGCTTACACTATGCCTAGGTGACAGTTACAGATGTATTCCTGTGTGACCATTCCTCCACTATTCTGTAAATGTATTCAGAACAGGGAGTACCTTTCCCCAGGCTTCCATATTGAGCATCCAATAAGGTCCTCTAAGTGAATGTATAGACAGCATTTAGAGAGAGGTATGGATCTCACTGCAAAGTCTGATGTGCAAGGAACAGCTCATCTCCCTGATTTCTGAAACTGGGCTTAACTTCTGTTCTACAAGCCAGGAATCTCTGCCTTCTTGGGGTTGCTCAAGCAGGGTTATGGTATGGTTCAGGGATTTATGTGGTGACACAGTGAGGAGGGCTAGGCTTCAGGTTGCCTCCAGTCTCCAAGTCTTCCCGGCATGTCTTATCTTGACTGTTATTAAATCCAATTGTCATTTCCATTTCTCAATTTATGGGGTATTGGCAGCATTTCAAATCACTCAATGCTCTCTCTTTGAACAACATTGCCCTGGCTTCTATAATTTCATCCTCTCTTGGTTTTCCTCCATGCTCAATGGCTGTACTCAGCACTCTCTCCCTTTCACCTCCTTAGCTCAGGTTTTTCAAGTCCCCAACCCCACCTCCTCAGGAAACCAATTAAACCCCTTTATTTTTTTTCCTTCTTTTTTTTTTAAATTCATTCTAATTAGATTTACATGACAGCAGAATACATTTTGATTCATTGTACACAAATGGAGCACAACTTTTCACTTCTCTGGTTGTACACCATATAGAGTTACACCATATGTACAGTCATAAACAAACCTAGGGCATTGTTGTCCATCGTATTCCACCATCTTTCCTAGCCCCATGTCTCAATCCCTCTCTTCCCTCCCCTTTGACCAAAGTTCCTCCATTCTTCCCATGCCCCCTCCCCCATTATGGATCAGCATCCACTTATCAGAGAGAACATTCGGCCTTTGTTTTTTTGGGAATGGCTTATTTCGCTTAGTATGATGTTCTCCAACTCCATCCATTTACCTGCAAATGCCATAATTTTATTCTCTTTTAATGCCCCTTTGCTTTATATTGTCATAATACCTTGAACCACTCTCTTTAGCATTTATTTCCATTGTAATTTTACCCTTACTTGTGAGATCATGGGAGGAATGCCTGTCTCCACCACTGGCATGTCAATGCTGAGATGACAAGGACCGGATTGTTTTCCTCACCACTGAATCATCAGCGCCTGGCACGGTGCTTGACATTTAACAGATGCCCAGTAACCATATGCAGAATGAGCATTCTTGATGGAATAGAAAAATATTAACAAGAAAACTGGCAATGCTTTTATAATCAAAAACACCAACGGCAGCATATTTAAGAAGCAACAACAACACAGAGTACTTTTCTTTCATCTTGAAATGAAAGCAAGGGGTCACGCAGGCCAAGAAGGTGTGGTCCATGAGTCATAGCTGTCATTAGCACTAGAGATTGAGTCCTGGAAAATATAGATGGTGGTCAAAAATATTGCTCATGTTCTCATGACCCCCATACCAACACAGGGATGATAATGGAAAGAAGGGACTGGTCTCCCTGATAAATAAGGAGCAAACCATTAGTTCCCTGGGCCCTCCTGCTTTGCTTTGAAATAATTATAACATTAACAGAAAAACCTTCCAGGATGGTAACTTTGTAATAAGTACTGGACAATGAAAACATATGTACATTATTGTACTTGATCCCATGATTATATACAGAGCACAACAGAGGATTCTTGGGTTCAAAGAACTGAATGATTTTCCAAAGTCTAAACTAGTATCTCAAAGAAGCAGGATTCAACCTTAGGGCTGTTTGTCTATGAAGCCATTTTACCGGTGCATGCTGTAGCAACTACAAGGAAGAAGGCAGCCACAAACAGACAACACCCACTGACTGGAGGAGGCACAGCGTACCAAAGGCAGCCTAACATCTCTGGTCATCAGGAAGGGTCAGAGCAGCCAGAAGCAGTAACAACAGCACAGAAAGAGTCGGATGTGACAGCTTTAGCATGGAGAAACACAGAAGGCTGGAGTGCAGATGAGGTTTCCACTACACCACCCAGCCCTGCTCCAATACCAACACTGAAGCCCTAGCCAGGGTCCAACTGTGGTCAAATGCAGCTGAGATCTGGTGCTGATGCTGGTGTGTGGGTTAACCAGACCCATTCAGTTTCCACTGTGGAACTGTCTTATCACTTTCCTAGAGAAACCCTTAATAAATATAAAGCAAATCTGGAGCTTGTCTGTTTTGAGAATCCAATTTGGGAAAACATAAACAGATTAATCACTGGATTCCTTCAAATAGTCAACTCTTAGAGGCTTTAAGGGTTTGTTTGTTAGCTTACTTGTCTATTACAAACCAATTATTCATTACCAGACAAAGAGGCATAGGAATCAGTGTGATAAACATCACACTGAAGATGTCTAGGAAGTGTATTTCATGAAAGCATGTTAATTTATACAGACTGAGAAAGGGGGATAGTTTACATTGTGAGGAGTGAGTAGCAAATGAGGAAATGCCTTTGAGACTCATTAGGCCAAGTATCTTAGAGTCACTGGAGGTTTCTAGAAAGGAGAGATGATGTGGAAACCAACTCTCTAAACATAGTAGTGCAGCAGTCCATATGAAGAGATGGAAGGAGAAAGAAAGTGGCAGAGATGAGAAGGAAGTGCCGAGCACCTGAGTCAGAAGGGCAGTCATGAGAAGAGAAAGGCAGAGGACAGCCCAGGAGATGGCGAGGAAGAGGACACTAGAAACCCTCATGAATGAATACAGAGTGGCAGTCAACACTGACTCCACCCTCACGTGCATAACTGAGGAGAAAATCACAGAATCGTTCATAAGACACGGTGTGAGGAGCCAGCTCACCTCCTTGGGGACACTAGGGCCATAGAAAACACCAGAGAACCACAGGGAAGTCACCTGACAGACAAGCACAGCTGGAGCTTTGACATCCCTGCATCTCTTTCTCATTTTGGCCCCACCTCCAACCTGCCTGACACCCTAGTTGCCTCCCAAGGTCAGAAGTACACAAAGTATAGTAACACTTGAATTTTAAACATACAACTTCTTCATCCATTCAAACCACAGTTGCTGGGCACTGTGCTGTGGGGTACAAAGTCAAATAAGAGCAATATTCAAATGTCTAGAAAAGGCAAGTTTTTAGATGCAGAACAGACCAGAGGTTACCTGAGACAGGGTAGAGGGTGTGATAGCTATGAATAGGCACAAGGGAACTTTTTGGAGTGACAGAAATGTTCTTTAAAACTGAATCATAGTGATAACTGCTCACAACTTCATACGTCTGCTTTTACTGAACTGTATACTTACAATAAGTCCATTTTAAGGACTTATTGTAAGGCATATTAGTTTTCACTCAGTAAAGCTATTTTTAAAAAGTGATAAGATCTGTGAGTAAAAGTAATTCAGGGCAAGGTGAACTGGAAGTACAGGAAGTGGGGAGGTCAGCAGGTTGCAATTTTCAGTAGGGTGACCACAGTGGGCATCTCAGAGATAGTGATGGTTGAACAAAGACCTAAAGGAGGTGAGGCAGTGAACCTGGGGATAGCCAGAGAAGGAGCATTTCAGGTAGAGGTAGAACTATGAGCTGAGACACACAGGTTCCATGGCAGAAAAGAGCAGTGGGCAAGGGAAGGAGTAAACAGGGAAAGAGCAGCAAAAGGTAGGGACAGGAGAAGAGAGGGGAGAGAGGGTATGCAGGGTCCTAGTTCTTGGGCTTGAAGCTGTTGCAGTTTTGAGCAAAGAAATAACATAACATAACTTGGAGTTTAAAAGGATCACTCTGGCTACTGTGATGGGAAGAGCCTATGAGAGGAAAGGAGACCTCCCATCTAAGCTAAGGTGATGCCAATGGAGCATGCATGGCCACGGGAAATGGAGATAAGGGTCAGATTCTGGGTGTACTTTGAGAGTAGAAACAACAGTTTCCCAAATGCTTGAGTCTGAATGGAATGATGCCAAGGATGATTCCAAGGTTTGGACCCAGGCAACTAACCATGGGGAAGCTCTGGATGAGGCAGGTTTAGAAGAAAAAAATTTAGAAAGCACATGTAAGGAACCTTGATACCAAGTTTTATTATATATGCCCAAATCACTTGACATAATTTTGGCAACTTTCTTTTAAAGACCACCTTCCTTACATTTCTTCTAATAACATTCCTTAAATATTTGTACAGCAATAAATGACCATGTAAAATGTATAAACATTTATTTAAAATCTTGATTCTTAGCCTTCTGTATCCTTAGTAACAGGACTTTGCAGAGTAGATTGTTTTCTTCTAAATTCTTAATTATATTTCTAATGACATTAGACTTAACCTGCCTGGGAAGATCTAGCTTCAACCACGCCAAATGGCAGTCACAGCCCTAGGCTCAAGAGAGACCAGAGAAGCTGGGCAAAGGCCAGCAAATTTTGAGATGTAGTAATCAAATTCACTTCATATGATAGAGGAAAATTCACAAAGCATCATAAAGAAATAACCAAATTTGAATTTGGGTCATTCCCTCTTGAGACTTATTTCTCCTCAGTAGAAAGCTACTCTGAAGGTAGAAAAGGTCTCCTACTTGGTTATAGATTTAAATACTACCTACTATTGTTTTGTGATGTAAAATACAGATTCTCCTTGTTCTTACTTCTAAGTTTAGGTATATGTGCTGGGTTCTCTCCTATTTGTTCTGCATATTTGTCCACCAAACTTCTTTATGTGTTCTCTATGATTATCACATGAGTTACAAATACAGGTTCAGCTCAGCAGCTGTGCCTGGGGCCATTACCTCCTATCCTGTGGCTCAGATGGCCTAAAAGATGATGTCGGGAGAATGGTCAAGAGCTAACCACCTAATTGAGGCTGCAGCCTCCAAATCAGCTCACAGCAAATGCAGTTCAGTTAGTATTCTCTCTCAGTCCCCACTTCTTTTTCTTCTCTCTCTCTCTCCCTCTCTCTCTCTCTCTCTCCCTCTATCCTTACTACCTCTTCCCCTTCCCCCTTCCTCCTTGCTCCCATACCTCCCTCCACCCTCCCTCTACTGTCTGACATAAAAATCCAGAGTCCAACCTAAGTCCAATTTGGCAAAGTTCCATATGTGGAACTCCTTCCGATTCTCTACAGAGTAAGAGGTAACTCAGTAAAACAATTCCAATTCTGAAACAGTCTTTCTTCAGATCAAAATATTTTTTCCTTCAACTCAAAAGCACTACAAAGTATTAAAAATTAAAAAGTATTACTAAGTATTAAAAATTAAAAAATTTCCTGCCATAGGAATTAAACTGGTTGTAACTAACTCAATGTCAGATGTCACTGCTATAGTCACAATAATGACTAAGTCACCATAGGCACATAAGTATGATATCACCCTTCTCTCATGTACTCAACACACCAGGCAATGACTTCTCTTAGGACTGTCATCAAGCAACATCTCACCATCATAACCTTGATCATGCCTGTGGAGGTCGGAAACTCATGAGTGATCTAACAGCAAAGTTTCTCCTAACTATATTCCAGTGCTTAAAAATTATATATCTCTTCAAAATGCCTATTTTTCAAAAAGCACACTTTGAACCTTCCCAAAAATAAAGAATAAACCACAATTTGAAAACATAGCTTCTCTGCTCCCAAAATCCTTCGGTAAGTATCTGTACTATCCTGCAGCAATCCACTACCAACCTGTTCATCAATGACTCATAAGATTTCATCCACAGAAGTAATATTCTCCAGCTGGCTTATATAATACCATATAATCACTATTAATGTTCTAAATCTAGAATGGTATAAGATAAAAAGCATCTGATTTTATCTCATGCAGAAACGCACTTAAAAAAAAAAATCTACCATACAGACAATATCATAACATTTATAAAGATGCCCTCAGCATCAATTCACCAGCTTAGTGGTACACACATTTGACTACGAAATCATAATTTCTATTTCAGCAATGAAGATATTAATCACACATCATACTCCTTATCCAGACAGGCCTCATGGTTAGCAGAGAACTGCCTGTATTGTTTAAATGCCCACTGAATATCTGGGGACCTAGATGACCTCAATGGACTTAATTTGCTATTTGTTAGTAAATGTGGATGACAGAAAGCTGAGGCCCAGGTCAAGGTGACATGGCTGGTCCTTGGGAGGTGGGAATAAGAAGCAGAGTGTGAGCAGGTCACTGTACTCTAGATAGAAGCTTCCGAGTTAGACTGATTGTCAGAATGACTTGAGAAGGGCTTTTTTAATACACAAATGGCTCAGCACCAATGCACATCCTAACACAGTAAGTACAAAGGATCCAGGAATCTTCACTTTCAAAACAATTCCAGGTATTGTGAAAATCAGCCTGGTTGCAAACTTACAACAGACTTATCTGTAGAATGCTGATAAATATATGATTCTCTAAAGTAAGGTCCTATAATGGCCAATCAGAAGCAGTATCAGAGCACCTTTTAAGTAGAAATAATTTTATTCTCATAAACAATGGTGTGAGAAAATTAAGTTTCTTCATGTTATCCTGGTTTACAGAGAAGGAGATGTAGGCACAGAGTTCACTGCAAGTCACTCTGCATGCAGAGTGGACACTCAAGGAATCTAGCCCCCTATCTACCTCATAGTGCCCATCCCTACCTTCTCCTTACTCCATGGAAACATTACCAGTGAGAGATTTTCAATACTTGTGTGGAGCAGCCTTAAGAAAAGGCTTTGTTGGGGGTATAGCTCAGTAGCAGAATGCTTGCTTAGAATGTGTGAGGCCCTGGGTTTGATCTCCAGCACCAGAATAAAAACCAGAAAACAAAAAAAGGCCTTTTAAATTCTGCCACTGCCCTTAGGAAACCTCAATGCTCCAGTAAGAAATTCACTGCAGACTTCTGTTGATCAATATTGATAGGACAACATAAAGCAACTAAAAAGCTGAAAATTTTGTGAAAGACTGTAAGGTCAGAGAAGGGAAATTTATTATCAAACTCTATAGATGGTACTAAAATTAATAAATTAGAATTTCAGTAAAAAGCCATATTAAATGCTGTGCAGAAAGACCTAAGTACTGTGCCTTAGTTTCTCAAATGACATTTCATCAATTAGGAAACTCCATCTGCAGGAGATATTAAATACTTCCAAGAAATTATAAATAGCTTTGACCCAAAGCTAAAGAAGATAAGCTGTGCCCTAATTAAATAAGATTATAGGTAATTAATGTTTTCATAAGTAAATAAACCTCCCAGCAGCTCAGGAGGCTGAAGCAGAAAGATTGCAAGTTCAAAGCCAACCGTAGCAACTTAGAGAGGTCCTAAGCAATTCAGTGAAACCCTGTCTCAAAATAAACAATACAAAAGGCTGGAGATGTGGCTCAGTGGTTAAGTGCCCCTGGGCTGGGTTCAATCTCCAGAACCAAAAAAGAAAGAAACCATAACCTTGATTCCATAATTCTTTAAGTTTTGAATTCTCAAAACAAAAAAAACAAAAAACCAATCAACCATATCAGCTCAAGGACATCAGTCTGGAAAAGACAAGTAAATCCTTTTGCAGCCAAAAGGTTATTTGATTTTATCTACACCACTGCGTATCACAAGAACAGCATTTTTTTAAAAAGTCTCCTTTCAGGGAATGTCAAATAGAGTAAATGAGGAAGCAAGTCAAAGAGAGACTATCAAAATAAATCTCTTCCAGTCAGATATCTACCTCAATTATGAACCTAAATTTCCAAAATAATAACCATAGCTGTCACTTGGAAGTGACTGAGAATAAACCCAGTGTCTTCACATTTGGAATAGGCTTTTTTTCTTTTTTTTTTTTTAAATATTTATTTATTTTTAGTTGTAGGTGGACAGAATATCTTTATTTTATTTTTATGTGGTGCTGAGGATCGAACCCAGTGCCTTACGCGTGCTAGGCGAGCACGCTACCACTGCGCCATAACCCCAGCCCCAGGCTTTTTTTTCTTAATGATAGGATTTTGTAACTTTGCCGGCCTGTGAAGGCAATGCAGACACAAGACCTAGCAATGATGTCATCTCAGCTACCACATTTTTCATATTAGAATTTACACCTCACTATAATCAATACCATTACATAATTTTTTTACCATACTTTTTTCTGGAGTCTTAAAGAAACCAGTAAAGAATTTTCAGTCTTTGACAAATCATCATTCTTTTTTTTTTACTTATTTGTTCTTTTTAGATATACATGACAGGAGAATGTATTTTGGCATATTATACATACATGAAGTATAACTTATTCATGATGAAGAGTTACTCTGGTTGTGTTTTCAAATACAAGGCCAGGAAAGTTAAGTCCGATTAATTCTACTGTCCTTCCTATTCCCTTTCTCTCTCCCTTCCCTTCCTTCCCTTCTATTCCTCCTTTCCCTACCCTGCCTTGTTGTGGGTTAGCATCCACATATCAGAGAGAACATTCTTAACATTAGCAATTTCCTATGCTTTTCTTATGTTAGGTATATAACTTAACTACTACCAAAAACACATATAAATTATGAAATTGCAATATACTTTATAAATACCAAAATAAATGCATGCATATATGTATACCAGGTATACGAAGAGCATATTTAGCACAAGAAATAGTTTTTTCTTTTTCTTTAGGGATGTGCTTTGTGGTCTACTTTGTGATGACAATAGAACTTGTCTTGGTCTATAGATTTCTAAAACTTACAACTCAGACTAACTTCCTACAAGTGATTGTTATCACCCTTGTAAAAGTCACCAATCTAGTAGGCAGTCCCCACTGTCGTCTGGGTTATTCTTCATGGAAGTTGTAAATCAAGACACACTAAACTTATCTTCACTCCTAGGTCACCAGAAACAAATGATATTTAAAATGCCGACAAATTACTCTATCATTCTCAAGGATGAGAAGTTGCTGGGCAGGGGGTGGGGGAAGAATGGGGAGGGAGTGATGCAAAGGGAAAAAATAGATTTAGCTAGAAAGTATTCTCTTTGGGAAGTGAATAATCCTATCTGACTTGAAAGAGAATATGAGGAGATTTGTCTTTGAGCCTGGTGAGCTTTTGACCTTTTCATAAAATTTACATAATTCAGTATGAAGGGAAACCCCTAGTTGAATAGAAAGATGTAGGCAACTAGAAATTGACCTTGCAAGGCTATAAGGTCTGTACCCCCCAGTACTTGGTGCTCCGCTTTTTACAGACAGGGACCCCTGAAGCAATCCTAGAATAGAGCCCTGAGAGCTACGTAGGTGGGAGGAAACTGATCCTTCCTCATTTCCCCCGTGACCAGGCTAGAGCTTCAACAGCTGCAGAAAAGAGGGAGAAGTGCCTTACTAGAGAGGAAAGACACCCTTAACCCCAAGATATACATCCCTTGCCCTGGGAGAGTCCACTCAAGTAGCACACTGTATCACACAAAGTCCTGTAACCCAAAGGGGCTAGCTCCTTTCTGAGGCTAGCACTGCCCAGATTAAAATGCTTTATATGGTGCATGAAACTTAAGTGGATTCCACCATCATTTGAGAAAGGGAAAGGTCGGGGGCGGGGGGTTGGCAAAGGGAAGGAATTAATAGGTACAGAGTTTTTATTATGCATTAAGCATTATGGTAGATGTTCCTATGCATATCTCATAATCTTGGAGTCACTCTATGCCATGATTGGGTGTGTCCTCCAGAAGTCGTGTATTGGAAACTTAATCCCAAAGGCATATATTAATAGTACTTGGAGGTGGGGCCTTTGGAAGATAATTAGGATTAGATGAGACTTTCATGACTGAATTAGCAGTTTTATAAGAAGAGGAAAAACAAACAAAGCTAGTTAACCTGGTCATATTAGGATGCAGCAAGAAGAGCCTTACTGGATGTCAGCACTACATTCTTGGACTTCCTAGCTTCAAGAGCCATGAACTAAGTAAATCACTATAAATTTCACACTCTGCCTTGTTCATTTATAGCAACAGAAAACAGACTAGGACACCCTATAATCTAAGTAATAGAATCTTCACTTATAATTTGAGGAAAATGTGATCTATAAGGGATATATCACTGGACTGTGAATCACAGAGCTAAAAAATATCTGATTTCATATTCAAATCCAGGCTCCAAGGCTCACATTCTAGTTGTGCCATGCTACCTTGCACTTTCAATTGTAGAACTAAAAATCACAAATAATAAGGCTTCTAAGTAATGATTTAAAATGAGGTATCAAATTTTGTGTCATAAAAAACTGCAAGATGCCTCCTCCACTGCTCTTATTGTCTGTGCCATTAGCATCAAATGTGTTCCCACTGAAGCAATCAGCCAGGATGGGACTACTTATCCCATCAATATCCTGTATGCCAAACTGGTTGTATGTCAGGGGGGGGAAGGGGGGGGTAGCCTTGCTTCTAAGTAACTGGAACTGGCTCATCTGGCATGAAAAGTAGAATATATTATGCCTCAAATAAATATGTAGGAGAATGTTGTCAAGAGTCCATGAAAACTGCCAAAGATTTTCCTTCTCCATTTAAAAATCATCTTATCAGGTCGGTGATCTCAGCCCTGCAAAGGAAAAAGCTATTTTAGACAAATTCACAGCTTTCAATGCTTTATGCCATATGCGGAACTAATCTGATTCCAAATCAAGTTTGCAAAACTGTTATTTTTTAATATATAATTCTTTAAAAAATTTTACCCAAATTTATAGTGCCAGATGTCTAAATTAAGTTAAATCATATGCATCAATGCATTGCAGTGTGCATATGAAACAGGGCAAGAACAAAAGAAATATGAAGGGGCTAAGGCTGTAGCTCGGAGGCAAAGCACTTAACTAGCCCGTGTGAGGACCTGGGTTCGATCCTCAGCACTACATAAATAAAATATATAAAATAAAGGCATGCTGTCCATCTACAACTATAAAAAATTTTTTTAAAAAATATGAAGAAATTTGAGCCCTTCCTCCTGTTCAGTTCCTCTCAAGTGAAGATCTTGGTGAGAAGAGTCAGAGAATAAAGGATCAGATTAGAAATGCCAAGAAAGCAAAAAAGATGAACAGAATTAATTCCATCTACTAATTCTCAGTAAAAAGGAAAGTAAGATGTTCTAGGGTAAACTCTGAAGATTAACTCTGCAAACTGCAATAAATTCTGCAATAATGAGAACTGGGGGAGACAGAAACAGCCAAGTCTATCTCCATTCTCACCAGAAAGCCCAGTTTAATAAGAAAGATGGGCTCCCTGCATCATTCATTCAGATTTTCCATTACTTACCACATACATATGTGAAGGGCAAACCATTATATTGGCTTACATTGTACTTCATGGGAATGACAATCCCTCCTACTTTAAAGTGAATTTCTGTCATGCCAAATGTCCCTGGAGCTAGACTCTAGCTCTAACGTTTTCTATTTTATTTAATCCTGTTACTGTGTGCAGTCATGCTAAGAGGCAGCTCTCTTACCCAGTCATTGCAGGTCTGACACTTGAATCAGTTTAACTCCCACTTGCTCATCATTTATATTTCATACCTCCATTCAGGTAAAAATGTTGACCCAACAAAGATTAAGAACAGATATCTACCTTCACCAAAGGCTTCCCTCTGTGCTTGAGTATAGCTTTTCAAATGGCTCACACACAGCTCATGATTCTCCTTATTTGTCCCATAGATATGAGATGTGACTTCATAAGTATAACATTAAAATCTCTATTACCCTATATACATGTATGATTACACTATTGGAATGACTCTGCACCATGAACAGCCAGAGAAATGAGAAGTTATGCTCCATTTGTGTATAATATGTCAAAATGCATTCTACTGTAAAATAAATAAATAATTGATTTTTTATAAAAACCCTCTATCTGCAAGCATCTCCCTAGCTTCCAAAAGCATAACTCTCCTAGAAGAAAACTATGATATCTTTTATCATTTAATTTGCCCAAATCTTTCCCATTTCTGAAAATCCATGTATTTGTACACGTCAATTGAATCCATATACAAACAATTGAATCCACAGGAAAGTGACATCATGAAAGTAAATTATGTGCTAGCCAATGCATGTTAAAAATCAAGACACACCAAAATAACTAATGGGTATTTGCTGTGGGCCAGGTCTATGTATGACACTATACCTGACTTATCTCTTGCCCTTAGCATCAGAATATTTAAAGGAATCAGTACTACATTCTCCAGATTCTTCTTTATGTTACAATGCCTCTCATCTCTTTCATCAATTTATCTTTCTCAATCCCCTGACACCCATCCCCAATTCTACCTTCTTGCTGCACTCCATCCTAAAGACCACATTCTCATGCTTTCCCTTATCCCTTTAGCTAATTAGCTCATCAATATCAGGTATCACCAGCATTATCCTCTCAACTCACATGTCCAACTTGACTGTCTAGCAGAGTCTCCCATCTTTCAATAGATGAAAAGGATCTTCATTTAATATAATCAGATCCAACCATCAATCCCTCTCCTATATAGGGACTTAACTGATCTCCACAAACAGAACATTTCTTATTTTTGCTGTGTCTATGCTTCAAGGCAATCTTATATTCCTATTGTAGCATTTAACACATAACTGCCTCAGCTATGTGCACAAAATCACAAATATGTACACATCTATAACCTCCATTAGGTAACAGGCAGAAAAGGAGAGTGAGGTGAAAAGTTGAGATTTAAAGTTTTCTCTTATTGGTCCACTTTAACTTCACATAGTCCTGAATTATTCATATTTATAAGGTGCACTTTATAAAGACATTGTGTATTTGGCCAGAAATTGATGGAAATAACTTAGACTTAGAGGGGGCTTAAAAAGGGTGCTTCTAGAAGGTTTGTTTGCTCTGAATCCTGGAGGGACAGGGATGGTTATCTCTGCAGCACTCAGTCTTGACTTTGTAATAACAATATTTACTAATACCTGCCCAGCTCTTTACTAGAGGTGCACCTTGAAATGAAATCAAAATCAAAATCCTTTTATTTACTATTAAAGCATCCTCCCACAGGGAGATTTTAGAATAGGAGAACCATTAGAAGCTACTGTTCTCATCTTTTTTCCCCCTTAAACCACTTCTCTCTGAATCCACAAAAGAACAACATAAATAGCACTCTTTTCCAACCACCTACTTTAGTAAAGCCCACTGACATCACTGTCACTTTAGTGAAAATATGAGAAACACCTTCTCAAAAGGCATTTGTTTCATTACAAGATGCTTTTAAGGAACAAACAGCATTTACTATGCCAAGATGCTGGAATTTAGTGTCTCTTTGAGTTCCACAGGTTTTTCGTTCCTTTGACTTTGGCACCTTGCAACACTGTAGCAGGATTAACTAATTACTTAACTCTTTAATAGGAAATATTCCTTGAAGAGCTCAGGATGCTCCTTTTTGTGACCAACTTTTTGTTCTACCTCTTCTTACAATGAATCTTTTCTTGGTGCCCTCTGGAGGATTGGTTCCAGGATTCCCACAGAAACCAAAATCTACAAATACTCAAGTCCTTTTTTTTTTTTTTTGTACCAGGGATTGAACCTAGGAGTGCTTAACCACTGAGCTACATCCTCAGCCCTTTTTATTTTTTATTTCAAGACAAGGTATTGCTAAATTGCTTAGGGCCTCGCTGGCTTGCTAAGGCTGACCTTGAACTTGCAATCCTCCTGCCTCAGCCTCCCAAGCTGCTGAGATTACATACATGTACCACCACACCCAGCTCACTTCCCTTTTATGTAAAATGGTATCGTATTTGCATATGGTCTATACACATCATCCTATATACTTTAAATATTTCTAGATAACAATGTCTTAACACAATAATACTTAATATCTTAACACAATGTCAATGCTATGTAAATAGTTGTTATACTTTATCGTGTAGGGAATAATAGCAAGAAAAAAATCTGTACATATTCAGTACAGATGCAATTTCTTTCCAAATATTTTAATATGCAGTTGATTCACCTGTAGATACAGGGGGCCAACTGCACTCGGCTGACTTTCTCTATATTTCTTAGCCCTATGCCAAGAAAAAAATTAAGTCAGGATCATAAGAGAGTTAAACTGCAAATGCTTTTGTTTCATCAGATTCAAAATTCCTATTTTGGAGCATATCACTCTCTTTTGTTTTCCCAAAGGCACAAGAGAGAGACCTATGAAACCTCAGAAACAAACTTGGACCTGTTTATTGAAGAACAGATGTAGAATATTTATTAGACTTTAATACTGAAATGAGAATATTCCTGATCATTCCTATAATTGTTTCATATGAGTATTTTATTAGAGAATAACAGTTTAGAACTGGATGAGGCCTCAGTACTCATAGATTACAAACTGGCAGGCCACGGGCCACATGTGTCCCAGACGTATTTTAAAGTGGTCCTTACAGTTTTTGTAAGTCCATACTGCAAAATTCTTTTTACAATGACAAGCATAGTCGTTCATGGATACCCTCAGGGGATTGGTTCTAGGAGCTCCACATAAAGAAATCCAGAATTTTCTGTTTTCCTTAAAAATTTGGTATGTTTTAAAGACCAGGCAGCAATAATCAGTTTCAGTGGAGAAGAAGCTGCCTTCTTTCTGGTGCCTTGCCTGTTGCAGAGGCCAGAGTCCACACCCCTCTCCCAGGTGTCTCCCAGGCTGTTCTACTCCTTTATCTCAACTGTCAGACCCCTGCACACATTTCAAATGTAAGCACAACATTTTATTTTATTGTTTTAAGGCAAAGAATCTGTATCCAGAAAGGGCTTCCCCATTGACTAGCTGAGACCTCCACAAGCTTTGAATCTTGGGTGTCTCAGCATTATACCAAAGGTAATTCTTTGACCTCATTGTTATTATGAGGATTAAAAACAAAATGAATGAAAAGTGCTTTGTAAACTGTAATGTAAAATGTTTGTTGTCATTTTTCATCTCTCAGCATGCTGTGAGCTGCATAAATCCCTTTTACCTATTTCAGTTATTATTTGTCTTCTTTGTTCCTCTTATCATTACACCATCTATGACACAGTTTAAAATCTAAATTAAGGAATTTGATATATTTTCCTTGCCTTATTTAACAAGAGATAGAAACAATGAACAAATATCAAAGAAAATAAACTACTGAATGGCAGTGAATCTTTACTAAGTCATTCCTCTTTGTGATGAAAGTATGAAATTAGTGCAAAGTATAATTACTGGATTGCTGATGCCTTCAAGTTCTGTGTTGCAAGTTCATCCACCAGGCACCTGAGGCCTCAAAACAAAACTGGTAGTCCAGATATTAAGGGGCTCCTGTGAAATAAGGGCCCTAATCTCTTTTGTGGGCCTCATCAGTGTTTTGGTAAAGGGTTCAGTACACCAGAAACAAAAAATTAAAATCTACATTTTAATATGAGCTCTAATTAGACTCGGGAGTTTTAAGCCATAACTTATATTTTATATCTATCTACATATATAGATATAGAAATACCACCCTTTCCCCACCCTGCCAAATCAACAAGGGGTTTGAAAGCAAACAGAACCTCAGAAATGGGCAGACGTGCAGAAAACTGTCTTAAATAGTGATGTAGGGATACTAAACTGTTAGCAAAGCTGCATTTCATGAATGCTGTGTTGTTATCTTAGGGATTCACAAATATGCATTCCCTTTCTGGTCAATTTACAGCAGATCATTCTGATGTGGAGAACCACAGTAAAAACCATCCGCTTTTAATTGTTAAGATAATCACACCGAAGTGAACTGCAAAACAGAACTGGAAATAGAAGGGAAGAATAGATTTAAATTGGAGTCAGCATTCTTTATATTACCAAAATGGAACTAATTCATTATTAAAAACACAATCCGTTGAAAATTCATCTGAAAAATCATTTTTAAAGCATATCGTATAGCGCAATTACAGCTTTTCTTGAAGTTGAATGAAACCGTCGCCTGAATACAAATTAACAAATGTCAAATTGCCACAAGGTTCCCAGTGTATATTTTATTTTAAAAAATCAAAATAAATAACAGCAGCATTTAAGAAACCAGTTCTTTTCAATAGATGTCCCAAAGCTAATGTTTAAGCAAGTCTCCCTGGCAACCAAGGAACACAGTGCATATTGGGCTGGGGGGAAAAGAGGGGGAGAGCAACTCCAGGGTTGGTAGAATAAGTAACTGGAGTAGTAATTGCTCCGCTAGACGACGCTGGTAGAGGCTGTATGCCCCTGAAATTTCAACTTCAGGTCTCGCCCTCTCTGGCACAACAACAGTTTCCCACCCTCTCCCTCGGGTCTGCAGGCACCAACCCCGAACAGGTTACTCCCGGAACAGAATATTGCCTTACCCGATGGGGTGAGCGATGTGCTTGGTTTTGTACCCGAGGCGGCAGCGCAGGCACCAGGTTCTCTCTGATGCACAATGGCTCTGCTTCGCCCCACGATCCTGGGGTTAAGAGAAATTGCAGTAGCTCTCTCGGCGGGTCTGGGGATGCAACTGTGAAGACGAGCGCACCAGCGTGTGTGTGTGTGTGTGTGTGTGTGTGTGTGTGTGTGTGTATGTGTGTCTGTGTGCGCGCGCGCGCCTGCCTGCGCGCTCCCGGGCTTTCCTGCGGGGAAACAGTGTTCCCTAGTAAATAAAAAGCACCAGGCTGCACTGCAAGTGGCACGTCCGGCTTTCTACCCTAGCAGCAAGTCAGCCAAAAGAGCACCTAGGCAGCCCCCAGGCGAGTTTAGAAGCCAAAGCGGCTCCGCCCCCTCCCGCCCCGGCGAGCCCGCGCGCAGCACCCCCCTCCTACGTCCCCCTCCGCTGGAGAGCCAGCGCGCACGCTCCCCTCCCCTCTCTGCCCCCTCCCCGCCGCCGGCGCGCACGCCCGCTCTCCCCCGGAAGTCCCCCTTTTCTGTGCTGCCCCCCTTTTCGCTCTCAGGCACCTGCTCCGCTGGCCGACGGGTCACATGCACACCCTGCAGCCACAGCTGCGTCCCCTGCTGCGACGAATTACACCATAGAACGGAGCCTGCTTCCCCTAGACTCCCTTTCCATGACTTGGCAGCAACCTGTGCCAACAGAAGCTGTGACCCCAACTTGATTTGCTAGAAAGTACTGGCCCTGTGCTTTCCCTTTCCCTAACTTAGGGAAGTTGTAAAGTTCAAGTTCCCTCTGTTCCTAGAGGGCCTAACATGGCCCTCTTTAGGACTGTACATGTTACTGTTGATAACAAATTCAAGATAACTTTAAGAAACAGGTTGATTAACCCCATACACCTCCCTCTAAAAGGTGGCCAGAAGCCCTGAACCTGAAGAATAAGTAAGGGTATTTTGTTATAGCTAATTCGGCATTGAAACCACAGACAGACAACCTCAGAACACCATTGCTGAATTCTGGGGCCTGGCATACTTTCAGGCCATTCATGTCATTCATTCTTGTGAAAAGCATGCTCAGAAATACACATTTAAGGGCTGGGCTTGCGGCTTGGTGGTAGAGCGCTTGCCTAGCATGCGTGACGTAATGGGTTCCTTTCTCAGCACCACATATAAATAAATTAAAAAAATAAAGGCCCATCATCAACAACAAAAAAATTTTTTAAAAGAAGAAAAAAGAAATTCACATTTAAGTGAAATGAATAGTGTAAATATTAGACCTGTGAATAGAAAACCTTGCTCAGATGTGGCGTTAAGCCACTGGAGCAAGACATTGTAGCTAGAAATTGGAGATAACTGTATTTTGTAGACACTCAAGATTTAAACTTTGACGGGATCCAAAGGCTCATCCCTTGCAGATTTATGTTCTTCCACACACTTGGGAGAGAAAGTACCAATTTTGGAGTGTCTTTAATACTCTCATTAGTCCCAAATCAGTTTCAGAGATTGTTTTCCACATTTAGACTCTCCATATTTCTAGGTCTATTTGTCCCTATGGGACCTGTCATTTACTTCCAGTGCTTTATTCCCATGATCTTGATATTTGCACATTAGGAAGCTGAGTACCTACTCATCTAGCAGTCCTGGATACCAGGGTAGGGGCAGAGAAAAGAGTGACAAACAACTAACTGCAAACAGTAGGTGCAGTGTCATTCTCTAGAATTTTTCATAAGCAACTGATATTTTTCATTGGATGTTATTTTATGCCTGAAGATCAAATGAGAAAGTATTTTTGAACCCAAAATATTGACAATAACTGGTATCAATAAACAAAAAACACTCCATTAGGATTTATAAGGTGTCTCTAAATTATACTTAATATGTTAAGTATGGTTAACATATATATTGTATATACATATATATCTCTAATATACCCATTGGATTATCCTTTTGTTGAATAAATAGCTTCTATTTATTAAATGTAAGCAAACAATGCAAATAACTGCATTATACCAAAAAAGAATCTTTATGCCACCAATTTGCCATCTATATGAACATGGAAAGATCTACAACCCTAACTGGGTGTTTTTTGTTCATTATCATATCCCTTGACCCTAGCTCATTATCTGTCACGTAATAGGGGCTCAATGCTGTAGCCCAAAATCCTTAAGACACTGTTTGACAAAGTTCTGATGCCTGCAATCGATCAGGGTGAAGAGATGCACTCCTCAATATATTTCTTGTTGGGATGCCCCTTCTTAGTTTGACAGAATTAATTGTGCTTGCTTGTGTCATTATTCTAATTCCCAGAAAGACAGGATCAGTCAATCCTGGTCCCCTGAAGTCTCTTGTAATTAAGGAGAGGCATTTGACCACCCAGGAGAATAAACAAGAAAATCCCCATCAGGATAGTACTACTGATATGATGTTTCTTAGTAGTAATTCTAGAAATTCCCCTGATGATAGTTTCACTTTAGATATGTTATCGAGAACATTTAGGCCCACAGTTTCCCCAATTACATTTGGAAGTACTCTCAGGCCTGGCTGTAGAAGGCTGCTCTGGCAACTTCAATAAAGTGAGCTATGGGAAATTGTGGCTCCAACTAGTCCCATGCGTAAAGCTCATATGTTGGTCAAGCCTTCTCAAAGGCCCTGACAAATATGGATTCCCCCTATAGTAAAATCCAGTGATATTTGACATGGGTAAAGGCAGAAGACAGCAGGTGTCCAGGTAACTTAGTACTGGACCCTCCCCCACCATACACAGGAGCCTGCATTAACGGAGAAAGAACGGTTTGGGTTAATAGAAAACATGTTAATTGTGGTTCCTTGTTTACATGGGAGAGTCCTAAGAAACAAGGCCTCCATGCCTGCCCAAAGAAACTGAACTCAAATTATGTAAACAATGGTTGCTACAGGATAGGGCTCAGGGAAAGTTCAGAGAATGATATTTTGATGATATATGTAATAGTTAACTTAACCTGCAGCTTTGGACAATTCTGGACATGAACAGAAGCCGTTGACCACATGCGCGTCAACGGCTATGCTTTTAAGTGTAGTTACCACAGTGACCTATTGGTCTTATGCTACTCTCATAGTTAAAAACACCTTTGTTAGCTTCATCTTGTTTTTTGAGAATACAATAGGAAGCTTAGTGATTTCTAGTTTGATATTAATCTTAAGAAAGGACATGAGGACCCTTATAGTTACAGTCTCTAGTTAAGATTTAAAAATCCTTTGATGCTGATGCAGTTATCCAGGACAATTATAGATGACCACTCTGTGTTTATGAATAACTCATGATGATTTGTAACCCCCTTTTCTTTTCTTTTAATCAATGACTGTAAATCACTATAAATAAAGCGCTGGTCTGAACTTGGATGGACACAGCTGCACCAAACCTGGTCTCTGTGTCTCATTGGTGCTATTTTCGCCGACACCACTCATCCCACCTCAGGACCTGACACCTTGCGGAGGCTGGACCTCCGTAGCTCAATAAATATTGCTTACTTACATGTAGAAGTTGAGGATTAATTTTTTTAAATGTGTGTTGCATAAGAGACTTAGTGTTTATTAGATAACCACCCAAATTCAACACAAACATATTTTCCAATGTATTACTAGCAATTCTAGATACTTTCTTTCTTAGATATCATTAAATTCAATCTTTCTCCTTCTTAATAGTTTAAGACAATCCTTTCTTTTTAAAAGCTGTTTTTTGTTTGTTAATTTGTTTTTTTTCTGTCTTTGTTTTTTTGTTTCTGGAATACTGACCATGTGTTATTCAAACTTTTTGGTTTTTGGCCTTTATAATGTTAGGCAGTGTAATCAGGATAGGATTTTTAGTTGTCATTAAAAGATATTGTCCCTGTTTCAATCTAGTAATATTATGAAAGAAGATCTGAGGAAGAAAAAAGCGTGTGATCCTTTGATTGCAAGTAAAAGAAAATTACTTCACTCAATTTAAACAAAAGACAACTTAAAGAATAATATAGGGAGCTTGAGAATTGATGGGAGGCCTCTCTGGATATCCAGGCAGGAATTAGAGCATCCACAGAAAACAGAGAAGCAGTGACCACAGGATAATCAGGGCAGAGATGATAACCTCCAGTACCTCCCATTATTGGAAGAGATAAACCCCAATCTACTGCTCTTTATATTCCCTGTTCAGATCTCACTTCCAATTGGGCTAACTTGAAGCCTTGGCCTATCTCTCAGGTGGCCTAGGGTGGGACCCTTGATCACAGCCTCCACAAAATTTAATAAAGAAAAATGGGCCTTGGATGGGTGGAAAATAGCACATATTCATGGCAGGAAATGAGGTATGAATTAAACACGTTGGGGAAACATTGAGAAATGGGATCCTTGCCACAATGGTGCATTAAAGACTGAGGCCTTACACTAAGGGAGCCACTTTAACTTCTTAAACAAGTATTCTAGAGTTTGGTTGAGTGTGGAGCACTTATTTTTCAGCTTACTTCTTACTCTTTGGGGAAGTGTTTTGGAACACTGAAAGTTTTTGCAGCATTTCTCATTGTTGTCTCCATCTATCATCAGCTTGTCCATAAACCAAGATGTAAGAGCATACATAAATCAAACATTATCATAAGTTTTTATACAATCTGTTTCTTAACAGCTTTATGAGAATTAGGGAGAGTTGAAATTGTCTCTAGACACCAAATGTGCCTCTCAAATTACATCATAAAGTAGAACTGCACCACAGCTCCTTTTTCAAGTCCAGAGCAAACAGCTGTTGTAGCCCTTTTGGCACACCAAGTGAGGAGATAGGTATTATTCTTAAAGCCAGTGTCATAGTTTTCTGTCACAAACCAATAGTGACATTGAGGAGTCACTGAATCATACTTCCAATAAGTGTACTTCTAGAGAAAACAGGTCAATATTAATTATACCAAAACAAAAATTTATTTTTGGCTGATATTCTCCAGTTTTCTAGTGAAAAATACAAACTAACTCTAGCTATCACCTGCATGTATTCAAGTACCTGTGAGCACATTTTATAACTAGCTCATTCTGTTCATCAGAAGCCACTGTCACTCAAATTCAGCCATGCCAAGGGAAAGCTTTCATTACTGAAATGTTTAATATTTACATTTTCTCTGTCACATTCTCTGATACCAAATGCTCTTGTTGTTTTTAGTCTATTCAATCTGATCAACTAGATGTATAATGAGAGCTTAGTAAAAATTTACTATATGAGTAGAAAATAATCCTTATCCATAGATAGATTATTTTAATTATACTACTAAATAGGAACAACCAAAATATGAAGGATATTCTTAGTCATCATTAGGGTAAAGCAGATTTAAAACAAGTTATTCTTTTACATGTATCACAGTGGCAAAGATGTAAAAAGATGTTAATATCTACTGTCAGAGAGAATGTGAGTACATATGAATTTATGAGAATGGAAATGGATACAGACATTTTGTAGGACAACTTGTCAATATTTACATTTGTTACTTTTTTTAAATGCATATACCTTTTGGTTCAGCAACTCTGCCTCTGAAAATTTATCCTGGAGTTACCTCAAACAAAAGCACAAAAGCTTGCATAAAAAAGATACTTGTGATAGTTTAGTAACATCCAAAATGGATAAAAAGAAAAGAAGACAGAAAGAAACAGAGTAAGAGGTCCATCATTTGGGAATCAGTCAAATTATATGAAGAGAAGGAGCTATTGTTTTGAAAAATAGAGTAGATCTGTACACACTGATGTCAAAGATATACCATTAGGTACCCCCCAAAAAAACAAATTGAAGAGCAACAGGTATAATATGAACTAGTTTGAATAAAAGTAGAGGAAGGGAGGGAAGAAGAGAGGCTTGTGTATAACAGTGTGTATTTTTCAGTTGTATAGACACAGGAGGAGACAGGTGACTCAAGCTAGCTCCATTTAGTCCCACATACTTAAAGATGCTAGGACCTTCCCTGTTATACCACTACTGCCACTGACCCTCTGTGCCACTCTCTGACCCACAGAACTCAGAGGTCATTAGCCAACAAAAGGGTCAGGATGGAATCCTCTCTGTGCACACATGGGATCTTCTCCTGCTGATGTCTGATTATTGTGGGACACCACACACTCTAGCACAAGTGACAGTTGTGTTGGGTTCAGCTGAACGAAGACCCTGTATTGGGTAACAAACAATGCTGTCAGTGGTGGACAATATTGTCTCTGATCCTGACTCTGTTCCTGTTCTTCGCCAAGCCCCTTGTCCTGAGTATGTCCGAGGACCATACTCCTTTATCAAGTTGTAACTGTCTTCCCAATTCTCCAGTATTCCCAGTTAACAAGCTTTACTTTTCCTTATCATGTTCTTCCCCAAAATTGTTGATTTTTCTGGGCGTATGAGCCCCTAACTTTTCTCAGAGGCCTAGATTTTTGAAACGCACAAGTTAAGAAACAAATCTGGTTTGTTGGTTTGCTTTGCTGGCTTCCTCGCGATTCCAACCTGTCTTCTCTAATGTTCTCCCTCCACTGAGGTGAGGTTTATGAAATGCCTACTTGTCTGAATGGGGAGCAGGACCAAGTACTAAGAAATATCAGAAAAATAATAGATATGAAAGTATTTTCTCTGGGAAAAGGATTGACATGAATCATTTATTTTTCATTTGTAACATTCAGGACTGCTTTTCATTTTTATGATGAGTATGAATAACGTTTATAATATTAAGATGCATAAGTAAATAAAAATTCCAGTTTTTAAAATTAATCTATAAAATGAATATTATAACACTTTTTATTGCATTACTGGAAAATAGTGTCATAGAAAAAAATAACTTAGGGAATGTAGTTCAGTGGTAAAGCATCAGCTTCACATGTGCCAGGCCCTGGATATAATCCATAGTCCCCAACACTGACAAAGAAAGAAAGAAAGAAAGAAAAAGAGAGAGAAAGAGGAAGGGTGGGAGGGAGGGAGGAAATTGCTTAAAATTTTTGACAATCCTGAAATTAATTAGGCCACTTTTGCATCTTCATAATTATACTATACATATACATAACGGGTAGAAAATGTAAAAACAAACAAATGAAAACTCATGTAAATTAGACCCCATACTTCTAAACAATCAGCATAGTCCCAAGATAATCACATTTCTATACTTTTTCCTGTTTCTCCCTTTCTCTTTAACTAGAGTGATAAACAAGTCACAATATTTTTTTCAGAGTCTCCTACATTATTCAAAGTGCTTTGGCTTTAGTTTTAAGCAACAGAAACTAATTTTTGATAAGTAAGAAGATACTTTATTGGAAGGATATGGTAGCTCATAGAATTGAAGGACTGGCAGGGGAAATCTGAATACTCACACTTTTAATAGGACCAGGAACCCAAATAACTTCATTTAATTTAAAATGCAAATTCCCAGAAGAGTCTCATGGGCCACTCTGGGGACAAAACCATGTGAAATGGGGAAGAAGGACTTTCCACTGGGAATAGGGAGTTCTCTTATCCCAGTCATGGGCAAGAGATGTTGCATGAGCAAAATAATAGATACTCATTTTCTCCATATTTTAAAGGGAGATTTAATAGAATTTTTACAATTTCCTTCTAATATTTCCTTTTACTATCTTTTCTCCTTCTCCATTACACCTTCAAAACACAATTCAGGTGGAATCATAATAATTATTTTAAAACAAATTAATGAGATATCTTTTTAATGAGACAAATTCCTTAAAGAATGAGAAACCCACTCAACATAGAGATATCTCCTAAACTCTGTTTTAAAAAGTCTTTCTCTCTTACGTTTAGGCCACCTATCATGAAATTTAAACTGAACACTAGGTGATACATCAGAATTTTAGTTTCTAATCTTAGAACTATCTGTGTGGGATCAATTTTCACAGAAAGTTCATTGCTATTTTACAGTAGTATGATGTAGATTAATGTACCTGACATTTCTAAAATTCTAATCTAACAGTAGTAATGTATGAATTTAAGTATGCCATTAAGAAAAAATATTAACTTCATTCATTAAAATTATCCATTCATTAAAATTTAACTGTTTCCCAGGCCACATCATCTTGGAGGTAAAAATAGATCATAACAACTCTCAAAAATAACACAAAAAGTTTTCTCCAGCTTAGCCTGTCTTCTTAGCAGAAAGTATTAGCATCAGCTTCCCCAAATTTTATTTCAAGTTGTCTTAAAGATATTTTATCAATAAGCTCTGTTGAGTCACCCAGTGCATTCTTGGTAGCATAAGAAATGGTCCTTTTGCAGAAAATACTGTACGTTGGTCTCCATGGGTACCTTGTACATCAGCTCTTTCCTTTTCACTCTCTCTCTCTCTCTCTCTCTGTAGTTCCTTCCTTGTAGGCAATGGGTCTCAACAAAAGGTAATCTTGTCCTTTAGGGAACTTAATGTCTGGAGTCATTGTTTTGCATGACTAGAGAAGAAGAATGCTCCTGGCATCTCCAGAGTAGATCCAGGATGCTGTTTCACATCCTGCAGTGGACAGGATAGATCCCCAACAGCACATTCTCTGACCCCAACTCTCCATATCGCTGTAGATGAGACACTTCTCTAGGCACAGGCCTGAGTCTCAGAGAGCTGTCTAGAGGACAATCTAAGTAACAAAAGTCCCCTAGTGTTTTGAAACTTAACATGTTCCCCCTTTCTCCTTCACCTAAGATGATGCATTTCTCCCTGAAATCTCTTAAGCATGTCATAATATTTGGTCCCTGAAGCGTTTAGCTATCTGCTGAACACAAAAGGAGACCCCGTTGAAGTTCCTGTTGGGCCACCTACAATATTAAAGACAATACTGCCTCCTCTATAGAACATATAATGATCATTTGGTGCACTGAACAAAAACTAGTGGCTCAGCTAGAGGTGCTTTCTAGTACCAGTATCTCTCTCTGATCTAAACCCCAGTATCCTGATCCCAGGCGAGAGCACATAACTCAGGTCAGCCAGACAATAGATCTCCTCAAAGAATATTTTATTTTTTAATTCAAGCCGGGGGAAGAAGGATCTTTTCTGGTGTGAACGCTACAAGGTGCAGATGCTCCTCGACTTATGACAGGGCTATGTCCCAATAAACCCATTATAAGTTTAAAATATTTTAAGTAGGAAATGCGCTCAATACACATAACAAATGAACATCAGAACACAATTCAGTGTAGAGTAGCACTTGTCTGCTCTTGTGGTCAACAGGGAACTGTAGTTCACTCCTGTTGTCCATCATTGTGAGAGAACATAGTAATGCATATTGATATCTCAGGAAAACTTCAAAATTCAAAATCCCAAGTATCATTTCTATTGAATGTATATCGTTTTCACACCATTGTGAAGTTGAAAAATCATAAGTAAAACAATTGCAAATCATAAGTTGGTAACTTTTGTTCTTCAAGAAGAGCCATCTAGAGACATGAAGCTCTCATTCTGAAAGCAGGATAGAGGAAGGGGAGCAAAGAGGGACGGCGATGTGGGAGAAAGAAATTACAGCGTGTGCCCAGAGTTGTTCTAAGTTCAGTACCATCCTTAAACTTCCCAACATTTGATTTTGCATGCAGCAAACTTGTCATTTTCTGTTTCAGCTTGGTTGATTTCAGTTGGATGTTTTCTGGTCTTCATTAATACACCTGTCTTCAAAATCCTTACAATAAAAAGGCAGCTTAAAACAACACATAAAAAAATGCTAATATAAGGTGCAAAGGGTTCTCTTGAGGTTCTGGTTATGTTTTTGATTCTAGAAACTGTTCATGGTTGTTCATTTCACAATTCATTAGATTATACATTTTGTGCTTTCTTCATTTTTCTATAGGTTGGTTATAGTTTATCACACATTAATTTTAAATGGAAAAAAAGCAGTTCGTTTAGAATGAGCACTAAAATATAGCACTATAAAAATTTAAAGAAAGGAAAAAAAGGAATGGCATATGACCTAGGCCATAAATAGTAAGTTTTACTTAAATAAATATAGAGGAGAGAAAAATAGTTTCTTATACCTCTTCTTTTTTAAAATTTTTATTTATTTATTTTTGCTGGGGCCTATATAGAAAACTGACAAAAGACAGATTAACGGAAGAAAAGTCATACAAATATTGTCTAATGTTAATATTTTTAGTGTTTATGTGCACAGATAGCTTCCTAAAAAAGAAGTGAAAAACCAGTGAAGGTTAGACCCAGGCACTTATACACCATTTTAATAAAGAACAATAAGTTGTAGAAAAAAATGGCAAGACAAAGGAAAAGGGGTTTGGGCAGTAAATTGTGGGAAAGTAAATATACAGGAAAAACTAATAGGAGATAAGAGTTATTTCAGTAAGGTTTATTTGTGCTGACCCACCTCACTGCTGACTTTCTGTCTCTAGTGATGAGGGTTGTTTTCTTTCTGGTATGGAGAAGATAGCAGGGGTCACCTTTACTAAGGGAAATTCATACCTTGCTTTTATATAGGCAGAGGGAAGGCAAAAAACTCTTTTCTATGTTTGCCACTTTCAATTACCTTTATCTCAAAGCAGCATATTTTGGGGTGGCATGTTCTGATTCCCTTTAGAAGTACGCATATATACATAGTACTTTTGATTGTAGAGCATTGTTAATTCTCCCTCTCAATACAATTCTATGATTTTTATCCATCCTATTTTTTCTTCATGAGTAAATAGCATTCAGGAATTCACCTAGTTCTCAATAAATCAATTACAGAATTGAGGCTGAAATTCAGGTTTCCAACTCCCAAACTTAAGCTCAGTGTCTTTTCCTCTGAGTCACAGCTATGCACTGTGGTGATGGAAACACAAAGAAATACAAGCCAGGTCCTTCCTGCCACTGAGCTCCCAGGGCACTTGGCATGTATCCCTTTCAACTATTGCCATATTTCATTGAGTATTTGTGTGTCCTGCATTAGGCTGTGAATCCTTCAAGAACATATCCATTGTCTTAACCATTTAGGGGACTTGTCATTTTTGTACCCCTTAACATTCCTACTACAGTATTAGGAAGCAGTAGTAAGTATTTATAGGATGATGGTTGGATAGATGAATGTATGGGTATGAGTTAAAAAGCAGAGAAATGGGGCTGGGGTTTTGGCTCAGTGGTAGAACACTTGCCTAGCATGTGTGAGGCACTGGATTTGATTCTCAGCACAGCATATAAATAAAATAAAAGTCCATTGACAACTAAAAAATTGTTTTAAAAAAGGCAGAGAAATGCAAAATAGCTTTAGATACTGTGATTGAATTATAAACTTCAGTAGAGGAATGTGGGAAAATATGTTCAGAAATGGAGGTTGGAGGAAAACTATGGGAAACTGTGAATGTCAACCCAAGGTGTTTTTACTTCAGTCAGCAGACATAGGTGACATCCATTTCCTTCTTTTCACAAGGGTTGACCTTCCTAATGGGTTGTAGGAATGGTCACTCTAGTAAAGTGCCAGAAACATGGCACACAGTTAGGGTTGTAGAAATGAACAGGAGAAGAGCAATTTTGAAGCTATGACTATCTAATTCTCCTTGTGACTCACAAAAGTTATGATGTAGGGTGACTTGTTGGATATCTTATAAATAGGCAGCAGTGACAGAGGGAGGTAGACAAAGACCAGACTATTTGGAAAAGCCAGATTTCAAATGCCAGCAACACCCAACGCAGTTACTAAGATTGAAGGGCCAAAGGTAGAATCATAGCCAAGGTTGCAGAGCCAATTATTTAGAGCCCACTTGGCAAGAAGTCAAAATTAAACAGGTGCTTAACAAGTACAGTGGGTCTTTGGCAGTATTTAATGGTGATGCCCCTCTTTAATACTTTCTGGTTGTTGCTATAACAAAACACCACAAACACAGAAGCTTGAAACAATACACATTTATTATGTTACAGCTCTGAAGGTTGGAAGCCCTGCATAGGTCTCACTGGGATAATACCAAAATATCAGTAGGGTGAACTTCCTTAGTAGGTGCTCTAGAACAGAATGTTCCTTTGTTTCTCTGCTAGCTTTAAAAGGTTGTCCACCTTCCTTTGCTTATGGGCCACCCCTCCTCCTTATCTTCAAAGTCAGAAACATAGGGCCAAATCTTTCTTGCGCAGCATTTCTCTGGGTCTCTCTTGGGTCTCTCCCCCCTCTCTCCTCCCCTCTTTCTCTTTCCCTCTCTGCCTTGCCTCTCTCTTCCACTTTTAAGGACCCTTCTGATTATATTGGGCTCCCTTGGATAATTCAGGATAATCTCTTTATTTTAAATTCAGCTGATTAGCAACCTTAATTTCATTTGCTACCTTAATTTCCCCCTTGCCATATAAGGTAATATATTCACAGACTACAGGGATTAGGACATGGACATCTGACTACCACGCTCTTTCTTCATGGTGGAGGGGACAGTGTGAGGCCTGGTTTGCATAATGAGAGCTCTAGTTGAAGTGGAGACATACCAGGGGAGAGGTTGGTGATAGTCTGATCCAGGCCATGCTCAAAATTGCCATTTTGGAGTGGGGCTACTTGGCCTGAGGTGGCAGGATCAGAGTTCAAAGTTTGGACAACACAGTGAAATCCTGTCTCCCTGACCCCTCAAAAAAGACAAAAACAAAACAAAAACACAAACTTTATTTATTTATTTATTCTACAAATTAGTGTTAGTTTGATTAAGACACACATATAAGTAGATGATCATTAGAAACTGATGGAACTTAGGATTTTGTATGTTTATTCAATATAAATTTAAACTAAAAAAAGAAAAAGTAAACAAGTATTAAACTCTAAGATATGCATGTTTTGAGGGGTAATGCATTTTGATGTCTGCAACTTACTTTGGAATATATCAAAGAAATCAAATGGACTGATGTATGTAGAGTTGAGTAGCCAGATAAACACATGACAAAACAAACAGTGAAATGTTACTCATTTTTTCAAACTTTCTGTATGCAAAACAAAATGTTTAAAAATACCATTTTGTCTCAGAATTTAACTCTCATCTCCTTTAAATGTGTGCTTCTTTATGAAAAGAAAGTTCACAGTGTCTCTCCTGACCCATTCAGACTGTGGTGTTCTGGAGCCTACTGGTACCATTTGAAAACGTTATTGGTAAATTTTCAGTATTTTGGCAACATCAAGTTCACATCAGTTGAGGTAAGACTATGTGCACCATGAAAATGAGCAAACACTACAAAGTAGGGTTTTCCCCTGGGAGAGCTATGTATTAAACATTTGCCAGTACATCAGTGGGTATGTGAGAATTTAAAAGTGAGCACCAATAGTTAACCTGGGTCCCACATTATATTTCAAAAATAGTGGCTGGCTACTGCAATTAGTCTGGGTCTCCCAGACAAATGACAAGTTCAGATGGATCACAATTTTGTCTAAATAGCCTTTGTTCTCCAGAAAGATGTGCAGGGTACAGTTTAGTAGTTGCTGGGGTATGGCCGGGGCAATCAGAATTGTGATGTACATAAACTGGAGGTGGAGGGCCATGTCAGGCAAACTATACATTGTTGTTAGTATTTACTAGTCTTACCAAGATTATAGATAGCCACAAATCCATGCTTAACAAGGAATCAAGCACTTTAGGGCTGATCCATGAAGTGGAGAATAACAGATAACAGATAATAGCAGATAACAATAATAGATTGAAGTTATATTGCATCCATATTCATTTAGTCAATAAAAATTTTTGAGCTTCTAGAAATATAGAATACCACAATAAAAACAATACTTATCTTTGCAGGCCTACAAGCTACCTCAGTGGCAAGCGGGTATGTATAGGTGGTAGGGAGGGGAGTAAACAGACAAATGAAGGCAATTTTACAATACAGGGACACTGTATTGTAATTGGACATACTTAGCAGGGGCACCTTATTGAGATTTCCCAGATTAGTCAAAAAGTCTTTGATACAGTGATATATAAACTGAGTCCTACAAGTAATAATAATAATAATAAATATTTACTATCCTCCATGCTTCCATCTAAGTCTTAAGTCCTCAGACACATCTTATTTCATTTGTCTCTTCTAACAACCAGGAGGTAGGTATTATTATATCCCCATTTTACAGAAGAAGAAACTAAAGCAAAGTTAGCTTGCTCAAAGTCTCACAGTGAGGGGTAGTATGAGAGAGTAGGAGTTAGCCATTTTGAGGGACAATGGAAAGAAGAGTGTTACTATAAAGGGAACAGCACAAGAAAAGTCACAACGGTTTCCAGGAAAAAGAGGACGCTTACCTGAAGATGCAAATGGAGGGTGATGAAATGTGGAAGCTCTTGACAAAGTACTGACTGGATCGTTAAGGACCAAGTATACAGGGTTTGTTTGGTTATTAATCAGAGTGATGAGCAAGTTAGTCTATTTGTAAAGGATCACTGCAGCATCAGTACAGAAGCAGAGGGGAGCGGATCCAGGAGAGAGACAAGAGTGGCTGACCATGAATGATGTAAGGGATAAAATGGAGGTAAATATTCAGATTGCTACTCAGGTTTCTACCTTAAATGCCTGGAGAGATGGTAATGGCCACAGTGAGCTGGGAAACAGGAAGAAGAGCAGGTTTGTAGGGGAAGATAATGAATTCACATGTAGAATGGTATACCTGAGAGGCTTATAGGACACCTGATGCCTACAAAGCAGGTGACTCTCTAAGTTTGAAACTCAGGGAGCTGGAATGACAGATTTAGAAATCATTAAGGTTAGAATGAAAACTGACATCAGCAACAGGATGAGACTAGTCAGGGAGAGGTTGTAGAATGAGGAGAGCCAAGGATGTAGGCCAAAGCTTGGAGGAAGTCCATATTGAAGGGGCTAAGGGGCACATGGAGGAGCAGTAGCCATAAAGAAATGAAGAATAAGCCTGAAAGATATTTGGAGAAATAATTTTTAAAAAAAGTCTGACCAAAAATGTCAAATACACTGGTCAAATAAGAACAAAATAATGTTTATTAGATTTAGCAGTTTGGGGTTGGTGGGGCACGTAGAGATCAAAGGCTACTTCTCCATGGGTTGAGGGTTGAATGGGAGACATGAATATGGAAATGGCAACGCAAAACAATTCTCCCAAGAAACATGACTTTGACAGGGGAAGAGATGCCAGGCAGAAGGTAGCAGGAGACAGAATGGAGGTTAGTGAGTTGATTGTTTTTTCAGTCCTACAGATCAAACCCAGTATTTATTATTTTTAAATTGGAGGAGCTTTGACCATATTTAAATGCTGGTGGAGTAAGATAGTTCAAAGAATAGATAATTGATTGAGAATCATTGTGAGCAAAGAGAGTTAAGACAAGTGAGAAATTAGGGAAGAAGTTGAAATTGTTTGGGCTGACTTAGGACCTCTAAGGAAGTAGGAGGGGTCAAGACGAAGGGCTCATGGGTGCAGTGAAGTCCAGGTGAATAAAATTCTTTTTCTTCACAAGAGACACCAATATCTTCTATCAGGAAGATGGAAGATAGCTGAAACTCTACAACAGTTTGGAGTAAATAACCCTATAACCCTCTGCCCTGGCTTAAAGAGAAGGAGGGCTGACCAGACAACAGAGGTTCCTTCAGTTAGAGACTTTCCAAAGTTGCACAGAATCAAAGACAGAGGAGTGTCCAGAGCTGAGAATTAGTAGGAAATCTAAAGTAAATGAATCATGGAATCACAAATGAAAAGAAGAGGAGCAGTTATGAGAAGCCAGCAATGGAGGTCAGGAGTTATAAAGTTTGGCTGGTGACAATAGGAATGAATGGCTCTTTGAGTGAGTGGCTGAGCATTTGGCTAAGCTCTGAAGAGTAGGGCTACTCATGGCAGAGAAGGCTTTTACTTTTTTTTCCCCCCAGCAATGAGGAATAGAGAAGAAAAGCAGTTGATGTCAACAGACTTAAAATGACATGGAGCTGGGTTTTTTTGTTTGTTTGTTTTTTAAGTTCAGTTTTCCTTTTATTTCAAATTAAAGCCTATTCCTTAAGTGACTCTTAAAATGTCAAATACTGGTTTTGATGGATTACACAGTGATATAAATATCTCATTCTTTTAAGTGAAATAGCATGAGACATGTGTAATTTAGAATCAAGTTTTTGTACCATAACTGAAATTTTCAGAAAGTTGTATTATCTTTCTAACCTCTCATTTCAAAGCAATAAATATTGTGCAAAATAGTACACTGGAAAATAATATAAATACATTAAATTAGTTACATTAATTTTAAATAGAATTATTAAACTACTTAGCATTTTTTGTTTCTGAATTATGTTAATGCTTAGATTTTTTTATTTTTTTAAATTTATTTATTCTACTTAGTATACATGACAGCAGAATGCATTTTGATTCATTTTACACAGACAGAGCACAACTTTTCATTTCTCTGGTTGTATGTGATGTAGAATCACATCATATATGCAGTCATACATGAAGCTAGGGCTATGATGTCCATCTCATTCCACTATCTTTACTGCCCCCATACCCCTTCTCCCCTTCCTCCCCTTTGACCAAAGTTTCTCCATTCTTCCCGTGACCTCTCCCCCATTACGGATCAGCATCCACTTATCAGAGAGAACATTCAGCATTTGGTATTTTGGGATTGGCTTACTTTGCTTAGCATGATATTCTCCAATGCTATCTATTTACCTGCAAATGCCATAAATTTATTCTCTTTTATTGCTGAGTAATATTCCATTGAGTATATATACCACAGTTTCTTTATCCATTCATCTATCAAAGGGCATCTAGGTTGGTTCCACAGTTTAGCTATTGTGAATTGAGCTGTTATAAACATTGAAATGGCTGCATCACTGTAGTATGCTGTTTTTAAGTCCTTTGGGTATAGACCGAGGAGTGGAATAGCTGTGTCAAATGGTGATTCCATTCCAAGTTTTCTAAGGAATCTCCATACTGCTTTCCAGATTGCCTGTACCAATTTGCAGTCCCACTAACAATGTATGAGCGTGCCTTTTCCCCCACATCCTCACTAACACTTACTGTTGTTTGTATTTTTGATAATTGTCATTCTGACTGGCATGAGATGAAATCTTAGAGTAGTTTTGATTTGCATTTCTGTAATTGCTAGAGATGTTGAACATTTTTTTCATATGTCTGTTGATCAATTGTATATCTTCTTCTGAGAAGTGTCTGTTCAACTCCATAGCCCATTTATTGATTGGTTTGTTTGTTTATTTGGTGTTAAATTTTTGAGTTCTTTATATATCCTGGAGATTAGTGCTCTATCAGATGTGTATGTGGCAAAAATTTGTTCCCAGAATGTAGGCTCTTTGTTCACCTCATTGATTGTTTCTTTTGCTGAGAAGAAGCTTTTTAGTTTGAATCCATCCCATTTATTGATTCTTGATTTTACTTCTTGTGCTATAGGAGTCTTGTTAAAGAAGTAAGGTCCTAAACCAACATGATGAAGATTTGGGCCTATTTTTTCTTCTATTAGGCATAGGGTCTGTGGTCTAATTCCTAGGTCCTTGATCCACTTTGACTTGAATTTTTTGCATGGTGAGAGATAGGGGTTTAGTTTCATTTTGCTGCATATGGATTTCCAGTTTTCCCAGCACCATTTGTTGAAGAGGCTATCTTTACTCCAATGTACGTATTTGCCACCTTTGTCTAGTATATCTAAGTATTTAAGTAGGTTTTTCTCTGTGCCCTTTATTCTGTACCATTGGTCTACATGTCTATTTTGGTGCCAGTACCATGCCATTTTTGTTACTATAGCTTTGTAGTATAGTTTAAGGTCTACTATTGTGATGCCTTCTGTTTCAATCTTCTTTCTAAGGATTGCTTTGGCTATTCTGGGTCTCTTATTCTTCCAAATGAATTTCATTTGAAAATAGAAAACTGCCTTTTCTATTTCTATATGGAATGACGTTGGGATTTTAATTGGAATCACATTGAATCTATATAGCGCTTTGGGTAGTATGGCCATTTTGACAACATTGATTCTGCCTATCCAAGAGCATGGGAGATTTTTCCATCTTCTAAGGTCTTGTTCAATTTCTTTCTTTAGTGTCCTGTAGTTTTCATTGTAGAGGTTAAATTGATTAAAAAAGTTTAAATTGATTCCCAAGTGTTTTATTTATTTATTTTTTGAGGCTATTGTGAATGGGGTAGTTTTGCTAATTTTTCTTTCAGGGGATTCATCACTGATGTATAGAAATGCAATTGATTTATGGGTGTTGATTTTATATCTTGCTACTTTGCTGAATTTATTTATTAATTCTAGAAGATTTCTGGTAGAATTTTTTGGATCCTCTAAGTATAGAATCATGTCATTGGCAAATAATAATAGTTTGAGTTCTTCTTTTCCTATTAATATCCCTTTAATTTCTTTCATCTGTCTAATTTCTTGGGCTTATGTTTCAAGGACTGTTTTGAACAGCAGTGGTGAAAGAGGATACCCCTGTCTTGCTTGCATTTTTAGAGGGAATGCTTCCAATTTTTCTCCATTTAGGTTGATATTGGCCTTGGGTTTAGCATAGATAGCTTTTACAAAGTTAAGGTATGTTCCTACTATCCCTAGTTTTTCTAGTGTTTTGAACATAAAAGGGTGCTGTATTTTGTCAAATGCTTTCTCTGCATTGATCTTTAAGTCTATTGATGTGATGGATTAAGTTAATGATTTCCGTATGTCAAACCAACCTTGCATCCCTGGAATGAACCCCACTTGATCATGGTGCACTATTTTTTGATATTTTTTGTATGTGATTTGCCAGAATTTCATTGAGAATTTTTGCATCTATGTTCATCAGGGATATTGGTCTGAAATTTTCTTTCTTTGATATATCTCTGTCTGGTTTTGGAATCAGGGTGGTACTTGCTTCATAGAATGAGTTTGGAAGGGTGCCCTCCTTTTCTGTTTCATGAAATAGTTTGAGGAGTATTGGTATTAATTCTTCTTTGAAGATCTTGTAGAACTCAGATGAGAATCCATCTGGACCTGGGCTTTTCTTGGTTGGCAGGCTCTTGATGGCATCTTCTATTTCCTTGCTTGAAATTGATCTATTTAAGTTGTTCATGTCCTCTTGGTTCAGTTTGGGTAGAAATTTGTTGGTGTCTTCAGGATTTTATATTTTACTGGAGTATATATTTTCAAAATAGTTTCTAATTATCCTCTGTATTTCAGTAGTGTCTGTTGTGATATTTCCTTTTTCATTACAAATTTTAGTAATTTGGGTTTTCTCCCTCCTTCTTTTCATTAGGGTGGCTAAAGGTTTGTCAATTTTGTTTATTTTTTCAAAGAACCAGCTTTTTGTTTTGTCAATTTTTTGAATGGCTCCTATTGTTTCAATTTCATTGATTTCAGCCCTGATTTTAATTATTTCCTGTTCTCTACTTCTTTTGGTGTTGGTTTGTTCTTTTTTTCTAAGACTTTGAGATGAAGAGTAAAGTCATTTATTTGTTGACTTTTACTCTTTTAATAAATGAGCTTAATGCAATGAGCATTGCCTTCCTGGTGTCCCAGAGATTTTGATATGTTGTATCGGAGTTTTCATTTACCCCTAAGAATTTTTTATCTCTTCCCTGATGTCTTCTGGTATCCATGCATCATTCAATAGCATATTATTTAGTTTCCAGGTGTTGGAGTAGTTTCTATTTTTTAATCTGTCATTGATTTCTAATTTTATTCAATTGTGGTCAGATAGGATGCAGGATAGTATCTCTATTTTATTTTTTGTATTTGTTAAGACAAATACAAGTGATTTAGTCTTCTGTTGATGATTTCTATTGTGACATAACATACGATCTATTTAGGAGAAGGATTCATGTGCTGCTGACAAAAAAGTGTATTAGCTTGTTGATGGATGGAATACTCTATACATGTCTGTTAAGTCTAAATTATTGATTGTTTTATTGAGTTCTATGGTTTCTTTGTTTAGCTTTTGTTTGAAAGATCTATCAAGTGGTGAGAGAGCTGTGTTAAAGTCACCAAGTATAATTTTGTTATGGTCTATTTGATTCTTGTAGTTGAGAAGGGTTTGTTTGATATACGTAGATGCCACATTGTTTGGGACATAGATACTTATGAATGTTATGTCTTGTTGATGTATGATTCCCTTAAGAAGTATGAAATGTCCTTCTTCATCCCTTTTCACTAACTTTGGTTTGAAGTCCACTTTATCTGAGGATGGAAACTCCTGCTTGTTTATGGGGTCCATGTGAGTGATATGTTTTTTCCCACCCTTTCACTTTCAGTCTGTGGATGTCTTTTCCTGTGAGATGAGTCTCTTGAAAGAAGCATATTGTTGGGTCTTTTTTTTTTTTTTATCCAGTCTGTGAGTCTATGTCTTTTAATTGATGAGTTTAGGCCATTCACATTCAGGGTTATTATTGAAATATGATTTGTAATCCCAGTCATTTTGGTTTATTTTGGTTTTTACCTTGACTTGGTTTCTCCTTTGATTGGCCTTTTTTTTTTTTT
>CM053406.1:56408045-56551672 GCA_028644305.1 Xerus rutilus
CCTCTCTTTGTATATTTTCAGTGTTGGTTATCATTTCCTCCTCATGGAATATTTTGCCAAGAATGCTGTGTAGTGTAGGCTTTCTTGCTGTAAATTCTTTTAACTTTTGTTTATCACGGAAGGTTTTTATTTCATCATCAAATCTGGAGCTCAGTTTTGCTGGATATAAGATTCTTGTTTGGTACCCATTTTCTTTCAGAGTTTGGTATATGTTGTTCCATGATCTCCTGGCTTTTAGGGTCTGGGTTGAAAAATCAGCTAAGATCTGAATTGGTCTCCCCCTATATATAATCTGATTCCTCTCTCTTGAAGCCTTTAAAATTCTATCCTTATTCTGTATGCTGGGCATTTTCATTATAATGTGACTTGGTGTAGATCTGTTGTGATTTTGTACATTTGGTGTCCTGCAAGCCTCTTGTATTTGAGTTTTCAATTCATTTTTCATGTTTGGGAAATTTTCTGATATTATTTCATTGAAGAGATTGTGCATTCCTTTGGTTTGAAATTCTGTACCGCCTTCTACCCGATAAATCTTAGATTTGGTCTTTTGAACCTATCCTATAATTCTTGGATGTTCTGTTCATGGTTTCTTACCATCTTCATTGTGTGGTCAACTTTATTTTCAAGATTATATATTTTATCTTCATTATCTGAGGTTCTGTCTTCCAAGTGATTTAGTCTGCTGGTGATGCTTTCTATTGAGTTTTTTATTTGGTTTATTGTTTTCTTCATTTCAAGAACTTCTGATTGGTTTTTTTCATAATCTCTCTCTTTCTTAAAGTAATCGTTAGCTACCTGTATTTGCTTTTTTATCTCTGTGTTGGAGGGATATTTGCTTTATTTGCTTTTAAATATTTGCTTCCTTACTTCTTTGTTGGAGTGATCAATTTTTGTCTGTATTTGCTTGCTTAAGTCATTCTTTAATTTATAGATCATTTTAATTGCATACATTCTGAATTCTTTCTCTGACATTTCATCAACTGTGCTGTCAATGGATTCTATTATTGTAATATCTTCGTTTATTTGGGCCACTTTCTTCCTTGTTTTTCATGTTGATTATGTATCTTCTTTTCTTGCAATGCCAATCTGAGGTATTGGAATTTCTATCCTATAATCTTATAGTGACGCTACAGATTACCTGTATCTCACCTTGGAGTTCCCTTCCAGTCCCCAGCAGGTGTCCCCAGATGGACACTACTGCCGCTAAAGATGGTGGCGATGGTAGTGGAGGTAACTCAAGATGGCAGTGGGAGTGGCCCCAGATGGATACAAACACTTTCAGAGATGGGGCTAAAAGGGTGTGACTTACAATGGCTTTGAGCTGATTGACTGAAGATGCAGGTCTTTGGTGGGTTGCTGCCTCTAGGCCACTGCCTCTAAGCCCTGTCTGTTGCCCCGACGTAGAGGCTAATATATGGGAAGAACTATGGGGATGGCTGCAGAGTACAAGATGGATACAGGACGGGAGGAACAGCATGGATCCTCGCTATGTTCAAGGGCGGTCCTGGGCCTGGACTCTCACACAGACCTATGAGGGCAGTCTTAGGCCTGATCTTGGCCTGGACTCCCTCAGGAATTCTAGGTGGTGGGTCTAGCCCTGGGCCTGGGCTCCCATGGATGGGCAAGGGTTCTGGCGCTGAACTGGGGGCGGTCCCGGGCCTTAGCCTCCTGGGTCCCTGTAGGCAGTCCTTCACCTGGGTCTGGGTTCCCCTATGGGTCAGCAGATTGGTGGGTAGCATTTTCGTGACTGACCTTGGCTGGGCTCCCGTGGAGGTCGCTGAAGGTGGTCCTGGTTCTTGGCCTGTGCTCCCGCTGGTCAGCAGGGGCTCTGGTGCCAGTTCTGGGGGCAGTTCCAGGCCTCACTTAGGCCTGGTCTCCTGCAGGGGTCCCTGGAGGGGTCCCTTGCATCTGGATTCCCCTGTGATTGGTGGCTAGCAGTCTCAGGTCTGACCTTGGCTGGGCTGTTGCAGTGAGCCCTGATGGTGGTCCTGGGCCTTGGCCAGTGCTCCTGCCGGTTGGCAGGGGCTCTGGCCATGGAGCTGTTTATAGCAGGGTTGAATACAAGTAAAATAAAAGGCATAGGGAAATAAAATATCACCTTTCCTAACATTTGATCAAGTGCTCAAGAAAACTTCAATGGTAAAAGTGAGCTTGAGAGTAGGGTTCAGAGTTAAGGTTAACCTGGAGCATCCTGTGTCATGTCTCCAGATTCTGCCTGCAAACAGAGCCTGCCTGTTTTTACCTGCCTCCCAAGCTCTAAGCCTAACATCTCACCATTAGCGAAAAGAGTGCCCAATCTGAAGCACACACACTTGCGTCAGAGGTCATTAATGGTGGGTGATATCTTGATATCCCCCACACTCTTTGGCCTCAATGCATTATGACTGGTAAGCATGGGCCTTAGTCCTTGAAGCTTCAGTCTGCAATGGGCTTTGACTCTCTGCATAACTCTGATGATATATCTTGGAGGAGAACTGCCCAGCTGCTTCTTGGCTGAGAAGTTAGAACGGACTGAGGCCTCCTCCCAGAGGCACGACTAGGGTCCTTCCAGAGCTGTGTAGAGAGTGTATTCAGGAGTGCAAGGGAGAAAATAGGGTCCAGATCTGCATCCTTCCTTCAAGCATCATAACTGACCCAAAAGCACATGGCCTAGTGAATGTTTATCAGTTTAGATGAGCCATTCTTCCTGCTTTGGTGGGAGCTAAAAAAGGGATGAAAAAAATAAGGAGTTTGTGTTCTCTGCCTTAAGTAGGGGCATAATCAGGCCCATTTTCCCCAATGAAGGAGGAGAGAAAACAAGACCTGCATTGAACAAAGAAATAATTTAGGTAGACATAAAGAAAACATTCTTAGTCATAAAAATTTGCTTTAGGTTGAAAGCAAATGCCCCCTACAAACTCATATGTTGAAATCCTAATTTCCAGTATCTCAGAATATAACCTCATTTGGAAATAGGATCATTATAGGTGTAATTAGTTCAGATAAGTTCATATCACAGTAGGGTAGGCTCCTGGACCAATACGACTGGTACTTTTCAAAACGGAGAAATTTGGAAGTAGACATAAATACAGAAAAGAAAATACCAAACATGAAGGCTGAGATCAGGTGATTCCACAAGTTGAAGAATAGGAAATATTGCCAGGAAACTCCCAGAAAAGAGGGTAGCATGGATTGAATGTGTTCTCACAAAATTCACACTGAAATCACGACTCCCAATGTGATGGTATTATAAGTTGTGGTTTTTGAGAGGAGATTAAACCATGAGTGCAGAGTCTTCATCAATGGGATTAGTGCCTTTATAAAAGAGAACCAGAAGAGCTCACTCACACTCCATCATGTGAGGATACAGTAAGTTGGCAGTCTGCAACTCAGAAAAGAGTGCTCTCATGATAATCAGACCATGCCAGCACTCTGATCTTGGACTTGAAGCCTCTGAGACTAAGAAATACATTTCTCTTGCTTATAAATGATCAGTCCATGATATTTTGTTACAGCAGCACAAACTGAGATAGTTATTGAACATTTTCTCCCTCATAGACTTCAGAATGAAGCAATTCTGCCAACACCTTGGTCTCAAATGCTTCTCCAGAACTGTAAGACAATAAGTTTCTGTTATGTAAGCCATCCAGTTTGTTGTATTTAGTTATAGCAACCCTAAAATGCTAATGCAGAATGTCAAAGCAGTTGCTGAACAAAGCACTGGCTTGAGAAATATATTTAAAATATGTCAAGCCGGGCGCGGTGGTGCACGCCTATAATCCCAGCACTTTGGGTGGCTGAGACAGGAGAATCTCGAGCTCAAGGCCAGCCTCAGCAAAAGCGAGGGACTGAGCAACTCAATGAGACCTTATCTCTACATAAAATACAAAATAGGACTGGGGATGTGGCTCAGTGGTTGAGTGCCCCTGAGTTCAATATCCAGTACCAAAAAAAAAAAAATACTTATGTCTAATTATGTCATTTATACAATTAACCATATTCATTGTACAATACATATTCACATAAAATTAACCAAAGATGTTGTGTAAATAATTTTAGTAAATGGTAGTATTCAAAATAAAATGAGCAATTATTTATTCTAGACAGCACATGCTTGAGAGTCAAAACTTGAGTCTCTTCCAGGTTTATGATTCTGTGATTTTTACCAATAAACTGTACCAAATCTAATTTTCTTATGATAATCCAGATTAAAATCATATTTCTATTAATTCTGAGGATTTATCTAAAAGGCTTAAAGGATTACATGTGTAAATGTAGAAAAACTGAAGAGTAAATCACTAACTTCTATTAAGATGTAATTAATTTTAAAAATAAACCAAAAATTGTAAACTTTTACTTTATTATCAGCAACAAACATTTATTAAGCATGTGTTGTTTGCAATTTTCTATGTAAAGTATTATAGATGCATGGAGGAAAGTGATTATAGTACAGTCCCACGAGTCTCAAAATGTAGTTGGGAAGACAGTGCAAATGAAAAAACAATGAACAAGTTAGAGTGTTCAAAAAAAATGCTCCAGATATTTCTATTTAAAACATTGTTAATATCTACTGTCATGAACAAAAGAGCCAGTCTTCACTCTATCATATAGACACATGCTTGGATATTCCTTCCTCTTTTGAATAACTTGACTTAGCCATGGAGCTAGGTAAATTGTGTCTATTTTTTGCATTATCTTATGTGAGGATATCTCCCTCCCACTCCTTCTCTCCCCCATAGGACTAAGATTATTACTGAGAGGTTCTACATGTGTAGATTCTCAGATCCCATTCCCTGATGAGGGAGACCATGACAAAGTGTAGTGAGGGTAACGGAATGGTCTCTTGTGCAAATAAGAGCCAGGAGATTATGGAGCTAGAGAAAGTGACGTCTTATAATAAAGCTGCAGTAAAGGTTAATTTGGCTTATGCCCCAAACTGGCTATATGTACCTTGTCTCTGAATTCCTGGCACATTCATTACATTCTCCTCTTTCTCTATCTCCTTTCCTGTTACATGTTTGGAAAAATGTAAAGTATAAAGTCTTTTAAATCTTCAAAATTACCATCCATCTTAATAATTACACAAGTCTAACAGGTTACCATTGTTGACTTTCTATTTGCTAATGTTCAACATGTCCAAATCACAATACCTGTGCACAAAAGGCACATATTTCCAAACTCTTTTGGAGGTGCTGATGCACTGGACTAACTCTATCTGTTCTTTCTCTGGTTAGCTCTCAAGTGGTGGACTGAAAGGAATCACCTGCCATAGGAAAGAACATTGAATGGAGAATCTGTATACCTGGGTTCTAGAGCTGACCTATCTCTAATTATCAGTAGTAAGCCGTCTCTATCCCTCCTAAGTCTGTTTCTGCCCAGCTTGTCCATCGTGTGACTAAGTGATAGGTCTGCCTTAGCTAATAACCCAGAACAAGTTGAGCAAAGTAGTTTTGCTTTTCCTTAAACTGTGGATTATGCTGGGTTGCAAAGTAGAGCTCAGAACCAAAATCAAGACCAATCATGTAAACTTGTTACATCTAAAAACTAGGTCATTAAATCCAGAAAAAGAGGTCCAAAAATAAGCCTTTGTGACACACATGCAAAATTCCAGAGCAGAGCAGTTAATTTGGGGAGTTGACAGAAATGTTTTCACTGTGCATCCTCTCTGATTTTACCATCCTCACCCCCATGTGGTTCTGGTAGAGATGCCTAACCATCCCTATCGAAGGATGTGCACGTGACCCAGATCAAGTCAATTAGTATGCGCCCTGTCTGAGAATTAATTCTGGGACAGAAAAAAAAAAATACAGCAGCAGGAATCAGCTGGATTTGTGTCCCTGAACAGTGACATCTAAGTCTTGCTTTTGAAATCTCAAGCTGCCCTAATAAAGAATTTTGTATCAGGCCTCTGCACACTTCCAAAAAACCCTCTTTTTTGCCAAAGTGTCAATTCATTTTCTCTTGTTTTCAACAAAAGAATAAAGTGAATCCCCAAACCATTAAAATTCAAACAGGCACAAAAAAAAAGCTTTGGTCTGGTTAGGTGAGTAGTACTTGCCCAGAGAAAGCTGGTTGGGAGCACATGGAAGACATATAACAGTCACACCAGAAATGGGAAAGGTGGATCCATCGGGCAGTTAAGGGGAGGAAAATGTGCATAGTGTGAATGTTGTTCATTAGAAGATGAGCTGATTACTCTAGATTATTTTTAAGCTCTAACTAACATCCCACAATTCAATATGATCAGCTTCATGACCTGAATGAGTAGCCCATGTTTCAAGTGAAATAGGGAGAGAATTGGTCTTACATTTTTGGTAAGTGTGCTGTGGATGGGGATATTCAGACGTATAGGATGAAACATGAATATAAGCATTCTGATTCACTCTATATAGAGGGGTGTTCAGGTGGCAGAACCCTGACCATAAAAGTTGTGCAACATTTTTAATGTTTTGCAACTCAATCCCACTATAAGGTAAGCCCAGTATTATCAGTAAACATATTCATTGCCTTGGATAACTCTGTGTGTGAAAAGTTTTTGTGTTTGACTTTTCTAGGAAATATTCCTTGATGTTAACACAGGTTGTGTTTTTGTACTGTGGGCTGCCATGAAACAATAACTCTAAATTTCCTCCTATTTCTTGGATATAACACCAAGGAGTATATATGCTTGGTCTCATAGACATAGCTATACCATTGGTGACTTTGCTGGCCTATGACCCTTTGGGGGGATTTATAGCTTAGCTGTAACAGAAGAGACAACATCAGTACAGGAGTATCACATCAAACATGCTTCTGACTCAGAGCCTTTGCACTTTCTGTTCCTTTGGTCTAGAATACTTTTTCCCAAATGTCCACTATTCTTCAATGTATGAATCTTCAGTCTGTTCTACTGGCTACTGAGCTGGAAATAATTACTAAATAATCAGTCACTTGAATACAAAGTAAGCCCATTGGTTGTACATCTTGGGTATTAACCAGAACCCTGGTTTGGGGAGTGAAGGTAGGGAATGGCAAGAAAGCATGGATGGGATATTGTTATTCAAAGTGAATCATGTTTCACTTTTCATCTGTCTCAATGAACCAGTTAAAAACAAAAACGTCATTTTTAGCAAGAATTAATACAGAAATGAGCTTGAAGATTTAAGTGTTGGCATCTTGGGGTCACATAATCAGTTTTCCAATGAATGACAAACTAACAAGCCTTTTTAGAGGGAAGAACTGTAGTGAATGGGAAGCCTATGAGCAGGGTACAGAGAAAGGCAAGTCATAATTTCAAGAGCTACAGGTACAGAAAGTATTTAACATCATATTATTTTACTGCTCAATTCACTTAAAGCAAATAATAAAATTTGCTGAATGTAAACTCATCAAAAATCCTCTGGTCTTCCTTTATCCACAGTTTTGCTGTTATTTCAGTTAACCATAGTCAACCAAGACCTGAAAATATTAAATGGAAAATTCCAAAAATAAATAGTTTTTTTTCTTTCTTTTTAAAAAATTTGTTCTATTTAGTTTTACATGACAGCAGAATGCATTTCGATTCATTGTACACAAATGGGGCACAACTTTTCATTTCTCTGGTTGTACACCATGTAGATTCACACCATATGTGCAGTCATACATATACCTAGGGTAAGGATGTCCATCTAATTCCACCATTTTTCCTGCCCCCATGCTTCCTGCCCTTCCTTCCTTCCCCTTAGCCCAATCAAAGTTCCTCCATTCTTCCCATGCTCCCCCTCCAATATGGATCAGCATCCACTTTATGAGAGAGAACATTGATTCTTTGTTTTTTTGGGGGGGATTGGCTTACTTTGCTTAGCATGATATTCTCCAACTCCATCCCTTTACCTGCAAATGCCATAAATTTATTCTCTTTCAATGCTGAGTAATACTCCATTGTGTATATATGCCACAGTTTCTTTATCCATTTGTCTATCTAATGGCATCTAGGTTGATTCCACAGTTTAGCTATTGTGAATTGAGCTGCTGTAAATAATGATGAGGCTGCGTCACTATAGTATGCTGATTTTAAGTCCTTTGGGTATAGACCGAGGAGTGGGATAGCTGGGTCAAATGGTGGTTCTATTCCAAGTTTTCTAAGGAATCTCCATACTGCTTTCCAGAGTGGCTGCACCAATCTGTGCAATCAGCAACGTATGCGTGTACCTTTTCCCCACATCCTCACCAACTCTTATTATTGCTTGTATTCTTGATAATTGCCGTTCTGACTGGAGGGAGATGAAACCTTAGTATTGATTTACATTTCTCTAATTACTAGAGAAGTTCAACATTTTTTCATATATTTGTTGATTGACTGTATATCTTCTGAGAAGTGTCTATTCAGTTCCTTAGCCCATTTATTGATTGGGTTATCTATTTTTTTGGTGTTTTTGAGTTCTTTATATATTCTGGACATTAGTGCTCTATCTGATGTGCATGTGGTAAAAATGTTCTCCCATTCTGTGGGATCTCTCTTCACATTATAATTTATGTTGTAAATCGCAACTCTTTTGAGTAGCATGATGAAATTCCAAGCTATCCCACTTAACCTTGCCTGACACTTTATCCAGGCTGTTCACATTGTATATGCTATGATCCTGTTAGTCACTTAGTACCCATCTTCATTATCAGACAAACTGCAGCAGTATCAGTGTTTGTGTCAAAGTAGCCCTTGACAGTGTAACATGACATTGGAATGAAGCTAGGAACAGAGCCAGTTAGTTCAACTAACCTCATCTCATCATGTAGGCATTAAATCATCTCACATCATCTCAAGAATAAGAACAGTAGAATAAGACACTTTGAGAGAGAGAGATCACATTCACAAACTTTTATTACAGTATATTGTCATAATTATTCTAACTTATTTCTGGGTATAATTGTTAGACTCTTACTCTGCCTAATTTATAAATTAAACTATATTGCATATATGTATGTGTAAGAAAAAAATGGTATGTATAAAGTTCAGAAGTATCTGCAAGTTCAGGCATCCACTGCAGTTCTTAGAATGTACTTCTATGGGTAATGGAAAACTATGGTAACTTTTCTCATTCACAGCTCTTTTTAAAAGACTACCATTATTATTTTGTAGTTGTGTTTTAAAAGAGAAGTCCTTGTCTTTGCAAAGATGTCCTAAGGATGATAAGATGTATCATTAAAGAAGGAATTTGCTTCAAAATAACAGGGAGAGTTGAGAAAATGGAAGGTGTGTTGCTGTCCATTTTTCCAGATCAAGTGGAAAGTGTATCTAAACAGTGCCCTGCCCCCAGTAAGATTTCCTATTAAATAGATATCCTTAGTAAAACTCGGCAAAAAAAAAGTTTACCTCTCATGTGGGTAATAATAGCATTGTCTTACCTGGTCTGTCTCTCTTGAAAATTATCCTTTGTATAGATGTCAATCATCTATGGCAGATCTGTAACTTTCTAGTTTCTGTTCAAGAGACCTTCAGACTAGAGAATAAAGACCAAACTATATTCCTTCATTTAAAGATGTCTACCACCTGACTTCTTGTGATTTCAATAAAAGCTACACTCGATTCTTCAGTCTCTTTGTACCTATCCCTCTGTACTCTACCACCTACTTTATTCCCATCCTTACTCTCAGACTACCTGCTCACTTTCTATTGCTTTATAACTAAACACCACAAACACTGAGACTCAACACACTAATAATCATCTCACTGTTGTGCAGGTTAGAGATCCAGGTTAACTCAACTGGGTGCTCTGTTTAGAGATATAGAATTAATTCTTCCTATCACACCTGCCCCTCTGCTTTGGCCAACAATATCACATCCAACAGAAATGAGACCCTGCAAGGGGTTGTGTGATTCCTAGAGCTATAAAATGGGATAACACTAGAGAATATTGCAGTAATGTATTAATGAAATAACATCTGAAAATACTAATTTCTAAGCTTTAAGTTGCTAATCAAATATAAAGTATAATATTAAAATGTTTCACATTATATTAATATTTATTATACAAAAGAGTAGCAGCTAATATTTTTCAATATTACTATATGCTGATCCCTGTGACTTCAAATGGATTATGCCTCATAGCAACCCTTTGAAGTAAAGAGGATTGTTATATTCCCATTTAATAGATGAGGAAGTTGAGTGGCAAAAAATTTAAGGTATTACTGAAAAATCATGCAGTCAGGAAGTGACAGAACCAACAATCAGCTGCAGGTCTGTCTGGGGTAAAGTGCAATAGTAATCATTATGCTATATCATAGTTGTTAGGGAAAGAGTAAGAGAGACAGTCACAAACAGGAAGAAAGGATCAGATCTGAAAAGAGACAGACTGAATAGATGGAATGAACATGAACTCTGGCTCTGGAATTTCTGAGTTGGGTTCATCAACTAAGATAAACAGTTGTGGTTACAATCTGGTTTTCAAAGATTTTCTGAAGCCTTTCTGGAATTCTCTATTTTACATTCCCTGCTTTTATGAGCTTTGAAATGAAAACTAGTCACTGTGTATTCGTGGTTCAGATTTTATTTCTGGGATAATTCCCAAAGAGTGAAAGCCAATCGTATGTTTTGTTGGAGAACATCTGCCTTCTGTTTACTCTTTGAGGGCCTGAGTCGAAATGGACCAGGGAAAGCTGTTGGCTCACATTTGGATGCTCTTTAAATGTTGAATCCAATCTTTGTAAATGTGGGAATCCAAGGAATTATTTAATTTTGTAATATCCACTGCCCTCAGCATTTAACTTCTGTCTAACATTACTTTTTCACACAGCCAGAAGTTTGGTGGAATTTCTTATGAGAATGAGATCTTCACTTTTAAAATATTTTAACAGGCAGAGTGTGGAATTTCTACCATAATTGTTAAACCACATAAAAGATATAATGAAGCAGATGGAAATTTCTTGGCATTCACAGAAAGTGACTAAAATGCATTGAATATGAACCATTTCTAGACTTTTAACCATGTTTTAAAGTCTTGGAGTTGGAAATCGTGGAGCAGCCTGCCACCTTCAGGATAAGTTCTCAATTAACTGTCAGAAAACACTGGTTTTAGTTTCTATAAATTCCAAATACCAATCCTGGTAAAAAACAAACAAACAAACAAACAAAAAAGTTTCATGATAATCAATGGTGGAAGCTATGCTCCTTGCAGGGGTTTTGCTATGATTAAGCATCAATTTAATAATAAAATTAATTTTATTTAACTAGAACTCCCTTTCTTCAATTTTTTTCCAATTTGATTATCTTTGCATCTATTTTCATTTCTAACTTTAAACTGTTTTAAAACAACCCATCTATTTCATTTCACTAAGAAGAACACTAAAAACAGATTTTGCAGCCATAGTCAGTGAGAAAATATTGTAACTTTGGAAACTACCTCCTTCCTCCTGGGTTTCTTTTATCATGGATTAATCACAATATTCCTAAAGAATCTTTAATAAAAGTAGCATTAATGAAACACGATCAGAAACGTAAAGGAGGGAGACTGAGAGACATTCGCTTTTCCCACACGTATTGGCTGTTGCTTTCAGTAAGTTACAATGAGGTCTCTCAGGCTTAAAGACTTTGTAAGGGAGCAGAAGTAGGTAGGAAAAGACGGGACGGCGGACTCCGTGCTGAACAGTATAGGCAATTAGTTATAAAAACAAAGAGAAGGGAAAAGAAAGCATAACTAAAATTAATACCATTATGTCAGTGAGATATGAGAATGGTATAAAGATCATAGAAAAAGAAAACGGTGGCTCGGAAAGGCTTCAGGCAAAGCGACAAGAAAATACGGGGCGCTGAAATGAAAGAGCAGTTTAAAACAAATACCCATTGAGAACGAACACACTTTTCTTATTTTCCTTTTACAAAAGCAGGACGGGATAACTCCTGGACTTGGTTTGTGAAACGATCAACTTCTTTAGGACTTTGGTCCTCAGCTCGAACTGCAACCCTGGCGTCACGTGGGAAGCTTTAACCCAAGCCAGGCCTCACTCCAGAAGAATCAAGTTCAGCAAGCCTAGGGTGGGGCGCGACCTGTACCCATCCCAGAACAGTGCGTGCTGGGGTCTGGGGCCCGTGGAACCTCCTGGCGTCCGAGGCCCATCCCCGGTCCTCCCGCGAGAAGCGGCCAGTATCCCGCAGGCCGTAAGCCGGGAAAGAAGCGCTCCTCTGATATCCTGGGCAGAGATGCGGCGTGTGTCCTCCTGACCACGAGGGGGCGACAGGCGCTCACATACTTCCCATTTCCCAGCACGCAGCCGGCTTGACCCCAGCGTGCGCACGCTCCGTGCGCCCAGAGGTCACCCGCACCGGTGTTTTCCCACGTGCGTCGTAAACCTGAAGACACAACGTTATGAAGAGATGGGCGCTCGGGTGACCCGCGTTATCAGGAATTTCAACCTGGAGAACCGGGCAGAACGGGAAATCAGCAAGCCGAAACCCTCCACAGCTCCCAGGCACCCTTCCACCAAGGGACTCCTGCGAGAGCAGATGAGCTGTGAGTGGTGCGAGAGCGGGGAAAGGCGCTAGGGCGCCGGCTCCCGCTGCGGGGCGCGCGGTGTGGTGCCCGTGGACTGCGGTGCCCGTGGACTGCGGTCCCGAGGCCGGGAGACCGGCCGTCAAGTTGCTCGACCGCAGCGGCTCGGGTCAGTCGAGCAGGAAGGTGAAGCTGCCAGGCTGGTGACATTGAGATTGTCCCCTCCGCGCAGCGGTGAGATTGGCAGCCCCTCCCATTTGGTAGTCGCGGAGGTGGTGGCCAGTACCCTTGCTGACCCCGCCCTCTTCTGCTATTGTCATTAATACTTGGCAATTAGATACGGCATATCAGAATCAGCAGTGTGCTGCCGAAGTTTTCACTCTGTCATTACAGAAGGATGGGTGCCAAGCCTGGCCTAGTATTTTGATTTACATTTAAAATAAAAATATTTTCCGAACTTTCCAAACGATTAAGTGTCTTATGTTAAGTATTTAGGATCTTAAAGGAAGTTTTTCTTTTTTCTTTTTAATAAGCAACTTTTCTTTCTTTCCTTAGACAACCCAGAAGTTAAGAGAGAAATTACTAGAAAAGATGACAGGCTGCTGGCGTTGCTGAAAGAAGTGTATGTTGATTCCACAGATCCTGTATCTTCCCCGCGGGTAATGTGTGTTTTAATTAAGTAAATAATTCACTTATTTAGTTTGAGACTTCAAGAAGATGATCAAGAGAAGTGTACCATGTAGTAAAAAAGAGCGAGCATTCAGCAAGGATTAAAATGTCAGTGTACTTGTGTCTAAAGTCCAGGCCTTGGCAAAGTTTAAGCACAGTGGTCCAGGCCGGACACATAGAACTTGGTTCATTTATGGGAGTTCTAAAAGACTTGTGAAAGTGTTGATTGAGTGCACCTGGGTAGATTTTTAACATTATTCAGAATTTGTAAGATTTGGTAAGATACTTCTAGTGGTTGTCATTTGAGTAACAAAAGGAGACCTTTAGAACTATTGTTCTCCTGTGAATTGGAGTATAGTCTAATCATAGGGACTCCTTTGGGTTGTTGGGTTTGTCAGGGCTTTTTTTGGTTGTGTTTTTAAGGGTGTATTCAAAATAGAATATGTAAAATTAGGATTACAGAATACATTTGGAATGGGCATATATGCAAGTCCATATAGTATAAAAGTGCCAGGCACAGTGCTCTGTGATGAGCAAACACCTGCTTCTTACTCACAAGGCTTATGATGTTGTGAGGGAAACAGACATTAAACAGATGAACATGCACACAAATACATAATTATAGGCACTGTGAGAGTATATCAGAGGGATCTATTTGAAATTGAAGGATAAGAGATGGCTTCGGAGAAAGTGATATTTAAACTTGGTTCTGAAGGATGAATTAAAGTTTGTGCAAGGGAGGTTCTGAATAGGGGAGAGTTAGATTAAAGGGCAAGGAAGAACCAACTGCAACTTCCAGATTTTTTTCCCATTCTAAAATTTCTCTGGTACTGTCTATGGATAGGCAGTAGGCTGCACAAATATGGTTATTGGTATAATTTTCATAGAGGAAATAAGACAAGATTTGTAAATTGTATGTAGTAGTGTTAGAGTACAGTTATCACCAAAGGCTCACATAAAAAAACCATAATGGTTCATGTTCATGTTTGTTATGTTATTTTTAAAGAGATATTGAATAATATTTCCAAACAATGTTTTCCTCATGTTATATTAATGCATTTGGAAATTGGCTCTTGGTGAGTGAAAAAAATGGAAGAGTTACAGAGAGATATTTAGAGGTATTAAAATTTCAGGAGCATTAGGGAAAGTCTAGAATGAATGAATGAAAATGAAAAATTGAATTTCCTGTTTAAGATCTTTTCCCTCTGCCCTTTTTTTTTTGGCAAGTTCATATTTTTCTTAACGATTTGTGCTGCCTGTAGACATGAGTGTTACTATCCCTGTCATGGCAAATAATTTCTTTGTTTTCTGACCTTTTAACTTATTTATTGCCGTTCAGAATTCTTTCCTATTAGCCTTTTTGTCCTTCAAGACACAGGAAGACTGGGACCACTTTAACATCTTAAAAGTCTTCAGTATTTTCTAGTGGTTTTCTGACTCTGTGTGTGTGTGTGTGTGTGTGTGTGTGTATTTTTGTAAAAATATTTGCTTGGCATTCAGTATTGTATTTATTGTGTAGAAGAAATCAATTCACCCTCTCTTCAAATAGATGGTCAGTTGTCTAAATATAATTTATTGAATTCCTCAAATCTTTTCCCACTTACTCTAAAATGCTGCTATACATACATATATAGATCTGTTTATGGACTTATCAGTTCTATTTATTTTTCCATTTTTACACTAGAATTATAGTATTTTAAGTACTAGAGCAGTGTAATATATCTTGATATCTGTTACGACTTTTTCATCCTTTTCAAAAGCTTCTTATTTATACTCACACGTTTCATTTTTTCAGATGAACTTAGGAATCACATTTTCTGTTTCTTCAATAAGTCCCATTTGGATTTTGAGTGTAACTAAATTGGAATTTATAGATAAATTGAAGACAGATTAGCTTCTTTTAATTATTGAGTCTTTGAGAGCATAGAGGGAAATCTGTGATTACGAGTGGGAGCTTTTGTTCATCCTTGATGTTTTTAACTATTTATTGTTAATATATCAGAAAGCAAACGACTTTTATAGTGTAGCTATAATTACCAGGTCACTTTTTCTATTAAGTTTTTTCAGTTGAATTTCTTCTTATTTTTTTTTTTTTAAAGATGTTATATATCCCTATGGAGTTATAGTTTTCTCTGCATTACTAGTACTTATACTTAATTCTCTTATTATATTGTACTTACTTGTTTTGCTAAGGAATTTCGGTTTTATCTTGCGGACTATAGGAAGTCTTTAAAGAGTTTCATGTTGAAAAATAATGTGATTTGAGAGTGGGATGGAAAAGAACAAAGTGCATTTTATTCATTTAGAGATGACCCGCTAGAAGATTTTGCTATAGTTCCTGCAAATGACAGTTGTGGACTAGGGTGGGTTAGTGATGGTGGAAGAGAAATGAATGGGTTGGGTTCAAGAGAGACTAGGAGGTAGTTTCAACAGGATTTGGTGATAGACTGGATGTAATAAGTTAGGGAGAGAAAGGTGTCAGGTTTAATCCTGTTCTGGCATGGGATGTGGAGGGGTAAAACTGCTGGTAGGTTCAATTTTAGACATACTGAGATTGAGGGATATGTATGTCATCAAAGTAGAGATGCCCTTTAGGTATTTTAGGATTTGGGTCTGGAGGTCAGAGGAAAGGTCTTGGCTTAAGATCACAGATTTGGAATTCATTAACATGTAAGCAATAACAAGGTAGGGAAGTGTGTGGGATTCCTTTGGAAGAATGTCTGGAGTGAGAAGAATACCTGGCCAAAACTTGTGGCATATTAAAATTTAAGCGCAGCAGAAGGGAAAAAGGGTCCACAAAGAAAACAAAGAAGGAATCACTGGAGGAACAGATAGAAATCTAGTAGAAGCATAGTGTGAAAACCAAGGGTACATTGTACATTGGTGTGATCAACTGTGTCAGATGTAGTGAGATATTGTGTGTTCAAGTATGGTCTGAAAAGTGCCTCTGAATTAAGCAACTAGGAGGTCATTAGAGATAGCCAATACTATTATCTTTTAAACTTCAATTGAAGAGATGGAAATTGTTCGTAAAGGAGGTACTGGTTTTTAATGTGATGGTAGTTTTTAAAAGGTAATCACAGTAACATTTTTATGTGTTCACTAAGACCCAGCAGAAGGTAGGGTGCAAGTGAACAGAAAAGAATAAGGGAATAATTGGTATGATCAGGTAGTAAGAATGCAGTACAGAGCACAGAGGCAGGGATTGAGCTTGAATGGGATAGGCAGTTGAAAGATGAGTGTGTGTAAGTTTTATTTATACTGGAGTATTGGAGACATTAGTTTATTTTTCAGAAGAGGCACATTCTCTGGCAGTATTTGAATTTATTGAGATGTTTGGAGTATTGAATATAAAATGCAAAACTAGAAAACAAAATAGAGGTTATCAAGTAAGCTGTTAGGGCAGCATCCGAATGTTGCCCTTTTAAAGCAGGCACAGTTTTCTCTAATCAGTTCCTATTATTCTTTTAATATGCAGTTTATTTCTTATCTAAAATGGTGGAACTGAAATGCTTCAAATTTTACATTTTTTTCTGATTTTGCGATATTTGCTTAAGAGATATCTTGGGACAGGACTCAAGTCTAATAAACATGAAGTTCACTTATATCTCATATGCACCTTATACACATAGCTTGAAGGTACTTTTATACAGTATTTTTAGTGTTACTGCATTTTGACTGCAACTTATCACAGGGATTTACATGTGCAGTTTTGCACTTATAGCATCATGTAAGTGCTCAGAAAATTTTGGATTTGAAGCATTTCAGATTTCAGTTTGCAAATAATAATTGAGTGCATTCAATTATTATTTTCTAAAGCTACTTGAATTTCTTAGTGATGATAGAGCTATACTTAGGAAAAGGCAGCATGCCACAGGTGCCATCAAACCATGGCTCATTATAATGAGAAAATATTTTCAGTATTTATTTGAAAAGGAATAGTGTAGATTTGAGAAATGTGAAAGAAGAGTCCAAATCTTGCATCCTAAAATCCACTTTTCTTTCTTTTTTGATACTAGGTGAAAACTGCTGAAACACAGCAAGAATCAAAGGAATTCAGATTGCCAAAAGGCCATCATTTTGATATGTTGAATATTAAGAACATTCCCAAAGGCAAAATATCCATTGTGGAAGCATTAACACTTCTCAATAATCATAAACTTCATCCAGAAACATGGACTGCTGAGAAAATTGCTGAAGAATACCTTTTAGAACTGAAAGATGTAAATTCCCTTCTCAAGTATTTTGTTACTTTTGAAGTCAGAATTTCCCCTCCTGAAGATAAGAAAGCAATACAATCAAAATGAGGAAATTCATGAAATTAATTTTCCTGTGTGTACTTCCCATTCCCATGTCCTGTTTATTTCCTCATTTTTAGCATATAAAATTATATAAACAGTGTTTAATGCTCTCTGCTTTGAAAGCATACTATTTATTGATCTCTTAACTTTTCAAGATTGGTTATGAATTTATTTTGTTTTCTTTTAAATTAATTTGGTTTAGGTGTAGTTCCTATGTGTATGTCAGCATGGCTAATCAGCACAGCTACAAATTTACTGTAAGTGAAAGAAATATTATGTTATTTTAGGCACATGATATCAGCTTTTAAATTGGTCTTTTGACCTGAATCCCACATTTAAAATTCAGAAGTTTTGCCTTCCAATATAAGTGGTTTATTTTGTCAGGGATATTGAAAGTAAGTTTTTTGACTCCTAAGACTATGACATTTTCTTGTTAGGGAAGGAGAGTAGAATAATCGTATTTTCCAAATAAAGACAGGCAGGAGACTGGCCATGAAATCAGTAAAAAATATATTTTTATTACTACTCTGGTGAATAAGAATTGGCAAGGATTTATTTTGTTTTGAATTGGTTCTAAGTATGGAATAATGTCTTTAAAGTTACAAGAAATGATTAGTGATGTTTATAAAATGTTAGCAATCTGCTTAGACAGAAATAGGTAAGGCCAAAAGCTATCAGAGAGCCAGGCAGCTTTGGGAACTATTGAAAAAAAAAACAAAACCTTTACTCTTGGTTTAATTTAGAAATACAAGAAACTTTTAAACAGTTAAAGAACCAGGGTAAGGGAAATTTGGTGATCACATTCTATATATATAAATATTCTAGTTTTAATGCTGATTGAAAGAAGAAAGAAAAATAGCAAATGGAAGCATAATATGTGATCATTGGAAGGGAGCTGGAAAATTGCTGCCTCATTAATGTAATAAACTTAAGAGAACAACAAATGTCTGTACTAGGATCTTAAGTGAGATTGTGTAACTTAGCTCAGTCTAATAGATGACCGACCACCTGTGAGATCTTGGGTAGATTGTGTAACCTCTTGAGATTGAATTTCTACTATAAGATGAGTATAATGCTGCTTTAAATCTAATGACTAGTGTGAAGATAAATGAAATACTAAAGGACTACAAAGGACCAAGCAAATAGGAATTATGTTTTTCAGTTGTGAACATGTCTGAGGAGGATACATGATGTAAATAAATATGTGTAGTTTATGACAGCCAGACTCAGAATTTAGGTTTTCAAAATCATAGTGTACTTTTTCCTGTTAGGCCAAAAATAAATTTATTTCAAAGGGGCAGTAGGTGGGAGTTGTGGAAACTGTATGCTTCCAAGGAAGGTAGGCATCACTGCTTCTCTTGGAAATGGTATGTAAGATGCTGAGGAATTCAGCATGGTAGAATGAGACATCTGTACTAATGCTGAAACAAAATGGGCAGAGATAGGCAACTTGTAAACTTGTTTTCAAATGCTGTACCATGTGAATAAACTATACCTATTTTTTGTTGTTCAACAGTTTTTTAAGAAAATATGAAAGGATTCTAATCAAAAATTTTTATTTTAAAACTCCTTCAGTCAAAATTATTTTGTCTTCTGTGTAAATACTTGAATCACTGGTATTGCTATTTCTGAGCCATCTTTTGTGTTCAAAATTATATTGTGTGATTAGGCATCTGTAAATATGGCTTCTCATATAGTGTCATGTGATAAAATAAAGTGCTTCCCATATTCTTTAGCCTACTAAAGAATACTGCTTTTTATTATGTATCGGAGAGTACTTGGGTAGTAGAGATGTCACAGAAAATGCATGGTGTTTAGATTCACAAAACCTGGGTTTACATCTCAGCATCACCACTAACTATATTATTTTGAACTTGACCTCAATTGAAAAACAGAAAATAATTGCTAACATTTTAAAAGTAATTACTGTACTAGACTCTAATCTAGCTGCCATACATATATTAGCCCGGTTGATATTTTCTACAAGTATGAGGATATGTATTTTACCTTGAAAATCGAAGAACATGAAACTTCAGTAACTTTAGAGATTACTTGGTAAGTGTTGAAGCATGGAATTTAAACCCTGGTAGATTATTTTCAGAACCTTGTGCTGCTAACTTCCTTGCTGCATTGTCTTTCTGTAGGATTATAAGAATCAAATGAAATGACATGCGGGTTGCCTGGGACAAAAAAGGCCAGGACCACTCAATGCTTACTATATATGAAAATTCCCTCTAGAGCTCTGGGACAATACAGATAACTGGGACTTCTCCGCTGTGAAAGACTGGTTTAGTAAGCTTGGAAGACTCCTGGGTGGATGAATTTTGGGTGTGAGATGCTTTAACAATAATGACCGTTATTGTGGTCATTAAGTGATTGTTGTGTGTGTACTGATTGACCATCTGTATAGGTTGATGAGTCTGTACAGGTTGATTATCAGCATTGTCTGGGTGTAAAGTTTATGAAATTGAGGAGCAGGGAAAAGAAGAGTGGCCTTGAAGAAGTTTGAAGGATTCTAAGTGATGAGGGAGAAGGAAAGAATCCTCCAAAGTAAGTCACAGTAAGCAGAGATATGGCTAAATAAGGGACTGTACCAGCATAGGAACTCCCCATGGAAAAGCATTGAGGAAGCCCAGTATTCTGTGGGAATTGGGCATGTGACAAGCCATTTAGGCCCAGGTATTTCAAGGACCCCGTCAAGCAGTTTTTAAATATGGAATGAAAACTAATTGTTACAAAACATTCCAACAGTCTATCTCTTTTCTCTCCCTCCTCAGCCTGACTTTTGGACAATTTTTTATGATGTGGACAAGGATATTGCCAACCTTGGAGAGACATGGTCAAGATAAGGCGTGCCTTATCACAAAGCCCGACAACTAAGAGAAATGGTAGAGAAAAGAAATGGGCAAGAGGAGCAGTAGTTAAGGTAATAAGAAAGCAGATGTGGTATTACTTGCTTTGGCAACCCCAAGGAAGCTAATGTAATTTTTTTTTAAAAAATATTTTTTAGTTGTAGATGGACACAATACCTTTATTTTATTTTTATGTGGTGCTGAGGATCAAACACAGTGCCTCACACATGCAAGGTGAGCACTCTAGCGGTGAGCTACAACCCCAGCCCCCTAATGTCATCTTGATAGTCTTATGGAAGGAGCTTAAGCCTGGACATTTTCCAACCTTTTCCTTCTGCTTCCCTATAGGGAAAGGTGAAGAATTTTCAAGTTATGGTATTGACAGCTACATGGGATGGATTCCCTACATTCTCTTTGAGTAAGTGAGAGCTGGCAACCAGATGCCTCATCTTGAACTATTTTCTTATTCTCCAAGAACCAGGGCAAGTCTATTGCTCCAGTAAATACTGGTGTTGAATGTACACTGATCCATGGCAACCCAAAATGTTCTCCAGGGCTGGGCAGTGCTTGATGAACATGAGGATAAGACCATCAGAGAGATATTGTTACATTTAGGAATTGAAAGAAAATCCCCATCTCCATATTTGGTACTAACCCCACCAATTCCTAAAAGCATTCTAGGAATGGATATTCTATTAGGAAGGATACTACAGACGTCTGTGGGCATAATTTCAACCCAAAGTTCAGGTAGTGTTATGGTTTGGATATGATGTGTCCCCCAAAGACTCATATATTGAAGGTTTGATTCCCCAGTGGAGCAACGTTGAGAGGTGGAGCTTTTGGCAAGTGTTTGGATCATGAGTGTTCTGACCTCATCAGAGGCTTAATGAGCTGCTGGAAGGTAGTGGAAACTAGAAGGTGGGACCTGGTTGATGGAAATAGATCACTGAGGTCATACCCTGGAAGGGTATTTCTTTTATTTTTTTCACAATTAAAAAATTTTTATTTATGAAATTCTTGAGCAGTATACAACTTGGAAACTCTGTGTTGTTAGTGCAAGGAATAAGAATATGCTGCCAAGCTACTCTGAGCTTTTCCATAAAATTGTTAAGATAAAAATCTGACAGTGACACCATTTTAATTCTTAAAGCAGTAATTGTGTGTGTGTGTGTGTGTGTGCGCGTGCTCGCTCGCACTGGGGTTCAAACCTATAGCCTGGCACATGCTAGGCAAGTGCTCTAGTGCTGAGCTATACCCTCATCTGTCTCAAATTGATAGAGCCTTGTAACTTTTATTTTTAAATAAGCAAGGCTAAAATGAGATGTAGAATTTTATTTTTAAGAATATAGTGGATGACAGCAAATACATGAAGTGATCTGCACAAGTGCTTATTATAAACTTAACCATTTTCATATAGGCCAAATATTGATGCCATAACCAAACCATTGGTCCAGTTTCAAGATTGCTATATTTTGTAGATTAGAGGATAAGAGGTGGCCTTATGGTCTCAGCTTTCCCTATTCTTTTTATTGTTCAGGTTCTACTGAAGCTTATGATATAACTAGCTGTCATCAGGTAAATGCTATTGCATAGAGGATTGCAGGGCTGTTAACATTAGAAACAGTAGGAGGACCTTGACATTAAAGATCTAGGTTAAGCTCTAAGATGGGTCTTATGAGAAAACTGGGCTGCACAGGGACTTAGATAAAGACCATTCCAAAGAATGTGTGAGCTTTAAGATAATAATGTCTTTCACAGCACATAAAGAACACAGAGATGCCAGTATCATGCTGTTTTTGTTATTATTGCTTTGTAGTATAATTTAAGGTCTGGTATTGTAATGCCTCCTGCTTCACTCTTCTTGATAAGGATTGCTTTGCCTATTCTGGGTCTCTTATTCTTCCAAATGAATTTCATGATTGCCTTTTCTATTTCTATAAGGAATGACATTGGGATTTTAATTGGAATTGCATTGAATCTATATAGCGCTTTGGGCAGTATGGCCATTTTGACAATATTGATTCTGCCTATCCAGGAGCATGGGAGATTTTTCCATATTCTAAGGTCTTCAATTTTAGACCAATGGTACAGAATAGAAGACACAGAGACGAACCCACTTACATAGAGTTACCTTATACTAGACAAAGGAGCCAAACACGTACACTGGAGAAAAAATAGCCTGTTCAACAAATGGTGCTAGGAAAACTGGAAATCTGTATGCAGCAAAATGAAACTAAACCCCTATCTCTCACCATGCACAAAATTCAACTCAAAGTAGATCAAGGACCTGGGAATCAGACCAGAGATCCAACACCTAATAGAAGAAAAAGTAGGCCCAAATCTTCATCATGTCGGATTAGGACCATACTTCCTTAACAAGACTCCTGTAGCACAATAAGTAAAATCAAGAATCAATAAATGGGATGGATTCAAATTAAAAAGCTTCCTCTCAGCAAAAAAAATAATCAATGAAGTTAACAGAGTGCCGACATTCTGGGAACAAATCTTTGTCACACACATATCCGATAGAGCACTAATCTCTAGGATATATAAAGAACTCAAAAAACTTAACACCAAGAAAAACAAACAACCCAATCAATAAATGGGCCAAGGAGCTGAACAGAAACTTCACAGAAGGTATACAATCGATCAACAGACATCTGAAAAAATGTTCAACATCTGTAGCAATCAGAGAAATGCAAATCAAAACTACCCTAAGATTTCATCTCATGCCAGTCAGAATGGCAATTATAAAGAATACAAACAACAATAATTATAAAGAATATAAACAAGAACGAGGTTGTGGGGAAAAAGGCATGCTCATACGTGCTGGTGGAACTGCAAATTGGTACAACCAATCTAGAAAGTAGTATGGAGATTCCTTAGAAAACTTGGAATGGAACCACCATTTGACTCAGCTATTCCATTCCTGAGTCTATTCCCAGAAGACTTAAAAATAGCATAGTACAGTGATGCAGCCACTTCAATGTTTATAGCAGCTCAATTCACAATAGCTAAACTATGGAAACAACCTAGATGCCCTGTGATAAATGAATGGATAAAGAAACTGGTATATATACACAATGGAATATTACTCAGCAATAAGACAGAATATAATTATGGCATTTGCAGGTAAATGGATGGAGTTGGAGAATATCATGCTAAGTGAAGTAAGCCAATCTCAGAAAACCAAATGCCGAATGTACTTGTTGATAAGTGGATGCTGATCCATAATGTGGGGATGGATACGGGAACAATGGAGGAACTCTGTTCACAGGGGTGTAAGGGGGGAGGGGGCATGGGGACAGTAAAGGTGGTGGAGTATGATGGCCATCATAGCCCTAGCTTTATGTATGACTGCATGTATGTTGTGATTCTATATCACTTACAACCAGAGAAATGAAATGTTATCCTCCATCTGTGTACAATGAATCAAATTACACTCTGATATAATGTAAACCTAAATAGAACAAATAAATTAAATATGGGAAAAAAAAAGAACACAGAGATGCTCCACAGGTTATGAACAAAAGTTAACAGAGAAAAATCTTCTGACTAAAGTGGAAGGACAGTATAAGAATATTTACAAAATTTCAGAAAACAAGTTCAAAATAAAGGAATATTTATAGGACATTAACAAATTATTCATCTTTAACCATAACAAAGCCCCTTCAAGCTTCCAAAATCTTTGCTTTCTTCTTCTTTCATTCTTGCTCATGTTTCTTCTGTTGCTCTTCCTTGGTCTGGAGATGAGGTTGTTTATAGGTTTGTTTGTGGAAGGTAACACTGTTTACCTGTTCATTCAGAGAATTATTTTCTTTAGATTTCCCCCAGGATTTCAGCTTTCCTTTGTGTGGTTCATAGTTGAGAGGACAAGACAAACTTGCTTTGAGATCAAATACTGTTTTTTTAAAAAATTTTATCTTTATTTTATTTATGTGGTAATGAGGATCGAACCCAGTGCCTCACGCATGCTAGGCAAGTGCTCTACCATTGAGCTACAATCCCAGACTCAAATACTGGTTTCTTATTGGAGACTGGAGTCTGCATTGCCATAGCTGTCAACTTGAATGGGGTAATAACTCCAGTAGAATTCCCTCTGTTGATCTTTAAGTTGAGTGTCCCAAGTACAGTATGGCCTTCTGAGGTTTTCCCAGATGTGGACACGTGGAGACTTTCTAGCTGGAGTTTTGGTCACTGAATGCTTATGCTCATTATCTTCAGAAGCAGCTGAAAACCTAACACACATTTTAGCTGCTGAGAGAGCGGAGTGCTTGACTAACCCCTTCAGATACATAGTGCTCTGACCGCAGGGCCATGTAATTGGCCTTTCGAGTGCTGCTGGCTGATGGGTGTACAAGCCACAGAGAGTCTTCCTTTTGGAGGAACTGGAGTTATTACTCCTTCCTTACTACCAGGCTGCTTCTTCAGTTCATTAAAGGAGTTGTGTTCTTCAAAATGTTTCTTTTTTCTCTTAATACACTTATCAATGGATTCCATTTCTTTAAAGTGAGCCTCGTGAAGCTTCTTAAAGTCATTTATCTCACTTTTTCCTGAGGAAATGACATTATTATCTCCTGGCTCTGATCTGGCAGAGAAGGAACTTTTGCAGTAGTTCCAAGATCCTGGTTTTTCTGCTTTTCTTGATTCTGGAATTCAGTATCATCACTTATTTTTACCTCAGAATGATCTTACTGGGAGTCAGGGTCCCCATGAACTGTCTTGCACGTCCTTGTTTTGTGACATTGACAGTTGGCTCCCTCTTGGCTTGTTTATGACTTTAATCTGTATCATAGTTTCATCCTTGGAAGATGCAGAAGTTTGACTTTCATCCTGACTCTTATTTTATTTTCTTTCTTCAAGTTTAAGGTGAGCATTCAAGGCTTTTAATAACTTGTCTGCCCTCAGGTTAGCCAGGAGTCCCAGACTCTTGGCTAAGTTCTGCAGATCATTGTACTTGAAGGATTCCCGCTCTTCTGCAAAAGGGACAGTCATTGAGTTCTACAATCCAGCTAGAAACACGTAGAGCATCAATCAACTAACATAAATAACACCATTTAAAACTATGGCACTACCCTGGAAGAGTATTATCATTTTTGTTCTCTTTTTGGGCTTTGCTTCTTTTTATGGTTTAGATATTGTGTCCCCCAAAAGCTCATGTGTGAGACCATACAAGAAGATTTGGAGGAAAAATGATTGGGTCATAGCCTGAACCTAATCAGTGAATTAATCCATGATGGGATTAACTGAGTGGTAACTGGAGGCAAGGGGGGTGTGGCTGGAGGAAGGGGTCATTGTGGGTGTGGCTATAGGGTATATATTTTGTATCTGGCCAGTGGAGGCTCTCTCTCTGCTCTCTGATCACCTTGTGAGCCACTTCCCTCTGCCACACTCTTCTGCCATGATATTCTGCCTCACCTAGAACCCTGAGGAATGAAGCCAGCCTTTTATGGATTAAGACCTCTGAAACCGAGAGCCCTCATATAAACTTTTCCTCCCCTATAGTTATTCTGGTCAGGTCCTTTAGTCACAGCAGAGGAAAAAGCTGACTAAAACACCTCTACTGTTGCTGTGGCATCTTCCTGCAGGCCAGACAAATAGTCTCCCTGCATACTACTTACACAATGCTAAAAACCTTCAGAGTTACAGGGCCTATCATGGAAGAGGAGAGTGTGTGAGTTTGTAAAAACCAGTTACAAGGGGTGAAATGTATGGATTCAACTTTATCTGACCACAGCCATCTTCAGTGGTAACTGCCATGATTGTCCAAGTAGCCCTGGTTGGTTTTGTTTCCCAGCATGCAATAGACAGACAAAACCATTAGGGTGGTATGTGGAACTTTATGATCAGACCCTGTCAACAGGAAAGTGCTTGACTCTGTTATTAGCTTGAAATAAACCAGTTGAATTCTGGAATAGATGAAGTCCTGACCACTTTATAAGTCCTCATTGTTCTGACCTATTTTGCAGAGATCCACCTGGTTTTGCTGCCACTCAGGACCATGCTTATGTCACTTAATCCACAGTAAATTGCACTCTTTATAATCCTGGATCTGCTTGCCTCTTTTCTTTGATCTTGCACACCTTAGGGCCACTTCTCATACACTAGGACCAGATCATTCCAGAACAAATTATGTCTTAGGAGCACACATGAATAAAATTGTAGTAGAGGAACTTAATAGAAGAATAGAATCCTGAGAAGAATTAAAGTTCTGTAAATTTCAATCTGTAGACTTTCTGAAGTATATACTAGGTAACAGCAAAATTGCTTCTTCCTCTGCTTCCTGTGAGGAGAAAGGCCACTGGGAAATTATTCTAAAGATAGTAATCTGGGGACAAAAACATGGCCAGAATGGGATAAACAAGCCAGTACTGGAAGTTGAGATGTAATTCCCGTGGTGAAAGGAATTGGATAACATTGTTATCCAGGAAACAATGAGCAGGAAAATCTCTTGGTTGCATGATAGAATATGACCTTTGGAAAGTTTATTTAATTTTGAAAGAAGAAAGTCACCTGGATAACAATGAGCTCTCCTGATGGCTCCAAAGTGAGCAAACTAATAAAAGGATTTGGGTGTAGGATTGGTTACATACATTTCCACATGTAGAAATACAGGGACCGCATATATGATGGGATTCTACATCACATACAACCAGAGAAATGAAAAGTTGTGCTTCATCTGTGTACAATGAATCAAAATGCACTCTGCTATCATGTAAACCTAAACAGAATAAATAAATTAAAAAAAAAAAGAAATACAGGGCCACTTAGGGAAAATGTAACAATTTCTAAAATATGCCTCAGGCCTGTTTCTATTTACAGAAGGATAAATATTAAATTTAATAATACATGTTTGGTAGTAAAAATTCCATTTAGAGCTAATAATATTTGAGAAATTTTGCTATTTTAGTATACTTTGTAGCATATTGCATGGGAAATGTAGCTGAATTTTTTCTTTTAATTTCTTCTTGGTTTTTGGGTTAAGCACAATACAAGGCATCTAATAATTCAACTGAACCATATAATGAAGATTACTACTTTTATTTTAGAATGGTATCTAACATCTTCATTTTTAACAATTCCTGTTATATAATAGTATGTTTGTACGCAGTATTTTAATTTTACTTTTTAAAAATTAACTTGTTTTCAGTAAATGGTATTATGATTTGATATATCTTTATATGGGCTGGTGAGTATATAAGCAGGTACTGCTTTTATTGCCCATACAAAAAATAATACAAATGGGCTACTATTTATTACTTAGATTATTGTTAGTATAGATTCCTAGAGTATTCAACTCTGACTTTATTTATTGATCCTTAGATAACTATTCATTCATTATTCAATAACTTCTATATCAACCTTCTTACTCTTACCGCTGATCTACTACTGATACCACTGGCTCAGATAAGGAGTTTAGAAATGGAATAACCATGTAAAATATGTCTTATGGAAGGAAGTAGGGATGGAATGTGGGAGAGATAGAAATATATAATAAGTTGCTTTATAAATATCCAAGAGATACTGCAATATCACCAAAGCAAAATATTTCCTCTTCTCAAGTTATAATTTTTTTTTACATTTTTATTTCTTTTATCACTGTCCCTGATAATTCTGGAGGGATAGAAAAAGTTCAAATAGCAGATTTTTAAAAGAACAAACTTTAGAGATTTTACAGCCTCAAAACAACATTTTTAATTAGGCCTTTAAATATTTAGGTCAATACATCCTATATTTTAAGAGATCCACTTCTAGTTAGGTCAAATGTGTGACCCACTTCTGAATATTATGATTAATTTTGTGTGTGTATGTTTTTAACACTCTCTGCTTGCTCAAATAATTTGTTAAGCAAGAGACAAATGTTTACACTTTGTTAACAGTTTTTAAAAAGAGAGCATCTTTTTAAGTCTTCCGGGTATAGACTGAAGAGTGGGATAGCAGGCTCAAATGGTGGTTCCATTCCAAGTTTTCTAAGGAATCTCCATACTGCTTTCCAGATTGGTTGTACCAATTTGCAGTTCCACCAGCAATGTATGAGCGTGCCTGTTTCCCCACAACCTCGCCAACACTTCAATGTTTGTAGCAGCTCAATTCACAATAGCTAAACTGTGGAACCAACCTAGAGGCCCTTCAATAGATGGATGGATAAAGAAACTGTGGTATATATACACAATGGAATATTACTCAGCAATAAAAGAAAATAAAATTATGGCATTTGTAGGTAAATGGAGTTGGAGAATATCATGCTAAGTGAAGTAAGCCAATCTCAGAAAACCAAATGCTGAATGTACTCGTTGATAAGTGGATGCTGATCCATAATGGGGGGAAGGACACGGGAACAATGGAGGAACTCTGTTCACAGGGGTGTAAGGGGAGAGGGGGCATGGGGACAGTAAAGGTGGTGGAGTATGATGGCCATCATAGCCCTAGCTTTATGTATGACTGCATGTATGTTGTGATTCTATATCACTTACAACCAGAGAAATGAAATGTTATCCTCTATCTGTATACAATGAATCAAATTGCACTTTGTTATCATGTAAGCCTAAAAAAAATCCCATTTTTCACTGAAAAAAATAAATACATGTAACATTTTGAAAAAAAAGAGCATCTTTTCAAATCATTTTCTCAGGTCAGTAATATTGCTAATTATTCATTGATCACAAATATTTATTGATCTAATTACGATGTTCCAAATATTTATCTAGAAGCTGGGAATACAGCAGGGAAGATAAAAAGTCCCAAGTCTCCTGGAGCTTACAGTTCAGTGTTAACTGCTGCTCAATTACCTATTATTCCATAAGAAACCATCTCAAAACCAAGTGGCTTAAAAGAACAACTCATCATTATCTGTCATGATTCTGCAGATTGTGAGAACTCAATTGCATAGTTTTCCTTGGGAGCGCTCATGTGTTTACAGCGAGGTTGGTGCCATCTGAAGTCTCAACTGGTCTGGTTATTCAAGATGGTTCACTCTTATGGCAGGGTAAATGCTATTTGTTGGCTGAGAGTTCATTTAGTCTGTGTATCAGAGCATCTATAGGCAGGCTGTCCTTATGGCATGGCTTCTAGTAACATGATGATTGGTTGGGTTCCAAAAACAAATATTGCAGGACAAAGAAAGTGAATGTGTCAGCTTCTTGAGGTCTGAGCCCAGAAATTGGCAGAGCTCCAATTCTTTATTCTGTTTGTCAGAACAGTCATAGAACCCACCTTGGTTCAAGGACACGGGGCATAAGCCACATCTCTGTCTTGGAAAGTACCAATTTGTGGCCTTCTTTGTCCTCTTCAGTTCATCATCAGAAATACATGAAGTCAGTTTATGTCAGTTTAGTGATGTTAACCTGAATGGCTTGATTAAAGGAGCAGCTGCCAGATTTTCACTATACCCTCCTTGTAATTAATGTTATTGATTATAAAAGGGCATAAGAAGATCTGGAATTATTCTCTGTCTTGATCTTTCTGGGCATTGCATTAGTATATGCAAATGGGCAAATACATAAAACTGTATATATTAAGTGTTACACATTTTAGTATATTGTGTACAATATCTAAATTAAAAAGAAAATATTTTAAAAGCCCAATTCACCACCTTCACCTTTATACCTTATCCTGCTGTACTTCCTTTGGTGGTTTCGACAGTGATTCCACTGGTCCTCCTGTTATGAAGACTGCAAAACTCAGACTTCTGACTGTTCTCTAATTCAACCCCACCCTCAGCCTCCTCTTTCAGTCACAACTTTCTATAATTTGTCTTCCAAATGACACCCTGAATATTTTTCAAAAAAATTGTGAATGTAATAAATGCTACACCCTTGCTTTAAATTCATCCCATCTTCCTTAGGATAAAATCCAAATTCCTTAAATTATAAGGAACTCCATGCTTCTTAATCTCTCCAAACTCATCTCTCATGACTTTCCCAATGTGAACTCCAACTTTTCTAAGTTTTCTATAGAAATATGTATTTACCTATCACCTAAAATGCAAAATAACACTTCAGAAGTTGATTAAGAGTACATTAGTTCAATTCTAATCAGTATTACTGAGTATTTATTGGGTCCAAGAATAAACATAGTCCTTGCTCACTAGTTGGGATAAGAGAAGTGTACAAGTTATTTCACTACAGCAAAATTTAATAACTGCCCTCAGAATAATAAAAACAATACAATGATGAGTCAAAGGAGGAGAAATGAAAGCCCTGTTGATCAGGTCTTATTTGCCTTAATTAATGCTGTTGTCCTAAGGAGAATAAAGCTGCCATTCAAGGGGGAAAATTGTATATAAAAGAAATCCAGTTCACTGAAGAGTTCAGGTTCCCCACAAGCCTGATCCCTTTGTGTGGATGGCATAGTTGGAAATTGCATGCAGACGCTCTTCCATTTCCTGTGAACGCACTCATATATCTTGAGAGGCTATTGAAAACATGCACCTTTTGTGTGGTTTTGATTTTCCTGTGCTGGTTGGTATTGTTGGCATTTTAATTTTCTCCTTGCAGAGCATTGTGGTGGCTGGTGTGGTGAAGGCCAAGACACTGCTGTGATGCTCACTATGGGGCTTTTGTACAGACTTGATACCCTGAAAGAGCTCTCTTTAACTGTGATGGAGAAAGTGTAACCTCTGGTGTAGTCTCAGAGCTTCCAATTTCATTAGACACCTACTGTCCTTTTCATACCTAGTGTTTATATTTATGTACATTGGAATCCTTTGATTATATAGCTGCTATCAAAGAGCAAACTGTATTAGCTTGCTAATACAAAATGTTACACAATAAATAATACACAACGAAATATCTAATAGCTAATAAAAATAATACACGACAAAATATCATAGACTGAGTGATTTAAACAACACAAATTTATTTTCTGACGGTTCTGGAGGATGGAAGTAAGAGTTCAAGGTGTTAGCAAGGTTGTGTTCTTTGGACGCCTCTCTCCTTGACTTGTTGGTGACAGTCTTCTCTGGTCTACCCTAATGACATCACTAAAACTTAATTACTTCTCTAAAGACACTATCTCCAAACATTAGAAATTGGATGTTAGATCTTCAATATATGAATGTGGCAGGAGGGTGGGTACAAAATTCATCCTGTAATATCAACCTATGTCAGATTTTAGCTGCATATACTTACTTTTAAGATCATAATTTGATCTTGGTATATTTTGCATTGCATGAAGTTCAGGTTGGTTTATCCTGCAGTTGAGACTGAACATTGCTGTTAGTGATAACGGGTGCCTTCTGAATCATTGAATAGCACTGGATGATTTCTTAGTCACATCAATTCCAAATCCCTTATTCTGCAGGCTCGGGTGTAGCATCTAAAGTCAAACAATTAAAAGCATATTCTAGAACTCAGGGCCACCTCCCATTCTTACTCCACTGTACAATGTTTCATTCACCTTGGAATAACAATTTCCTGAAGATGTCCTGGAGACCCAAGATTTTACAGTTTTTTTTCTGTCATCAGAAATAAAATATTGGCAGATATTATTTTCTGTTTAGCACATCTAATTGTAGTTTAGTGCTTTAAAAATATATGCAACCCATATTTAATACATGATAATTTTACATAAGGTAATTAGAAGTTATTGAGCATACTAGCAAGGGACACTGCACTCAAATATCAGTTTTTCTGTCTACTGGGAAGTTATTTCATCATTCTCAATTTCATTCCTTCACCGATGAAATTTTCCTACTAATTATATAACTGTGAGAATATATTAAACTAACAAGAAATAAGTGTCTGATCTTTGTGATCTTCACAATAAAACAAGAAGCACATTATCAAAGCAATGAAATAAACCTACCATGCAATTAAAAAAAAAGATTTCTGAATCTACGGAACTTCTTTTATCTTGCTATAATTATCTTCATGGCTTTGTAAACATAAATCCTCTATTTCAGATGAACTCCCAGATTTTAAACCTTTGTTATAATTTTGACATTTTTCAGAACCTCAAGTACAATCAATGAGTATAAAATACATTGGTTTCACCTACGAAGAGTTTAATCAGTTAAAAAGAAAGATTTATGAACAATATTTTTTTTGAAAGAAATGTTGAGTTTGATTTGTGATAATTTATTATAAAGGATAGTATGAGAAGATTAATTCTTAATTATTTAATTTGACTAACAGTATAATATGATCAGACTCCATCACTTGAATTTTTATTACTTGACAAGACTAGACAGAAGCATATCACTTTTTAAAAAAGTGACCTTTAAGAAAGCATTTACTAAGCAAATTATTAATTTGAGAGAAGTTCTTGGAACACATTTAACTTGTTCTGAAAAATAAATGGCTTGTAAAACCTCAAAATTATTTCAAAGAATTTAATATATGTATTTGAGGAGAATATGCTAACTAAAAATGTGTGATTATTCTTTTCTCAGCAGGGCATCTTCGCTTGTCCTGTGAATTTAGAGGAAATAAAAGTGTACTTCTTTTAAGATATTCTATAATTCAGGCTTCTCATTAGTGCAGTTTCTACTTTTGATAGCTTGATCTGGAAGATTTCAATCTAACTCCAATAACCATCAATTTTTATGAAGCTAATAACCTGTGAGAAGCTCAAAAGTAAAAATTTTATTCCTTTGTAGAGTCCTATAAACCTTTGAACCATTGAGTTTATGATGATAATAGCGATAATGATAATACCATAGCACACATTTACAGTGTTTATCTTTCCTGGCTTAGTGCTAAGTACTTTACTTTCCTTATTTCATTTCATCCTCATAAGTATTTGGTATGATAGCTTCTTTTATTATCTCCAAAAAAAGAAACTAAATATTAGGCAAAGAAACTAAATATTAGACTTCTAAGAACTTGCCTGACTCAAGATCATACTGCAAGTCTATAGAGGAGGAGCTTTCTCAGAAGTGGTTCCTTTTCCAAAGCCCTGATCTCCACCACACTATTGTTGGCCTACCTGACCATCACTACACCTGTATTCTATTTGTAATGCCAAGTTCTTAGCAAGCAAGGCTGTTAAAGTTGAGGCTAAAAATTAATATCACTAATCATAGAGCAAAGATACCCAGAGAGTTAAATTTCAAATGGCTGTTATAACCCACAATGAATCTGACAAGGAAGTGGTCGTCAGACATAATAGGAAAGACAGGAATTTGCATGGAGGAAACTTTTTTTTTTGTAGATGGACACAATGTCTTTATTTTATTGCTTTGTATGTGGTGCTGAGGATCGAACCCAGGGCCTCATGCATGCGAGGCAAGCACTCTACTGCTGAGCTACAATCCCAGCCCTGGAGGAAACTTTTTTATATAGAGAGGGGACATGATGTGTTAAGGTTTAGAAGTGAGAATGTGGAAATGGCCATTTTGCTCAAATCTGGGTCATGGTTTGTCTTCCATTCTTTCATCTCACATTCCTTTGTCCTTTACTGATGATTATATCTTTAATTACTTTCAAAGATTTGGAGGACAAGATAGCATGGCTGAAGCATATCTTTCTATTTCAAGATTCTATTCAGTCTTGCTGTTTGCCTCATCTTTGCTGAATCAGAGCTGGCCTTTGAGGTGTACACTCTTAGTTCCGTGTGGTCTCCTTGGTGATAGGATGCTGATGGAAGCTTTAAAATGCTGATTAATTAGACTATAACTAGGCATCTTAAGGGCTCAGAGAAGGAAGGTTGGCCCCCTAAAAAAGACAGGCACCAAAAGCTCTCTCTTCTCTTGACAACACCTTATTATGTTTATTATGGCATGTTGGTTGTTATGGTGATAGTAAGGAAGAGGAAACTGAGCAAGGGAGGGATGGTAAAAGGTCTTTCTGTGAAGGGAGGGAAGTGAAGTACAGGCCCTGGCATCTTTTGCCTGAGCTTACTCTCGTGAAATGATTTTGGCTGTCTTACCACCAATATGTGATGCTAATATATGTTCCATATACAACAAATACACCTAAGAATCTGCAAAAAGTAAAAAAAAAAGGAAAATGACATCTGTTCTTTCATCTTCCACCTGGCCAGCTTCTGCATCACTGACACGTTAGGCTTGACACATAACACACCTCTAGTATATTAGGCTTATTCTACTCTCTATTATCAGTATTTAAAGTTTTCAAAACTGTTTTTCCAGTTCTATCACTTACATATCTTTTTAAATTAAAATACAAGTACACATTTAACCATATTTGACCCTTAACATTCTTCAAGGGTAGTTCAAACATTGTTTCTACTGACTTTTACTTCAAACAGAATTAATTCAGTGAGTTTGGTCTCACACAGAGACCTAAGATTCTGAGAAATGTGTGTCCCTCCCACGTATCCATCAGTTTTGACTGAGAGACTTTGAATTGTCAGATGTCATGTGGGACCTTTCTTGGGCTTCTCTCCTTCCCCACTAACTGTGATTAAATGTTTTCTTAGACACCCTTCAGTCAGAACTGGAGGCCATAAAATGTCTTTCTAAATAATTGAGTGAAAAATACAATTACCTGTACTATCTGTGGTATTGATTTAGGATTTGGGAGGTCAGTGTGGGGGACACAGTTGTCCTAGATTCATTCTGGCCTATTTGAAACATCAAAGAATAAGAAAAAAACAACTGGTCACGTGATATTCAAACATTTTTGGTCAAAAGTTGAAAGTAAATCAGTTTATTTATCCTTTATTTTCTGAAAGTGTTCTTTTCTCATCAGTTAGGAAAGAGAAGGAAGATCAGGTCTCTTTTTGAAAAAGAAGATATGCAAAGTTGCCAAGAATTTGAAGATGTTTTGAACTGTATCTTGCCCTGAATTTTTGAGAATAATATTTGCATATATAAATATTTTTACTTTATTATTCTAAAAGTAAAGGAGGAAAAAGATAATTTTTGAGGCAGGGCAAACTAGGAATGAAAATATAACTATAAAGATTTTAAAATAATCCAAATATCTGCATCCGTCTTGATTTACTTTCATTGTTATGACAAAGGGAATGAAAAAAATAAAGAGAGATGATGTCCCCCTCTAGGACTCATACCTCTCTTTTCCAACATTCTATTATTATTATTTGTAGTAGTAGCTTTGCAAATTTCAATTCCATGTTTATTTTTCAACATATTATATAATTTAACAAATTCTTCATTGTATACTTAAGCCTTCACAAACATCTTGTTCTCAGGATTCCAGACGAAACTGGAATCACAGAGGCTCATTTTCTTGCTTTACTTCAGAACAAGACAATAATATTGTCTAGATATTTCTATTTTTACCGTATAATGAGGACACTGAATCTAAAATTGCACACAGCCCTGAGCTGTTACATTCGATTCACTTTAACCTGAATAGGAGCTTCAGGTTTTTCTGGAATCAAATTCATGCAATGCCTGTTTCAAGGCAGTACATGCTTGTTACCATCAGAATTCAGTGTTTATTTCTTGTTGTAATGAGAAAGGCCCTCCAGCTGTCCAACCAGCTGTAATTTTTCATCAAGTCTGAATAAACATTTCAAACTATAATGAATCATTGTTGAATTTGATGAAGAAAATGGAATTAGAAAAAGAATAATTTACATCTGTGCTGACCACCCATTAAAGTTTTTCAACAAATGTGGGGGAAGTAAAAAGATGTAAAGCACAAGGAAAGCTGTGATTTTCAAAATGTGGAGAATCAGTTGAAAAAGATTGGTGTTATCCTAATGTACTCCTCCTTGAAATAAAGAGGCAAAGGTTTGTCCTTGCTGGACTTGATGGTGTTCAGATTACATACTTCATGGTAAGAGAACCTACCATGAAGATGAGGTTGGATCTCCAAAAGTGGGGCATAAATTTCCAACCTAGGAGCTGAGTTCACAGGATCCATCTCTGCTCTACTTCTCAACACATTTACCCCAAGAAGATAATAAGACTTTTGTCCTGGAAGGAAGGCAACTGAAGGGAGTTGATTCCTGTATTAAAGAAGTCTGGGTCAGTACTGTGGTTTGGATATGGTTTAAACCCCCTCCACACCCCAAATTTCATGTACTGGAAGCTTGGTCCTTAGTGTGGTGATGTTTAGTGGTGAAACCTTTAAGAGGTGGGACCTAACTACCTAGTGCTAGTACTAGGTAGTTAGGTCAGGGGGCATGACTCTCAGAAGGGATTAATGCTAGTCTTCTAGAACAATTTAGTTCTAGAGAGAGTGAGTTGTTATAAAGCAAGTTCCCTGTTTTAGTCAGCTTTTTTGCTGCTGTGACCAAAGGACCTGACAAGAACAATTTTAAGGAGGAAAAGTTTATTTGGGGGCTCACTGTTTCAGAGGTTTCAGTCCATAGATGGCTAACTCTATTCCTCAGGGCCTGAGGTGATACAGAAAATCGTGGCAACAATGTATAGCAGAGAAAAGCAGTTGAGGAACAGGGCAACAGAAAGCAGAGAGAGCTTTCTATCACAGTCAAAATATAAACCCCAAAGACATGCACCCATTGACCTACCTCCTCCAGCCACGCCTTACCTGCCTATAGTCACCACTCTTGTCAGTTTTGAATATCTAAACCATAACAGCCACCTATGCTTTTGACAGCATCTACATGCTCTTTTCCACCATGTTGTGATATAACCCTCACCAGAGGCTGAGAAGATAGGTCTGCCTGATCTTGGAGTTTCAGCCTCTGTTATGGTGTGGATGTGAGGTACACCCTCAAAGCTCATATGTGAGACAATGAAAGGTTTAGAGGTGAAATGATTGGGTTATGAAAGCCTTAACCCAACCAGTGAATTAGTCCCCTGGCAGGAATTAACCGAGTGATGACTGAAGGCAGGTAGGGTGTGGCTGGAGGAGGTAGGTCATTGGGGGCCTGCCTTTGGAGTAGAAATTTTGAATCTAGTGAGTACAGTCTGTCTGTCTGTCTGTCTCTCCCCTTCCTGATCATTTCCTGATCCACTTTCCTTCACCAACACTCTTCCATCATGATGTTCTGCCTTACTCTGAGCCCCAAGGAATGATGTTGGCTGCGTTTGGACAGAGACTTCTGAAACTGAGTTTGCAAATAAATTTTTCTTTCCCTAATTATTCTTATCAGGTCTTTTGGTCACAGTAGTAAAAAAGCTGACTAAAACAGCCTCCAAAACTGCAAGCCAAATAAATCTCTTCATAAATTACACAACTTCAGTTATTTTGTGATAGCAATAGAAAATGGACCAATACAATGAGCATCCTTTCTAACCTGGACTCAGGAGTACTCCAGAGTACTCTTTTGTAAAGCACCAGTAAAATTCACTTCTCCTACATGTTTTGAAGAATCCTCTGTATCCATCCTTTACTGCCTGGAAACTTATTTGAGGCTAGCCTGCCTGAGTCTTCTGCTGTTACTTTTTTTACTCCCTGTAATCACGTGATGCATTTTTCTTAATAATGACAGTCTGCATTTGAGCCAAAATGATTCAAGATTTATAACTTCAGCGTTTGAGCTTTCCACATTTTCAAAGTTCTGGTCTTAGTACCAGAAAATGTCTTTCTTTGTTTAAAATGGTATATTTGTCTTATGGTTAAATTTTTTGAAAGATCAAAGATCCTCAGTATGGTGAATGATGGCATGGGTAAATGGGCCTCCACAAGAAAGGGAGAGAGGCTGGGCATGGTGGCACAAGCCTGTAATCCCAGCAGGCTGAGACAGGAGAATTGCGAATTCAAAGCCAGCCTTAGCAACGGCGAGGTGCTACGCAACTCAGTGAGACCCTATCTCTACATAAAACACACAAAAATAGGGCTGGAGAGGTGGCTCAGTGGTTGAGTGCTCCTGAGTTCAATCTCCAGTACCAAAAAAAAAAAGGGAGAGAGGAAAACAAGCAAATTTAAGTGGTAAGCATAGGCAGTGTTACTACCTGGAACAAGGCATGACCCTAGGTCCAACACATCTTCTAAGTGAAGTTTCCTTGCAGCTTCTGTGTCCTTTTAGAGAAGACAATTATCCTTAGTTTTATACTCATTAGTTGAACTTTTTAAACCACTTTAAATATCAGTGGGCAAGTCTTAACACTAACAGAAATGTTCTAAATTGGTTATTTAAATAAATTTTTCACTTTCACAGACTGGAAATCTTTCAGTGGATTTCACTTTCAGAAGAACTTTAGAGCATTCTAGTATATATATATGTATATATATACATATATACATGCATATATATATATTATTAAAGTAAGACAGGTGGTAAAGAACTTAATGTTTTAAAAATGACATGTTATAAATCATTGGAAAAACAGATGGCTTGTGCATATCAAATTTGTGCTTGAAAACATCTTCACATTGCCAGAAGATTCCTGCTAAAATGCAGAAGAGAAAAAAAAGATGCAAAACATTGATGGTGAATGCTTAAAAATGACTAGCTTTTTGACAAAAAAGCCAACCTGGTAACTGTAACTTTGCCTCTTTAGTAGGCAACATTACTGACCTTAGATGATTGAAAAAGTCCCTTGGGTAATCATTTCTAACTAAAAAGAAATCATATTATTTTAAAAGATATGGACATTTACATAAGGAGCTGTTTCTGTTTAAAAAGTGAGTGCCTTCTTTTTATATAATGATGTTAGACTTTTGAAAATGATTTGATTCTTATGTCTGAGGGTATTGTTGTTTTAGTTAGCTTTGCACTGCTGTGGCCAAAAGACCCAACAAGAACAATATAGAGGAGAAAAAAAATTATTTTGGCTCATGGTTTCAGAGGTTCAGTCCATGATTGGCCAACTCCATTGCTCTGGGCCTGAGGTGAGGCAGAACATCATGGTGGAAGGGTGTGGAGGAGGTAAGCAGCTAGACATGGCAACTAAGAAGCAGAGAGAGACATCTCTGCTCACTGAGGACCAAATATAAACCCCAAAGGCACATCCCCAGTGACCTACTTCCTCTAGCCATACCCTACCTGCCTACAGTTACCACTCAGTTAATCCATATCAGTGGATGAATCAGTGAATGATTAGGTTCTACCTTTTATAATCTAATAATTGCATCTATGAACATGTTTACATTTTCTTACACATGAGATCTGGAGGACCTCTCTTGTCTGAACCATAATCATCATGATCACAAACTATGAGATGAAAAGTGATGGGAAATATGTCCTCAATGGCCCTAACAGGAGAGAATACCAGGTTGACCTTTCAAGTGTTTACCTTAAACATTTCTTTATATAATGCAAAATAATTCTGTTTCAGGACACTTTCTGGCATCCCACTTTATGTATCCCCTTTGAAAAATTATGTCTGTACCATGGAGCCCGATGGTAGGCACTAGCTGTGCTTGTCCCTGTAGGGCAGAAGGATTTTATAAAGGGTTCAGGAAACCTACATAAGTTAGTTTCTAAGGACAAAAGACTCTATGTATATGAGCTTTAGATCTGGTATTTCCATCTTTGAAGGTAGAGTGATCTATTTCTGTGTTTATTCTAATATGGAATACAGAGAAAATGATCAGTAAGTGATTTTTTAATGAATGAAGGAACAAATTCAGAACATAGCATATGTCCATCTACAGAATCCAGCATCCATCATACCTAGAAATGATATAACACATTGTTTTTGCTCTATGTAAGAAAAAAGCAAAAGAGTATTAGAGGAAAGATAAGCTAAGAATTTTTTTTCTCTTATGTGACTTCATAGTACACTTCCAGTTAGTGGATATTATTTTTTCTGGAGTAATATTGGGGGAACCAGATTACATAGAGCCGGAGGCTGAAAAGTTTATACTTGATGCAACGGACCCCCAAAAACCCTGAAAGGATTCCAAACATCAAAGACACTCGATAAGAACAGTTGTGTATGGAGCAGTTAAGGCTGGGAAAATGCTGGGAAGCAGGGAGACTAGGTAGGAGTTTACTGAGACTTGTCCAAGTATTACAAGAATGAGAACTGTAGCCAATTTGTGGTTTTATTTTATCTTTTAATACATTTTTAGTTGTATATGGACACAATACCTTTATTTTATAATTTATTTTTATGTGGTGCTGAGGATCGAACCCAGTTCCTCACACTTGCTAGGCGAGTGCTCCACCACTGAGCCACAACCCCAGTCCCTAATTTGTGGTATTAGGTGGTATCAGTGGAATTGAACAAGAAATGAGTGGTATCAGTTTGTTTTTCATTGCTATAACAAAATACCCTAGTCATGCTAACTTTATAAAGAAAGTTTATTCAGTTAATAGTTTTGAAAGTTAAATCCAAATAGTATGGCACAGGCTCTGAGAAGGGCCCTTCTGTGTTGCCTCATGCCCCTCATGGCAGATGACAATGGGGAAAGTGCATGTCGGAGAAATAGATCACATCACCAAATAGTAAGACAACAATTGGGATCTCACAATCCTTTCCCTTCTGAGGTTATGCACCCTAATTGATCTAAGGGTCCCCCAGTAGTGATTACCTCTTACAAGCCAAGCTGCACACCACCTCTCAATACTCGCATCCTGGGGACCAAGCTTCTAATACTTGAACTTTGAGGGGACAAACAATATCAAATATAGTATGGCTCTAAGAGACATTTTGAAAAATTGTTAAAACCCTTGAAAACCTCCAATTTTTTTTAAACTTCTTTCTGTTCATGCGTTATCATGCCAATATAAGGGGCACTAAGGAGTAAATTGAACTGTATGATAGGACATAGTAATGAAGACTGAATGTCAAGTAATTAAGTCTACAATGCTACGGGGTGGTGGTGAGGGACGAATATTTAGTTATATTTTAAAAAGTATTTCCAATATACCAGTGAAGAGGAAAATGCTGACATCTTTGAGAAGCTTTAAGCATGGTCATAAATTAAACACCAGTTCCACATGTACCTACAGAGTCTTCAAGCCTTCCCAGACAGAATTTCTCGATTCTTCCTCTGAGTTCCATCAACACCGCCACAAAATGTATCATTGTATTTATCACTTTATATGATTATTAGTTCACTTCCATTATAATTTATTGAAAGTAGAAACTAATTCTGGTATTTTAAAAAATTGAAGTATCATCTTGTACATTAAAATGCAGCAGCTATAAGTGTGCAACTCAATTATTTTCTACATATGTATGCACCATGTAAGCATTGCTTATATCTAGATACTGAGCCTCTCAATCATCCCAGAAAGTTCTTTTTAGTCAATAGTCAGCACATGGCCCCTACTCCAGGTAGCCACCACCCTAACTTCTATTGCATAGATGGATTTTGTCTGTTCTTGAATTTCATTTAAGTGGAATCATTCAGAATGTGTACTTTTGTGCCACATACTATGTTTGAGGTTTGTCTCTGTCACTGTGTGTATCAGTTTGTTGTTCTGTGTACTGTTATTTAGTATTGCATTGAATGAATACATCATTTTACTGTTGATAAAAATTTGAGTTGTTTCCAGTTTTGATGTATTGTGCATAAAGCTGATATTAACATGGTTGTGTTTGTCCTTCTGGAAATACATGCACTCATATCTTTTGGTTTTGTCTCTAGGGTTGAAATTGCTGTGTCATAGGTTAAGCATGTTTCCCTTTATTAGAAACTGCTGAATGGTTTTCCTGAGTGGTAGCATTTTACCCTGTCACTGTTAAAGAATGATGCAGTGGCTTCACATGTGCACCAGTACTTGGTATGACCCGTCTTCTAATTTTAGTCACTTGGATTGACATATAATGTAGTTTTAATTTGTAATTTTCTGGTAAGGAATGATGTAAAATACCTATTCACTGCTCATTGGCCATTTAAATATCTTTTGCAAAGCGTCTCTTCAAGTGTTTTGTACATTTAAAAAATTAGATTATCTGTCTTTTCATGTTAGTTAATCATTTTACTATTGAACGCTTAATGTTCAGCATAATGACTGGCAATGAGCAAATATTGTTGAATAAGACAATGAGATAAATAAGACTGGCTTTATTTGTAAATTTTTCTTTTGTCACTGGCCACAGGAAATGGGTTGTGGAAGTAATTAGCTTTTATGCTACATATAAATTTATTGACTTTTGAAAATATCAAGACATAAATTCTAAACACAGCTGGTTGTATTTGTGATGGAAGCACTTGTGATTTTGTTAAATTTTAGCTCATTCGTGCATTTAAAGCACTTATCATCATAGTGTCTGGAAGCCCAGAAAGATTTCAGGCCAGAATACAAATTGTAACATTACCTTCTGTTCTTCTTTTCAATGTGTTAAAAAATAGATTAGAATAATGTCCAAAATGTAGAATTTATTCTACTAGTTAAATTTTATATTTGATTTCTAGACAAGAAATATGCTTTCTAGTCCCTTTATAAATGAGTTTTTAAAAACATGAAAATATTTTTAAGTCCAGATTTAATATTATTTTAATGACTGTTTTGCTAATTATAAAAGTAATAGCCACGGGGCTGGGGTTGTGGCGCAGTGGTGGCGTGCTCGCCTAGCATGCATGAGGCACTGGGTTCGATCCTCAGCACCACGTAAAAATAAAATAAAGATATTCTGTCTGCCTACAACTAAAAAATAAATTAAAAAAAAAAGTAATAGCCACTCAGTTTTGAATATTTAGAAGATCTGGCAATGTATAGAAAGAAAAGTAGTTTTAATTTAACCACTTCCAGATCACCACTGGGACTACTTGGCCTTATTTCTGTGTTTTGCACACATGCTTCTGTGTGTGTATACAAATACATAAATATATGAGTGTGACCTATGTATCTGTACGTTTATTTTTGTAGTTCAAACTCAGTTTTCCCCTATGGTAGACTGGAGGACTATTTGTTTATAGAGAAAAATTGCTTGTTTTTTTTCAGTTATCTTTTGTATAGCAATTTGCTTTTTGTAGCAAACCTGAATATATGCACTTATTAGTCCTTTGCCAGTATCTATGCTTCTTCAGGATGGCAACTGTGCCCATATTTTGTGCCCTCTACCACATGACATCACCGCTTGTGTGATGTATACACATCGTACCATGTGTTTCCAACTCACCAAGTGTTGGTTTATTAACAAGCCTTAAGACAGCTGCTGACTTCATTAGAGTCTTCCTCATTTTGAGGAGGAGGCCAGTTTTGGGTATTCTAAGAAACTCATGGACTGTGTTATGTGATTCCAAGTAGTTGTGAGAAATTCATGGTTTTCTTCTTCTGAGGCTTCATGGATTCAAGAACTCAAAAGGATCCTAAAAGATTTTCCATTTAAGTCTGTGCATTCAGGCAGGAGAATTGCTGAATTCTAGGATAGCCATGAGTTCTCTTTGAAGCTTTAGAAAGACAGAGACTTTTGAAGTATTTTATCAAATGCAGTCTCCTCGAAACATTATAGTTTGGATAGATGTAATCAGTAATTTAGTTTTGTTTGAAATAGCTCAACTTCAACTTTAGCTTTGCTAACCTTGAAACAGATAATCATGTTGTACATTTTAAGTAGTATGAGAGGAAATGTTAGAAGAAAGTATTTTGATGAATTTACAAAGTAAAATATTTATTCTCTATGTCTTGAGTATATAAAATTATAGCCCTGTGCATAACTATGACATGTAGTTTTAAAATATGAAAATTAAATGTGATTTTACAAAATCATACTTACAGAGAAATAAACCCATAGGAAAGAAATAAGTATAAAAATAGTGATCTCTGCAATGAGTATATTTTTGCTTTGACATTTTTACTATGAATAAATACTTTATGTATCATGTACCTTCAAAAGCACCTCTTTTTTTTGTGGTGCTAGTGATTGAACTCAGGGCCTTGTGCAGGTGAGGCAAGCACTCTACCAACTGAGCTTTAGCCCCAGCCCTCAAAAGCACCTTTGAAAACATATTTAGAACAAAATGAAGCTTATGTGAATAACTTGTGGAATTTCACATAGATTTATGGTTTTTTAAAAATTCAAAATGTTCAAACCAAATAAAAATGCATCCTGACCCCAAATTTTCTGCTCAGGCCGAGAATGGTGCCAGGTATTGAAAAGAATGCCTCTTCCTTTATAATTGTCTTCCAAGAGTTTTCTTTGAAACATGGATCTGCTCAAATCCTTTTGTAGAGCATGGTGGCTCTGGAAGATGGGCATATAACCTGACCCATTCTATGACTTTCTAGGCATCATAATGTTCAGGCTGTGGAATTTTGAGGCAGCAGTGCTAATGAGCAGCCAAACCCACACACACTGGGTATAAGGATTGCTTAGCCTGTGCATTGCAACTGATCCCTTACAGGGAAAAGGGTTCTCTGCTAATTGTCCCCATAAGGTGGTGGGTCCTTAGTAGGAAGAATTAGCTTCTCAGTACAATCAGAGTGCATCAACTGCATATTTTACAATTAATTATTGGTTTAGTAATTAGGCAAATATTTATTCAATACCAAATGTGCTGCTGTAAATGAAGGTGCCTGTAAATTTAGTTCTTCCTACATCTGAAATATCAATTTAATTTAGTCTAAGAAAATTCCCAAATTGAGTGAACTTAATGAATTTAAACTCTTGAGCAGTTCCACATCAAAGTACTTAATGTGATTTAAATGACATCATATAATCTAATCCATTTATTTCATACTGAGAGTAGAATATTAAAATACTAAGAAGATGAAATATTTATGTGGTTTATTCTTTCTTTCAAATGCATCCTTTAAAAATATAGTAGACACATTCTACTATTAATTCCCAATGTTCCCTCTCCTGTTATATATCAGGTCTGTAGCTCTCTGCTTAGGAGACCTTGTTGGCCCCTTGTGTCTTTGAAATTGCCAATTAGCAGCCCTGCCCAAATTGAGCTTGTTTCCAGACACAAAAGATGAACATTATTTAAAAACAGGAAACTCATTTTTTTCTAAGATTGGACTAAAAATATGTAAGTAGGACTGTTGGAAGCAAAAGATGGTTTAGAGATTATTTAAATTATTCTAAACCTGAGGACCATTGCAAATTTTACATGCACTTCAATACCTGCCCTCTGAGTATAAACACCCAGGAGACTGGAGGTGATGTTTTGCTTTGGTACAAAGTGCTTTGGGACTCTCTGACATCATTAAGTCAAATTTTTAGTCCAGACACTTTGTTCAGACCTAAACTCTGAATGACACTTACTGAGTTGATAAAGAGGGAAGTACAATATCTGCCAGCTGTTCATAGTGCCATTTAAATGTCAAAGTGTTCAACATGGGTTTCTATTTCCAGGAAATTAAATATGCAAATATCTGATTATATGTTATACAAGGATATGTAATATATTATATAAATATAAACATATTTGAAAGCTGATATATGTATATCATATCTCAAAGTTTGGTTTCAATGAAGATTTTATGTTTTCTCCTCCTTACACATTGTGCCCTAGTTAATGTTAGTTAATGTCTCAAGTCTGGAGCATGTCTTTTTTCTTTTTTCTTCTTTTGGTACCAGGAATTGAACCCAGGGGTGCTTAACCACTGAGCCACATCTCCAGCCTCCCACACTTTTTTTTTTTTGAGACAGATTCGTGCTAAGTTGCTTAGGGCCTTACTAAGTTGTTAATGTTGGCTTTGAACTTTTGATTCTTCTGCCTCAGTCTCCAGTCTTAGGTATTACAGGCATGTACCACCACATGCAGATCTTTTTTGTTGTTGTTTAAGAATCATGTATATTCTTTTCTTCCACATATTCCCTCTTATTTCAAGTTACCACCTTCTACCCTTTATTTCCAAAAAACTTTTACTTTCCCCTTTATAATCTTTGAGTATGAACCTACACAAAAGTTGTCTCAAAAAATAATACTGGGCCAAATTTATAAAATGATATATGAATCTAGATAAATTTATTTAGAAACAAGTATTGGGTATCAAATCTTGTGAGGATAAGATCTAGCCACCGCCTTTAAGGGACATGTATTCTAATAGTAGAAACAATAACAATGTCATTGTATGTTGCAACCTTATCTTGTGTCAGTAATGATGTTAAGTACTTTACATACGTAATCTTCTAGAATAAATTTAGTTATTCCCATATTTCAGATGAAGAAATCAAGATCCATAGAGGGTTAAAAACTATCTTTAGATCACACTAGTTAAATAGGATACAGACAGGACAGAGGTTTGGATTGAATCTGTCTAATTCAAAGCTGACTTACATAACTTTGCCAGGCACTGGATGATTTTCTGTTCAGTGTATAGAAGAAGGAGGTTAAGAAAAAGCTGGGAGCAGTGGTGCATGCCTGTAATACCAGCAGCTTGGGAAGCTGAGGCAGGAGGATAGTGAGTTCAAAGCCAGCCTAAGCAAAAGCGATGTGCTAAGCAACTCAGTGAGACCCTGTCTCTAAATAAAATACAAAATAGGGCAGAGGAAGTGGCTTAGTGGTCGAGTGCCCCTGAGTTCAATCCCTGGTATGGAAGGAAGGAAGGAAGGAAGGAAGGAAGGCAGGCAGGAAGGAAGGAAGGAAGGAAGGAAGGAAGGAAGGAAGGAAGGAAGGAAGGAAGTTAGTTCTGTGGAAAAGGTGAGCAGTTGTTTAAGTGGTGGGTAGACAATGTGGGAGCTCTTGGGAGAAAATTCATATCCTATGCCAATCTGTGCAGGTGGTTACTTTTGTGTCTGTACTGTTTATAAAGTATCCACATTTGCCAGTATGTGCAGAGCAAAACTTGCTCTATTAACTGAGCCTCTGTTTGGCCTTATATGCTCAGTGGATTTAGCCCGTGTTATTCTACTGACTTAAACCTTTTCAGAAAATGTTGCCATCCATTTCAATTAGAAAATCTTATAATTTGTCAGAAACTTTATAGCTTACTTATTTTCATGAATATTATCTTATTTTGTTCCTAACAAATTAGAATGGGCATTATTATCCTTATTTTATTAGTAAAGAAACTGAAGCTCAGAAAGATTTTGTAAAAATAATATTATGCCATGTATTCCTTCACATCTTTCTTTTCCACTTAATAATGTATGTTTTGCATAATTTTATATGATATTTATTTATTTATTTATTGTACTGGGGATTGAATTCAGGAGTACTTGTTATGGTTTGGATATGCGGTGGCCTCCAAATGCTCATGTGTGAGACAATGTAAGAAGGTTTAGAAGATAAATGATTGAGTTATGAGAGTCTTAACCCAATCAGTGAATTAATCCCCATGATAAGGATCAACTGAGTGGGAATTGAAGGCAGGTAGGGTCATTGGAGGTGTACTTTTGGAATATGTATTTTATATCTGGCCAGTAGAGTCTCTCTCTCTGCTTTATGGTGCCATGTTCCAAGCTGCTTTCTTCCACCACACTCTTCTGCCATGATGTTCTGCCTCACCTCAAGCCCCAAGGAATGGATCCAGCCTTCTATGGACTGAGACCTCTGAAACTGTGAGCCTCCAAATAAACTTTTGTTCCTTAAAATTGTTCTTGTCTGGTATTTTGGTCACAGCAGTGAAAAAAACTGCTTTACACAGTACTTTACCACAATCTATCCAGCCCTTTATTTTTTGCTTTGAGATGATCTTACTAAGTTGGCCAGATTGGCCTCAAACTTGCAGTCTTCCTGCCTCGGCCTCCTGAGTGGCTGGGATTAAAGGCATGTACCATGTGCCCAGCTTCTTAATATAATTTCTTACACAATGATTTTAAATAGCTCTATACATTTCCTCATTAAAATAGGACATAGTTGCCTTAGGCAGTATTCTGCTGTTCAATATTTAATCTGATGGTTCCTATATTGTCAGTGGTGTGGGAAAAGGCTTCTTCTACAATATATGTGCTGTGGGTAGGAATATGAATTTGACAATATCAATTACTATTAAAAGTACTCAGATTTTTCGAGTAAATGACTCACTTTAAGGAGTTTATCCATTAGAAATAATCACACACATATAACAGCAGCATTGTTTATATTTGAATAAATATTAGGAACAACTTCAACATTCAGAAATTAGAAATTAGTTCAACCATGGCACATTTATATAATGGAATACTCTACAACTATGAAAAAGACCAAAATGTGCTACCTTAAAAAGCTATCCAAAATATATTTTGGGTAAAAAACATTGGCAGAATATTCTAAACTTATATTTTATGTATATTAATATATATTTATATATTCATCAAACATGTCTGGAATAATATAAACCAAATCATGAAAATTAATCTTTGGAAAGTTTTAGGGGTCGGTACACATACATGTTGGGCAAGGAGTTGGAGAGATCTTCCATTTTATGTAGTTTTTCTTTGTCTTAACTTTAATATTACTTTTAAAAAAAGAAACATTCTGTGGGGAAAAAAATAAATGAGTGTCCCAGTTTGGTATAGACATACTCTGCTTGGCTTCTGGCTGCTTGCTATAGCTTGGCCCAAGTTTTAGTCATGTTGTACAATCCCATTATACTACCGGCTTTTTGCTTGGTGGAGCTGCCTGCTTTGGGGTACCTCCTACTCCCCTCAAACAACTTCTTTTTTGGGGGGTTCCAGGGGTTGAACTCGGGGACACTTGACCACTGAGCCACATCCCCAGCCCTATTTTGTCTCAGGGTCTCGCTGAGTTGCTCAGCACTGTGCTGTTGCTGAAGCTGGCTTTGAATTCACGATCCTCCTGCCTCAGCCTCCTGAGTTGCTGGGATCACAGGTGTGCACCACTGCACCCGGTTTCTCAAGCAACTTCTTTTCCATTACTGTGAGCAAGCCAGACTGAAACAGTACTCCCAATCTCTTCCATATCATAGCCTGTTTTCCCTTTCCAACCAAGGAGTGCTCTGTGGGCTTGTTTTCCACCTAATTTTCTGAGGGATCACACTGCTTCCTGAGTATGATGTTTCATACCCTGACTATGCTGTTCTTCAATCTGGATCTGTCTACACTGTATTTAGCAAATATCTCCTGAAAGTTCTGGTAGTTTAACGGCTCATTTCTAGTGCTGATGTGCAATTTGTCCCTATTTTTACATTTTCCAATTTGTTTTGATCTGGATCAAAAAGGGGAGACCTGTTTCTACTCATATATCTCTTTTTACTTGAAATACACAGAGCTCCTCAGCAATGCAACTTGGGTCTGGAGGGTGGTTAGGCAGAGAGAATAGCTGAAGTGAAGGCTCAGGGATTCGAAAGACAGGTGCATCAAGGGAACTGCAGGAATCAGGTGCTTTAGTCAGTTTTTTCACTGCTGTGACCAAAAGATCAGACCAGAAAAATTTAAGGAGGAACAGTTTATTTGAGGGCTCATGGTTTCAGAGGTGTCAGTCCATAGAAGGCTAGATCTATTCCCTGGGGCTTGAGGTGAGGCAGAACATCATGGCAGAAGGGTGTGGTGAAGGAAAGCAGCTGGGTACATGGCACTGTGAAGCATGGAGAGAGAGATTCCACTCACCAGATACAAAATATATACCCCAAAGGCATACCTCCAATAACCCACCTACCCCAGCCACATCCTACCTGTCTTCAGTTACGACTCAGTTAATTCTTTTCAGGGGATTAATTCACTGATTGGGTTAAGACTCTCATAACCCAATCATTTCACCTCTAAGCATTCTTGTGTTGTCTCACACATGAGCTTTTAGGGGATACTTCATATCTAAATCATAACATCAGGTATGGCTTAAAGGAGGTGTTACCTTCTCTTCATGTACCCTTAAGCCATTTTATGTCTTTCCACTACACACACACAGCCACCTTGTGCCTGTGTACACTTGTGCCCCAATTAATTATGGAGTTGCCTCAATTCCTCTCAGCAGAGTCCTTCTCCAGCTGCCATCCTATGTGGATATGTAAAAGGAATCTCATTTTCCATTGCAACTGTAAAGTCTTTCCTGAGTTCCCAGGTAGAGTTGGCCATCATTGTGGCACTGTCTATGGCAGACATGTCAATAACATGTCGGTAACATTTTAATTTATTCAGTAATTAAATATTTTCACTAATCTTCCCATTCATTCCTGGCAGGTAAATGTCTGTCCAAGATGAAAATTACTTGATATTCTGACATAAAAACATCACTATATGATGGAGAAGGAGGTTTAGGACTGAAGACTCATTTCAATTGAGGAGACAGATACAAAGCCACTTTTTTCAGCAGACACAATGATTTATTTCTTGTTCCCCACATGTTCTAACTCCTTGGTTGGAAAGGCTAATGCTGACTATGAGATGTGAGGGACTGGGAGAAACACTTCAGTATGGCTTGCTCACAGTGTTGCAAAAGAAGATATTTGAGGGGTTTGGGGGCACCCTAAAGCAGGCAGCTTTACTGAGGGTATTGAATTTATTCACAATGCTTATTTACTGATAAGATCACTTTGACCAATGACATGGAAAACTAGAACATGTAAAATAGATGTTTTAATATTAATAGTTGGGAATTAAAAATGTTTATAAATTTATTTCTATTTCTGAAGCAATTAAGATATGCATCTAGTTTTATGAGTCCTCCTTTTCTCTTGAATGAACAGAATCCTCATCTAATCCTCTCTAACATTTTTCCCAATGTTCCTAGAGGACTTTTTCTCTGGGAATGTCCTGCTCTGGGTATTTCCCTCCATTCCACTTGGCAGTCTAAATTATGGGCTGAATTGAAGAAGGTTCTTTGTGAACTCTTCAATACTATTTCAAGTTCTCAGTTCTGTTTTCAATTAGCAAGATAATAATGATCATCATTAGATGTTTCCAGTAGTATTTAAATTTAATTCCTTGTAATAAAATGCCTTAAGCAATATTCAAATTAATAAAGAGAAAACAATATTTTCCTATAATTTTATGTCTTTAAAATCTATTTTCTAAACCAGATAAAATCTAAATGAAGGCAGAAAAGTGTCCACTCACAATCTATTCTGCAACATATTAACCTGTTTTCATTTCTATTATGATTAAGTTCTTGTTTTTGTATAAAAGAAATCTTTACAAATTATACTGTATTATAGAAAAACAATGTTTATTTTTATCACATTAGGGATTACAGTTTACATTTCATGACCAAGATGCAAATCGTTGTGAATATCATTTTCTATCATGGTCTCATGTTTTTCATACTCACATTTCTTGGATTTTCTCCAAGCTCTTTTCCTGGTGTGTTCTCTTGAATTTACATGTCACATGGCCTCCTAACTCATGAAAATACTCCTTCATTAATTCCATAAAGTAAAAAGGTAAGAGAGCACTCAATTTGGAATCTCTTGGCTTTTTGGATAGTCAAAGTTGGTTGGAATGCCTTCTTTTTGGACACAGTAACTTGATATTTAGTAATTTTTTTTTTTTTTTGGTTCCAGGGATTGAACCCAGGGATGCTTAACCACCAAGCCACATCCCCACATCCCCAGCCCCTTTTTATTTTTTATTTTGAGACAGGGTCTTGCTAAGTTACCTAGGGCCTTTGCTGAGTTGCTGAAGCTAACTTCGAAGTTGCAATCCTCCTGGTTCGGCTTCCCAATCCACTAGGATTATAGGTGTGCACCATTGCACCTCACTGAATTTTATTTTTGAAACAGGTTGTTGATACTCTTGAAAACCTAAAGTATTAAATTATGAATACATTGAAATGTTTTAGGCTATTAGCACAGCTGATCCATGTTATCTAAGAATGAAAGGAAAAAAATAATAGGCTCGTGACCAGCTACAAAACTCAGTTACTGAGGCCAGGATGCCTCAGTGAAGGGCACATTCATCCAATCTTTCATGACTGCAAGAAGTGGCCATGGAGAAGTGTGGGGCCAAGATGTTTGTTTCTCTAAAATATAATGGCCTTGGAAGCAGGACAAGAGTCACTACTTTCTTTAAGATGACTTTAAATGCTGTTCAAATGCTATAAATCTTACCAGATTTGTGTTACAGAGTAACTTATGAAAGGCTGTTTTTAGCTTGAAGATTAAAATTTAAATTCATTTTCTGTACTATCTAGGCTTTAGATTTTCCCCCATGGATGTCAAATTCTTGAATTTATGAGATAAGCAATAGCAATATGCAAAATCAAGTGCTTATAGTATGATAGGTACTTGTCTAAGGAATTTTTACTTAATATGCTTTATCCTCCTGTGAATGAGGCACTGTTATTGTTCCCACTTTTAAAACTACATGACTGTTGAACTGAAGAGTCAGATAACTCTTCCTGCTTAAGTGGAGGATCTGGGAGGATGGATCAAGAGATCTTCCTCAAGAACCTGCATATCTACCCACTGGCCAAGTAGACTCTCAGCTGCAATAGGTCACTAAGAAAGCTGCATGTTGAAAAGTCTGTAAGTACTTGTTATGAGAAACTTGGATACATAAACAAGAAATGGACATTGAGCCTGGCATGGTGGCACATTCCTGTAATCTCAGCTACTCTAGAGCTAAGGCAGGAGGATGGCAAGTTCAAGGCTACTCTCAGCAAGTTAGCCAGACCTTGTCTCAAAATGAAAAATAAAAATGACTGGAAATGTAGCTCAGTGGCAGAGTTCCCCTGAGTTCAATTCCCAGTTTAAAAAAAAAAAGAAAAGAAAAGAAGAAGAAAACAGAGAATGAAATGGACATTGATATTATTATCTAATGTCTATTAATTTAGAATGCTTCAAAAGGTGTTTAGCTTCCAAATTAGGCATTTTTGAAATACAGCAAAATATTCTCTATTTTAAATATAGCAAAATCTTACATAGGGTGAAAATGAACTTCTTCAGTGCTGTACCTCTACAAAATGGGATGCACTGTGTGTCATTAATGCTGCCTTCAGGAGTTTGGGCAGAAGCCTTTTCAGGCTGTATTTCAACATCAAGTTCCAGATTATGCCCTAGATCTCCTCACACAGTAGCACAACCTAGACTCTCTTCTTTGTCTTCCCTTTTCAACATAAATCATTTTACTTTAAGTTTTCCTCCAATTAACCATCATGAGATAATGCACATCCTCATTATCATACTATGCACTGACACCTTTGCTTTGGCAAGCTGACTGGAGCTTAGTCCAAGAAGAGCTCATTAGGATATTTAGGGTGAATTTAAATTCCAGACTCCTTAACAAATTTCAGCTTCTGAGGTGGTTGTATAAAGAAATAAAGACAAGGCAGGGAACACAGTAATTGAATGTGAAGAAGAAAAATAATCCATTCTAAGATTCTGACCAGTACCCAATAGGCTGCTGTCTTCTGATCTGTGCATCTTCTTTCTCTGCACTTGGCAACAGCTGGGAGGAAGGAGCCTTGCTTTAAATGGAGAGTTGGCTTCCTTCTGATTCAGTGTTTGGATTCCTTGAACTAATCAGAGCTGCCAATCAAAGCTATACTCCTATTTAGTTACAGGATCACCTCACTTCTTTATGCCCTTTAACCATGGTAACACAAGTTCTCTCTACTTAAAGCATTTTGGAGTTGGCCTGAGCATCCTGTGCTGTTTGCTTGAAATTCAGCAGGGGTGGTAGAAACAAGTCCAAGCCTTGTGCTGCTGCATTCTAGGGCTTGCTTATTTTATTAATTTGTTTAGCTTTTATTTTCAAAATATCAGGTGCAAAATAGAACAAATTATTTAAGACTCTGAATTTAGTTTCTTCTTGGTTTAATAACTCAAATGGTTCTGAATCAAGCAGAATCAAGCAGGAATCTTTGAAAAGAATCAGTTTGATTCTGCTAGTAAAAAGAACAGAAAAATAGAAGAAAGAAAAAAAATCTTTCTCCTGTAAATGAGAGGGGCTCTATGAATGGAAGAGTGAAAATGTAAGCTGTACCAAGGAGGTAGAAGCCAGTTGGCAGACTGAAAATTGGATGAGAACAAGAGAGATGTTCATGAATGTGCTGATTCTTTGGCTTCTGTATTGCTCTTGAGTTGTTTTTTGTTACTATTGGCTAAAATTTTTAACCCAAATTATAAATAAGATGAAAAGCTACAAAATCTTAAGCATGTACTTCATGACCTACCTTTGCTGGTAGGAGTATGTTGAAAACACTTCAATGCTGAGATTTGTTCGAGGTTGAGCAGAGCATGGCCTCGAGGGGTAGAAGAGCTACTGTTCCACTGGGACATTTCTCAGGCCAGAGCCCCATACTCAGAGAGGAAGGGTGTATTCTAAGGGTAGAGAGTGTTACGAGTGTCACTACAGGACATCATTCTGTCAGAGTAGGAGAAGGCAAGCATCTCTGTGCCCATTGTTATCTTGAACTTGGGGAGCTGACCCCATGAATATTGGAGTGATTCAGGAAGAGCCTCTGGGACACAAATACTGGTAGGGAGATGATGTATCTGCTAGGTCTCTTTTCCTTGTCTTATTCCTAGTTCTTTAAGAGGCTCAAAAGGAATCAGAAGTAATATATACCAGCAGTATCCACTAGAAAAGGATGCTAGAGGTCATTTTTTTTCTTTAGACGCTATGTTTTTTGGCTTCTGATGCAGCTCTGGGATGCTAATAGGGAGTCTAATAATGAACCCAACAGAATTTACCTCCAGCAGGATAGAATCTAAGGCAGAACATGGTTGTATCAATGGAAATTAAATTATTTTTATTTTATGCTTTTAAGTTGTGGACTCAGTTTCTTATCAGCTGTATAGTTTTGCCTAATATTGGCCTCAGTGCAAACATTAACAATGAATCCACTCCTGTTTTCTGTGAATATAATGTACTTCAAGCATGTTCCTCTTTAGGAAGGGTGCCTTTTCTCCTTGGTAACCCAACATCTGCTTTTTTATCCCTTCTCTTATAGAATCTAGCAGAGAGAGTGAATAAGATTCCATGTTTCCCTGAATAGATGGAAGTACTCCTACTTACCATTTCTTTAATTCTGGTTTAAAAGGATTGGGTGTTGATACACATAATGATAGTTTATTTGATAAGGTTGAACTTCAGTGCATTTGGTCCTAAGTTTTAGAAATCTAGGTAGCTTGTATATAAAGAACTCAATTTATACAGGCAACTGACATGTTTTCCATGAATGGAAGACTGAAATTTAAAGAAAAAATTCTGAGGTTATATGATATCAAAGCCAGATTTTCTCTTCTTTGTGTTAATTCTCAGATAAAAGGCCTAGGGTATGAAAGAATAAAGTCTTCAATCCGTGATGATAATTCAGGGGTCTTTTTTTGAAAGAAAGTTCTATGAGGTGGAAACAGCAGAGGGCAGATTTGTACTTGATTTAGGCAAATGCTACCAAGTACTAAAACCCTTGCAAAAGAAAATCAAATGCCAAGATGGAGATTAGCATTATTGCAGATATGTAGTTCTGATTCTAAAATTTGTTGGCTAAGATGTAGAAGGACATAAAATTACCAAATTTGTTTGAAAATATTTTCCTGGTAGAAAGAATATTACATGCTCAGTTAAAGAAATGCAGCAAAATTTGTGTGTGTGTATATGTGTATATATACACACACACACATTGTAGACATTGTTTTGTATTCTGTTTTATCTCTTGATACTAAATCATTAATCTTTTCTCATACCTTTAAAAATTTTTTCATAAATATCATTTTCAATATGCCTATTTCATCAGAAGGATATATCATAACTTATTTAACCAGACTGCTCTTTATTTTATTCTTTTGTGGTGGTGGAGATCAGACTCAGGGCCTTGTGCATGCTAGACAAGTTATTGAGCCATATGCCCCAACCCAATCTATATTTTAAGGATTTTTATGGTGAAAGTCTTTGCATTAAAACATTAAGTATACCTCGATTATTTTCTCATGATAGGTTCCTAGATGTGGAATTACTTGGGGAGACAAAAGATGAGCTTTTCTGTGACTCTTAATTTATATTATTAAATTGTTTCTTAGAAAATTTGTGCCAGTTTGTGGAAATATACCTATTGTATTATACTATGAATGTCCTAAATTGTGTCTTCTAAAACTCTTTGCAATTTGAAAGGGTTACAAAATTGTAATTACTTCAGTTTGTATTTCTTTTGTTACTAATGAGTTTGATCATATTTCATTTACTTAGTAGTCACATACATTTCATCTTCTATAAATTTGCTTTTCTGTTGGGAGATTTTAGTGTTTTCATAACACATTGTATAATCTTACTATATATTGAAGATATCGCTAGATATTAATCCTTTGTTACATTAATGATAGATAAACTTCATGAATTTTCTGGTATATATGTGCTTCCAGCCTCCCAATTAGCTGGGGCAACAGACACCCATCCCTGCACTCAATTGTTGAAATATCTTTTTGTTCCATGTTCATAGCTTCCTGTGAAGTTCTGGTCAACTTTTTAAGGGCCAGGTCAAATCTCTGTTCTTCTAAAAGCCTTCTAAGATTCCTGAGGTGAAACGAAGCATCTCTTTTTCCATACTACCACCATATTTGGTTTATTACTCTGTACCACTGGCTTCTATCTATTTTACCAAAGAAAGCTTCCTTCTTTGGAAGGCTAGTCTCTTGTTTTACTCCCTTTGTTATTCTTTAAAATGCTTCGCACAGTTCTTTGCACAAAACAAGTGTCTAATAAATGTTTGTGTTAAATGAAATTAAAGTCACAATAACTTTCAGATATGAAAGATCCCTATCATCTTGCACTGGCAAGTATGGTAGAATTAAAAAAATCAGCTACAAATTTCATGATAAAAAGTCCACAATGATTTTTCCCACATAACCCAAGGTTTTTGTCACAGGCTGTAAGGATTTATGTTTTCCATAATAGTCTGGTTAGAGTTAGTCACTTATATGAGCTTTTGTAAAAACTGTAACCTTGAGCCCATATAATTAAATTTCACTGGGGGAAATATATCAGAAAAACAACTCCAAGTGACACAGTTATGAAAGAGAGAAATAGAAGCTAGACCACACTTAATCAATCACAACTTCTAATAGGATTAATGGTAAGAAAACAACAACCAAAACAACAAAACATCCAAGAATATAGAGTTAATCGCTGGTCAGCAGCGATTCTGAGAGGTATAATTTTATTTTATTAGTACCTAGGGACTTTAAGGATACAAATAGAGTGATAAACATGACCAATAAATGGGAGAGTACATGGTGTAATGGCAGATGGTTCCTCAGGAATACAGATTTAAAAGGCAATGACAACTCAATTTGAAACTCACGTTCCTAGATTTTCTGTGGAAGTTAGAGTCAATGTCCTGTTTTTCAGGTGATTACATATGAATGTGGTCCTAAAAGATGGGCCACCAGTGGAGCCCAAGGGCACTACTAAGGTGTCAATCAATTGCAGAATCACTTGGGCTCCAGTCCCTTGGACTCAAAAAGAGTTCACCTAGTGTCTGGGTGTGATTACTCATCCAGGCTGCTAGAATCTAGCCCCTGACGCTGGTTCAATTCCCTCTTTGTAGGGAAGTGATTTCAGAGTAAGTGGGTCCTCCAGAACTTGGAAGCCAAAAAGAAGGAAATCTTCACATAGGATGCGCTACTTTTTTAAGCTTTGAAGTTCAAAATGTACAATCTCAGCATGAAACCGCAGAGGTCTGGAACAGGCACAAAAGTTGTTCTGCCAACAAGATAAAAGAGTTCTAATGTTAAGTCATAGAGCTGGAATAAAAGTAGAGTTAAATTCTGCTTCTCTAGCACTCTCTCCTTCCTGTTTTTATTCTTTTTCAGAAGCAAATTTTTCTTTGGTCAGAAGATAAAGCATGGGAAGGAGGGAAGCCCTTCCCCATTCTTTTGGGATATTTTCAATGTAAAGGGAACTTTTCCCAGCAGATGCCTCAGTGTCGCTGAGCATGGAAGTCTAATGGAGGTGATGGCAAAGGTATAACAGGCCTAAATGAATGCTCACTAAAAGATAATAATAATTATGATCAAAAGTTAAATGCTAGACTGAAATAACAGTAGAAAATTTTAGAACTGGAATGCACTTTATAGTCACCTCTTCAAACTCCTCATGAGATGGTCTGATTGGATAGCTTTCTTACTACCCAAATGAACCCAGATCATTGGTGGCAGAGCCAAGATTAGATTTGCATTCAATACTTCCATTTCCTGGGTCTTCCTGTTCTCCAGTAACTCCCAATTATCCAACAGTTTCTAAACCCTGATCACAATCATTTCTTTGATAGTTCTGCATTTTACAATTTTGTATAATTAAAGCATTCTATTAAAGTACATTATAAACAAAGTTGTTAAAAACAAAAATCACAGAAGACCTAAGAAGAAAATAATCAAGCCTTTGCCTCAGGTTTCTTCCATCCCACTTATGTTAATTCTTTGAGATGTTTATTCCTTTTGATATTTATTGCAAAATAAAATACTGATATGCTTATTGCTTAATTTATTGATTTTAAATTTTACTGTGGACTTGATAATTTCTTTCATTACACCACTACCTCCTTTTCTTCCATTTCCCACACAATCCATCAGCATTTGTTACCAGTGACTTTCTTTACCCTTTCATGCTGACCACTAGGTGATCCTTTCCAACAACTGAGAACCATCATGGGTCTCCAGAAAGCATAGTTATATTCCCTTTACCTTTATAGTTTTAAAAAAGATTTATGTAATTTTAAGTGTATATGGGCTATATATTTCTGAACACAGTTTTAAGTCATTTATATTTGTTGCTTAAAAATATACTGTTCAGTTTTGCTTGATTTTGAGCTCTAAAATATCTATAGTGTCACACTCTGAGTAGTCTTCTTGGATTTGCTTTCTTTCTTTTTTTTTTGGTACTGGAGATTGAACTTAGGGGCACTCGACCACTGAGCCACATCCCCAGCCCTATTTTGTTTGTGTTTTATGTAGAGACAGGGTCTCACTGAGTTGCTTAGAGTCTTGCCATTGCTGAGGCTGGCTTTGAACTCGTGATCTCCTGTCTCAGCCTCCCTAAGTGCTGGGATTACAGGCTTGTGCCACCCCACCTGGCTTGGACTTGCTTTCTTGACTCAACATTGTGTTTCCAAGAATGATTGGTTGTGTTACTGCATTCATTTTAACATTTGTGTGATATTCCATTACTTGTTCATCCATTTGCCTGCTATCTCAGCCGTATCTACCCTGCAACCTGTAGGGTAGGCCTCAAGCCCAGGGCCTGATTGGAAGGCCTGTAGTACTGAAATGTCAATGAAATGTTCCATTCTACTAGATCTCTCATACTAAAGCAAGAGTGTTAGTGGGAAAGGAGTAGATGAGGCCATTTGGGCAGACACATATGAAGCTGAGGAAGTTAAAGTCTCAAATCTTCAATTTTGTCAGAGGAGCCTTCTTTTTTCCTCCAAGAAGTCATCTTTCCTCAGAATGAAAATCTTTCAATGACTACATCTTGGGCAATGACACATATTCCCTGTTGTATGGCACTGGGTCTCAAAATCTGGCAACAGAATCTTAGAGTTCAGGTGATGTTGACTTTGCTGATCCTAGAACCACACTTTGAGAACCAGAGATACAAGAGAAGGCATCTGAAAGCTAAGGAAGCTAGAATTGTTGGAAGGCTCCTAGTGTATGCAATATTCTCAACTACCTGCTAACCATACCCTCCCTGGGGTCTGGATGTTTTCTGTCACCAGGGCATTAATATGTGCATTGAGGAGGACACATTATCATCATTCATAAAAATTTTCTGATGGCTGTCCTTTCTTGGTTAGCCATAGGTGATTTCCCATATTTTCCCAATATGCTGCAATGGAATTGGAATACCATTAATATAAGTCACAGCAATGGAATCCTAGAAGCTAGGTGGTGGCATTGAAGCATAAGGGAAAGATAAAAACAAGTATCATAATAATCTTTAAGGACAGAATGGCAATTAGAGTTTTTTGACTCAAAGAGATCTATAGTGATAGGTAATTGGAAATGGGATACTTAGAAATAAAATAAGTGGACAGTGTCTAAACTTGCTTTTTAAAATATAGGCAGAAAAATTGCAGCCTTGGTTGGCAAAAACTTGACTTCAGTCAGTATGTTGGGAATGCATGATCTCAACCAGAGTTTCCAGATATAAGCCAATTTATAGCCCCAGAGCCTTTGCTGAAGAAGTTCAGTCCTTGGACATGGCCACAGGTGTGTGCTGTGAATCTTCCTCAAGTTCTTGCACAAAGAAAATTGGCCGTGTGAAACAACAATAAGAAAATGAAAATATTCAGACCTTGTGGGGATTATTGGTTAATGTTTCTTAATTCCTAGAGACCTCAAATGCCAGAGTGGTCCACCAATGAAAGAAAGCACTTATGAGAACTAGATGATAGATAAAGTTGTGGCTTAGTAGCATCTCATTTCAAAAGCATACAGGATGACCATGGTATTAATCTGTATTTATTTTTCCAGTCTTAGGAGATGTAGTGAAAAACACATACACTTAGAAAATGATAGTATCTCCACATTGGTTCTCTGACTTACTAAACAATGTTTAATACCATATGATGGACCAAAAACAAGTCTCTAAAAGCATACCATGTAAGAATTGCAGTCACCCCGATGCCATTACACTGGGAACATGATGTAGAAAGAGTACAAAGATAAGAGAGAAAAATGCCTAAGGACCCCTGGCTCATTCAACTCCTGGCCATTAGACATTCACTTCTAATGTTTTAATATTTATCTTTGAATAGATATATAACATTGAGACATACGTAATATTGTTTATATGTGTTTTTAGTTTACATAAGTGGTATCATACTGTTTCTTACATTTTTCAGTTTGCAATATGATTTTATATATTTAATACCACTGCATGGTAATTCATTGTATGTATCTTCTATGTTTAATTTGCCTGTTTACCAAACAATGGAAATCCAAGTAACCTTCAACTATTTACCACTACAAATAACAACCAATAGTCTCATATATGTCTGACCCTTCTGCATGAATCTATAAAAATTTTTAGGAAAGACCTACTGATAGAGAAAGGCTTAAATTTCCATTTTTATTTATAAATAGTTCTATTGTAATGAAAGTCTTTTCTGTCATAAATTTAAGTAAGTAACTGGAAGAAAGTTAATATAAAGGATCCTGTTTTCACACACACATATATGTACATATCACATACAAACACATATATAAGCATACTAATGAAATGACAGATTAAGCCAGTTAACTAAAAAGTGACCTCCTCTCCTCCTTTCCTAGAAACAGACCCTGGGTTGTGTGTCAGCTTGAAAGAACTACATTTCTAGCTCCTTTTGCAAATAGATGTTACCTATTTGAGGGAAGCAAGAGTTTCCGTTTTTATTGCAATTTCATAAAATCACCCATTTTCCTACATCTTCTCCAGCCTTGATGTAATTAATCTTTACTTTACCCAGTGTGAAACCAAAGTATTTTTGAATTGATTTTCCTCAGTGTAGTGAGAAGTGTCTTTTACATTTTTACTGCCTTTTTCACATTAACTTCAGTAAAATGCATACTTATATCCTGATTTTACTAGTGTGTATACCTATGGCTACACCTATTTCCTTTGTGGGAGTTTTACATATTGTGATTGTATTTTTCACAAATGGCCATGGCAATATTTCTGGATCCATGTAGTCTTCTAGAACCTTGCCACTCCCCTTGAACCTACTTCCTCTTGGCTTGCCTTGAAGACTGCCAGGATGCTATAAAGATGAATTGCCACTATCCATATTAACCTAGATCAGCTGGCTGAAGCAGTGTTGGTGAGATTTCTCAATGTGAAGCTCCATTTTCAGCATCCCCTTCCATACTGTACTCCCTGGAAGGAGTTCATTGTGTGCAGCCCACACATGAGGAGTGGGCAGCAATGCTCCTGATGGATTTTCCTATTGTGTAAATAGATGGCCAACCTTCTTTTTAGGCTTTCATGTTTACTTTCTTAGGGAGTCCTCTCCCTTCAAAGCTACAGGAACATTTTCTCAAAGTTTATTCTAACATTTCTATAGTTTCATTAACTTTAGAATTTTTAGTCCGTCTGGAATTTATTTTTACATTGTTATTCATTTCATGTTTACATTTTTAAAAGTTTACCTTCTAAGTGGACCCAATCATTCCATATAAAGATATCTCTCATTCATTTATTTTATGAAGTGAAAAGCTTGACATTAAATGATTCTTGCACTGTGTGTTCTAAGAGTCAGAGGTCTAGCAGCGGCAGACAAAGAGAAATGAGGCTGGTGAGTTTCCTACACATGCTTCCCACCTTCCAGGGAACGGCACAATAGTATAAGCACTGTAACTGCTTCTTTTGAGTCTTCTTTTCTCAAGATGCAATGAGAATATGTTATTAATATTTAAATTATAAATCTTAAAATGGAGAGTAGTATAATAATGGTAAAGCTTATTAGAAATACAATCACATAATCTGTTTTATTATAGAAGTTTTCCTACTATTCATATTTAATACGCTTCTTTCTCCAAAAATGATTTTCAGTTCCCATTTTACCAATACTAAAATTCCTGAACATTTTTGGTTTAGTGAGTAAGCTTAAATATATTCTGAATTAAAGAGATATTAGAATTAAAAGTTAAAAAATAGAGGAACAATTTCCATAAGGTTATTCGTTTGCTTTATTCCTGAGTGGCAGAAAAACAAAATTTCAAAGGTCAAGTCATTTTCAAGGGATGGCAGTGAAAATTAAATGGGGTAGAGTTTCCCTCTACCGTTCTAATTACTCAGTCTTCTTTTTCAACTTCTTTTTTTCTCTATATTCTTGGTTTGAGGCTGAAACAAACAAAAAGTTACACAAAGTTATAAACTGTTAATAGCCATATTTTCTGCTGAAGTCTATACAGATTGGTGCTTTTTAAATAAATTATATACACATGAATCTGGCTGAAGAGTGCAGATTTGTCCTTATGGGGACAAATTCCCTAGATGGTTGACAATGACATAGTCTTAGTAAATATATAACCAGTTGTCAGTTGAGGAGCCATGGACTAGCACTAGGTGCTTTACAAGCACTCATGGAATTAATTGTTATTTTAACAATATATCATTTTCAGGACTCATATTAGTATCTGTCATTTTGTGAATTTATTAAATATTTAGAAACAGATGCTATCGTAATATTTTTAGAAATAAAAACAGTATACTCCACAGACCTTTTGTAAACACTTCTAGTTTTATTATGAATTATTTAAAATATGAGTATCTTATTCACATGAGTTAATTCTCTATTATGTGGGTTTTAAGAAGTGATTGTGTGAGATTTCTATAAATTCCACCACTAAGTCTTCTTCCCTTTGGGGTTTCCTTGCCATTACTTGTGTACACAGGAACTGAGCCAAGTGGGAAACAATGACTAGGTGCACTTGTTAATGACTAGGAACATAGCTGCTACTTCCAATCAAGACCAGTGAAAACAGAATTAGTTTCCCAGAAAGAAATCTGTTAAGTACTTGAATTTATTCTATCCAGGCTGCTGGATCCTTAGACTTCCCGTCCAGTGGAGTATAGGGGAGTGAGCAGAGGAGGACATATTAGGTTCACCTCAGTAAGCTAAAAGATTACCCAGCACACTCAGGAAAAGCACCTACAAGAAATGATTGATGGCTTCTTCCCTTAAGGCAAAATAACCTTGTGCGTTAGATAATTGTGGCCTAATGATTGTTGATCCATTCAACAAATATTTTCTGAGAATGTGTTTAACCAGGTACAAAGAAGATCCTTGGTCTTTCTTCTAAAAGTTCACAAGCTGAACATCTTTCTCAAATTATGCATTCCAAAACTCAAGTGCTCCATGCAGAAGAGATCTGTGGGTGGGAAAGTGGGAAATGCTGTGACATCAACATTAAGCAGTTTGCTTTGGGCAGAATTTCTTAGAGCATTTAAAATGTGAATGACATTGTGATTCACCAAAGGGTATAGAGAATAAAGCATTTCCCAAACTGAGGAAGGGACTACTCCCCTTTCTCCAGCCACAGGAGTCTCCCTACGGAGTTTCTCTCAGCCCAGAAACTTTGTCCTCATTGTTACTCTTTCCTGCAACATTCTCCCCGACAAAATGCACTTTTCTGACCATCTCTGGTGATTTTATTGTTAATTTTTCTTCCTACACTCTTGATCTTTCTTCCTGATTTCCTCTTGCTTCATAGTAAATATCAATTCCTAAAGTATCATATATTTTACTTCTTTATTTTGCTTATTGTCATTTTAAAAATATTTTTATTTTATTTTTAGTTGTTAATGGATCTTTATTTTATTTATATGTGGTGCTGAGAATTGAACCCAGTGCCTCACACGTGCTAGGCAAGTGCTCTACCACTGAAGGAAAATGGAAGTCACAGAAGCCAGGAGTTTTGATTGTTTTGTTTATTGCTAGCTTCCAACTGCACTTGGCCCTGAATAAATGAAGGAAGAATGGGTCTAGAGGTATTGCTGTCAGAAAGAGAGATAATGCACAATAACTTTGAAATTCTAAAATATTATGATAGTATTCTCTTTCTTGAGTGTTTTACATTGCACTTTCTCCCTGGTTTTCTAGAATTTACCTCTTTAATATTTGTAATTTATGTCAATTTTAAAGAGAAAAATTACTGCTTCCTTCTAAAACTCGACTCCCCATAATTCCACCTATTTATGATGGAGGGGTTGGCAAGGATGAAAAGTAGGTAGACTTGGTTCTAAAGTTACTTTTCAAAGCTGATGGGGCACAAATGCAAAAAGAAAAGATATGTAATATAAGAAAAACCCAAGAAGAATTTTTTTATTTTGACCTTAACACCACCCTTCCCCCCATTGTCTCTGTGTTGATATTTCAGAAACTTGTCCTTAACAAGCACCCAGTGAACTTGAAAAAGTAACCCCTTCCCTCCCCCTTTCCCCATCTGTGTTCAATGCTTATTTACTGAACTTCAGTTAAATGTAATTTAACTAAATTGTGTTCATTTATGTTGATATTTGTGTGTGTCACAACAAAGCTAACTTGTTATAAGACAAGTTAGTCCATCTGGAATTTATTTTTACATTGTTATTCATTTCATGTTTAGATTTTTAAAAGTTTATCCTCTAAGTGGGCCCAATCTTTCCAATGAAAATATCTCTCATTTATTTATTTTTTGAAGTAAAAAGCTTGACATTAAATGATTCTTGCATTGTGTGTTCTTAGAGGTCTAGCACAAATAAGAAAGAAGAAAATAATACACATTTTAGTTTTATTTCCATTTTAAAAATAAACTTGGCAAAATCTCTAAATATTCTAATGTCCATTTCAAGAAGGGTATGAATTCAAAATTTTAATTGAACTGCATTAAGCTTTAATATACCTTTGTATTGTGGAAGTTTTCAAACATACACCAAAGTAGAGATACCAACTTATATAAGGTTATACCATCCTTGAATTATACTTTTGAATATATGAAAAACAAATCTTCATCACTAAAATGAATTGTTTTCACTAGACTAAGATTCATTATATTATCAGATACTTTGATTTCACAACAATATATCTTAAAATTACTGAGAAATGGTAATAACTGGAAATGAGCAAAAGCAAAGGCTCTGCTTGACACAGTCCAGAGGCGAGGAAGGGAGATTCTATATAGCATGACTGAAGGCAGTGGTTTGAGGAAAAAATAGGAAGTTTTTCATATTGTTTTCTCTTTTTGCTCATATCAAGTTGTCCATTTGATAAAGCCATAAGTATTATTAATATTAGTTACCAATTAATGTTCTGTCTTTTCTATTCTAGGCAATCTACTATTTCCTCTATAAACTTTTCTTTGTTCAATGTTCATAAACCCTACAAGTTAGTTAACCTCATTTTACAGATGAAACAATTGAAACTCTGAACAACTAAGTAATTTCCAAGGGTGCACAGAAAGTAGAGAACAAGGCTTGGATCCAATCCCAGTTCTAATTCTTAACTAGATTCCCTTCTCCTTTCCTTCAGCCCCCAGCAAACGCTTGCCCTAGTCCTGACTGTGACTCCTCTGTGAGACTCCCAGCAAGATTCTTTACCTTCATGCAGCAGATGCTGTCATTGCTGTGCCCTAGTTCTGGGCAGGTAATACTTCATGCATGCTAACCAGACTTCCAATAGTATAACCCAAATCTCTGCCTAAGGGCTCTTTCCACCCCTGGAGCCAGCTGCCAGCTCTGCCCCAGCACAAGTTCTTAACTGCAAAAAGTGAAGATGTATGAGATAAGCTAAGATAATTCTGTAATTCTAGTGTACAACAGTAAGTGTAAACCAGAGATCAACTGAGCCCTTCTCACCTCTTATAAGCCAGACAAAATGAGCTCAATTCTATCACTCCCAAATTCATGGCAATGGAAGTCTCAAGTCTCATCAAGAGTTTTGAGAATTCCTAAAGTACTTATGCTCTTCTGACACATCTACCTCTTAGGCTTCTGTTTTGCTTTTTTTTTTTTTTTGGTACTGAGGAATGAACTCAGGGGTAGTCTACCACTGAGCCACATCCCCAGACCTATATTTGTGTTTTATTTAGATACAGGGTCTCACTGAGTTGCTTAGCCATTGCTGAGGCTGGTTTTGAACTCACGATTCTCCGGTCTCAGCCTCCCAAAGTGCTGGGATTACAGGTGTGCGCCACTGTGCCTGGCAGGCTTTTGCTTCTTTAATTCCTCTAGTCTGTGCCCAGTTAACAGGAATTGCAACTTCTTTGAGTTCGCTTAAAGCAAATGACTAGTGAACAACTTCTGAAAAGCATTTGTAGCTTGGTTAGACTTTAATGAATTTCTGAAGAGAAGATGAAGTGGATTGGGAATAACAGTATCACAAATACCTACACACAGAACAGCTCTTACCAATTCTTACAATGTCTTTGAGGATGCTGCCAACAGAAGTTACAATGATCCCCCTTACCTCATCTCAGGCCCCTTCCCCTCTTTCTTTCTCCTCTCTTGAGCTTTTCATTCCTCTCATTCCTTGTTACCCTCAGAAGCAATACATTTCTATCCCTGTCTGTGCAATCCAGCCTCTCCCTTTTGGAATGTTTTGACACAAGTTTGTCATTTCAGCCTTAACACCTCTCTCACATCAAATGTCCCAAACAGGGCATTTTTCTACCTGGGAAGAATTCTGAAGATAGTTATTGAGCTAATTATCCTTTCCCTCTCTCCCAATCCCTTCTTACATTAAGTTAGAAATAACGTTATCTTCCTCTAATGGGCACTGCTGTTATCTCTTTTACTTTCCAAAAAGGGATTTTAATTAGTTTCTCATTTTTTTCTTTTGCATATTCTCTTCTTTCTCTCTCCATGTAATTAACATCCATAGTCCTCTCTTCCAGGATATCCCTTTCTGCTGGTTTCTGCCTCACTGTAATGATGCCATGCCTCTCTTAAAGTTGCAGATAGCTTCTCACTCTTCTACAGGTAACATACATGATATGGTACTTCAAAGAGATCTTTCTGAATTGAGAAAAAGTAAGAAAAAGAAGTACCATGAGCTCCTTGTGGCTTTTCTTGGCTGCCTATGCTACAATCCCCCAAAAGCTTTTAATGTTCATATCATTATCTCCTATCTGTCAAATTCATGTTGCCTGGGTTTGTTTGCCTGAGCCCAGCAGGAATGGGGCATGGCAGAGACTTATTGGTGGAATATCTATGAAAAATAAAGAGGCAGGAAGGAATAAGTAGAGAAAACCTTCAATCATGATGCAATTCTCACACCTGTTCAAGGACACAGGGAAGGAAGAAGGATCGGGTAAGAAGGATATTATACTGCAGTGACATTCTAAGGAAATTTTGGCCAGGCCAGTGGGGACTTCTTCAGCTGAAGTTAGGTATTAGAAGAATCCCCCAATGGCTAAATGGAGTATTGTTTTTAGTGAATGTAATAGTGGATCTTCAGGGTAGCAGGTTGGGAATGATGTGGAATCTTTGTAGGAGGGCAGCTGAGTGGTGCATTTTTTTAAAAAAAATATTTTCTTAGTTGTCAACGGACCTTTATTAATTAATTAATTAATTAATTAATTTGTATGTGGTGCTAAGATCGAACCCAGTTCCTCGCACATGGTAGACAAGTGGTCTACCACTGAGCCACAACCCCAGCCCTGAGTGCATTTTTAATGACGACATTGGGCATATTCAAATATTCTCTACTGGTACACTGATTTATTATTTTTTCTTGTATCTGTATATTTTATGTATCTAATATCAGCAGAAGAGCTTTAGAAGATAGATAAGTCAAATAATTGTGTATACAAAGGAATAAATTCTTTTATGTAGTAATTTTGAGAATAATCATTTTCTTTATGATTAGTATTTTAAAATGGAAGACTTAAAATAGTGACTTCCAGGAAAATCAAGCAAAATTTGAGGTAAAATTTCTTTCAATGCAAATAAATGTTTATCCATTATATATTTTTTAAAAAAGATATAAGATACTGAGATCTTACGGCTTCTATTTAGTCTTTTTAGACTATTTAGTCTTTCAAGGTTCTTGAAATAATACTTTTTGTAAGAGTCCATTATAAGCTTTTAAGAATTTAAATAAAGAAAATTGAGTGATTATAAATGAGATAAAAATGATAAAATTTATTATCATCAGAAACATATCACTTGTGGAAAAAATTATGCTTAAAAAACCAAAACTCCTCATTCTTGATGACACAGATATGTTAGTTCTATTTTCTAATGGAAAGTTTTCAAGCCAGCTGCCTGCTATTCTACAACTTTCTAAAAAGGAATGAGATGAAAGAAAAATACGAATTAGGTGTCACTGGTGATGGCTCTAAACATGCATTGGCATTAACTTTGTATCAAGAACTGTGTTAAGCATTACAGATAAATGTTTTATTTAAGCCTTCCAACACATTATTCCTATTCTTATTTTATAGATGATGAAAAATCTGAGAATTGAAAAGATTAAGTAAATGCCAAAGGTCCCTTTGCCATTGTGGAGCTAGAAGTAGAATTTATGATGATTAAATGCCAAAGCATTTATTTAACTATTTTGCTATCTCCATTTTTAGTTAAGCCCCTGATGAATTGGGCTGGCAGTGTGTGAGCTATACAGTTTCTTTTGCTACTATAAAGAAGAATTTCAAAACTTGTAGTTCTTAGTCAGATATGAAACGCCTTCGTAAGTTTTACGTATCCTCAAAATATCTGTACTCTTATTCACTTAATATTTTTAAATGACTAATTTAAAATCCTAGCCTTATCCTAAGAATTAATATCCATGAAATTATGTGATCAATGTGTTGTATGTTCTAATTCATAATAAATTAAATAAATTAAGGGTTACTCTCTTAACATTTAGTCATGTGCAATTGTGGTCCATGTACCAGTGCTGGAGAAACTTCAGAATAATATATGGATTAAAAGGAGACTGGATGGCAGCTCTGGATGACTCCACACCCTTCCATTGGTCTTGACCTGCTGGGTCTTTTTAATGCTTCAGTGCACTGTGTGTGCATACGTGTGTGTGTGTGTGTGTGTGTGTGTGAGTGTATGCACACACATGTACATGAGCCTACTCAATGAGGTGGAAAAATAGTGTGACGGGGCAAAATGAGGGAAGGGAGAAGGCCAAGAAATCATATCTTTATAAAGGTTTACAAGAATAGAAGCATCCAGCCAGTTAATCCTTGACACATCTGTAGACTTCACCATGGACATTTCAAGTGAAGGCAGCCAGAACCTTCATAAAACTGGATGCCAGCTACATGGGAAAGAAAGAAAGCACAGAGAGAGTTGGAGAAAGAGCATACCCACTGTACAGAGACCAATGTGTGGAATGGTTGTGGGCTTTCCCCACTGAGATTCTCACTGATCACTCTTTCAGCCCGATTATAAGCCATTAAGCAAAAATATTGGCAGCCACACCTTGTTCTTGGTGTTCAGTGTCTCAAAAGATGACTTAAATGTGAATGTTAGCCAAAATATTACAAAAAAGGACTTATGAGCCCAAGAACTTGTTTCTAAAAATATTTGATATACAGCCAGGCTTAGGCCCACATATATTACTGTCCTATTAACAAAACCAAGAGGAAGATTTTAATAAAAGGTTAACTTGACATCAAAAGAAGTTTTAAAAACTATGCTTATTATGGAACTCTCCATAATAAGAAGAGGATAATAATCCTCCATGTGTCCATCTCCCAGCTTCAAAAATTGTAAATGCTTTTCTCATCTATTTCTCCTTCCAATATTTTGTAGGATTTAAAAATTCTTCAGTATGCCTCTCTGATGACACTTTGTTTATATAAACTGAAATGTCACTCTCATATTTATTATAATTCCTTTACAGTATCTAATACTTAGTATATAATCTGATTTCCTGGTTGTGTCGAGGTGTTTTTTTTTTTTTTTTTTACAGGTGGCTTGTTCAAAACAGAACACAGAGTTTACATGTTGCATTTAATTATTATGATTCTTAAATCTGTTTTACTTTTTAAAATCTGACCCATTTTTTTTTCATGCCATTGATTTGGTAGAAAAAGCAGGTCATTCTTCTTATGGAATGTTTGACATCTTAGGTTTGATTGATTGCTTCCTTGGGGTGGTTTTAATTGATCCCTTTTCCTCTGTATTTCCTGTTAGGTCTAGAGGTTTGATCAGATTCAGATTCAGACAAGACTTCATAGTGGTTCTGGGTACTTTTGATTGTATAATATCATGCTCTAGTTATCCAACTTGAAGTTTTTGGATTTGTTTTTCCTTATGTTAGCTGCTATTATCTCCCTGGGGAGATTCAAAATTATACTACCTTTATTATCCTTCTCCAATTGAAGTCTGAAGAGATCTGAATTTACATAGACAAAATAACCAGGCAAAATACCAGTGGTTCTGAATTCTAAAACTCTTGGATAAATTGTATTTGAAGTAGTTTTTTTCTGCTTCAACACAAAAGGATTGACTGGATAGGGGAAACAAATGAGTTAAGTTATGAACACTCAAAAGGAATTAATGAATGTAAAATTACAAAAGCACATCACTATTATATTTAGAAGATACACTATTAAAAGGATGAAAATAGCTGAAATTTAATGAGTCATTTGCTAATTATTAGCTTATGGATTTCCAAAACCATTTCCTTCTAGCTCTTCTCTTCCTTAAGGAGTTTTTTATGGTATTTTATTCACTTTTAACACCTCCAGAAACTACTGTATGCTGATAAGTGACCATAAATTGTACCTGTGGCTAGATACACAAGAGATTATGACTCAGGATACATCTGTTACTGAGATAAACCCCGAGCTGTTTTTACTACAGTTGAGTGTATTTCAGGGGCAATGTTGAAAATAAAGTAGTTAGAATTCTACTGACCACCTAGCATGCTATCTACAGCGCGGTGAAGACATAGAAACATAAATCATGAAGGCCACTGTGCCCACTTTGTACTATTATGCTTCTCAGGTGCTAAATGTGTGCTGCTCTGGGTACAAACCAGGGTTCTCAGCCATGACTATACATTGGAATAATTTGGGGAACTCTTCATTTCACTGATGTTCAGATTCAATCCCCAAATTGAATCAATCTTGGGTCTCTGAGGGTAAGCCTCAGACATTGGTATTTTTAAAAAAACCTCTTGGTGCTCAGGGTTGATAATCTTCAATCTAATCATCATATAAGAGGTATCATTTACAAGTCTTACTGTATGCAGAGGACTGTACTGAAAATCTCTTGCACATAGGAAATTGATGCTTGGAGAGATGTTATTTGCTTAATGTCTTGCCACAAAGTAGAACATCACACTGGCTTCAGAACCAAGGCATTTGAACTTGTTTTAAACGACACAAAATAAGACATAGAATTTACATCATAATTCAGAACACACATGAAAATGAAACAGGAGTATTAATTAACAAATAATTCTTTTTTTCTTTTGTATCAGGGATTGAACCCAGGGTACTTAGCCGCTGAGCCACATCTCCAGTGCTTTTTTATATTTTATTTAGAGGCAGGTTCTCATTAAGTTGCTTAGGGCAGTAAGTTGCTGAGTTGGCTTTGAACTTGCAATCCTCCTGCCTCAGCCTCCTGAGCTGCTGGGATTACAGGTGTGTAACACCACCCTTGGCTTAACAAATAATTCTTAATCTATTAAGTAGAATACATTCTGATATTTTATTTTAATTAAAACAATAGTGGTTGGAACTGGGGAGTAGATCAGTGTAGAATGATTGCCTAGCATGCATGAGGTCTTGGGTTTGAACCCCACCACTGAAAACAAGAACAAAAATCAACAACAACCGATAATAATGGTTAATATCCTGTAAAATAATTTCATTACTTTGAAATACTTTTCTCAACCATGATCAGTCTAGGTTTTCTTTGTGTTCCAATAAGTGTCAGTATCTTTTTCCCATCAATGCCTTCTCACTTTGTTTTCTCACTTGGAAAATTCCTTCCTTTTATCTCTGCCCCTTTCCCCAAATGCCATCAAGTTTCCTCCCTGGAAAAAGTGTTTCCAAGAATACTCTAGTCCATAATGCCTCTTACTCTGATGCCTATTTTTAATGTGAGATTTCATCACACATTTTTATACTAAATTATATGGTGTATTGTGATGCTTTGTAGTTGTTTTATGTCTTCAATGGTTATGGATCCTTTACTAAATTTAATCTCTTTGAGGATAATGACCACCTTCTATGCTTTTGCTTCTGTATGCTTCAAGGCAGGCACTCTACAGATGCTAACGACAGCTCGAAACAAACCAACTTTTGAACTTTCATTTCTTTATTCCTGAAGATTCCCTTTAGATTATTCTAAAGCCTCTTTCAGGATTATATGATATGTAAGGAATTCTAAAAAACTTACAAAGTAAGGGAAAAAATGAAACTCTTTTGATTAGCATCCACAAAAAAAATTTCTTAGATGGGAAGAAAAAAACAGAAATTGGCATTTTTGGTAGGCCAAAATATAATTTCTTTCATCCTATCTCTGAAAAGAAGTTATTGAATTGTGTAAATAAAATTGGATCTTGTGGCACTTGGATATTGACATAAGATTATTCATGGGTCATATTTTTTCAAGTTGAATGAATATATCTGTAACAAGGAATTTTGATGTACTGAACAAGTTGAATTGCTTATAATAATACAAGGCCTAACAATGAATTTAGCCTTAGGTTTAGTGTGTATGTTAGCAGAGTTATCATAATTTAAAGGGAAACATTACTAAATACAGTTATATCTTGCATATTGTTTATTTGCAAGCAGTTTGTTCAGTATCACTGAGGACCTCCTAGTGGCTCCTGAGGCCAAAGGATGTGGCTGGCTGGTTCAATTACTTGCAATTCCATGACGATTGGTATGCTTGTCCTTTCAATCTTTAGACTACTGGTAAAGGGGACAGATAGGTAGTCAGTCCCTTTGGTAGTGGTGGTTGTTGGAGAATGGGGAGCATCTATAGTTTTTATCTACTCAATATTCATTTCCCTTCTTTGCCAATGACACTTCAGTTTTCCTTTGGGAAAACTTTATCTTCCACTCAGTTTATCTGGTTTGGTTGTATATCAAGAATGGGACACTAAAGCCATTTCCCTTGATGTTCATCTAACATAAGCAAATGACTCTAGTCAGGCAGTGTGCATTCCACTTCATGGTTAGAATGCTTAGTTTCCAGGTGAGAAAGATTCCTGGTCTGCTCTTGCTAATAGGATCAGTTGCTAAGGAGGTTGGAGGTAGGACTGGGGCTGTAGATCTTGTTCCTGCTTAGAGAAAATGGAACTAGTATAATCAAAGCACAGCTAAGATAGGAAGAGAAATTGAACCCTGATATTCTTTGGGCATCTGGAGGAAAAATTTAAAAAATTCTCTACTTTTAGAATTTATGCATATATGAGCCAGTAAATTTCAGCCATCTCTGTTGTAGGTTTCCTTAAGTCAGTTTGAGTTGGGTGCTGGTCCATCCAATTATCCATACTATTACAGGAGTTTATCATAAAATCAGGATATCTTCAATTCTGCTTACTGTTATCCTCCTTTCCTGTCTTAAAGTCTTTTGCTTTTATGGAGCCCAGACTTTATTTCTTCTCCATCTGGTAACAGAAGTTTCTTCCACTTTTGCATATTTTCTCCCTGCCCTCTTCCCTCCACCAGTTCGGCACAAGTGTTTTTGTTCACACTTCTAGGTGGCACAAGGAAAAGAACTAAGATGTTGGAGTCTAGTTTCAGGCCAGAAGGGGAAGAACTGAGATACTGTATTCTAGTTTTCAGGCCTGTGATGGCCCATGTAAGTGTTTTTGTGTGAATTAAAAAATACCATTACTTCTCAGTCCTGTGCTAGGAGCAGTGATTTGGAGCCCAGCCTGTATCTCAACCCCAAATAGCCTGTCCACTTCTCAGACAGAAGACACAGTGCAAAATACAAATGGTACAACACTAAGCTGAGGGCCCACAGTACTAAGAAGCAATAGTGAGCCATGGGGTAGCAAAGCAAGCCGGTGGACAGTGGCAGACCCTCTACTACTCACACCCACTGTTACTGGGGCTATTGTTGGGTTGTGATAGCTGCTGATGCTATGAGTCCCCTGAGAATCTCCACTCTGCTGTGATCTCAGTAGTTATCACAAATGATGATACCTGGAAAACCAACATTAAGTGTCACTTAATAGCTGCATTTCACATGCAGCGTCATTTAGATCTTAAGGCAAGATCTTTCTGGGGTGACTCTTGGAGTCAATTTGGCGATCTTTGTAGCCATTCTTTGTTAATTAAAGTCAATAGTTCCAGAAATCCAGCTGGAGTTGACTTAGGAAGTGGTCATTTAGCAGGGTAAAGCGGGTCATTTGGAAAGTCTCTCATGGCACACACCAGCAACACATTGAAAGATTTGTGTAGGGGGCCCCAGCTAGTCTCCATTTTCCTTGTCTTCATTTTCTTGGGTAAGACCCTCATTACAGTGTTGGCGAGAAGAAAGAATAACCAGAGAGGAAAGGCAAGCAGCCTTGGGAAATAAAATTCCACTGGGCAGTTGCCGGCTGTGTGTGCAGACTTTTGGGGCGTGGAGGGTAAGGGTGGTGCAGGGGTGGAGGCGGGAAGCCAAAAACCCAAATAGGAGTGTACGCAGTTAGAAACAGGAAAGGTTCCATGAACTGTGGTGGGTTGCAGGCCAACCTCTGGGGTGGCTCTGTGTGTGGTCCGAGCACTTGTCACAGTCTTGGTGCTTTTTGCCCAGGAGGAGCGACCAGATGTGGGACACCAGTGGGCCTGGAGGGGAAAGAGCCAGAAAAGGGCCAGCGATGAACGCGGGCACAGCCAGGGCGGTGGCGCCGCAGAATCTCTCCGTCTCTACTAGTATCCTCCCTCATTACTTGCCTCCTCCGTTCTCTCTTTCCTTCCACCCACCTCCACCACCTCCGGGCCTAAAACGGGGCCGGCGCCTTTAAGAGGGAGCTTTGGTTACCCTGGGGGCGGGAACCCCTCGGCAGATCGCGAGGCGGAGGCTCCAGTCGGCGATGCTCCTCACTTTCTGCTCCAGCTCCCGCCGCCACCACCGCTGCTGCAGCCTTTACCGCCACCTCCACCTCCTCGTCGTTGTTCTCCTCTTCCTCTGCCTGGAAGCCTCGTTCTCAGCAGCGGAGAGAAGTGCTATGTCAGGAAAGTTCCAGGAGGAACTGGATGAGGCCATGCTCCCTGGGGTCCCCCTGAGGCGCCCGCGCGCTGCCCTTTGTATGAGGTGAGACTGGGGTCCTCGGCCCCGGACAGGTAGCGGCCCGGGGCGGGGCGTACTTTGACCCTTGGGGTGGGGAAGGTGTGCGGGGTGGCGGGGTGCGCGGGGGAAACCAGGCTGCTGAATCAGAAGTTGTGCTAGAGCAGCTTGGGTTTGCGGTAAGATTTTTGCAGCTGGACTGGAGTCATTTCAGCAGCCAGCGCCACATACAGGGGGCTAGCGGGGACTGGGTTCCTGCGGGTGTGTGCTCGCCTCCCGACGCCACCGGGCCAGGTCTCCTGCTCGTAGGAGCAAGTTAGGCCTTCTAGGAAGCGGGTGGCTGCAGACGGGCACCCGGTGCCGGCTGCTCCTGCCGGGCCGCCGGCTCCAGAAGCCAAGTGCTGCGAGCGAGAGGAAGGGGACTCCTCTTGAACTTTTTACACTGTGGTCTCGCTGCTCTTGGCCGAAATTCACCTTGTTTGCCCAGGTGGAAGGCTCCTTGCCAGCTCCAGCAGTTCCCAGAGGTTCCCTCTTAGCATGTGGTTAAGCTTGCGGAGCTGTGTCTTTAGCCTTGGTAGGTTTTTAGCCTCGCCCTGATTTTACTTCTGTCTTCCCACTTAAACATTCTTCTTTTCTTTTTTTTTCTTAAAGAAAAAATATCTTGGAAGCTCAGAGTGCTTACAAAGCCTTCAAAAACATATCTTTAAAAAGAATTTTCCCCCAGGGCTGGCCCAAATTTTCAAAGTGATCCTTTAGTCTTTGATGAAATATTTATATTCAGCCTCGACACTTATGAAATACAGGCATCCCTGTAATAAGATGAAGTTTTTTCAGTGAGAGGATGAGGTTTAACTATTTCTTTAAGAATAGCATTTTCTTTGTTTATTGGTGAACTCCTTTTTCATTCTTAGATTAAGAAGGCTCCAACTAATTTTAGGAGTAACATTTCTAAGAACTGTAAATAAAACCTGATGTTTCTTGCATAATTTGATGTTGCTTCAGTTTTATCTGTGGAGGAGGTACGTAATATGAAACCTAATATATAGGTACATTTATTACACAAGTGGGTAAGTTTTCTTTTTCCATGTGTCTCATGGATGAAGAAAATCCCATATACTCACACTCAAGGTCTCTGGCCACTTCTGTCTATTCTTGTTTGTCTTTTTCACTCAAAAGTGCGTACATCTGATGTCAGCTACAAATCAGAGGTACTGATGAAAAGTACCTTTATTTTGTGAAGTATTACATAGCCAAAATTTTGTGACACATTGATTACATCATCCAGATTACTTTGAACAATACAAATGAAATATGAGAAGTTATTAAGTTAATATGAAGAAAAGAGTGTCATGAAGTATTTAAATTTTCTGGTATATGCTTTACATGTAATTTTGTTTGTGAAAGATACATACTACTGAAGTAAGAGATACTGTAGGGAAATATCTCCTTTGCAGTGAGGAAATTTTGTAAGAAAACATTTTAAAATAACCTTAATATTGTAAAATTTTGTTTGGGACATAGATTTTTGTCTCAGTATAATTTTGTCACTTTGCCATCAAATATACAAGAACTGAAACTTAAAAACAAACAAAACCCTTCAACTTCTCAAGCATTTTCCAAAATTTGCAGCCAACTAAACATTTTTAGAGAAAAATTTGCTTAGGAAAGTGACAGACTTAAAATCCTAACTCAGTTATTGTTGTACCTTCAGGACTTCAGGCAAAAAGGTAAGAATTTGGGGTTCAAAGAGGATGTGATTTAATACCTAGAATTCCTTGATTAAGTATTCCTTGTGAACACTTTGAGATTTTGTATAGGTTTATTTTATTTGGGATGATTATTTCGCAAGTGATTCCTTTTTGAAACTACATATGTGTAAACACATGCAGACACAGACACAGACACACACACACACACACACACAGAGATTGATATAGGTCTTATAACCATACCACACATACATCTATATTTGTCTGTCTAGCCCAGCGAAAACCATTCAGGCATTTGATGACACATATGCACTAAGAACAGCAGGTCTAAAGATCAAAAGCTAAAATGGTTAAGCCTTTTCATCTTTTTAGCATTTTAGTCAATATATGAAAAAAATGCTGTTTTCTAATTTTTCTTGAACTCTTACAAAGCTTGAACCAGAAACTATATAATAATGATCTTCAGCATATATTTATGTGTTAAAACGGACTGAATTATTCCACCAGCGGATGACTAAACCATGCATTTCATAAACTTCAATAATTTATCTGTAGTAGAGGAATCTCTAGAAAAAATAGTTTTTCAGTATATTGTTTTATTCTTTTAGCATTTCAAAAATGACCTAGAAGGCACTCATACATCTACGTCTGGAACTTACAGAGTAGAACTCAAAAGTATAAGAAGCAAACATGATACTTTATTTGTTAAACATGCCTTAAGTAGCATTTGATTTGAGAGAGGGATCCATTAATGCATAAATGCTTTTAATACATTAATACTACAGTAATACAATGCTGCAGTCACTGTAAAGAAAACTATCTCACCTTTGGAGTATTTCTTAATCACATTTCATGGTTGAAGCTGCTACATTTCAGCATATGTATGAAGATTAGAAATTGATGAATAATCCATCTAATTTTGGTTTTTCTTTTAATTTGTTAGGTATTTGCCCAAAATGTGTTTATATTTGTTACAGATGTCCACTGTTGCAGGTGACATCCTCCCCAACCCCATTTTCTTTGCAATTATGACATACATATTTATGATGAGTTTTTAGAGTTCACATGAAACACATTAAGAAGTTTAACAGAGTTGACATTACTATATGTTTAGCTTTCGAAAAATAACATTTGAGATGTTTGACTATGAGCCTGAGATCACAGACTTTCAAGGCTGATGGGATCTTGGTCAATTATAGTTTGTTTCGTGGGAATTTTCTCTTTAAGGTCAGATGTGCCCTTAATTTGAACTGGTTGATCCACAAAACAGTACTTTTGTAACCACAAAATGTGGAGAGAATTCCACATAATTTGCAGTGTGGGAAGCCCAACATGCTTTAGTGTTTAGTTGGCTAAAGGCAGTGTGCCATGCTTGTAAAAAAATGGTTTCTGAGGCTTGACAGCAAGCTGTTTCAGTCTTTGAGTTTGACACATAGGACAAAATGGCTTTTTACCTCTATGCCAGTAAATATGGGCAAGATTGGTCAAACTAATTTGTGCCCATTTTTGTTTGTATGACAATTTAGAAAACTCAAGAATGAAACTAGTTTAATATACTGGAATGTGCATTCATTTTCATTATAAACATAATGAAGAATTAGTTTGGATTTTAACATGGCTCTGGGGTCTTGGGCAAATGAGCATATATTTGCAGTTAGGAGGGTAAGCTAGTGATCACCTATTGAAATTAACAGTAACACTATTGCTATTAGTATTTCCTTTGAGTGATAATGCTAAAGAAATTACATTCTCTCAGGCCCAATTTAGATTAACAACATCCCCAGCCAGATACTATTTCAATCACTTGGCATATGTATTAATTGATTCTTAGATAATTTTCAGTTGAAACCCTTGTTTGTCATTATAGTCATTTGCTTTACATACCTTTTCAGGGTTTTTGATCAAAGGTTCTTGGTTAACTTCTTTGTCTCAATTGACTTAACTCAGTCTATACAGTTAAAGCATTTGAAAACTATTTTGGACAAAATTTTTTATGTGGAAACTTCTAAGGATCAACCTTGGAGAGGATGGTGCAGAAGGGACATGATTCTATATTGTAACTGTTTTCTTTCCAAAGGGAGGTGTCTTCACCTCCTCCTATTTTTTAAAAAACAAAAACAAGTGTATAGGTAATTTTTGAGAAAGATCATAGGTATTTAAAGATGGCTGATGTCTGGATAAGAATAAGGGTTTTCAACTAAAAGGTACCCAAGAACTAGTTAACTTCTATGCCAGATATTTGGTTCTGCGTCTCTGGCTGATCCTGCAAGGATATAGACAAAAGGGAGTTTCAGGGGAAGGGGCTATTCTAGGCCTAGCATCCATCGCCTTTTGCCTAAGTATGTATTTGTAAGAAAATTCAGTCTTTTCATCATTTTAGCTTATTTTTTTCCCTCATTCCTCCACGTTGTGTGTAAAGCAGCCTACCTGCTTCATTTTGATTAAACCTGCATAAATCATGACAATCTCTAAAATTTCACAGTATCCTGCACTAGCAAGATTCTTCAGTTCTCTCAGCTCATTCCCACTCAGTATTTCTTCAAATGCTCTGCTTTCTCTTGCATTATCCAGCTGTTTAACAATGTACATGTGGGTTTTTGGTTTAAGGCTTCTACATTTTTTTAAATAAATTGGGTAAATATGCTTCCATTTAAAGGTGTAGTAATGATGTTGGTAACTTCTCATTTTGATTTCCTTATGTCACCTATAGGTCCCATTGTAAGATTTCAAATCTTTGTTCTTCTCACACTCTAATACTTTTTTCTTTTTATGAAAATGACACATGTTCATTATAGAAAAATTTAAAAATCCAGACAAGAAAAGAAAAAAAGAATTATGCCTACAGATAACTATTAGCATTTTGTCATATATTTATGTGTGGATTTGTATATAGGAAAATATTTTAAATTCTGGAAATGGCACATATATATTGCTTTGTAATTTTCAAGTAAAGATGAACCACTTTTCATGTCATGGAATGATGTATAATATTTTGAATAATGAATAATATTGTTCTATGGACATATCATAATTTATTGGGGGATATACTATAATATCCCAGGATTTTTTTTCTCCTGTATACAACAGTGATTACCTTATAGCTCATTTTTATACCTGTCTATGGTTATTCCCTTTGAGTAAAGTCCTAGAGGTAGAATTTTTTTGGGGAGAGATAAAGGGTATTGACGTGAAATGAAAAACCCTAGATGTTTATGAAGATTTAGCCTCAACCCCAAACCATTCATTAGTACTCAGTTGTCACTATTAATGCTATTTCCAACAAAACAAATACAGCAGTTGATAGTATGCCCTGAGAATGTTTTCCCTTTTTCATTTTAAGTCTCCTTTACTGTATTCCTATCTGATCTCTTTGCCACATTTATTGGTGCAGACCTAATTGCTGTAGAATAATGGATGAATGTTGTTTCCTGTGGAATTGTTTCTAAAATTTAAAAATATTTTTTTCTGCCCTGTGCTGCCAACTACTGGACTCTTAGCATTTAGAATAAATTTGGAAGGTTTAAACCAAATTTAACCTTAATAATTTTATTATTAGCTTTGAGCTGTGTGTGTGCCCATGCACGCACTCGCATGTGCATGTGCATGTCTATGTGTGTATCTTTTTTTTATCCATATGTTTGTATCTTTCTTCATTTCTGTTAAAAATATAAAACTTCATCTTAGTCAGAAATTACCTTTTGAAACCATATAGTTATCATTCTGTCTATCACAAAAATATGTGGTGCTTCCAGGAACAGAACTAGAGATCTAAAATGGACAGAAATTAGCAAGAGGACATATGTGAAAACATAAGGACTGATGGTGAAATGTAGAGAGAAATTTTTTTCTTCACTTTTAGAACTGAAGTTATCTTTAGCCACCAGATATGACCCTAAGGAATGTAGTCATGTTTGTATTTTCTATGTGCATTTTTCATTTTTATGATTTGGTGCTGACTGTGGAAGGTAAGAGAAAATAAACGCAATTTACCTCTAGACTTATTTTCTGGGCCATTTATTCTTTTCTCAGACATTGTTTTCTTTACTCTGGAACATTTACTTCCTCCTTTCTCCAAGTCAAACTGAGGTTCTTTGCTCTTTTACTTTCTGTTGCTTTCCTTTGTTTTAGTCCTTCAAAAGGAGTTTTTGTTTAGTTGAGTGTTATTTCCTTCTTTCTTCAATATCTCACAGAACCGTATCTTTATATTTTGGCATGCAACCTACCAACAGGTGTGGATAGAGTGAATGGGTGAATTTTCTTTTTTCATGAGGTCTGTTGAAGTTCATTGTCTACAGGAAAGTTTAGGATATCCTTTTTAAACTGATTTCACTGCATAAAATATTTTTCTTTTAATATTTATTGTGAAGTATGTTGTACAAATAAAAGTATTTAAAACATTTTTATAGGTTAAAAAATCGAATATCCATGAACCTATACTAAAGTTAATGTAATATGCCTAGAATCCCTCTATTCATTCCTCAGCTGAAGACAACTCTTGCTTATCCCAAAAGCTGTGTATTCTTTATTTTTGGATTTTACATAAATGGAGTCATCTTTCCCTTTCTACACACACACTCTCATTCTTGTTTCATTTGTTCAGTGTTTTTGAGATTTACCAATGTTGTCTGTAGCTGTAGTTTGATTTCATTGTTCATTGTTTTATTGTATGAATTTTACAATTCATCCATTCTTTTGTTAAGGGGTATTTATGATTGTAACTCTTCTTTCAAAAGTATGACATCAAGTTTCCCATTATATCTCTTCAATCTGTTACTCACTGCCACATCTGTGATATGTGTTTGTGATATGATTTGTTGTTTTTTTTTTTCACTATGCTGCTAATTTGTGTTCTCTTCCCTTCATCAATCTTGAAATACATCGTTTAATATTTTTAGGGAACCAACTTTTGGCTTTGTTGACCATCTCTATTAAGTGCTTGTTTCTAACTCATTTGTTTTTATAGTTTTATTTTCTTTCCCCATGTTTTTAAGTTTTATTTTGCCTTTATGCTGATTTCTCAGGTTGGATGCTTACTTCCTTAATTGTGAGTCTTGCTTTATTCAGGGAGTTTGGATTTCCCTCAAATCACACTTTAGTTGCATATCAGAGTTTTTGTTGTACATTTCTGAGGATTTTCTATGATTTCTTTGACCCATGAATTGAGTTTCCTAACTTTCAAATGTATGTTGTTTTTTTCTGATTTCTAATTTTGTGATAATGGTCAGAGCTTGTTGTCTGTTTCATACCATTTCTGTGATATTTGTCGAGTTTAGCTTTATGTGCTGTAACAAGTAGTCTCCTATAGTAATGTTACATGTGTGGCTTGAAAATGACGTGTATTAGTTTCGGGGGTACTGTTCCACATGTCTATAAGGTGAATATTTTAATTGTGTTTAAATCTTTATACTTATTAATGTTTTTGTCTGCTTGATTACTCTATTACAGAGATTTTAATGATGGATTGTTATGACTTAGATATGTCCTATTCCTTGTAACCTTATCTGTGAGACAGTTTTGTCCCTCATGAGCAGAGCTTATCTGTTTCCTGATTGCCATGTCCTGAGCTTCTTTCCTTGGCCTTGTGCTGCTGCTCTGATGTTCTGCTTTGCCACAGGCCCAGAGATACGGAGTTGACCATCTGTGGGCGGAAACCTCTGAAACTAAGCTCCAAATAAAATTACTCTTCTCTCTGTTTTTCTGTCAGGTCTTTTGGTGACAGTGGTACAAGAGCTGACTAAAACATGAGTTTATCGTTTTCATTTTGATAGTTAATGTTTTGCTTTCTGAATTTTGAGGTTTGTTATTAGATGCAAGTTTAGATTTTAAATATCTTCATGTAAATTATATATTGAACTTTCTATATCTCTAGTAGTGTTATTTGACTTAAAGTCTTTTATGGGGAGGTACTGGGGATTGATCTCAGGGACACTTGGACACTGAGCCACACCCCTAGCCTTATTTTGTATTTTATTTAGAGACAGGATCTCACTGAATTGCTTTAGTGCCTTGCTTTTGCTGAGGTCGACTTTGAACTCACGATCCTCTTGCCTCAGCCTCCCGAGCCACTGGGATTACAGGTGTAGGCCACTGTGCCTGCGTTAATTTAAAGTCTTTTGACAGTCATAAAGCAATACAGGTTTCCTATAGATTTCTTTTCCCTTTGGCTTTCAGGTTGGATCTAGATCCTTATGTTTTTAGATGTGTCTCTTGTAAATACCATGTATCTGGATCTTTTTTTAGCTGAAGAATTTAATCTCTTTATATTTAGAATGAAGACTGATATATTTGGGGTTATTTATTATCATATTATATGTATTTTCTATTATGCTTATTCTGCATCTTTTCTTCTCTCCTTATCTTTGAGCTAGATCAACCCCCCTTTTCATAGTTAGTTTTATTTAGTTGAGAGTTTAAAGGATTGGCTGTAAGCTGTGTCTCTTTTGTTAGTGGTTGCTCAGGCAGTTTTACTATGAATACTAATCTTTATCTAGTCTATAGTTAATCATAACTTTTGCTTTTTTTATGGGATTGAAATGTGTCCTCCAAAAGTGTATGTTGAAGCCCTGATCCTAAGTGTAACTGTATTTGGAGATGGGCCCTTTAAGGAGGTAGTTAAAGTTAAATGGGATCATAAGGGTAGAGGCCTGATCTGATAGTATCTCTGTTGAGACACAGAGATCTCTCTGTCCCTCTGTGCCTGTACAGAGGAAAGGCCATGTGAAGACACACATGTCACAGGACATATGTCTACAAGCCAAGAAGAGAGTCCTCACCAGAAACTAATCCTGATGGTTCCTTGGTATCTTGGATGTTCAGTCTCCAGACTGTGAGAGGATAAATTTATGTTATTTAACCACTGAGACTGGTATTTATTTATTTTTATGGCAGCCCCTCCCTCACTTAAAATACTAATTCCTAAGAGTTGGTTAACTCTTAGAAACCGATTTCTAAGAGTTAAATTCATGTTATCATTGTTAAAACATTTTAGTGCTAGCTTCTTTCTTCCCTCATAAGTTAGATGCTGCTTTCATTATCATGTACAGTTCCTATTATATTTAAGCTTTCATCTGTCGATACCTCTTCTCACCATTCCTTCCTATATGCCAGGCCTTCTATCTGAGATGTTGGTCTTCTGCCTGACATGTATCCTTTGCTTTTCCTTTGGAAAGAGAAGGAGGTGGGGAATAGATACTGCAGAAAGGAGAGATTTTTGTTTATGACAATACTTTTAATTTACCTGCTTTCTTGAAGAAAGTACCCTGGATATTAAATTGTTTGACAGCTAATAACTCACAGCACATAAAAAATATCATTCCATCGTCTTCTGAATATTATTATTTCTATTGAGAATCAAGAGGTCAAGCCCATTGTGTTTCCTTTGTCAGAGAATCAACATCTTTTCCAAACTCTGATTCCTTCTAAGACCTTTTAGAGATATTCTCTCTCTCCTTAAGGATTCTCTCTTTCTCTTTCTGTTCTGAAAGTTCAGTGGGATGTCTCCATTATGAATTTAAAAAAATTGTCCTATTAGATTTTACATAGGCTGCGTTTGAGGATTATCATTTTTCAGGAGTTCTGAAACTTTTATGTACCATCTTTTTGAATACTTCTTATTTTATGATCTGGAACTCCAACTGCATGTTTGTAAGATCATTTGCGTTTATCTCTGTTGTTTCATCTCCATTATCTCTTACCTTTCATTGCTTTCTCTTGATTGTGTTCAGGAAGATTTCTTCTGTTTTAAGTTGCAGTTTACTAATTCACTTTAGCTATGTGTAATATGCCACTTCATTGATTTAATTTTGAATATCAGTTATTATGTTTTTAATTTCTAGCACATTATTTGATAATTTTTCAAATTTGATTTTTTTCTGTTCATAATTTCAACCTTTTATTATTTCATTTTATATTCCTTGTCTAATAATTTCTGTAATTCTGTAATTAAAATAATTTTTTGGGTTTATTTCTTTTTCTCTTGCTCTTAGTCACTCATATTGCTTTGATTATTTTAATGTTTTGTGATTTTTTTTTAAACTGTAAATTGCTTGCTTTCCTTTGAACTTTTTGTAATTTTTAAAGTCTGAGTTGAGGGTGAGTTCCTCCAGCAGGGAAATATATTTATTTCTTCTATTAGTTTTGGTGTTATACTTGCATGGGTTCTGTTTGAGATTTTTTTTTCCTTTTTTCTTTTTTTTTAGGTTTCAGGGTTAGCTTGTGGTTACAGTTCCTCTGAGAGAATTATTATTTTTCCTCATCTCCCTTGCACGAAGATCTAGACTGCAGTTTTCATTTCTGTCCCTGTCCGGCTAGGGGAGTTCATTTCTTGTTCAGATTTAACATAGGAAATATGGTTCTTTGATGCCCTTGATTGTTGAGGTCTTCTATAATCCCAACTCAAATGATGTACATTTGGCTATGCTAAAGAAACTGTTCTGTTTCTGAGATAATAAACGTATAAAATTGGTTATCTTTATTTTTCATGTTAATAAGCAAACTTTAACAACTGTAGGGTGTTTGGTTTTGGAAAGAAAAGCATACATTAATGTAGTAAGATAGAACAGCAAAAAGTTTACTTTTTTTAAAACTCTAGTTTTATCATTTTCCTTTGTTGATAAATCTGAAATTTCTATATGGCAAATATTGATATCAGCACTTCCTCTTACTAAAACTCAAACTTCAATTTATCTGTAGCCATTTAGTATTTATATTTTGTTCTTTGGGAAGTTAGGGCTTCTAAATAAAACCTTCTTTTAAACTATTTGGTTTCATTTTCCAACTTGAAAGGTACAACCAGTCATATGTAGCTTTGCATTGCTTCAGGCTTCTGAGCTTTGCCTTTAAACTTCTAGGAATGTTAAAAAGCCACCCATGGTCTGCATTGCCCTTGTTTATACTCTCAAAAGTTAAAGATACCAATTGCAGGGCTATTCTAAGTAGTTTGCTTTTGAAAAGGAGTAATTTTATGCTTATTTCAAATGGCTACATTTTGGTAGACATTCTTAAAAACACTCAGTTTTTTCCTTCTATTTTTCTCATAGTATTGATGTGGTTTAATGTGTCCCTAAAGTTCATGTTGTGGAAACTGAAGCTCCAATGCAGTGTTGTTCAGAGACAGAGTCTTTGAGAGGTGATTAGGTCATGAGTGCTTTACTTTCATGAATGGATTAATATTATTATGGTGAGATTGATGTTATTTTTGACAGTGTTTCTTATAAAAGCAAGTTTTATCCTCTCTTGCTGGCTGCTGTACTTTCTGTCTCCCTCCTTGTCTCTCCTGCATACTCTCTCTTGCCTTTCTGCCTTGCACCATGGGATGACATAGCATGGCTCTGACCAGATGCAGCCCTTCAGTTTTGGACTTCCCAGACTCCAGAACTATAAGCCAAGTAAATTTCTGTTCATAAATTATCCAATCTGTGGTATTCTATTATAGTAGCCTCAAGTGGATTAACATAAACTTATTCAGTTCTTTTTTCCTTTTAATCCAATGTAATGTAGTATAGAGTGGGTACAGACTTGATTGTGATGAGCTGTTAAATAGGAAGAGTTTCAGAACCTCAGCATTCTATCAGTATGTAGTTATTGTAAATTATCAATAAAGCAGGAACAGTGGTAAAAGGAATCTCAATAGTAATAATAATAAAATAAGACTAAAGTAATTAGCTTGATTACTTTTAGATAGTTATTCCATTCATCAGTGATGATTATCTAACACTGGATAATGAGAAAATTAAGCTTTTACTATCTTCTGTGCTGTTTTAAGAAATAATTTTTCTTTGGCATTCTAAGTTCTAAAGTCCATCTTTTGTTCTAGTTTTCCTTATCTTACAAAAGAAACACCAGAATAGAAATGATCTCTGAAACTCACAAACTTAAACTTCAAGGTAAGGTCTTTACTCATATCCAGAAAAAGGTCCTTATAGTGGTTATGTCTGTAGTGGATAGACAGAGGACACTAATTTCAGAAACCATTCTACATACAGCATCCATTTAGGTTGTGGCCCTTGTAGGAAAGGAAATTTTCCTTCTTTCTTTTTAAATCTAATATAAACTTGAGACTTGATTCTTTTACTGATCTCTCCCAGAATCTATGTTAAATTCTGGGGTTTTTTTCCTACTCAATTTGAGCATAATAAATATTCTGCATATGAGGAGAATTTTCACATTTGTTTTATTAGTCATTAGGTGAACGCTACATCTGGGCCATGTTCTTGCAGTGAGTCTTGCCATTGTTGAATGTTCATTGAGTGCAAACACACAGACACATGCCCACATTTACATTGAGGGCATACACACACGTGCACACACACACATACACACACACACACACACACACACACACACGCACAGTCATAGTCATTCTTGCAGGCCATTTCTGCCAGAAGAAATCAAATGGGAAGGGGCACAAGTGAAGTATAATGAAACTGGAAAAACTTCACAGAAGTATAAGCAGTGTGTTTATAAAGCAATATTTAGTCTCCCCCATCTTCTGTTTAAGAAAATCCAGGAAATGCAATTCTGTTGTGTGTTGGCCTGGGAATTCCCTGTGCTTTTTGGTCTTACCAGTCACATGACAGTTGCCATCAGCACTTTGTGAACTGGCAGAGCTTCCCGGATACTTTCATCTCTGAGCAGAGGACAGAGGACTAGTGGCAGGTATCTCACTGAATGGCAACTTCACTTATGACACCATCAGTGGGAAACCCAGTAGCATGCAAAAGGGTCCCCTGGACACTTTCTCCCTTGTGATATTATGAAGCTTTTTGAGAAATTATTCTTTGGTGTTTAAAATACAGGTATTTTATCACCTTGAGTTTTTTTAAAGGTTCTAAGTAAATATTGCAGATTTTCTTTAAAAAATTTTTTTGGGAGGGAAGTGAGCAGAGTTTATATTGAGAGGTTATATAAAATACTTTGCATTTACAATGACAGTTATATAGACCTTTTTACTTAGAGTGATCTGTCCCAATTATTTGATGCATAGTAAATTTGAATATAAAAATTTAGAAATAATAGAAATGGGATTGTTTTAGAGGGCAAAATCATTTTTAGAATTGAACTCTGCTTTATGACAGGATTTAGTAGAAAGACTCCTTCAGCTGGCGAGAGTCCAAGAAACATTAAGTATTCTTGGATTTAAAATTATTTATCACCAGTTCAGTTTTAGAAGACATTTGTTTTAGGACCACATGCACTTTGTAAAATTTTATCTAATACAATGCAAGACTACTGCTTTTTATCCTTATTTCTTTCTCTTTTTCTTCCCGTGAACAACTCTTTCCCACCCATTCCCCACCAAAATATATACCAGAATAAAACAAAAACTGTTTGGGACACCAAAACTAACTAATCTTTGGATTCATCTTGGTGGATATCATACTATCTTAGAGGATGAAATTTAGAGAATGTCATAAAAAATATAGACACATATAAATGATTAATTATGTTTTCTACCCTTAGAGCATCCTGGGTTTTTCTTCACAGCATATACATAGAGTATAACACAGTGGTTATTGTGTGTTTGGTATGAGTTTCCATGATTGGCTTGTAAAGTACCTAAAATCAGGACATAAATCTCTTGTTCCTCATTGAATGCAGTACTTGGTCAGAGCTGGTTTAGAGCAGGTGCCTAACACAAAATGAGTATCCTATCAGAAAATCTTAAATCCAAAATGCTCAGAAATTCAAAACTTTTTGAACATCAATGAGCTCAAAAGGTTTCAGATTTTGGTGTATGTCTGATTTTAGATTTCAAAATATTCCAAAATCTGAAAAATCCCCAAATCTAAAATGCTTCTGGTCCCAAACATTTCAGATAACAGATAACCTATATTTTTTTTTTGTGTTGTTATTGAAGGGAGGAAGTAACTTTAAAGAACAGAAGTCAAGTGGAAAAGTATATGTCAAAGGTTTATATCGTATATGTGGACAGCATGTCAAAAGACTGAGAATGAGGGCAAGGTAGTTAAGAATTGGCACATGAACTCTGTCCATGTTTCCTTGATTTTATCTACTAGCTACTTAGAATACTAAAACCAAAGTCTTCTTGCATAGATTTTTGAACTTGAACTGTTTTAAATATGATCTTTAGATTTTTCACCCAAAACTCTCCCAAGTTAACCAGAATTATTTTGATCATGCAGTAAGTTAGGGTCAAAACAGATTTGCCATTATTTCTGAGAATGAGTCAGCACTGTTGTTCAACAATCCTATTTTGAAGTGGTGTACAAAACGTAGAATGATTTTTAGTTTTGTTCTCTCTTTGTTCTCATTATTTTCTAACTTCCAACTTAGGAAAAAAATTTAGTAATTCTATATTTCCCCATGCGTTTGTCATTAGAATTTGCTGTGATATTGAACTACATTTATATACCTCAGATCAATGCACCAAGGATCCATCCTTTGATTTTTTTTAATGAAAGATACATATATATATATATATATATATATCTTTTATATATTATGTATACAACAGTTGAACATACATACATACACACACATCATATATATGGCCAGTTGTTATGTGTATAATATATATGACATGTTGTATGTGTGTGTATACACATATATGCATATATATGGCTGACTATTGTATATACAATTATGAGATTGAGAGTCTCTGATGATATTGAAGGTCTTTTTTTTTTTTTTTTTTTTAACCAGAGATTGAATCCAGGGATGTGTAAATACAGCCACATTCCCTGCCCATTTTATTTTTTATTTTGAGGCAGGGCTTTGCAAACTTGCTGAGGCTGGATTTGAATCTGCAATCCTTCTGCCTCAGCCTCCTAAGCTGCTGAGATTACAGGCGTGCACCACCATGCCCAGCTGTGAAGGTCTTTTGAGTCTACATCCTATGAAATTTCTATTATACCATGGCAGAAAATGTGCCCAATTGATGGGAGTGAGGTGGGGTGGTGCGGTAGGGAGTGTACCAGAGATGTCTGTTTTACCAAGAGGTTATGCTTGAACTATCTCAGATAGAGACATTGTCTGCATGTGTGGGAGGAAAGAGGTATACATGTGCATCCCACACTTGATTTAGTAGACAGCATGTCAAATAAGAATGTCAAACAACTAGCCTGTGCCTGATACAAGGTTGATGGCCTGAGGTATATTTGTTGAATTTACTTGTCTGGCACTCTCAAGGATAATCACAATCAGCAACAGAAAATGTTGTTATGAAAAACAAGAAAACCACACTACAGTTCCATCTGGAGATACAGGAATACATTAGGTACAATTGTAGGACATTTCTAGAAAGTCCAGTAAGGAATGTAAGGACTTTCATCATGTTGAATGCAATGAAAGGACCAGAGAAGCTGCATTGCTTTATTCAGGAAAGAGATTATTGAAAGTCACTTTTCGGAAATAAAGGAGGTTAGAGAAAGAGTGCAGATCAAATTAACAGTGCAGAACTTGAAATGAGAAATAGGTTTCAACACAGTTTGAGGTGAGGCATGGAAAAATAATCATGTTCAAGGAGGAAGGAGTACAATCCTAAATGTTGCAGTTTTGGTCTTCTGGAGGATGTGGTTTTCTTCTCTGGCCTAAGTAAGGTGCTAGCTCATACCTGTTGAGCACTAATGTTAATCCTTATAATAGCTTCAAGAGCTCAGGCGCACTATGATAATCTCCATTTTTTCTGGTGAGGAACCTGAGGCATGGGGATTAAGTAACCTGCTCAGGCATTGTGACTACTGCCAAGGTGGGCATCTGGAGGAAGTGCATGGACATGCTCAACAGATAGATTATTTTGGCCCTAATTTTTCATTCCTTCCAAAAATCATTTATAATGAGATGCAACAGAGAAGACAGTGCTAGTATTTTAAATGAAACAGCAGTATGACGGTAGAAGCATTTTGTTTTGATTAGATAGCTAATTTTGAAGCTTTAGAAACTGATGTCAACTTTGTTACAATTAAGAGAAGTTAAATGTCTAACCTTCATGAAGATAGGCATATGGGATTATATGGGTTAGAGATTTGCTAAGGGACAATTTAAGAAAGTGGAGTGGCAAGCTGAGGTGTACCCAGAAATTCAGATTGACTGTAAAGCTGAATTTAAACAAAACAAAACAAAGACTGTTATGGAATAGCATGAAAATGATAAAAATAAGCAGGTTTGTTTTTCTCTTTCTATTAAATTGCATTAATTCTAACTGGTTATTTGTAGGAACCAAAGAGGTGATCTAGAGATTAATATGAAAAGATAGGCACAGATTTTTAGATTACTAGATAAATAGTTGCAGGAAATATAGAGTGCTTTATAAAGTAGCGACTAGATGAAAGTATCATATTTAAATTTCGTGCTTTTGGGGAAAACAAAAATTCTGTTCTCCTCTGTCTGTAACAGACTGATGAAATTACATTTCTTGCATAACAGTAACAGTTGCTTAACTGATTAGGTATGTTTGAGTAGTTCCTCCTTGTTATCAGCTTCTCAGTGTTTAAATACTATATTTTGTTCTATCCATGCATAATGGACATGATGAAATAAACAGAAGAATGTTTATTTTGCTTCTTTAATGTCCCTTCTAAGGAATAGAAATTTTTATTTTTTGAAAAAATGTCATAGTCTTTGAAAAATAATATTGAAATTTATTTTAGTATATATAAAATATCAAAGAAAATTTTCTCTGAATATGAGAACAATTAAGTACTCATTTTACAAAATTTAGAAAATACAGGAAAGTGAGAAAAAACATATCACCAGTGAACTACTGATCAGAAATATTTGTTAATATTTTGGAATGTTTCCTTCCAATACCTTTTAAAATTAAAAAAAACAGCAAGATATATATATATACCATTTTATAGTCCTTTCTGTTTCTTTAAATGTGAACCTTTATATTGGTTCTGATTTCTTGCCATCAGGTACATGAAAAATTTTAACAGCTTAATGGAAATACATTTTACATTTCAAAAAATTTCATCATTCTATTGGTGTTTAGTAATTTTACCAAGTGTTATAACCATCCCATAATTGATTTAGAACACTCCCCACCCCAGGTCATTCATTCCCATTAACAGTTAATCCATGGTTCCAGGTTACCATTAATCTACTTACTGTCTCTATGCAATTACTTTTTCTGAACACTTCAAATAAATGGAATTTTATAATATGTGATTTCTTGTCACTGATTTTCTTTGCTTAGTATATTTTTGATATTCATCTATAACATAGCATGTATCAGCACTTTCTTCCTTTTTATTGTTGAACAGTATTCCATTGTATTTACATACTACATTTTGACTATCCATTCACCAATTAAAGGGCATTTAGGTTGTTTCCAGTTTGGGGCTTATTATGAGTAATGCTGCTATGACCATTTATGTGCAAGTCTTTATGTAGACATACATTTTTATTTCTTCTGGGCAAATACCCAGGTTTGGAATTTCTGGTTTGTTTTGGAACTTAACGTTTTAACTATTTGGAGAAAACTGCCAAACTTCTCTAAAGTAGTTCTACCATCTTACATTCTTATTGGCAGTGTTTGAAGTTTCCCGTTTCTCCATACCCTTTCAAACATTTGTTGTTGGCTACCTGATTTATTATAGCCACTCTAGTGGGTATAGTGTCTCTTTGTAATTTCAATATGCATTTCTCTAATGTCATGATGATGACGTTGAACATCGTTTCATGTGCTTATTAGTCCTTTGTATATATTCTTCATTGTCTATTAACACATTTTATTCGTTTTTGATTGGATTGTTTGAATATTCTTGAGTTATGAATGTTCTTTGTAAGGTTTGGATGAAAGTCTTTTATTAAACATGTTTTACAAATACTTTTAATCAGTTCCTTTCCATTTTCTTAATGCCTTCTGAAACACAAAAATTTTGAGCTTTGATGATGTCCAAGTTACCAATGTTTTTTCTTTTATGTTTTGTTGATTTGGTGCCATATATAAATTCTTTGCCTGATCCAAGATCTTGAATATTTTATATGTATTTTAACTATATAAATGTTTAAATAATATTATAAAGTATTTCTTTTTGTTTTAGTTTTTTCTTTATTTTTAAATTAAAAATATTTTATATGTATTTTAACTGTATGACTATTTAAATAATATTATAAAGTATTTCTCTTTTTTAGTTTTTTCTTTATTTTTAAATTTAAAAAATTATTTTTGCAGTGCTGGGGATCCAATCCAGAGACCCCTGCATGCTGAACAAGCACTGTACCATTTACCTACACCCTCAACCCACAGGACTTTCATTACAGCAACAGAAAATTCAATAAGACAGCCAATCAGTCTTTTTTCTTGAATTAGCCACAGAAATACTGTCCTATGTTACTTTATCTTCCATCTCTGATCTTTTCATATATTATATACATGGTCATGACAACCTTATAAGATGTAGCAATGTTATTCTGCTTCCATTATCTTATTTGACTCTTCAAATTTGCCTTTTTTGATTTGAATTAACACTTCCATCAGCTCTGCATCTACCTCATGAAGATATATTCTAAAAAGTATAATTTTTGGAAAGTTTTAATATATGTATTTTAATGAGCTTTTGTTGCAGTTTCACATACACACAGGAAAATGCACAATTCATAAGAACATAGTTCACTGAAATTTGAATAAAATGAATACATATGTATAACCACTACAGAGATCAAGAGAGACCATTATAGCATCCCAGGAGCCCCTAGAACCTCCCAGAAGTCCCTTCCCTCTCATTAATTCTACTCTTCCCCAAAGGTAACTACTAACACTATAGATTAATATTGCCAGTGTTTGAATTTTAAGTAAATTGAATATTATATTTATGTGTCTGTGCCTTTTCTGAGATGCATCTATTTGGTGTGTTTGTTCGTCTTCATACTTATATCTTATTTCATTATATGAATAGATCACATTTATTTATCAGATCTACTGTTGATGAACATTTTTCCTGTTACAATATTTGGTTATTTCAAACAGTACTCTTAGGAGTTTATTTGTACTTGACTTGTGGTGCACAACGTGTGCATTTTGTTCAATATAGATTTTCTTTGAAGTGGGATTGGTGTGTGAGAGTAGGCTTGACTACAAATGACCAGAAATGGCAAAACAGCGATTTATACTCCCAAAACAGTGTATGAAAGTTCTATTTGCACCACCTCCTTGGTGTTTTCTGCTGTTGTTTAGCACTAAGCTTTAGCCATTCTTTTGGATTTTGTGTCATCTTGAGATTTTAATTTTATTTGCATTTCCGAGATCCAGGAGGGAAAACCCTTTTATGTATAACGTGGGTTTTGTTTGTTCTCTGGTTATTTGGATGTCTTTGTGAGTTTTTTGTTCAGTTTCTTTATTCATATTTCAGCTGGATTATTTGTCTCTTGCTTAGCAATTTACTGGCATTTAAAAAAGTGTATTTCCAAGGTGTGAGTCCTGTATCAGTTTTGTGATTGCACTTCTTTCTACCTCTTTCGCTTGCCTTTTCGTTCTCTTAATGATCAGCTTATCCATCTTTCCTTTACAGCAAGCGCTTTTGACATCTTTTTTGTGTTTTCCAAATAAAATGAAGACACTTAACTTAAGCTAATTATAGGTTAGTGTTTGGTTGTTGTGAGGCCAGTTCAGGTTTTGTCTGTGCCTGTTCCAAGAGTAAAGTCCTTCGGAAGTCATTGCTGCCTCCTCCCTAGGGTACTGACCCAAGCTTCCAATCCCTTGGGTGGCTCTGCTCAGCTTCTCAGCCTCCAGCTGCTTCTTTTGCCCAACTTTGAAGCTTCTCAGCTGCCACTTTTCAGGCTTATAGCTTCTCAGCTGCATGGAGAAAACCTGAGTTGGCATTTTAGAATTGGCTCATGACTCAGGGGGAAAGTATGACAGATTACAGGGCTACCATACCACTCTATACTCTTCTTCCTGAGGTCTTGGCCTCTCAAGTCCTTCACTGCTTTGGAGCTCTTAGATGTCTTCAAAAAAGATTATCAAAACTATTCAATATACTGATCGTTCTCGGCGGGAGTGTTGGTATGCCACAAACTTGACTTTGTCAGAAGAGGAAGTCCCTGGGAATATTTTTAAGGGTGTTGATATAGCTTCTTGGATTACTGTTAGGTTGCATTTTCATTAGTGGAGTATCAATCTGCTGGAATTATTTTCATCTTTTTAAGCCTTTGAAAATTTGCTAGACAAAAAGTAATACCATATTTTAATTTTACTTTTTATTCTAGTGATACAAAATACCCTTTCAAATGATGGTTGATCTTTTGCCTTGTCTATTTATGAGTTACCTGTTCAAATATATTATTTTTCATGAATTTCAAAGAATTTCAGTGTTTAACACTCTTAAATAAGAATCCATATATCTGAAGATAAGGAGTTATTACATTAGTGAACTTAATCAGTTTTTCCATTGACGTTCATGTAAAGTTTGAAGACTTTTGAAGGCAAGAGTTGTATATATCTTATTTTTAAATTTTAATTTAATTTAATATTTTTATTCATTCATAGTATCTGGTGCATGTTATGGTCCATAGTAATGTGAAGCAAATTACATTAATAAAGTGATATAGAGACAGGAGCAGAAAGCTCTTGAAGAACGTTGGTTTATGTCGAGCTGTGTTCAGCTATTAATCAAAATGAATAGTTTGCCTACTTATTCATTTATATTATTTCATTGAGGTCTAAGGTCAGAGGACATTTTTGTTTTTGTTTTTTAGATATATTGAGGTATAGTTTTTTATACAAAAAATTGCCCACATTACTGGTAGTTTTTAGAAGTGTACATCTTGATGGGTTTGGACCTATGTGTATACATGTGGTTCTATCACTACAACCAAGGCACTAAGTATATCCATAATCTCCAAAAATTTCATTTTGTGTTGATTTGTGTGTGTGTGTGTGTGTGTGTGGTTGTGTGTGTGTATAAGCACACTTCACAGGAGACCTATCTCCTTAGCATATTAAAGCATACAATGTCATATTGTAAATTGTAAGTAATATGTTGTACAATAGATCTTTAGAACTTACTCATCTTGTATAACAAACAGTTCTCCATTTTGCCCTCCTTCCAGTCCCTGGCAACCACTATTCTATTTTCTGCTTCTTCACTTTGAATTTGACTATTTTAGATCCTTCCTGTAAGTTGGATCAGAGGCATCCCATTTTGAGTCATTATCTTCTTTGTCACATCTATCCATATCACTGATTTAAGATCACATTCTCTTTTGTAACATACCACATTCATTGGGAGGTAAGTACCTGTTTCATAAATTTCCACAAAGTTAAAAAGGAGAGTATATGTCTTGCCTTCCTTACATGAAGTAAGATTTTTCTCATCTCTGGAAGCATTATCCAAATGCTGAGTGGCAACCTTTGCAGCTACAGTTTGAAGGAGTTTAAGAGGTAGTGTTAGACTGATTTCAGAGTTCTAAAGCATGCACATAAAAATTTAGAAAATCTAAAGCATTCTTCATTCATATAGTTTGTTTTACTCTAACCAAGTGTTTAGATTTTGAGAAATCATCCAGACAATTCAAATTTTAGTCAGCATTATGAAAATAGTGTCTGAGGATGAGGGACAGTAGAATTTTCCTTATGTTAGGTATACTTTGGGTTTTTTAGTTGAGGAAGTATAATTTTACTCACAGAAATGTCCTTGTTTTATTCACTGCCCTATATTTATTTTTGGTCATTTCATCAACTCCTCATAAAGCACAGTATCTTCTCTCATGCTGCCACAAGTCCTCAGGGAATGGTGTTCTGAAGAAAAACGGAAGCCTCTGGGGAATGCTGGTCTCAAAATAAAACCTTCAAGGTGTTAGCCCAGGGACTGAGCCAGATCTAGGGACAGCATTTTTAACACTGCAAATTGCTACATTTATGAAATAAAAAGTTCCTTCTTTCTTCTTAAAGTGATGAGAGAGGCAACAAAGCATTTTGAAAAGAGCAGAAACTTTGGAGCCAGGCTGCCCTGGGTTCTGGTTCCAGCTTTCCTATCAGTGCTGGAAGGATGTCACTCTCTGAGCCTCCGTCTGTGTATTTTGGGGAAAATAGCTTGTACCTTTGGGGCGGTTTTTCAGGATTAGCAATAATATATGTGAAGGACTGGTACATAATAATAATAAGGGTTATGGAAAGGTAGGTAAAATTGCATGTCATAATTTTTTCACGTATTCTTGAATTAGACCTTTTTCCCCACTTAATGTGATGATGATTCCCAGACCAGAGCTAGGTTACCTGAATTCTAATCCTAGCTCTACTGTTCACTAGCTGTGTGATCCTGGGCAAGGTACTTAATTGCTTTGTGGCTCAGCTTTTTCATCTATAAGAGGACAATTTTGTGATGCTCACCTTCTAGAGCTATTAATCATACTGATTTTTATAAAGAGTACAGAGTGGTATCTGGCTAATATGAAAGCACTAAGTAAGTACTTGATGAGTATAACTAAACACCCAAGGCTGGCATTAATGGGTTATTGTTACTCTCCCTTTCTTCCTTTCTAAACACAACATGGTTTCTCTGTTTCCTCATTCTGCCTTGGCTAGGAAAAGGGAATGAAACTGGAGTATGGTTCAAGATGAGAAGTTACTCCCTAAATGCTTGGTGAATCAGCCCCATGTGTTAGGGCTGCTAATGACCCACTCTGAGCCCTTTCCGGGACCCTACACTGACCTAGAAGCTGGAAGAAGTACAGCCTGCTCCTGGAAACCCAAGCTCTCACTGGGGCTGCTAGGTAAGGCTACCAGCTTCTGTTTTATCTCTAAAAACAGACAGCAATAATAAGGACAGAGAGACAACTTCTCTGATTGGAAATAAGGTCATGAGACCAAAAATGCGGATTTGATGAAAGGACTATTTTAGTTCCTGTGACTCAAAAAAATGGAAGCAGCCCAGTTTCTTGGCCCCCTACTTTAATGGTTAAGTTTAGGCAGGATGGCTGTGGGGTGGCCAGGCAAAGCCCACAGACAGTGCCTTTGCAGCACATGGCATCTTTTAGCCCATCACATATCACCACAGTGCTTTTTGAGGGCTGTTTGGGTTTTGTAGCCATAATATGGCGGGATTTTCCACATTCAGGTCTTTCAGTACATTCTTTGATGCCATGGATGGTCACTGAGAGGCCTTAAAGGGCAATTAATTCTCCACTGTCAGGAAAAGAAACCAATAAGAAAAGGAATGTGACTTTAATAGAAAATGCTTACATGTAGCACTCAATCAGCACTGATAAATATGAAACATTTTTCTCGTTTGGTTGAAAAGTTGCTAAGTATGTATGCATGCACACACATGCACTAAGAATATAATCACACATACACATATGTGTATATAGTAGTGTATGTTTTAGATATAAAGTTGGCAGTGAATAAGTCTGTGGACTGTTTTCTGAGCACCAATGAATGCCATAGTACATAAAATATATTTTCTTTGAATTAGCATAAATAATATAAGAGCTATCCTTTCTTTGTTGAATTTTTATAATTTTCATACCCTACATTCTAGATAGTGCCAATCTTCAAATAAGACTTTGTTTCAATTCAAATGTAATATCTAGTGGACACATGCAGATGTTCATACCTCGTCCTTATGGCTCATCCTTATATTAATGAACCATAGCTGCTGCTCACAGGTAAAGATCAAACAACAGAAGACATCTCAAAGATAAAACGAACTTGTAGACGTGACTCAAGAATGTGTACCTATCTATAAGATGAGAAATGAAATGCTTTTTATGGAAGAGTGATTTTCTTTGCATCTCAGATTTTACAGAGATTTTTAAAAAAGAGAATAAAAACATGGATTCAGTGGTTTCTTAGCATGAACTTTGAGAATATTTCTACAACTGAAGATTTTTTTTTTGTACTTAATTTTCTGAAGACTTCTTTTGGCCATAGTAGATATTTTAAGATACATGTATCTATCAATAAAAATATCTATATCTGTATAGTTATTCTGTGATACATACAAAGGAGTTTTACCAAATGTTAACACCAACACTATTTTATTGGTTTGGTTTTGCTTGTTTGCCCCTTATAGCCATTAAATGACCACAGGATGGCATGTTATAAATAGTAGAAAGTGTCTGGAAGTTCATTTCTATACATACATCTATGATTATCTTTCTTCTTTCCTTTTTTGTTTGCACCAGAAATTACATTAAAAATATACATTGGATCAGACATTATGTTCCTATGTTCATATATGAATACACTACCAGTGTAACTCCATACCATATACAAATGCAAGAATGGGAAGTTATACTCCATGTATGTATAATATGTTCTAAAAAGAACAAATAAAAAAAGTACACATATACAAAAAAATACATAGAAAATTTTGCTTTAGTGAAGAGGAAACAGCCCTGTTCTCCCCAAGTTCTTTTATGCGGATACCATATGACAAATAAGCACTGGACATTTCTGGAAAGTTGAAGGAAGGAAGGCTACCCACAGACCTTGGGAACAGGAATAGCAGAGCAGTGAGTTCCCAGAGTGTGTGAGGGCCTTTAACCTGGGCTCAGACAAACAAACAGCAGAAAACCCCAGAAACCTGCTTACCCCAGCCAAGGGATAGAGGAAACGTGGTGGAAAGACTTGTTAAAATTAGTACCTCCCTACTCTTAAATTTTTGCAGACACACAGATATTTTGTTCTAAATCTAGATGGAAAGGCACAGGTCCTAAAATAGCTAAAGCAATCTTGAACAAGTGAAATTGCGAGAACTCCCTTTCTCAATACGATATAGCTATGGTAGTCAAGATGGTTTGGTAATTGTAGAAGAATAAACACATAGATGAATGGAACAGAATGGGGAACTCAAATATACATAAAATGGGCTCAACTGATTTTTGGCAAAGATGTAAAAAACAATTCAGTGAATGAAAAGTAGACTTTTCAACAAATGATATTGGAGTAATTGGGCATACTTAAGCAGAAAGATGACCTTGATCTAAATCTCAAAACTTATCTCAAATTAATTCAAATGGATCATGGACTTGAATGTAAAGTATAAAACTATACATATTTTTTTCTTAAGAAAAGAAAGTAGAGGAAAATCTTCAGGATCCAGAACAAAGCAGAAAATTACTAAATTTAAAATAGAAAGTATCATCCATAAAAAGAAAAAGCGATAAACTGGACCTCACCAAAATTAAAAGTTTGTTTTGCAACAAACTCTGTTAAGAGGATGACAGGGCAAGCTGTAGACTGGTAGGAACTATTTGCAAACCCATATCTAACACATGATAAAATGTAGATTTAGAAATAACTTCCAAAACTCAACAGCAATAACAGAGTAATCTGAAAATGGGCAAAGACTTGGAGAGACATTTCACTGAAGAAGATATGTAAATGGTAAATAAGCTGTGAAAAGATGTTCAAAATCATTAGCCATTAGGGAAATGCAAACTGAAACCTAATGAAGTTTAAGGTTTAAGCTACATCCCCAGCCCTTTTTATATTTCATTTTGAGACTAAGCTGCATCCCAGTCCTTTTTATGTTTTATTTTGAGACAGAGTCTCACTAAATTGCCCAGGCTCTCCTTGAACAGATGATTGCCCTGCCTCAGCCTTTTGAGTCTATGGGATTACAAGCATACACCACTAGGCCAGACTCCAATGAGTTCTTTACTGCTCACCTGACTTGATGGCTGAAATTAAAAAGCAGGCAATGCTAAATGCTAGTGAGAACATGGAGAAACTGAGTCACTCATACATTGCTGGTGGGAGTGTAAAGTAGTACAACTACTCTGGAAAACAGTTTGGCAATTTCTTATAAAATTAAACATGCAATTACCTAATGATCCAGCAATTGAACTCTTGTGCATTTATCCAGAGAAAGGAAAACTTATATTTACACCAAAATTAATATACAGATGTTCATAGAAGCTTTATATATTGTTTACAAAAGCTGAAAACAATTCTTATGTCTCCCAGTGGGTAAATGGTTAAAAGTTGTTGATCTATGGAATATTATTCAGCAAGAAATAGGAACAAACTACTGATGCAATAAAGGGGAATGGGTACAGTAAAGATGGTTGATTGAGATCATCATCACTACCCTTGGTGCATGTATGAAGACACAAAGGGTGTGACTTTATCTGGTTTGCAACCAGAGAAATGGAAAAACTGAGCTCTATATATGTACTATGCCTTGAAATGCAACTAAATAAACTAATTAAAAAAAAAAAAACAGCTTGAATGAATCTCAACAGAATTATGCTGAGTGAAAATGCCAATCCCTAAAGATCACATATTGTAGGATCATATTAAATTCTTAAAATGATAGAATTCTAGACTCAGATAATAGATTATATCAATGGTTGTCAGGGGTCAAGGATGGTGGAGGAGTAGGACAGAAGGATGTGTGTCCTTAAAGGTCAACAGGAGGGCTGGGGTTGTGACTGGGGTTGTGGCTCAGTTGTAGAGCACTTGCCTAGCATGTGTGAGGCCCTGTGTTCAATTCTCAGCACCACATATAAATAAATTAATTAAATAAAGGTCCATCAACAACTAAAAAAAATATGTTTTAAAGAAAAAGGGCAACAGGAATGATCCTTGCAGTTATAGGACTGTGTCTTGACTATCCATTGTCGGTATCTTGGTTGTGATATTTTATATAGTTTAGCAAGAAACCTGGGGAAACTGGATAAATAGGATATAAGTGTTACTTCTTAAAACTTCATGTGAATCTACAATTATCACAAAAGGTTTAAAATAATACATATTACTTGGTTTGGCTCTGACTAAGATTCTAGTACATAGATGTTATTCTAAACCCTGAAGACAATAAATTTAGGTTGGATCAAAAAGATTCCATAATTGATTTAAAATTAATTTACTATATCCACCTGTAAATTGATTATTTATGAAGAATTAGTTCATATGAAAACATGATATAAAGGTTTGCATTTCCTCAGTGTTTCCTGCACCTAAGAACAAGTGAGAATGTTAACAAATCAATGAGAATATTTTTTTCTAGACTTCCCTTGAATTTCTCCAGTATACATGTTCAAACACTGTTCCCAGAGCACAGGTGTGCATAGCTCCATTTCTATAGCTGGACTCTCATTATTACTAATGGTGGTGCTTCCCAATTCACTGGCAAGATAAAGCAAGTCATAGCCTTTTACTTTTCCTTAGGCTAGAATAGGATTGAATCTGTAAGTAGAGCTATAGAGGTTTGACAGCTGAAAACAACTTAGCCAGAGACCCCTAAATCAGTTCGGCTTCGTGTTAGCTGGATCATTCACTCAGCTATAAAGAATATTCGTAATACATTTGGGGTTTACTGTATTGGAATTTCCTTGAGGCATGGTTTTATTCTTTCTGTCAAACACATTGAAAATATTCCTGTGAGTCAAGTTAATTATTTTACTTTCTCATAAAAATAATAAAAGCAACTAGGCATGGTTGCTCATACTGGTAATCTCAGAGACTGAGGAGACTGAGGCAGGAAGACTGCAAGTTCAAGGTCAGCCTGGGCAGCTTAGGATACTCTGTCTCAAAATTTAAAAAATAGTAAAAAGGGCTGGGGATGTGGTTTAGTGACAGAGCACCCCTGGGTTCAGTCCTCAGTACTATGAAATACATACATGCATCTATAAAAGCACATTAAACATGTAAAAAAAAAAAAAAGGAAAATACCACATCCAGCCGCCATTAATATACTACTTTCAACATGTGGGTTATTTCCCTTGATCCTGTACATGCGTGTGCGTTTGTGTGTGTGGTGTATTTACAGTAGGCAGGGTGTGGTGGCACATGCCTGTAATCTCAGCAACTTGGGACACTGAGGAACCCCTGGGTTCAATCCCTATATCCCCCCCACAAAAAAGAAAAAGTTACAATGTATACAGTATATGTGCAGCATCTTATACCATTTTATGACCTAACATATTATGTTTGTTTTAATCAGCGTTTTCACTGTTGTCACCAGAAGACTGGACAAGAAAAATTTTAGGAAGAATGGTTTATTTGGATCTCATGGTTTCAGACAGCTGACTCCATTCCTCCTGGCCACGCTCTCAGGGATCCACCTCCTCCAGCCACATCCTACCTGCATCCAGTTAATCCCTATCAGTGGATTAACTCACTGATTAGATTACGACTCTCATAACCCAATCATTCACCTCTAAGCTTTCTTGCATTGTTTTACACAGGAGCTTTTGGGAGGACACCTCACATCTAAACCATAACAAAGTTTTTATGGTTTTCATAATTAACACTTAAAGCAGTTCTATCATGTCTTGAGTTAATGAGATCCTTAAATATAGATCATTTAGCCTGAACAAACCTTAAAGAGTTGTCAATTTTTGTAATATATTTAGGAAAATGAGAAGTAGAAAAAATGATTAGGGAAAATATATGTCCTTGCCTTTTGGTAGCTTTTGTCTCTAACTTTAAAATTATCTTTAAATTTGAAAACTATGAGACATTTCTGTTATTTCATTTAAAGGATTAGCATTGAGATAAATGTTTTACTATGTGGCTAGTCATATTTACAGAATAATTTAAAGGAATTCCAGAATGCTGGGCTTTTAAAAAGCATCAGTCATCACCTGGTCTTAGTTATAGACCTAGACAACTTTCTAACTGGTGCCTTATCCCTGAGGAGATAGTGTCACTCCAACATCGTGCTAACCAGGAGAGGTACATAGAGTATACTTGGAACAGAGAGAGGGTACTTCCTCCAAGATGCAGCCTTGAGAAGGATTCCTGGAGAGAGTAACATGTTAAAGAAGGTGTAAGAGGGACTTGACATAGAAGCATGGAAGGCTCTCTAGATAGAGGGACAACAGGTATCATGGCCAATCCCCACACTAGTCACTGCATGGAGATGGAGTCCTTGTTTATGTGAATATTTCGGTGGCCCAGGGGCCCTGTTCTTCGTAGATGATGGGAGGATGGGTGCTAGTAAGAAACATTCAAACAGGTGAGCATACTGTAATCTGGGAAAGAAGAGGGGAGAGGCATTTCCCAACTACATGTGCATTCTTCATATATTCTGATACTTGTTTTTTAGGTGATCATTCTTCCACACCCCTCAGTTCTAAAGTCTTACCAGTTTTAAGTATGTTGGATCCCTCAGTTGTTGAAGATTATATTGTTGTGTGTGTGTGTGTGTATACACACACACACACACATATATATACACACACAATACACACACATAATCATTGCTGTAGTTGATGGGAATCTATGAACGTGTTAACAAGATTAGGATTGTGATTTTAAAAATTCCTCTGGCTATAGTTTGATAGATGTATTTAAATGAAGAGGGCAAGACTTCCTTTAATGAAGCAAGAGCATTTTGGAGACTCCTACTTGGTCTAGGGACATGGTTGTAGCAGTAAGCAGGAGAGGAAACAGTTAAAGAATTTCTTAGAGGTAAAATTCACAATACTGAGTCACTGGTTTTGTGTGCTGGTTGATGAATGAGTGCTATTTTGTGGGAGTGAGTGAGTTGGCACTGGATTGGTCACCTATGAGTTTGTGTTTAGTCTCTCTCACATGGGCCTGCTTGCCCTTCCACTTTCCACCATGAGTTGAAGCAGCAGGAGCCCCTTGCTTTAACCATGTCCTTGAACTACCTAGCTGCCTAGGCAATACCTGGAATGGAGGGCTGCTTCGAGTGGCTACTCTAGAACCAGGAGCAAAAATCAGCCAGTTTCTATCTGGAATATTCTGTGATAGCAACAGAAAATAAACTAAGATGATAGAAGGAGATATTCAAGTTTTAACAGAGCAGTTATAGATGTAGACTGGCTTATAATTTATCTTAAGATTTGAGACTCATCTAATAAAATTTGGTATTTCCTACTATGTGCTGAATTTGCAGTCACTGTCATGAGAAATGTCAGTGGTTGTAAGTAATGTTGTCTATGAACTATTAAAAGCTGATGAAATGAAATCAGCTGCTTTTTGGCCAATAATAGTTTTGAGGCAGGTAAAGATCTTCAACAGTACAATGACCTAGTGAATGTGAGCCACAGAATAATAAATAGTATTTCTAGAAAGTTTCCAGAAGGTTAATCCTGTAGTAGCCACTTAAAAAGTACACTTTCCTAGTTTTTAATTATAATTAATTTACTCTTATATTAACTGCTAATCTTTCTTCCCACCTGAGTTTCAGTTTTAATTTCTTTCTTTTTTTTTTAATATTTATTTTCTAGTTGTAGGTGGACACAATAGCTTTATTTTATTTTTATGTGGTGCTGAGGATCGAACCCAGTGCCTCCCGCGTGCTAGGCGAGCACGCTACCACTGCGCCATAACCCCAGCCCCCAGTTTTAATTTCTATCAGAAGTCACGTAGGATATTCTCCTTTGAAACAGCCCTTGCTAACATTTAATTTCCTCTTAGTATTTGTGGAAAGAGTAACATGAATGCAAATAAATTCTCTTGCTTAATAATTTAATTTTCAAAACGTCCATGGGAAAACTGAATGTTCCTTTGAACATTAGTGAGAAAATTTTTCTCCTTTGTAGTGATTGTTCTGATTGAAATTAGAAATATAGTAGGAATGAAATAATGTTATAAATAGACCACTGTCTATATATAGTTCATGTTGAAAATGTGCACAGAGCATTTTTCCCATAAGCTTTATTGAGCACAGGTTTTTTAAACTTGAATATACCTTAGAAATCAGTGAAAATTTGCACAGGGATGATTTTGTTTACACACACACACACACACACACACATAAGGGCTAGGGGGATAGCTCAGTGGTAGAACATGTGCTTAGCATGCACAAGGCCCTGGGTTCAATCTCCAGCATCAAAAATAAAGTAATTAATTAAATAAGTTAAATAACCTTAAATCAACTCTCCTCTACCCCATCCCACTCTACTTTATCATTACATGTTCTTTCTTTGGTAAGTTTATTTAAAGCTTGCTTTTGCTCTACTTATGAGTAAGTGAAAGAACAACAGAAGTCAGCTGAAAAAATTGTGGACATTGCTTTAGCAACGTAAATATACTTCTTGCTAATTTTTTTAAATTGTAAAACAAGATGCCCAATGAAAGTGATTGTTTTTGTTTTCAATGAAATACAGAAGAAATTTGAGCTGCTACTTTATTTCTAGAATTCAGGATACTCAGCATATTTCTTTCATCCTTCTGTGTCCTTTGCGGACCTTTCCCCCCTGCTAATTTGAATCTTCAGATGTGTGGTAAGGGTCTAATGTAGGCATTTTGTAACTAAATAGAATGACCAAGACTTTGACTAATATTTTTTCTCTGAGTGCTTTTGAAATCTTTATAGTAAGATGAAGTTAGGAAAGACGTAAAATGGGCCATTCTTAGGTGACATTTTTTTAGCATATGTGTAATTTGATAGGTTTTAAATATTAGTGGGTTACCGTGAGTTTGAAAGGAAGAGAAAGTACAGGAAATGATTCAAATCAAACTGCATATAAAGAGAACATATCTACTGAGCCATGAAAGGATTTAAAAAAATTTTGTATGCACACGTACACACACACACACTTATACTCACACACAGAAGCAACCTGATGAGTTTTAACACCAAGGCAGACTTTTACATAATGACTTTATTTGTGAGGGTACGGGCTGTAGTGTGGCGCTCCCGTCCTTTTATAAAAATGGCAGCCTGAGCCGTGGTAGAGAAAATGGGCAGTTAGACTCTGCATTTAGCTTGCACTCTGAGTATTGTACCACTTGGCTGTGTAAACTGCTAAGAGGCTAGCAAGATTCTCCTAGAGGGGACAGAGATGGAGTGACAGGGCTGGCAAAACCAGTATACTCCAGCAGTATACTGGAGTTTGATTTTGAAAACTTTCAGGATTCAGAATAAGATCATGGAGCAAAAGAGAAAAGCGGGGAAGGAGGGAAGGAAAGGAGAGGAAGAGAGGAAAAGCATCGTGAAGAAATGGAGACAGTGAGGAGATAAGGAAAGAAGGTCCTATTTAGTTGACTGGGGTTCAGTGCAGCTGTCCCACTTTTTTGCTCCTCCTTTCTGCAGTCCCTTTAGTCCCTTTTTTTTTTTTTGGTACTGGGGATTGAACGCAGGGGTTCTTGACCACTGAGCCACATCCTCAGCCCTATTTTGTGTTTTATTTAGAGACAGGGTCTCACTGAGTTGCTTAGCACATCACCGTTGCTGAGGCTGGCTTTGAACTCAAGATCCTCCTTGTTTCAGTCTCCTGAGCTGATGGGATTACACGTGTGCGCCACTACACCCAACTGCAGTCCCATTTTTGACGAGGGCTGCTGTGCAGAGTTTTACGGAAACCCTGAGCTCTTGGACATGTGAAACTCTTCTCTGAAAAACAGCTGGCATTTATATTTCTTATTACCACAGCATCAGGAAATCTTTTTGGGCATTGAAACAATTGACATCAAGAAATCTTTCCTTTTACTTATTAAATACTTTTATTAGGATTTTAGAATTTCCCTTTCTCAGTTTGTTTCATGTGAGGTTGTACTTGAAAGGTGGTCATAGATTTTAGAGACCACATATGAAAACCAATTTTATTACTTTGGAACTTAATTGTATTTGTACCACATAATATTGATGCCATCTACACTGGGAATCACTGAGCAAATTAAGCACTGTTAAGCTTCTCTTTAAATTGAATCTCATTTTTGGAAACAAAAATTATTTGAATTTTTTATGCATATTTAGATTCCATATGTCATAGATTTCTTGGCAGACGTAGATACTTGTAATCAAGACATCAAGCCCAACATTTACATGAATGTCTTCATTAAAATACAGACATAATCTTGATTCATTTCTCTAATACATTTTTAAATCTATTGTAGCTACTTTTTAAATTTAATAATATGTCTTTGAAAATATATGTGATGTAAATGAAATCAAACTGTTATATTTTTCTTGTACCTGTAACATTTCTGTACATTATTCTTAGTTTTACCAGAGCAATGGCTAAGATTAGACTTCCTAGGTTTAAATCCCAGTTTTACCCATTATTAGTTGTGTGATCTTGGGCAAGTTACTTGACCTCCCAGTGGGACAGTTTTCTCATCCTTACACTAATAACAATAATCTCATAGAGTTTCTGTGAAATTTTAAATAACTAACATAAATTCAAAGAGCTTAAGACAATCTTTGGCATTATATTTCCTAACAAAACTCAGGATAAAAGAGGTCGTTCTCTAAGAATAAACATTGCTTCTTTAAGTACTAAGTCTCTTGCTATGTCTGTCTTTATGCTTCTGGATACTGAGAGTTCTAAATGCTTTGTTTTTGAGTTCCTACTCTTTATTCCAAAAGTGTAATTGCAGTGAGTATGAGCTTCCTGACTGTTTTCCTCTCATATACACAGGATATTGTGTGGAATGAAGGAGGCACAGGATATTAAACATGCTGACATTATGTTTGATGGTTTAATTTGGCAAAATTACCCAGGATATGGGTGTATTCTAATAAGAGCAAAGTCTCCAATAATGGAAGTAATCCTTATAATCAACAAGCTACCAGATGCCTGACTGCTGTCTCCAGAAGATGATGCCATATCCAGTAAGTTGAGCTTTGGCCTCATATTGCTAGATTGAGTACTCAGTGACTATGGCTAGATTGGATTTGGTGAGTAGAAGTTCATGTTGCTAAGCCCATGTATAGCCTACTTCCCTTCTGCCATGGCCATGTCGTTTATGAGCCCTTTGGTGAAGAACAGGAATAGCTAGAGAAGGAGATTGATTGAGCTCCATAAATTCAGTCATCTAGCTGATAATTAAATCCTTTTCTCTGAGGTTGTTATTCAGTGTGCTTTAAATGACCAGTCAGTCAAAACATTAACCACCATTCATGAATGATTATACTTAGGCACCTCTGATGTATCTCCTTTAAAAAATGAACAAATAGGTATACTGGTCAAAGTCTTACTCGATTGGAGATTTTCCCTTTGTATGTCCTTCAGAGATCCCAAGGAGAACCGTTGTGCTATCACTCTTTACTTTTGAGTGGCACCAGCATATTGTATAACATTGTTTTTAAACAGACATGAATTTTTTTTCTTCTTTAGTTAACTGGTCATAAGGAACCTCTCAGTGAGGCTACAGGTTAAGTTTAAAGAGAGGATCAATATATTAAGAATAGGAGTTATGAAAATCTGAGCCACTTGCTCATATTACCCATCTGTGCCCACAGGATTTGCTAGGCATGATTTTACATATACAACCTCCACTTAAAGTTTAATGTCCTGTGCTCTCTTAATTTTTATTAAGGTTTCGGGCTTAAGTTGTCAAGTTGGAACTGAGCCCATAACCCATTTTTGCTTTGGAGGTCAAACAAATCAAGTTCAAATGGAGTGCTCATCTTGCATAGTTTTTTTTTTTTTTTTTCCCCCAAAATCTAAATGTCTGTGCTGTGATTCAGCTGAAGGGTGCCTATCAGATACCATATATCATCCCTATCTGCCACACTTAAAACACCAGTGAATCTATTGAATTATACAGGCCAAGTGAAAGAATAGCTTTCATAGCAGTCTGGACCTATTTCTGGGTCTTGTTATTACTTATTCAAACCTGGAAGCTTTTCAAGTTACTTGATAAATGGGTCAGAATAACATCCAAATGAGGTATATATTGCCTCAAGAAAAAGAAAAGCACCTACTAGATTCTGTGCTTCTTTTTGTAGTGATAGGAAGAGAGAGATAACATTTCGGATAAGATAGCCTGACATTATTAAACCCCTAAAACATTTACAAAATCAAATTTTTGTAGAAATTTCTCCACCCTCTGACACACATGTGTATTTCCAAAGAGTACAGGGGAGTTACTACTTACCATTCAGTCAGCATATGACTGGATAACATGGCATTCTATGGAATCGAGTGGCAATCAAAGTCCCTGTGGACTATATTGTGAGCACGTTGGAGAGTTGATAGGGTCCTAGTAAGATAGTAGGAAGCAAATGCCTTCAGGTAGTCTTTGCTAACACATATAAAGAAAACACGAGAACTTGACAGATCAATAGTTGTGTGCCAGATGCCAGGGAATATGTTGATTTGTTTCAACAATGAAACCACATCTGGTACAGCATCTGTCCATTTTGTGCAAGATCAGTTAGGCAAATTGAATTGGGATGTGGTTGGCAAGATCTTCATCCTTCAAGTCCTCAGTGGTGATCCTAATCCCTTCTATCCCTATAGGAATGAAATAGTGCTTTTGATTATTACTTTCAAAGGAGAGGTAGTTCTAGAGGTTTGCATTTGACCATTACACCACTATAGATTTACTCCAGATTAGGAAACCAGTGAGAGAATCTGCTATGTCTGTACCAGCTCTCCATTTCAAAACTGGGAAAAATAACCATAGCATGAGTTCTGGGATGACTCGCAGTTGGAACTGAGGCCATACTCCATGAATCATGTGATTTCTTTCAACACCTACTCAGGATGGTGAAACAGTACCACAGTACACTCCAGTAATGAGTGTTAGTTCAGAGTCATATTCAGCAATCCCACAAAATTCTGAATATTTTCTCTTTTCCAACATTCACCCTGGTTGTTGACTGCAGGTGTTTTGGGGGAAGACTGAGAGGAAGATTTACAGTTCAAATATTTGGCTGTTTCATATATGAATACATGACTAGTATAACTCCACATCATATTCAACCTCAAGAATGGGATCCTAATTAGAAAAAGTTGTGCTCCATGTGTGTATATAGTTTGTCAAAATATATTCTACTGTCATGTATATCTAAAAAGAACAAATAAAAAATTTTTTAAAAAAATATGGCTGTATAGCAAGGTCCTTAAGAGGACTTGGCTTTCTTTTACTCAGAAGGCTATAGGACTGTGTATTGGATCAAGTTTGAGAATTTGTTGAGGGGCTGCATCTTTCTATTTTTTAGCTTTTCTGCTTATGTAGATCAAGTAGGATCTATTAGGTTTCTAATTGTCTCTAGAAACACCAGAGATCTCTGCAAGTAAAACTATGCTGACTGCAGGTTTCACTCAGTTGCCATTATGGTAACTATGCTCACTGTATCTCTGGGTAAGTGCTGTCACTCAGCCTGTGACACTCTAGGATACTGTCATCCTCATTCAATCCCAGTACCCCATTTCTAGATGGTAATAGCACCCATTGTCATTCCTGGCCTGCAGAGGAAGCTCTGGTACAGATCTTTAAAGATGCTGGTGATCTTCTCAACCAATGTGTTTCTCAAAGCCTTGGTGAAGGCAGTGTCCTCTGGATCCTCCAGGCTAGAGAAAGGAGCTAGGTTCTCATGCTGAATGTTCTCTTAATAGTGACTTGATCCTCTTGTTTGCAGCCCACACTGATAATTTTTAGTTTGGTGCTTGTCAAGTTCAGTTCTGCCACAGACTTGGGCTACTGGAATGGAGATGGATGCTTTCACTTGATGGCTCAGAGAAGAGGAGACCCACGTCTGGAGTGGGGTTTCAGTCATTTTGATTTTCAGTTATTTTTCCAGTTTTGAGCCCCACCTGCACTTTCTGTGGTAACTGATTTCCATAGCTTCTCTGGGGTTTAGAGAGGGTTTATCTTCCTCAAAAGATAAAGCATATTTCCTTGAAAGGATTAAGGGTACATTGTTTACTCTTCTGCTTTGTTAAGTTAGTAACCATCACACTGTTTGCTTTTTGCCTTAAAACATTTTTTTCTATTAAAACAATTTCTATCTACAGATGTGTCTTTTATTCATACCTCTTGTCCTTTGGGTTTGCACAGTTTTAAAAAATCCATTAACTGTCATTTCATCGTGATTTGGGGGATGCAGGGTTTGTTGTGAGTCTATCTTTTTTGTGGGTGGCTGCTAGGGCTTGAACCCAGGGCCTCAATGCATTCTGGGCAAGTGTTCTACCACTGAGCCACATCCCCAGCCCTAGTCTACCCCTTCAAACCAGAAAGTTTGCTAATTATTTTCTCTTTAGTACCTGAAATATAATAGGCTCTTCAATAAATATTGGAAGACTAACTAAATGAGTTGAGTTAGAAGTTTTTATAGTAATGGGAGGGTTGATGTCAAAAAAGACATGGCTACATATACAAATACAACAACTTAAAAAGCACCCTTTAAATTAAACTTTTGCTTTAGTCTCAATCACTTTTTTAAAATTCTTCAACGTAGTCAAGGAAACTTTTATTTTAGTTTTTAAATTTTTTTTTTTGGTACCAGGGATTTAACTCAGGGGTACTTGACCACTAAGGCACATCCCCAGCCCTATTTTGTGTTTTATTTAGAGACAGTCTCACTGAGTTGCTTAGTGCCTTGCTAAGGCTGAGGCTGGCTTTGGACTCACAATTCCCCTATTGCAGCCTCCCAGAGTGCTGAGATAACAAGTGTGTGCCACCTAATTAGCCCAGCTAATTTTTAAATTTTTATTTTTTGGGAATACTGGAGATTGAAGCTAAGGCCTTATGCTATACCACAGAGCTATTCCCCAGCCCTGAGGAAACTATTTTAAACTCTGTACCACTGAGGGATGGTATGTTTTTGTGTGGTTTTTTTTTTTTTTTTTGGTACCAGGGATTGAACTCAGGGGCACTCAACCACAGAGACACACCCCCAGCCCTATTTTGTGTTTTGTTTAGAGACAGGGTTTTCCTGAGTTGCTCAGTGCCTCACAGTTGGTGAGGCTGGCTTTGAACTCACCTCCCAAAGTGCAGGGATTACAGGCGTGTGCCACTGCGCCCGGCTGGTATATGTTTTTTTAAACGTACTTTAACACAATTGGTCAAATATAACTTTAGGTGTTGCATTAGACTTAAGATATACATTTGTCTATTTATAATTTTTTCAGGAGATAGACTTGTATTGAGGCTGATTTAGCCAATAAGCAGTTTTATTCTTAGTAATATATGTTTCGATGGTAATTATGGTTAAAAAAAAAGTCTTTCAACACCTTCAGTCCCTCCCCACTGATCCCTTTGTGGTTATAAAGTTTGAGACCCACTGGCTAAGTGTGGGATCTTATCCAGGAATGTTTGCATTTCACAGTGAACATGTGAGGATGGATAAAATGTAGTAGAGGCAAAGAAATTAGGCTATAAAATGAGAAGAAGTAGTAAAATTGATATGTTGACCAAACAGATCAGTGTTTTTCTTATTCTTAAAGACAGCACTGGACAAAAAGGGGATTGTAGACAGATACACATATGGTAGAGTCCATAATTTGGCTGCAGTGTTGGGTCTGAGATCTCACAAGTGAGATGTACACCTTTCATATATCAAGAAATGAGTACATGAAATTTTGGTAATTACCTATAAAAATCAATAACTTCATTGTAAGTCCATATAATAAGCAAAATTACAATTTTGATTTCAACTTCTGTGTATTGTTCCCCAATCTTTTAAGAGTTTATTGAAGGGGTAGGGATTGTAGCTCAGTGGTAGAGTGCTTGACTCGCATGCATGAGGCACTGGGTTCGATCCTCAGCACCACATAAAAATAAATAAAATAAAGATATTGTGTCCATCTACAATTAAAAAAAAAATTTAAAAAAAAGAGTTTATTGAAGTCTATACAGAAATTTAAAGATAGTGCTTTGTAAATAAAAGGTTACTTCTCTAGGAAAGACATATAGAAGGAAGAAAATTGGTTGGTAAGAAAATAGATTAAGAAAGCCCCTTACATAAAACTTGTGGGTTGCAGAAATTGGGAAGAAGTTGCACGTATGGGTTTGTTGGGATGAACTCAAATACTATGTATAATTATAAAGCTCTTACAAAAATAGTACTCTTAAGAGAACCATATAATACAATGTGTACTAGTAGTGACTATAGGAAGGCCATAACATTATTGTAAATTTAAAAGAGTTAACAATGATGTTATAACTTTTGTCTTTGACAAAAGACATTTTGAGATCCTTTTCACTTCATATATGAATGTCATGAAATTTCCATCATAGTTGACTCAAAGTAAAACAAGAGAGCAACAATATTTTAATGTTGATGAGGCTTTATTTTCAAAGGATGAAAAAGAGCAAACTGATCCTTCATGAGATAAGAACTCCAATGATATTTACAAAGCTCATTTCTCATTTACTTTTCATGTTTTGGCCTTGTTTTCAGGGAAAAGAACTCCTGTGGAAGATGGAATCCTTTGTCCATTTTCCAGAATGTGTTTCCAAGCCCATCAGTGGAACCTGATACTGCTATTCTGTGTTGAAATGCTTGAAGAACACACACATCTCTGCCTGCACCGTCTGTCCTGAAACCATGGTCTTCTCTGCAGTGTTTACTGCATCCCACACTGGGGCATCCAACACGACATTTGTAATCTATGAAAACTCCCACATGAATATTACGACACCATTCCAGTCTCCCACGGTTGGTCCACTGCTTAGATACAACTTTGAAACCATGGCTCCCACTGGTTTCAGTTCTTTGACAGTGAATAGCACAGGTGTGCCCCCAACACCAACTGTTTTTAAGAGTCTGAGCTTGCCTCTCCAGATCATCCTTTCTGCTATCATGATATTTATTCTATTTGTGTCTTTTCTTGGGAACTTGGTTGTTTGCCTCATGGTTTACCAAAAAGCTGCCATGCGATCTGCAATTAACATCCTCCTTGCCAGCCTGGCTTTTGCAGACATGTTGCTTGCAGTACTGAACATGCCCTTTGCTCTGGTAACTATTCTTACTACCAGATGGATTTTTGGGAAATTCTTCTGTAGGGTATCAGCTATGTTTTTCTGGTTGTTTGTGATAGAAGGAGTTGCCATCCTACTCATCATTAGCATCGATAGATTCCTTATTATAGTCCAGAGGCAGGATAAGCTAAATCCATACAGGGCTAAGGTTCTGATTGCAGTTTCTTGGGCAGCTTCTTTTTGTATAGCTTTTCCTTTGGCTGTAGGAAACCCTGACCTGCAGATACCTTCCCGAGCCCCCCAGTGTGTATTTGGGTATACAACCAATCCTGGTTACCAGGCCTATGTAATTTTGATTTCTCTTATTTCTTTCTTCATACCTTTCCTGGTGATACTGTATTCATTTATGGGCATACTCAACACCCTTCGGCACAATGCCTTAAGGATCCATAGCTACCCTGAAGGTATATGCCTCAGCCAGGCCAGCAAACTGGGTCTCATGAGTCTACAGAGACCCTTCCAGATGAGCATTGATATGGGCTTTAAAACACGTGCCTTCACCACCATTTTGATTCTTTTTGCTGTTTTCATTGTCTGCTGGGCTCCATTCACCACTTACAGCCTTGTGGCAACATTCAGTAAGCACTTTTACTATAAGCACAACTTTTTTGAGATTAGCACTTGGCTACTCTGGCTCTGCTACCTCAAGTCTGCATTGAACCCACTGATCTACTACTGGAGGATTAAGAAATTCCATGACGCCTGCCTGGACATGATGCCGAAGTCCTTCAAGTTTTTGCCACAGCTCCCTGGTCACACAAGGCGACGGATACGTCCCAGTGCTGTCTACGTGTGTGGGGAACATCGGACAGTGGTGTGAATATTGGAGCTATCTGTCATTTTGGGTGATGATTGTTCTTTATTGACTTTGAACTTTTCTCATATGGCTTCTCCACTTTAAATAACTTTATTTTTTTTTTATAGGAAGTGTGTGTGTGTATGTGTGTGTGTGTGTTTGTGTGTGTGCAGGGTAAAGAAAGAATGGTGATTTATTATAGTTCTGTTACCAAGGATAAACAATAGGAAAGTGATCACAAATGTTAACTTCAGGATTCAAGAAAAATCCTTGATTTGGATTGGGGAGATTGTTTTGTTTTAATGACTGATTTTATTTTTGTGCAGGATTCAGGATTGTGCTTTAATGAGCCTGCAGTTATCTTGAATTGTTAGTGTTTTGTATGCTGCTAAGGAATGCTTAGTTGAGTTTATCAGTTCTTTTTTTCTGGACAACACTGCTGCTTCTTGCCATCACATTGGAGCCAAAAACCCATACATCTCAGTTGATAAATATTTAGTTTTTATTTTAAAACATAACCTAAGGTTAGTGACATTTTAAAGGTCATTACTATTTACTTTGGTGCACTTTAAGAAACAATGCGCAGATTAATTCAGTCATATTTTTCAGAATCATTTTTATACATGACATGTTATGCTTTAGGAAATGTGCACTGTCATTTCTAGTAAGATGTTTTTTTTAAAAAATGTTTTATCTGCATGTACAGTTTTGAAAGAGAAAACATGAAAATGTAGAAAAATTTCAAAGCACAATAGCAACTCTTCAGAGCAATAGGGAAAAAATTGAGGCAAAAGAGACCCTTGCAAATTCAAAGGGGAATGCAGTGGAGGGCATGGCTGGTGCAGGCTGTGGCAATTCCTTTTACTCAAGGATTCTCACTGAGTGTAGTAGGGAGTGCTATAACCATTTACAGACACCTACTACGTGCCAGGCACAGAGCATCATTTTATCCTCATGGCATTCTGTAAGGTAGATGTTATTTTTAACTTTTTACAGGTGAAGAAAACATGACTTTGACTACAATCCTGCCCAAGGGTAGTGGTAGAGCTGGGATCCAAATATCTGCTGAGATCCTGAGTCTACACTGTTTCACTGTGCCACCCAGACACTTTTCAGTTTAAATGTTTCATAGTCATGAGGGAACTCTGCATATCCTTTAAAAATTTTTAAAACTGAAATGTTTTCTTTAAAAATAACTTCATTTTTTAATTACCAAGAGAAACATGAAACTAACAGTAAGTCTGGAAAATAGAAAACAAAATCACTTACAGATCCTAAAAATCTAAAGATAAAAATAAACATGAAAATAAATCAATAATGTGACTTTTTAATAAGCAAAACAAGTAACCAACAGTTATTGAGCAGTTAAATACAGCTATATGTAGGTCTTGCCCTTGTGGGTTTGGAGGTTTCCAGTGATCCAGTTGTTAGTTCTAAATGTTCTGGGCAAAACAGTTTTGTTGCCCAGTGCTTGTCCTAGCAGAGCTAGACTTTGTGAATGTACTCAGAGGTGCATCTACCACACACAAGGAAGATTAATCCTTATCTGAGCCTAGAGCAGGTTTTAATAGGGAAGATCTGGGGTTTCAAATTATTTTGCTGACTATCTGTCTCCTCAGGTGCATGCAGGGCCTTTGGTCAGCTCCTGTTACCACTGGCATACTTTATAATAACCAACTGGGATGGAACTACGGACTAAGGCCATAAGGGCTGAAAATGTGGCCTCCTGGCTATATCATGAGCTAAACTGGTAATTTAACCATGGATTTATAGCATCTTTTCAGAATTTTAGTGCTTCATGAGTCATTGGAAAAAATCAGCCTGTTTCTTCAGTTAGAAAACCAGAGTTGGATTAGGTGAATCTATAAGGTCTTATCCAAATCCAATGTGCTTTTCCTCCATATGAGAGTATAGCTATTTGAAGAGCTCAGCTGATTTCAGCATTACTCTTTGGTATCCAGTATTACTTCTTTACGTTTTACTTCATTAGCTATTTCTTAGAAATGAATGTCTCAAAAGCTGATGACTTGGTATCATGAATTAGGATGTTGGGAAACCCTGCTTGTCAATTGCAGTGGTGTTGGAATTTACTGTCCAGTTAAAGAACTCTTTTGGGAGTCAAGTATATTATTCAACATGTTGTGGGGTCATCTTCAGATGATAGTCACCTACCTCTTTAATTTCTAATTTATATTAACTACAGATAAAATTGTTTTTGTCTATGGGGATCCTTAGGACATAAACATTGTAGTAGATACTAGTAGCATGTTGGTGTGTATTTTACTTTCCATTGTCAACATAAACTGGATTTCAAGCAGATATTAATAAGGATATTTGAGATTCAGCTTTCTTTCAGGAAAGTCGGCATGATCTGTATTCATCTTACATATTGGTAGGTCTTGAGACTTTTGTGGCTGGAGTTGACTGAGCTTTGTTTTCTCTTCTTGTTTGATGAGCAGGCTGTAGGTGCTTTTGTGCTACTGAATGGGCAGTGCCTCCCTTGCTGAGAGCTCAGGAGAGCCTGCTCAGATGTTCCTTATTCCTGAGAGAAGACTGTGGGGGCCTTTGTGAGGATTCAGCAACAATACCAAACAGCCGTTCTCTTTACACTGGATAATCTTGATCAGATGACAGTTTACAAATCATTTTGAACATTTTATTATGTATACATTTTGAATGCTTTAAAAAAAAAGTACTATGGTGCACCTTCAATAAATTTAGGTGCAAAATTGCTTGTTGCTTGTTCCCTCATGTTTTCTTGAGGGGAGGAAAACCACTACTATTCATCACTACTGACTGACATCATCAGAAATGATGCTGTTTTCTTTTCCTTCTGGCTAATAAATAGGAAGCGTGAAAGAGATAATTAAATATTTGTGGTCAAGGAGAAGTCAAGAGAAATCACAAATAGTCTTCGGTAGTGTTTAAATATTCCCAAGCAAGAGAACCAGTACAGATTCCTTGGCTCACGGAGGGTCTGTATTTGAGCCCAGGAAGGTACATTTTTATTTTATTGAGCATATTGCCTGATTGTGGTTCAGGTGGTCCCTAGGGCACACTTCCAAAAAACACTCCTGTAGAATATATATCCTTTAAATATTGTCTGTTTTATCTCAAAATAATTGTTTTGTGCTGGAAACCGTTATCTCCTAATGCATGGGTAGTCCACATTGAGAGGAAAATCTACATGTCTTTGTGCCTGATTGGCCGCCCATTTATTAGTGTGGATCTTGCCAGTGTTAGCTTTACTTTCTTTTGACTGGCAAAATTATGTGATAAACCATATTAGATGTTTCACAGTAGAGCAAGACGAATGACTTAATAATTGAAAGTCATGGCTCTCAAGTCTAATTAGTCTAATACTTACTTTTCTCCTAGAGATACCTCTCTCTAGGATATCTCTTTATTGTATGTAATTTCCTAAAAAATGTGAGGGAAATGTAAAAATTCATATAACTCCTATTGCTCTGCTTATGCCAGTTGTGTTCAATGGAAGCATGAAGTAAAAAAAATAAAATAACCTTTTTGATATATGTATTTCTGTTGCTGACAAAGATATTTAATTTTTTGATCTTTGCTTTTGTTTACATGAAAATATGTATATATCACAGAAAAGTTTTCTCTTGGTTGACATTTTATTCTACTATGATTTTTAGTTTAAGTTTAAAGAACTGCTAGATGTAAATTTATTTTTACAACCATAGTATTGTTATAATGCCTTCATTGAAAACTCAGTTTTTATAATAATAAATAATATCCAAGCACATGTTTGTTATTGCAAGTAAATGGTAATAAATTTCTTAAATACCTATTGGTACTAGTCCTTTGTAATTCAAATTAATTTATTTTACAATAGTACCTAACCTATGTGGAAAAAAAAAACTTTGAATTTTGGGTTGTAATATTTAAATATCAAAAAGTATGGTTATTTGTGCATATTCTTATTACCCTCAAGAAAAGAACTCCCAACAGAATATGAATAAGTGTTTAACATTTCTAAAGTGGAGTGTTTTTTTTTTTAAGACTTCATTTCATCTTAGAAAAGTTTGTCATGAATTTCTGTTAAATTAAAATCTGAGTTTAGTTTCAAATCCTGCTTCCTCTGGCTTCTTATTTTCAAATGAGCTCTCAAAGCCTGTGTGTATGTGCCTTTATTCTAGTTTTACAGATTTTCACAGTAGATCAGGATGAAATGAAACCTGACAAAAAAACTATTAGTATTAAAAAACAATATTAAGAAACTCTGCCTAGGAAAGTTATAAAAATTTTATAGCTGAGTCATTGAAAATTAGATTGTCAGTTGGCAAAGCAATGACAATGTGTGCCTCTGTTTTGATAAAGTGATTTCATTTCTAAAATGTAAGGCCTTCCATTCTAAAATTCCATTTCTAAAATATTTAGAAATTCCATTTCTAAAATATAAAGCCTTTCTAAAATTCATTTATAAATATGAGAAATATCATTTGTGTATAAGAGTTGCAATTTTGTGCCAATTAGATATGAGTGTTTTTTTATTTTTCATGTTCAATTACTAAATATATTTCTTCTTTTTAAGTTACAAAAGAAGGATGATTTACAAAAGAAGGTTATCATTGAATTGTTTCCTTTTAAAACAGAAAGGTAGAAAAGATATAGCAAAATAAAGAAACATGCTGAATTAAAAGCATATCCACATCTACTATGAAAATAATGAACCCAATTCAATTCATCTAGAGTAAAGGAACCCCTTGTGGAGTGATTTTTTTCTACCTTAAATATCAAGGTAGGATCAATTGGATTTAATTCAAAATGAAAAATAAAAATTTCATGGCCATATCAGACAGAATTTAACCAGAAATGTAAAACTACAAATCCCAGCTAAGTTCCTTGCTGTGTGACTTTGTATAAATTTTGTGTAATTACGTCATGGCTTGGTTTTCTCATTTCTAAAATCAGGATGATGACAATAATATCTACTTAACAGAAACAATTAGTAGTGAACACATTATTATATATTATTATTATTATTATTATTATTAGATAGCATTTTCTTAGTGCCTAACTCTTAAAATTTGTCACCTCAGCTTTGTCGAGACTGGAGGTACTTCCATGGATTGAAGCTAATCTGCTGAGCTGTTCTATGTATTATACCTTATTCTTAACAGTATATTCATTGCTTTTGAATGATCACAGTGGAGCAAAAATAGTAAAACAGCTTTGTTTCAATTCCCTGTTTGGGTTGTCAGTGGAGAAAATTAGAATATATGCAATGGAAATGAAAAAAACAAATGCAGAACTATATAGGAGATTAAGAGATTTGTTGCAAGGAATTTGTTCACACAGTTATAGAGAAACTAGTCAAACCTGAAATCGGAGGGCAGAACTTCAGGGTGGGAAGACTGGACTTTCAGTAATAGACTGAAGCTGCTGTTCCCAGGTAGAATTTCTGCTTCCTCAGAGAGGCTTTAGCTGTGCTTTTAAGACCTTTCAAGTGATGGATCTGGCTGGCTCAGATTAACATGGACTAATTGTAGACTTTAATCATATCTACAAACTATCTTCATAGCAGCACCTAGACAGTGTTTGATGGAATAATTGGGGACTATAACCTAGTCAAATTGACTTCTCAAGGCTATTGCAATGACAATCTTCAGATGTAAAATATAGTCAAATCATTTTACGGTGCTGTAGTCAGTGGTTCAAAATTCAGTCACATAAATCTCTGTTGTGTATGTAGGAGATTAATAAAATGACCAAGTTATAATTGTTGCAGAGGATGGGATACACATTCTGATCACATTAGATTCCAATTTGCGTAATCACAGCACAATATCTTTTGCTGGTTTTCAATTTATTTGGAAACTTCTCAAAAAGGAGTAATGATTAATCAGATAATTGTATAAACCCAAGTCCTTTCTATATAAGCTTACATTGTGATACTTGTCAGAGGTGATGCTTTTAGTCTAAGGAATTTGAAAATATTTATAATTACAGCAATATTAACTTTAACCATAAAAGTAATAGTAATAACAATAGATACCATTTTGGGTCACTTATTATGGCCAAAGTACACAGTATCTGTTAATCCACACTGTTTCTCCTTTTCTAACTGAGGGAACAGTTCTCAGCAGGTTAAATAACCAGTTTAGATTTAGTTCAGATTCGAATCTAGGCCTAATGCCAAAGTTCCTTTTTTTTTTTTCCCTGTGCACCTTGCCCCTATTATTTCTGATAACAGAACTAAGTTCCTAGTTGAGAAGAGCTTACTAAAAATCATATTGGATGATTATTTCTGTTTATACATTAGAAAACAAACAATCATAAAAGTAGAACTTTGTCTTCAAAGCTAAACCTAGATTGTTTTGGTCTTGATTTTAAGTCATTAACTGTATTTGGCTAAGTTAGAAATGCCTGGGTCCCTCTGAGCCTTGGACATACCTCCTCTAATGTCATAGAATCTCTATGGCACTTGCTAACTGTGACAGAAATTTGGGGGACACTAACTCCTAGCCATGTCTCTTAAATATCATGGACCCCAGAAACCCTTTTGGAAAGACCTTCACCCTGGTGTGCAGTTGAGGTTTGACTGCATGTACTTTGTCTGAAGTACTGAGGATTTTCTCTAATGGAGGTGGACATGATAAAGACAGTGTTGGCAATGCTGGGGGTGCTTAGATGTTGGAAGAGGCCTGTGAGGCTCCCTGTTACCCCTCCTGTCAGTGCCTATACCCTTGCTGCTTAAGCCCTCTGTGAGAGAGACACCATAGAATGGAGAAATGTCACAGGGATTCCCAACAGTTCCACAGAGGAAAAGTGAAAGAACCACCCCTGAGGAATGATTGTTCATGCAAGAGAAGCCCCTTAAGCCAGTGAGCAGGGTAGTGCTCACTACTGTATTCCCAGTGCTGGGCTCTGTTCTGGTCCATAGAGGGCACTCAATATTGTTAATAAAACTTAAAAAAAAAAGAAGAATAGCTGAAGAAGAGAAGACCAATGTTTGGATGTTCAGTTGAGCTTGGAATTTGGGGATCCAAATGATACTGGTGTCTTCATGTATAGACTGACCTACTGGGACTTTTCTGAGTGTTCATAAACATCCCTCTCATACATAAATATATCAATTTGGAATTTGTGATAATTAGACATTAGGTTCTATATGGTTATCTAAATACAGTTGGTGATATAAATTAATATAAACAACACTGAAGAGTACTTAACCATCAAAGATAAATCAAAAAGCTTGTTGTGCTGAGCTAGGAGTCAGGATCCCTGAGGTCCTTGTGCCAGCTTTAAAACTCATGCTGTGCCCCTAAGAACTCTTTCTGCCTCACATAAAGTGGCAATATTTTAAGACACCCACAAAGTCATTATTGGGATAGCAATTAAAATTGCTTAATCAACTGAATCATTTGTATTTTTAAAATGTACCAAAAAGCGTACTATAATTTACTAGATATTTTGAAAATAATGAAATATTTTTAATTATGTAATTTATCTTTTTGACCATCAGTTCTATGACAGTACCTCCATTATAGGTTTTCAAATAAATTATACCCTATATAACCAGATGAGGAAACACTTTTAGCATAATCAAATGCCCAAATTCTTACAGCAGTTAGAAGGCAGAATTGGGACTCAAATCAGACTCACCAGCTATCAACTTTAGAGCTCTTTTCATTTGACTTTGACTCAATGAAATTTTACTTTCAGAAAGAAGGGCTGAACAGTAAGGTCACAAACTTTGGAAAAACCAATAATCAAGGAAGCCAAGGCAAGACGTATGATCTGGGGCAGTACCTTAATCAAGCAGGTGCATTTTATTAGTAGAAACAAAAATAGTGGAATTTTAAAGAAAATAGCATCTTTTATAAGTCGATTGCCCAAGCTTAACCTCTAAGAAAAAAACTGAGCTAATGAAGAAAGGAATTGGGGCAGGCCAATGTGACAAGGTTAGTAATCACTGCTTCCCAGCATTTGGACCAGCAGTTTGATCTTTTCAGTCTGTATTTCAATTTCTGAGTGGCTTTAGTTTGGGACTCTACACCCTTCTACTCTGGACTATCATCTTGCCCCTCTGGACTTAATGTTGGGGAAACTTTTCTATCATGGATGCTGAGAGTTCCTTTCTGTTCTCACCTTCCTTACTGAACTGATCATATTAGCCAGGCAACCACAAATAGCACAGGAGACATTTCTTTGTAATAGGAAGAATGATGAATTTTCTTGAACAACTTTCCCAAAGATATTTAGTCTTAAAAGCTATGATTAACTTAGACTGCAAGAAGTCACAATATTTTATATTAATCTGTGTGAAGGTCACTATTGTTAAGCAATAGGTTCTACTGAAATTTCTTGAGGCAAAAGATTTTTCGTGAAAACAAGATGCACATTGAGGGGAAATATAAAAATGTAATCTGACAGAGGCAATACAACATCTCCCCCTTGCTGAAAAAAGGAAAGAAAAGAAGAAGACTTCTCAGATAGCAGATACTTCTTTATTCCTCCTCAGTTCATCCTTCCCCTTAAGATCATATGTTCTCTCTCCCATGCTAAGCTCCCTGAGGCCGGGGCTCTGTGCTTATTCATTATTTTCCCTATCTCCTACCATGGTAACTTGCAGGCACTAGTTTTCCCCAAAGCTTAGAAATGGGCCTTTTGATAACAGAATCTTGGTGGCAAAAATCATAATAGATTTATCCAAATCAAATAGGTTGAGTGGCAAGAGCTGTGATCAGCATCCAGTGAGACTCTTAAGATCATGACATTCATTGCACTAACCTACTTCTTTGACTTAAGGGAGAAGGTAATTTGGAGTTTTTCTGATGTCATATCTAGGCAGGTTTGAGGGTGAGTGTATAAAGTGGATAGGGTTGCTAAACCTGGAAACTCAAGAATTGTGTGTATATATATATATATATTTCTCCTGTGATCTCCACACCCTGGAGGAGGTCCTCAGTTCCACTTATCTGTAAGGCTGATCCGTTAACTGGTCTTGATTTAAAGATGACCTCTAGCATAGAGTTCAGCTCTCCAAAGGGTAGAAGGAGGACAGGACTTCTGATGTAACTGAAGGGCACAGAAGCAAGGGACTCAACAATAGTAGGTAAAAGTGAGCTTCTGTCACTGTTTCATGTCATCACAGTTTGTTGGTAATGAATGATGATGGAGATGTGGATAATATGTATGCTATAACTTCCTTTATCATGGGAATTGTGGTTGGGAAAAGTTTTCTATTGATGTAATTTGACATCCCTATGTCAAGTGCCATTTTGAACACTTGGAACAGATATTCAGAGTTTAAATCACTTCTACCATAGATTGGGCAGGACTATGAACACATTTTTTTTTTCAGCTGTTCTTCCTGATGGGAGCTATAAATAGTTTTGGGGAAGTATGTAATTATCTCAAAGTAGAAGCTAAAGATAAAAAGCTGCTTGTGATTTTAAAGGAACATTTAATAGTTATTATTATGTAACATTTATTAAGTATGCTCACTGTGCTCATTGTCTTTGCCAGGAAGAAACTGGGAATAAAAAGTCAATCCAAGATGTGACATGTATAAATAGACAAAAAGTACATTAAGATGGTGCCAGAACAAAAGTTTGGCTTGAAAAGAAAAAAAAGAAAAGAAAATTTAGAAGAATAAAAAAAGCAGCCAAATGAGCCAATATTGTATGGAAGTGATGAGGACTTATATTTAGTAAAAAATCTTTAAAACACTGGCAGTTTAAAACAAAGATGAGAAGTCACATAAAATGGGAAATATTATGATATGTGACTGGGGTGGGTAGTACTGTGTTTTTAGCAAAAAGCTCAGACTTTTACCTATAAGACTTATCTCCTTACTTTGTTCAATGAATAAATAAGTACCAAAAGATTTAAATACTAAATAAAGATTCAGTGTTGGCTGAAACAAGGTAAGTGCTATAAAAAAATAATTTCAGGTGTCAACTCCTGGCTAAGACTGTTATTGCTATTTAAAGTCCACAGAAAGTTCACAGCCAAATAATCATTTTAATGGCAGCCATCATTTATTTGATACCTACAAAATGGTGCAAATACTGTCTTTACATAAATATATAATCTCCAATTCTTATAATAACTCAGGGAGGTAGATATTATCATTCTTTTTTATAAATCCTTTGAGGTTCCAACTGGTTAATTGAATTTTAAGAGGCCACAGGACTCAAAGTGGAAATACAAGAATTCAGACCTACCTTCTGCATGGAAACCAAAAAAACTCAGCATTTTTTCACATTGTAGTATTGAATATCCAGCCTCTTACCTTTCTTGTTTCTTTCACCTTCGTTTTCCCTTATTCATGAAGAATTTTTCTATATAATCTGACTGTCCCACTCAGTCTAACTTGGACCTCATACCTCATCCTGTTTCCCCTGTTGACTCTTCTATGGTCTTCTGGACCTAAGCTTTGGTGATCTGTCTGAATTATTGCTTACCTCTTTATCTTGGCATATGCTGGGTTCAGCATGGCTAAGCACTACTCAGCACTGGTAATTTGCACAGGTTCCACCCATGAGGTCTGACATAATAAAATATTATGACATAAAGTCATGCGTTTCTTATTTGTAAACAAGAGGCAGCTTAAAATCTTTATTAAACATCATTAGCAGTTGTATCATCAGAGAATATCTAAATATAGGGCAGAAATATCAGCAGGCCAGCAGACACACACTCCTGGAGGTCAGGCAACAGAGCTTTTGAGATGAAAATAATCCAAATAATGCTAGTTTCTTTGTGCTATGTTTCTTCCTGGGAAGATGTACTAGTACTAGTAGAAAAACAGAAATGACCTTGGTAGTGAGGAGGGGCTCAGGCTTACAAAGTTCCTATTCAGGAAAGATACTTCTTTCCGCAGGAATGCTCTTTGGTCAAGGGACTGTGGAGGACCTGCAGATTTGTGGTACTGGTCATGAAGTCCTGATTCTCAGAGCAAGGCTGCAGGGAAATTTGTCCTCATCTGCAGCCTGGGGGTTTTTCTGGGTGCTTCCAGTAAAATCCCCAGAGTGACTGACCAACAGTGGTCTTACAGGAAGTGGGAATACCAGTGCAGTAAAAACTGCAGCTCCTTCCTCTTCTGGCAAGGGACCATTGACCATAGCAGTGCATTGAGCAATCACCAGTTGATGAGAAAAAGTTAAAATCTGAGGCATAGAACATGGGGAGAACTAGGAAGTATAGCATGAACACACTGTCAGTGAGTAGCAGGTTGTAATATAGTTATTCAAAGTCTGTCTCAACTGCTTTTGGGATCTTGGTTAGAGGTTGGTCAGTTGCCCTTCTTGAGCAGGTGAATGATATTCCTAACCACCTCCCTTATCAGGCTCTTATTCCCTGAATCACTATATATCCCACCCACCTTAATCATTCCAGGGCCAGATAACAGACAACAGTGGACAGCACCTATACCCCAAGAGCCTGCTGACCTCATTCAAACTCACCAATATGAGGTCTCTTTTCCCTATTTCGGCCATTCATTCTGGAGGAAACCACAATAAGGCTTTATCCTACAGCGAACTTCTCTCCTTCTACCTGGAGACAGACCCTGGTTATTCCTCACATGGTCCTTTATGGTGTGACAAGTACTCTCCCATGGGAACTGTCAGCACAACAGATTATCTTCAATGGCAGCCACCTTCTCATCTGTTGGCTTTATCATACCTACATGATATTAACATCTAAAGAAACACAGATGCAGGCCAAGGATAGATAAAAGAAATTGGAAAATGACTCAACCCTAAGGAATGCAGTTTGCAAGAATGAGGCTAGTGCTAGAGGTTGGTGGGGGCTGACATTGTCTGGATTTGCACATTTCCTCCATGCTTTCAGGCTCATTGTCACCTGAGGAAATCAGACCTTTGCTGCCCTCACATCTTCTCTACCCTTATTCTATACTGTGTGCTCTGAATGTCTTCATGCTCTGCATCTCAGCTTGCTTGCAGGCCTCCTGGCTCAACCCTCATTACTTACTTTCTTAGGAATATCTTCCTCTGTTAATCTTGACTTTTAGGTTTTTCTAGCAGTACATTTTACTTCCTTCTTACACTAAAACTTAAATTCTTTTTCTAGCCATGCTTTCATGCTGTCTATGTAGCTTATCATCTCCCCTGGCCCAATCATAATTCTATGTGATACTACCTTGGCCCTACTAATGTGACATGGACATCAATCTGTGTATTCATTAAAGTAGTGCCACCTTTTGTGCAACAAACCCTTCAAATTATTGTCTTAACTCAAAAATAATTCATATCTTTCTTGTATAACAATCCAACTCAGATGCTCCATACAATAATGATTGGCTCCATACAATCATTCAGGAATCCAGGATGATGGAGGCTCTATTGTCTTCAGCATGTACATTTAATGTGCAAATATTCAATCAGTACACTGCATAAAAGGGGTATCATGCCTGGACACCTGGGAGATTTTTTAACCCAGAAGTTACATTCATGATTTTCACCCATATTCTAGTGAATAGAATTTGGCTCTAATGGCTTTCTGCAATGAAACCTGAGAAATGTGGTCTGTGGGCCCCGGATGAAAAGGAAGTGAGTTTTGGTGGAAGAGAGTGTTTTCTGCCACAGTACAGCTATCAGTGACACCTTCATTTCTGGCCACTCTGTCTCAAGGAGAAGGAATCTCTATAGAAAAATATGGGCTTCTCTCACTGTCTAACAGTGGCCTTGCAGATTTCTCTTTTGACACTTTTCCAGGAAGATTTCCCCTTACACTGTCTAACCCTTCAACTTTCTTACACCATCCATTTGTTCTGTATTCCAGGCTTAAATTTATAGAGGGGTGTGTGTGTGTGTGTGTGTGTGTGTGTGTGTGTGTGTGTGTATGTGTGTGTATTTTATTGGGGATTTAACCTGTGGGCACTTTACCACTGACCTATATCCCCAGCCCTTTTATTATTTTTATTATTATTATTCTTAATTTTGAGACAGGATCTCGCTAAGCCACTGAAGCTGGCTTCAAGTTTGTGATCCCCCTGTCTCCACCTTTGAGGTTGCTGTGCCACCAGGCTCAGCTACCAGACTGAAATTTGTGGGTGAGGCAGAATGAGTGGCAATCTTAGTATGTTAGATAAGAAGAAAAACAAATCAATAAATAATTCTATACTCAATACCAGCCACACTCCTCCTGGAGCACCCTGCAGGATTTCTGGAAGTATTTCAGGCCATGTCAGGCCATTCTGGTCTGGCAGCAAGTCTTTCTACAACCATCTGCCACCTCTACTGGGACATTTGTCAATGTGTTTCTGTGTCTTGAAGTTCTGGTTCCTGGCATAGTTTCTATCCAGGGGCAGTGAGAAACAGAGTGTCTGACACTAGGAAGGTTTTCTGGGCACTTTTGATTTATTACTCTTGGACTCAAAGTCAATTGTGCATAAAATTTCCACTGACCAGTTAGCAGCCATATGTTCTCATTGGCTGAGAGCTGGGGATAAGCTATGAGAAAACTACCATTATGTGAAAGTGCAATCAGAGGGTGCATTTATAGGAAACCTGCTACTTCTGGAAATATTCTTCTATTCAAGGTTTCCTTCACTCAATAATTTGTATGTGTTACAGCTGGCTCTACCTAAATACAACTGCTAGCTTTTCTCATCTCTCTTCCTCCAGCTCATTCTTATATCTTTATTCTTATTTCAATAAGGCAGTAGACTAAGGGTGCTCATGGGACTGAGATGGGCTAGGCATAGTCCCATACAATGGTAATTGTAAAAAGTCCTATCCTGGTATGTAGGCCCAGCTACTGAGCTGCCCCAACTTTGTTCAAATCTGAATAAACACCACACTGATTATCACTAATGGATGGACACTGGAATAGGGCTATGATTCAAGAATGCTGGGTAGAGGATCACATGGAGTTGGTACTGGAGATTAACTATGATCAACAACTATAAACAAATGCCTTAAGTGCCTCATGGTCTTTGCATTTGAGATTACTCATGGATGAAATTCTTCTACTTTCTGATTTAATTTCTTAATTTTTCCATTTGTATGTTCACTTTGCTCCCAGGATCTGATGATTAGCTCTAAATTTGTATTACAGTGCATCGATTATGGTTCAAATTATGTCCTTGATATGGTGACTACAAGCTTCCCAGGAAAATGTTTCACTGGACACAAGATTCCTATAGACCACCCATGCCTTAATTTATAGCTCTCTGCAGAGGCTTCTGGTTCCTCTGGAACTGAGGTTAGTAAGAAAAATCCTTTGAACAGATGGGACTCAGTGAAGATTTTGGAAGTTGTAAAATCATCTGTTTCTTTTAACCTAAAATACTATATTCCAATCTCTCTCTCTCTTTTTCTCTCTCTCTCTCTTTGTGTGTGTGTGTGTTTGTGTGTGTTTGTGTGTGTGAGATAAGGCTATTTAACTTACACAAGTAGGATGTCCAACCAAGATTTATGGAATCAGTGTGTCAATATTTTGATTGATCCCTATCCTGTGCTCTGGGGGTATTCCCTTTTCTGTTGCCTTCCATGTCTACATCTCAGATGGGTAGTAGGAAGGAGCCTGCCTGGTTTTTATCTCTCAGCAATCTTACTCAAAGGTAAAAAAGTAACTAAAGTTGTTTTCAGTCCCAGGAGTTGGTTTAGAATACAAACAAAGCAAATTTCTTAACAGTTTATGAGAGTTCTCACCCACAACTCCTCTATCACCTGAGTCCCAAGGGCTAGTAACCTAAAGGGAGCTTCATGTCAAAACAGTTTCTAAATTGGGGAACTGAGTCTGGGAATTTCAGTCTCTTGGTAGTTGGCCCTGCCTTTGTCTTAGACATTAGCTCATGTACTTGACCTTCAACTAAATGGCTTCTGTCTAGGGATAAAATCAAACTTTACTATGGCAAGAATGGCCAGTAAATTTCCCCTTACTCACAGACCTCATCCAGCTTAGTTATTGTCTTTGTTAGTCCTGGAGTGCATAATAGCCCATAGCTGAAAGAGAACACATAGCGCTTTCATCTCTGCTAAGACTCTTCCTGTCTTTTCTAAATAGAAAACTTAACTGACAGCAAAACATTCCATCCTCCCCTCACCACCCTGGTTTTATTTCATTGCCATCCCAGATTGAAGGCCACAGGCAGAAATGGTCTCCATTAACATATCTATAATTTTCATTCCTTGCTCCTTTCAGATGGGCCAATTTCAGCCTCAGCAAATCTTTTCATTGTAGCATCTTACTTAAGGTACAGTAAATACACTCTCTGACTTCCTGACTCTGTTCCTGTCTGCTTTTTATCAGGAAGCTCTAGGAGGCACATGGTTCAGTCCCAAGATGAAAGTGAGGATTTACTCCTTAGCAAGGACTGCCAACTTCTATCCTGTCCAAGAAAGAAAGGCCACACCTTTGTCGATTCCATCTTTTTTTATCTCTTACCTTATATCATCCCAATTTTAATACTTTTTTTAAAAAAAATTCTGGCAAGATTCGTTCCATCATCAGTGTTGGAAAAACCAACCCATCTGTTTGGACCGAGGGAACATGTTCCCCTGGAGCTGGAAAATGTGTGCTAAAAGCGAGGGAAGAAAGAAAGAAATGGGAGTTTCCTAGAGAGAAGTTGGGGTTGTGACTAAAATGATGGTCCGGGAATACTGAGTGTTCAAAAACAAGAGACTTCCATTACACGTGGTTTCTCACCTGACTTGCCAACGTTGCTGTGGACCATCCCATAGCCACTGTCACACTGGTGCCACTTCAAGTTCAGGTTCTTCATTTTTATTTGAAACAGCCCTACTCACCGAATTTCACATTGCCCTGGTCATGTCTTCAACAGGTTCTAAAAATGGTTATCCCTTCCTTAGACCCAACGTTCCCTTCACCTTCAGCAGAGCACCTTGCCTCCCAGCTCCCACAGTAGGCTGTGGACAGGAAGCAGGACTTCCCTCAACTTCCTGCTCCCACATATGCACATCTGTCTATATGGAAACTGCTTTATGCACTTTCCTTCTCCTGTGTCCTCCTGTGTCCTGCACTTCAGCCTCCTCTCCTCTACAGGAAGCTCTCAGTTACCACTGTGCCCCTTCTCTTCTGGATTTACCAAGACTACTTCTCTCCCAGCATTTCCTCATAGCCACAGCTGGATGTACCTTAAGTCTAATTATGTTAAGTTTCATGGCTTCTTACTTTCCTGAGCCCCTTTCAAGACTCTGTTAAGGTGGAGCCTAACCGTGTGTTCACATGATAATATATACTTGTACAAAGCACAGAAGTAAAATATTTAAAATGTAATATTTCGGGCTGGGATTGTGGCTCAGTGGTAGAGCGCTTGCCTTGCATGCTTGAGGCACTGGGTTCGATCCTCAGCACCACATAAAAAAATAAATCAATAAAGATATTGTGTCCACCTACAACTAAAAAATATTTAAAAAAAATAAATAAAATGTAATATTTCTGTATATAATTACTTACTTAGGGACCACTGTATCTTGCCATTTTGATTTGCCTTCTCTTCTCTTTTCTGGTGTTGGGGAGTTTGTAGGAATTTGAGTATCTTAATTGAATTGGGGACATATCTAGTTTAGTTTAGTGAGATGCATATGCAGTTAAGTTATTACTGGTGAGCCCAGCTTAGGGATGGCTTTTGGGAATAACCCCACTACCCACCAGGCTGTCTCACCCTGCGTGGTAACATGGAGGTTTTGTGAATGTACCTTTTGGTGACTGCAACCTAAAGTATGAAGGTAGTAATGGAGAAATAATGTTTGCAAAGTTGAGCCAAAAACTAATCTGGAAAATCCTCCTGTGTTTAGGTATGTAAAATTATAAGTGGAGAATTCAGTTCTCATTGAAGCATAGTAAAAACAAAATTTCTTTTCCTGTTAGGAACACATTTAGTAATTTCAATAACAAATTCAGCTTACATTTATGTTCCTTTTTGGATAAGAATAATGAAAAGTAGAATTTATCTGAATTCTTTTGTTTGTAAGGCAAAAACCTTTAGCACTATTATACATGACAAATATGTCTCTGGGTAAAATCTAATGTTTTACACATTCTGACCATTAATATTAATAAATACATGTTGATTAACTATATAAGAGGAATGGTTGAATTGTCTTCATCTTATAGAAAATTATTTAAAGGATTTTTGTCATAAGAAGGGATAAACAGAATATACATCCAAACACATAGGGAAAAACCTATTGAGAAGATGCATTAGATATTTAATTAATAAAAGTTTTATTTTCTGGATTTTTGTGATGATGTTTGCCAGATTTAAAATGTGAGTGGCTTGCTGTGTTTTCTCTTTTCATAACCAATATTCATTTAGTTCTTATTCTGAATTCTTAATATTGTATTATTTTTTATTGAAGATTCCCTCTCTTTCCCAATTATATAAGCTTCATAACCTCACAAAACCTGGATTCTTGGCTGTCCTCAGTGTACATTTGTGTGTGTGTGCGTGTGTTTACATGTTTATTATCTAATTAATAGTCATTCCATCTACCAATCAGTGCCAAATTTCTGGAAAGACTAGTTCAAGCTTTCTGTATGCATTTTCTAGTCATTTCTCAACTTACCTGGCTTACTTGACTTCCACTGCATTGAACTGTCTGAAAAATAATTACCAGTTATTTCTTTAGATGCTGAATGCAGTGGACACTTTCAGGGATTTTTTATTTCCACCTGACTCATTTTCAGCATTTGAGATTGTTCTCAGCTTTCCCCTGAGGGTTTGATCCTGCCTTTTCTTCAGGGATACTCTTTTCTCCTCAATTTTTATTCAGCCTCTTCAGCCCACTTTTCATTTTGTTCCTGGATCTTATTTTTAGTGTAGATCCTAAATTTTCATTACCTCAGTAATTTTTTTCTATTACTGCTACAATAAATTACCACTAAGTGGTTTAAAACAATAAAAATTTATTGTCTTAACAATTCTGAATGTTAGGAGTCCAAAATGGGTCCTGGGCTAAAATCCAGGTTTCTGATTGGTGGTATTCATTCTGGAGGGTTTAAGATAATCCATTTCCTTGACTTTTCCAGCATTTACAGGCCACTTTGGCTTGCAGTTCCTTCCTTCATCTTTGAAGTGAGCAGTACAGCAGCTTCAGATCACTCTGATCTGATCCTTGTGCCCTATTTTTTCATTTTATAAAGATCTTGTGAGGACATTGTGCCCATGTGGATAATTCAGGATAATCTTCCCAACTCAAGACCGCTCAGTTAATCACATCTATGAAGTTCCTTTTACAATGTACAGTAACTTAATCCTGGAAATTAGATGCAGGGATATGTTTAAGGGGGGTTGTTATTCTGTCTACCATGCTCTGTGTTACTTCCTTGGTTTCTTTCTTTCTTTTTTTAACAAAACATCTCTTTTTAAAAAATCTTTATTTTTTATTTATTTATTTTTATGTGGTGCTGAGGATCAAACCCAGTGCCTCACACATGTGAGGAAAGCGCTCTGCCACTGAGCCACAATCCCAGCCCCTCTTTGGTTTCTTGATGTGTTCTCCATTATTGTATCTTCTCATCTAGGTGTTTAGCTTCAACTTTAGGAATACACTGATGATGCCATGAATAGGCATACACGTAGGTATGTGTTTCCAGCATGGATCTCTAGATTCATGGGCACTAATTTAAAAATTCATCCTTATCTCACACAACCACCTATCCTCTCAACACCTACTTCTTTTTATTTTTTTATTTTTTATTTTTTTTAAATTTTTTTTAAAGTTGTAGATGGATACAATGTCTTTATTTTATTGCTTTGTATGTGGTGCTGAGGATCGAACCCAGGGCCTCACGCATGCAAGGCAAGCGCTCTACCGCTGAGCTACAATCCCAGCTCCACATACTTCTTTTTATTATGCGAAATAAAACCTGTATTTCATTCTTGGCATTTTATTATTATAGTCTACCCACTATCCATTTGGTCCTAAGTTTTGTCAATTCTACTTGTTTTAATCACATAAGCCCGTTCCTTTCTTTCCATTCCCATCTCGACCAGTTCCCTCAGTCTTCTGTTCCCACTCTGATTATCATAATAGACTTCAGTCTTTGTACCTATAAATCCATTCTCCACGCTGGATGGATCACTGCCTAAGTGATCTACCTTAAAAGTGAGTCTAATCTAAGAAATATATTAAATAGTAGTATAGGTATACAATATAAAAAGATGAGTTGTGTTTTTTTTTTAAAGATTGACATTTTTATTATAACTTTATTTTTATTTATTTATTTGTACGTGGTGCTGAGGATCGAACACAGTGCCTCACCCGCAGTAGGCGAGTGCTCTACCACTGAACCACAACCTCAGCCCCATGATTTGTGTTTATTGGCAGAATATGTGCTATTGTTTGGATAAGTGTCCCAGAAAGGCCTATGTGTTAAAGGCTTGGTCTCCAGCCTTTGGCCCCGTTGGGAGGTGGTAGAATGTTTAAGAGTGGGGCCTCATTGGTGTTTTAGGTTATTGGGAATGTATTCTCAAAGGAATAGTGGGCCTCTTGTCTCTTCTTTTATTTCTTTCTTTTTTCTTTTCTTTTTTCTGTTTCTGGCCATGAGATGAATGGCTTTTCTGTACCATTTGTTCCCACCATGATATGCTATGATACCATAGGCCCAGAAACAATAGAGCCAAATGACTACAGACTCTAAAACTGTGAGCCAAAACAAACCTTTCAACTTTCAAGTTCAGGTATTTTGTTATAGCATCAGGCTGATCGATATAGTATGAAAAATCTATTTTTCTTTTCCTTCCTCCTTCCTTCCTTCCTTCCTTCCTTCCTTCCTTCCTTCCTTCCTTCCTTCCTTCCTTCCTTCCTTCCTTCCTTCCTTTTTCTTTTACTTTTACTTGGATGAGTATGTGATATAAAGTATCTGGGTCCCTATGGCCTTTTGAAGTTCAAGTTCCTAAGCACAACATTTGATCTGGCTCTCTCTCTCTCTCTCTGAATCCATCTCCCTCTACCTCCTACCTTGTATTTCATACTGCAATACCACCATGCTGTTGCATGAACACATGCTTGCCTCAAGCTTGTTCTTATGTAGTATATGTGTTTGCCACATATTTTGATGTTGTGTGAATGTGTCTACTCACAAAATCATACATTTTGAAATACTAACTCCTGACATGATGGTAATTGAGATAGGGGTTGGGAGGTGATTAGGTTAGAAAAGCCCACTTCTTATTAATAGAATTAGCACTGTTACAAAAGAGGCCAGGGAGTGCTCCCTTTGTCCTTTCTACCATGTGAGGCTATAGCAAAAAGATGACCACCTGTGAGGCAGGGAGTGGGCCCTCCCCAGACACCCAATGTGCAGGTGTACTTGATTTTAGGTTTTTCAGCCTCCAAAACTACACAAAATAAATTTCTGTTGTTTGTAAGCTGCAGAGTTTATGGTATTTTTGTTATAGCAACCTGAATGCACTGACATATATTTGCCTGGTAAATTCTAATTCATCCATTCAAATGGAGAAATGCTTCCCAGAAACTTTCCTTTCTCCACCAATGCCATTCTGAGTTAGATGCCCCTCATCAAGGTTCCCATGGTCCCTTATTGTCTATGTCATAACACTTCCTTACTTTTGTTGCAATCACCTGTTTACTTTTCCCTATAGTCCTCATTTTGAACTGAATCCACATTGAGGGAGAGCAACACTGTTTGATATCCAATAGTTGCTATGCTATGAAATCCCTCCATTAATATTGAATTAATTATTGCAATATGAAAATGCAGCTATTAGTGAATGTTAACAATATGTGATATTAGTATAAAGAACATGCTATATGGAAAATGATTTGTATGGAGCAGGGAACCTGGGCTTTGAATTGCAACAGATCTGGATTTGTCTTGACTTGGCTAATTGTTAATCTCTGAGATTTGTTTTCTCATCTGAGATGAAGGAAAAGAAAATCTATCTTTCATTTTTTCTTGAGAGATTTGGATATAAAATAATGTTTGTAAGTCATCTGGTACTCAAGGCTAATTCTGTTATTGGTAGTTATAATTATTTATAATGAGAATGAACTTTTATATCTCACATGATGGCTTATTTTTCTACCCTATCGATAGTTGCTGAGATAGAACCAATAACATTTCCCCCAATTCTCTCTCACTTCCCACCAGTTTAATCATAAAATACTTTCTTTAAGAAAAAAATTACAGGATACAGATATATCACTCCTTTATTATGACAGATGTTAGTTACTTTCTTCACAATGATGATTTGAATTCATCATCTCTGAGCCTGTCTGTATTAACAAGAAGCTGAGAATTGATATAGTTGTATAGAAAATAAAGGAGCATAATGATTTTGTTTTGATTACTCAGGTAGGTACCTTCAAAAAGAGTCTCTTTCTTTTTATTATAAAATAAAAGTGTAAGCTGGGTGTGGTGGCACATGCCTGTAATCCCAGTGGCTCTGGAGGCTCAGTCAGGAGGATCGCAAGTTCAAAGGCAGCCTCAGCAACTTAGTGAGACCCTAAACAACTCAGAGAGGCTCTGTCTCCAAGTAAAATATAAAAAGGGCTGTGAATGTGTCTTAGTGGTAAAGCGCCCTTAGGTTCAATCCCTGGTAGCAAAAACAAAACAAAACAAAAAAAATAAAAATAAATAAAGATGTGTTTATTACAGAAAATGTGGAAGACATTGCAAAGCACACACACATACACAAACTGAGAAATATTCACTGACAACTAACCTAAAAATCTCCCCATTCTTTTTTTCTTGCATGCATACTTTTGCTTTATAAAACATAAATCAAATAATAACACTGTGCTGTTTTAATTTTTTCATTTAGTAACTTCATTTAGCATTACAATATGCTTTAAAAATGACTTCATAATACTTTGAATCAATGTGATATGCCATCATTTATTTAATCTGTCTTATTTGTTGACATTTAAGTTGTTTTTAATTTTTGCTATTACATATAATACTAGAGGAAAATACCTGAACATATTTACCCAAATTTGTGTTTATTTGTTTGAGATAAATTACAAGGGATGAAAATTTTAGATTCAGTGGCAGTCATTTTTAAAATGTTGGGAGACTTATTGTCAAATTGTCCTTTTGAAGAGTTTGGATTTATTTTCAATATATCAAGTAACTATGTCCTATTCTAAAATTGGACTCAGATATAATTATTTTGGTAAATGAAAAATGAAATGTATTTAAAAGTGCACTTCTGAATGTTCCTTTGCCTTTTCTATTTCTTTACTTGTAAAGAAATACAATGTCTCATTTTTCTCTTGGGAAATTTGTCTCTTTCTTGGCAATTTGTGGAATTTTTCTAACATTCAGTGGCTGCAACTTTTGACTAGGCTTCTGCAGGCTCTGGCCATTGGCATTGCTTTCAGTCCTTTAAACTCATCACACTTGCTCCTTCCTATCCTATGCTGTTTTCCTTCTCCTCTTTTTCAGGTCTTAAGCATTCCTTAGGGTGGTCTTCTGTAAACTTACCCCCTTTACTTGCCACTTTGTGATGTGTTCCCGTAACTTCTTTGCCATACATTCTTCGCCATACATTCTTCACAGTCAGAATTCTCTATTTATTGCTGTGTTCTACAACAGCCTGAACTCCCCAAGGCTCACTGTGGACAGTTGTGGTCTGCCCACAGTTGCCATGGATCCTTTTTCTTTGCTAACAGAACCTTGTTCAGATATTCACCCTTGTTTCCTCCCCAGCTCGGCCCATGATAATCAGAGGAGATTGTCATCATACCGGACTCTAAGGGAAGCCTGATTGATCTAAATTATCTGCATCCTTTGCTGGTGAGCTTATCAAGATTGGGAATGAGATAGAACTTGGGTTAATGAGGCACAAGGGAAGATTTGCTGGGGGCGGCTGCTTTGTTTCCCGGGGAGCTTCTAAAAAGCAAGTCTCTTCTTCTGGACATTTGACACATGGAGGTGAGTACTAGGATCATCTTTCTGTCAGGCAGGATGATGTCAATGTGCAGAGGAGAGAAAACCCAAGAGAATTTCAGTTTAAAATGGAGCTGGAGTGTATGGCTTATGTCACTCCTGAAACCCACATTATGGCTGGATTTCTGGTTCTGTGTGTCAATAAATGTCTTTATTTGTTCCAGATTGAGTTGAATTTGTTATTACTTAGAGACAAGCACACTATAATTAAGATAAATATCCAGTGCCTAGCACTCAACAAATATATATTATAAATGGAAAATTCTCCCATATATGATGCATATGTTTTGTTTGTTACTGGAGATTAAACTCAGGGGCACTCAACCACTGAGCCAGATTCCCAGCCCTATTTTGTATTTTATTTAGAGACAGAGTCTCACTGAGTTGCTTAGCACCTCGCTTTTGCTAAGGCTGGCTATGAACTCACTATCCTCTTATTTCAGCCTCCTGAGCTGCTGGGATTACAGGTGTGCGCCATTGCGCCTGGCCAAGCATTCACTTTTGAAAGTCAACGCAATATAGAAATATGAAAAAAAAAAAAGCTTTAATCTCTACTCTTTTTCTAAACTACACCCTCCTCGGATAACTAATGTTAACTATTGGTTATGTGTACTTACATATTTTCCTCTGTGCTAATAGAAACTTATGTACTTTTGTCATATTTAGTTTTTTAAATCTGTTTAATAATTTTACAAAATAAGGTAACACTTTCTGTACTATTGTATATCTTTGCTTTTTCAAATTAACAGATCATGACTGATTTTACTGATTAGTCTATGTAGGTTAAATTAATTCTAGGTTGGGGGTGGTGGCTCAAACCTGTAATCCCAACAAATTGGAAGGGAGGTGGAGGCAGGAGGATTGCAAGTTTGAGGTCAGCCTCAGCTTCGCAATTTAGCGAAATCCTGTCTCTAAATAAATAAATTTAAATAAATTACCCTGGATTCAATCCTCAGTACCCACCCCATACCAAATCATATTAATAACTACATAGCATGGCTAATTTCTTTGTATTTATACTTCATTAAGTGTTTCTTGCAAAATTTTATTTAAATTATTTTCTTTAACTATATATCTGAAGTTTTAACTGTTTCTTCTTTGGCTGTTCCACTTTTTGTCTGCAAATTTGGGGCATTAGAAGAAAACATTGTTTGATGGTGTGACTTACGTGATGTGAAAATTATGTAAGCTTTTCAAGTGTTAAGGAATTTGCTTTGCCATCTTGAAATTTTAAAAAGTTTTTAAAAGAAGATTGTCCTTTTTTCTGCTTATTACAACTGGAATTTTTTTCCTTGTGCCCTTTCCAAGAAACCACATCTAGAGAACAGCCCTAGGGAGACTTCTCAGTTGCAGGTAAGAAAGTAATGAGTTTACATGGTATCCAGAAATTAGGCAAAAGCCAAAAAAAAAAAAAAAAAAATCTAAGATTTTAACCCCAACTCAGTAAATCAGGACTAGTGTTTTTCCTTTAAATTGAAGATTCAAGTCTTAGGTAGGTTTTTTTTTTTATCATCAGTGGGGGATATAATTTTATTTTTATGCTCTATTAAATTTTAATTCTTGTTGATTGATGATAGTTCAGTTCCTTTTAGTAGCTACCCTATAGTTGAAAGGGTAAAAGGCAAATAACTATAAGGATGAATTTTTCTCCTCCACTTTCTGTCAAAGATATATAAGAAGAGAAAAATGGTGATTTAAAACTGAGGAGAAACTAAAATTACTTGGCACAATTATGCTGAAGGTGACATGCAATCAGGATTTTTATTGGTTTCCCTAAGGAACAATTTGTTCTTGGCAACAGTAAAACCTAATTTCAGAGAGAGTGAGAGAGAGAGAGAGAGAGAGAGAGAGAGAATAGTCCAGACCCAATAGAATAATATGACAGGAGTAAAACGTGGGTAGTCACAATATTTCCAAGCAATTTTTATCAGCTAAATGACAGTAAAGAGAACCACATGGAACACCCTGTGTTAAATTAACCTGTGAGCCAGACAGATAAAGGTGGCTGTAGTTTCTGTATAGGTTTAAAGCACAGATGAAAATTAGCTCCTCTGGGTATAGTCATTTCAGACTCCAGGAACACTGGTAATTTATTGAGGTTAGAAATATTGCAAAAGTCTAAAGCCTGAGTTTTCCTGAGGTCGATGGACTCAGCTTGTCTAAGTATAAAGTGATCCAGAGAGAATGAACACTGAGTTGCTCACAGAGTCACTGAAAATGAAATCAGGAGCAAACAAAAATAAACAAGAGAAAGAAAATTTACTGCTTTATTATTGGGATAAATGCAAACATATCTGGGTTTTCTTAGTTTTGACTTTTTTATCACAATGAACCAAGATTTAATTTTGTATGATATATCTTTTCCTGGGTGGAATATGCTGGTAGCCTTCCATGGATGGGTAAAAGAAAAAGAAGTGAGAAGGCACAAATTGATTGTCTTGACTGTACTCAGGATACTAAGTGTATGATCAAGAGTAAATCTGGATTCTTTATGATATAATCATATGCTGTCTGTTCTGTAACAAATAATATTTTAAATTGATGTTCCCAGTAATTTAAACTTGCTTTCTGGGTGATTTTATTGTGGCATATAAGGATTCATGTATTTCCAGGATGATTACATTTTGAGCATCAATTTCTACTTTAAATTAAAGGTTCTTTGTCTGTTAGCTTCAACGTCGTTATTAGGAAAAAAACCCTTATATTTAATAACTTAAATTTGATTTAACCATGTAACAATTAGCATGTCAGACAATTGCCATAAGCTGAAAAGAATTCCAATGTGCTCTTCCTTGTGTCCTGACCCTTCTTTTACCAGATATAGATTATCAAATTTCTAGTGCAGTTTTATGGGTCAGTGCAGAGTGAGATGAATTCAATGAAATTCTAGTGCAGATGGAGTAAACTTTCTTCATTTAATTTGAACCATAATTTGAATTCAGCAGAGTTCCAATCATAGTATTTTTGCAATGTTGAAAAGGATAAGAATGAGGATTAAATAGTTTAAATATATATTAATATCCTCTTATTTTAAATTTATTTATTTTACAATAAAATATTTACAATTTATCAATATACAATATTTTTTGGAAATACAAGAGAAAGAAGGATGCATATGGTAATGGCTGAGAGTGAAGTGGGCCAACATTGCAGATGGGCTGCAGATGCAAACCCATTTCCTCATAGCCAATTCAGAGTCCACAGGATAAGCAAATTTTAGTCTCAGTGAGATAGTAACTTTCCATGGCACAGAGGCCAGAAATTGATATTTGTTTTCTACCAAAGAGAATGTGCTAGATATTTCATTCCTTGATTCTACCTCCACAGAAAACACAATTCTCTAGCAATTCCAAAGCCTTCTCAGGGAGACTGTTAGAGGAGAGGAAGGGGATCATGCCAAAGAGGAAGGGGATGGTAAGGGAAGGTGTGGGGGGTGCATATAATCCAAGTATGTTAAATGCATGTCCATTATGCCACAATAAACCTATTATTCTGCATCATTAACATGCACTAATTTTTTAAATGCCCTCTCACTACAGGTTGAGAGCATCACTTAAAATCAAATGTCAGTAAGAACAGTTGCCCAGGAAGAATCATACAGCAGGACATTTACTTTGTTAATTGTTGGTCTGGCTGATTGTGGACATTGATTTTATTCTGCATAATTAGTGGAATTGAGAGAATGCTGACCCTTCAAAAAGTCCTTCACAGAGAATGCTCCTCTTAGCAATTTCCGAACATTGTGAATTTGATGTAATATTCCTTGATGAGTAGCCAGACTGTGCAATTTGTGTTTCATTAAATACCTAGGCAAGAGCCAGCACTGTTGTTGCTGAGTGTAGTTACAGCCTCTGGTGAAACTGCCCAGTCACTTGGACATGGGCCTGACCTGGCTTAAGGTGATAGATCAGGGAGTGAGGGCAACTATTCCCTTGTGCTGCTCTGTTTTGTGTTTTAACTGATCTCGATTGGTCGAGCTGGCAGCTCTTCTCCGTCTACCACTGGACTTCGAGTTCCTTGAGGCCAGGGGCTGTACAAGTTGGAGATGGAACACTCCTATACTGGAGATGGGCTCTGAGACTTAATCCTTGATGGAACATTTTAGGTTTCCTGGAGAAATTTATTTACCTTTAGAAGTCTAAAATCCTCATCTATAAGTAAAAATGAAATACATCATATCTTCACAGAATTGTTATGAGGACAGACATATAGCTAATGGAAAGAGATATTGTCACTGTTCTTTGCTTTTGTCTTTGTGGTGAGAGAGCAGTGTGGAATAATAGATATATTACACCATCTTCAAAGTCAGATAGATCTTTGGTCAGATTTGTGTATTCCTGGACAATAACTTAACAACCCTATAACTCAGTGTATTCCCCTAACTCAGTATCTTCTTCTATAAAACGGAGATAAAATTCTAGGGTCGAGTAAAATTTTTTTTTTTTTTTTCTGCTTGCAAAAATACTTTATTTTTTATTTTTATTTTTTTAATTTAATTATTTTATTTAAATGTGTTTCAAGTCATAGTACATATATAGAGCTCAATTTTCCCATTTCTCTGGTTGCAAACCAGATAGAGTCACACCATTTGTGTCTTCATACATGCACCAAGGGTAGTGATGATGATCTCAATCAACCATCATTACTATACCCATTCCCCTTTCCTTCCTCCCACCTCCCCCCTGCCGCATCCAGAGTTCCTCCATTTCTCCTATGTTCCCCATTCCCACTCCACTTATGTATCATTATCCACTAATCAGAGAGAACATTCAGCATTTGGTTTTTTGGGATTGGCTTACTTCACTTAGCATAATGTTCTCCAATTCCATTCATTTGCCAGCAAATGCCATAATTTTATTCTCTTTTATTGCTGAGTAATATTCCATTGTGTATATGTACCACAGTTTCTTTATCCATGCATCTATTGAAGGGCATCTGGGTTGCTTCCATAGTTTTGCAATTGTGAGCTGTGCTGCTATAAACATTGAGGTGACTGCTTTACTGTAGTGTACTGTTTTTAAATCTTTAGGGTATAGGCCAAGGAGTGGATAGCTGGATCAAATGGTGGTTCCATTCCAAGTTTTTTAAGAAATCTCCAAACTGCTTTCCAGATTGGTTGCACCAATTTGCAGTCCCACCAGCAATGTTTGAGTGTACCTTTTTTACCACATCCTCGTCAGCACTTATTGTAGCTGGTATTTTGGATAGCTGCCATTCTGACTGGTGTGAGATGAAATCTGAGCGTAGTTTTGATTTGCATTTCTCTAATGGCTAGAGATG
>CM053406.1:56552172-56627593 GCA_028644305.1 Xerus rutilus
GGGTACTGGGGATTGAACTCAGGGGCACTTGACCACCGAGCCACATCCCCAGCCCTATTTTGTGTTTTATGTAGAAACAGGGTCTCACTGAGTTGCTTAGCGCCTTGCCCTTGCTGAGGCTGGCTTTGAACTCGCAATTCTCCTGTCTCAGCCTCCCTAAGTGCTGGGATTACAGGCTTGAGCCACCGCGCCCGGCTACGAACTAAATATTGTTGTACATTTTAAAAATCATATGAATGTGTATTTATGTATTCCAGATTGCTTTTAAATAATAGCTATGGCTATGAGAAGGACTTCATTGACAGCTTTCAAGGTCAGTATATGTAGAACAGAGAACTAATTTCAGAGCTATTTTACCTCAGAAATTTTAAAAAAAACCTGCATTTTTATTCCTTGATTCATTTGTTTGGGAGAGAAAAAAGTAGTCATATTTGAGGAAAACAAAGTAGATTTGAGTGCTTATGTGGTGGATGATTTGACTATTGATTTACCTAGGGTCAAAGAGTGGGTCATAAAACCAAAAATTGTTAATGATAATGCATTACAGCATTAAGAAATGTACCATGTAGCGTATATCCCACAGATCCAGCAGCATGTGCAAAGTCAAAGGAGACTCAGCCTTTTACAGTCTGTGCTTTTCATCTCGTCACATGGAATTCTCTGTGTGAGTGAGGGAATCTATGTCTTTGGGTCTGGGGTAGATTGGAAACCTCTCTCATTTTGCCACTGGAGCCTCGAGGCCAGGCGCATCACCCAAAGGGGTAAAGATGGCTGATAAAATAGCCTCACCAAACTTAGCTTTCCCAGAACATAGATGGTTTTGTACAGCTCTGTGTGACAGATATACAATTTTCAATTTGCTTTTGCTGTATTATTGCTTCTTAAAAATACATGATTTTAGGGGACTGGAATTGTGGCTTAGTGGTAGAGCTCTTGCCTGGCATGTGTGAGGCACTGGGTTCGATTCTCAGCATCACATATAAATAAATAAATAAAATAAAGGTCCATTGACATATATATATAAATATATATATATGTGAATTTTAAAAATACATGCTTTTGTTTTTAACTATATGGTCTATATTCACTGTCTCCATTTGCTCTCTTTTTTCTTATTTTTTAGTGCTGAAAATCAAATCCAGGGCCCTTCACGTGCTAGCCATCTATTTATGGTACTAATTCTTCAACCCAATTTAGTCATGTTCTGGCCTCTTTATCTCACATCATCAGCTTCTATTATAGCCTGCACTGATATCAATAATATCAGTTCTAAAGAATGATTTAGTGCTTATCTTGTTCTTTCAGCAGTACTCAACATCACTGATTTTCCTTCTAAAAACACCAAAATTATGCAAAATATCAAAAAGAGAAAAGCTCAGAAAATAATATAATAAAAAATTATGTGTCAGCTACCCAAATTTAACATATGTTAACATTTTGCCATATTTGCCTCAGATTGCTAAGCTTTTTCTTAAGGAATGAAATCTTATAATGAAAGTCATCATCATTGCATATATAATTGATGTCTTTCATCACTGTTCAGATCTTTGGCTCTTATTAAACATGTATCTATAACATGAACTACAGAGTTAGTGTATCAATCTTCATGACATATTTCGAGAGGATTTTAATTATTATTGTATTGAAGTTAAAGATCAATATCAGAATGATTGAATCTTTACAATATTCATTCTTTTATGAACATAACATAACAATGTATTTATAAAAATTTTATAGCCCTCAATAAAGTTTACAAATTTATTTATAATGATCTCACAGTTTTGATAATTTACTAGTATAATTTAATTCACCAATAGCTAAATTATAGATTTAATTTTTGTTGGTTATGGAATATTTTAAATTATACTTCTGATTATTGCTAATGTATAAAAATGTAATTGAATTTAATATTGGTTTTATATTCAGTACCTTTATTATTCTTATTAGTTGTGATTTGTAGATTGTCTTTGATTTGTATTTAGGCAATCATATCTGAAAATAATGGCAGTTTTGTTCTTTTCATTTTTTTTTTTTTCATTTTCTTTTTTTTTAGTTGTAGATGGACACAAAGTCTTTATTTTATTGCTTTGTATGTGGTGCTGAGGATTGAACCCAGGGCCTCACGCATGTGAAGCAAGCGCTCTACCGCTGAGCTACAATCCCAGCCCTGTTCTTTTCATTTTAATCCTACTACTTTTTATTTATTTATTTTTCACCCTTTACCATGTAGGAGTCATTGTGGAATGACTAAATCAAATGTGATTTAATATACATTATTACTTCTCAAACTTATTTTTTGTTTTTTTGTGGTGAGAACACTTAAAATGTACTCTCAGTGATTTTTTGAATGCATTGTAATTAACTACAGTCACCATGTTGTGGAATAGGTCTCCTGAACTTTTTCCCTGTCTCACTGAAATTTTGTATCCTTTGACCAACAGCTCCCTATTTCACTCCCCTCTTCAGCCCCTGGAAGCCGCCATTTATCATCTGTCTAGGAGTTTTTAGATTCCACATGAGATCATGTAGTGTTTGTCTTTCTGTGCCTGGCTTATTTCCCTTATCATAACATCTTTCAGATTCACCTTCTTTGTCAAGGCTCTTCCTTGCTGTGGCCTGAAACCTGATTAGGCTGCTGGGAGGCTCTGTATGTGTGGTTGGGACTTACCCCCTGTTGGGGTTTTGGGCATGGATCAAGACTTACTTGGTTACTTGCTATCATTTCCTCTCTTTTTGTTTTCCTTCTGAACTAATAACTTAAAAAAAAAATTGCCTTGCTGTTCTTTTGCAAAGTTTCAAGAATTGTTGAAGATAGGGGCTGAGGTTGTGGCTCAGTGGTAGAGCGCTTGCCTTGCACGTGTGAGGCATTGGCTTCGATCCTCAGCACCACATAAAAATAAGTAAACAAAATAAAGACATTGTGTCCATGTATAACTAAAAAATATTTAAAAAAAAAGAATTGTTGAAGATAAATGCTGAAGTGCATCATCCATTTTTCTAATACTTTTAGAAAGTTCCTACTTAGATTATTCATATTACATAAACAAAATTCTTGATTTCATTTGCTGATAGTTTATTTATAATACTTGTACTTTGGCTCATAAATAATCCTGGCCTGTGGTTTCCTTTATTTTGCCCCCAATTTTTCTTTGTTTTTGCCTAGATGTAGCATCAAGATCACATCAACCTCATAAAATTAGGGAATTTTTTTGTACATGGAAATGGTTAATATTAGAGATTATATGATTGTTGACAGTTTTGAAGAAAAAATATATATATTATATATATATATATATATGGGCCTATATATATAAGGTTGTATGAAAAGTATGTGTGTGTTTATGTGTATGTGTGTGTGTGTGTATGTATAAAAGGTTTTTGGTTGCAGCAGAGTTTGTTCTCTTTTGCTTTTATGGATAGCTTTTAAACTCCTGACCCTAGTTTTTAAATTGTAAATCTATTAAATTTTATATTTCTTCATATGTTAGATTTAATAATTCATACTTTTTCTCATTTTGTCAAGTTCTTCTAAGTTTTAAAATTTATTAGCATGTTTGTTGTATTCTTATGTTTTAAAAAAACTTGGTTGTCTCTTATACCTTATGTTTTATTTCTGATGCTGCTTATTCTCTTTCACTTTCTTGATCAGTATTGTCAGTGATTCATCTGTGTTATGGTCTTTTCAAAGAACTAACCCTAGGTTTTGGGAATCATATCTGTTTTTCTCTTACTATTTTATGTTCTTATCTTTATTTCCTGTTTGGTACATTTTTGTCCTTGCTCTATGTTCTGTTTTTAGCTTCTCGAGAACAAATACCTCACACGGTTTGCAGTCTTTCTTGTTTGCTAACCTATATTCAGTTATAAGACATCATATGAATCAAATGTAGCTACTCTTAGAAATTTAGATATATAGTACGTTTTATGTTTCATTCTGGTCAAATTTCTATTATGACTTTTCAACCCATGAATTATTTAACTTTTAAATTAATTTATTTAATTTGAGTCTTGCTATTTTGCCAAGGGTGGCCTCAAACTCCTGAACTCAAGTGGTCTCCTGCCTCAGCGTTCCAAATAACTGACACTATAGACCTGTGTCACCATTCCTGGCCCCATGAATTATTTAGAAGCATAGTTTTTAGATACCGAGCCCTCATCCTCCCCCACACCCCTCCCCCCGCCCCTGCTCTGTAAATGCTCTATCACTGAGGTATACCCCCAGCCCTATATATTATCTTTTATAAAGCTATCTTTAATTTACTGATTCCCAGTTTCATTGCATTTGAAGTAAAATAACATGGTCTTAAGAAAATAGAAGGCAGACTATTTAGGAAGCTGAAGAAAACAGGGGAGTAGGGAACAGGGAAGACAAGAGAGGATAATAGGTGGATTCAATCAAAGCAGGATATATGTATCATGGAAATGTCACAGTGAAATCCATTAATTCATACAGTTAATATAATTACATAATTATAATAAAAATAAAGTGGTCTGTATTATGCTAAGTGATGTTAAATTTTCTTTGTGGTCTTTAATATGATTTGTTTTTGTAAATATGTTTTATATGCTTGAGAAAGATGAATTCTCTATTAGGAATGAAGTTTTATATGCTAAGTTTATTGATTTTGTTATTCAAATATCCCTTCTTACTCTGTTATTGTTATTGTTGGCTTGATTTTTCAATTGTTGAGGAGAAATAATTAAGTGTCAGCACAGCATTAAAGTTTTAAAAGAATGTATTAGGAAATGGAAGAAAATCTTTTTTTAGCATTCTCCAGCTGTGAGAACTTGGGAAGGATACTTAACCTACTTGTGCCTGTTTCTTTATCTGTAGTATTTGTAGGATAGATAATACAATCTACTTATGGCAATTTTTATTGCACTCATTCATTTATTTATCCAATAAATTTATTGGCTGCCCACTATGAGCCAGTTCCAGGCGGCCTCATTGGAGAATTTGTACATGCAATATATGCAAAAATCCCTTCCTTCCTAAAGCTCACATTCTTTTGGGGAGAGATAGAAAATCAATGTAGTAAATAAATCAAGATATGGAAATAATAGAGGGAAGTAAGATAGGGAAGGCTGAAATGAGGGGGAAATTAGGTTCTAATTTGGAATCAGGTTCCAATCATGACCTCTCTCCAAATAGGAAGCAGTCAAGTTGATATCTGGGCCAAGAGTGTTCTTGACAGAGGACAAACTGGGGCAAGAGCCCTAGGGACAGTGTGTATGGCATGATATAAGATTCAAATTTTGTGGAAAGGTGTATGCATGCAAGCACACAGTAAGATAAATGGTATGGGAGGTAAGAGCAGGGAGAAAGTAAAGTCAGGCAAGCTCAATTTAACAGGAGAAGAAAAAATGCTAAGAAAATGCACAATAAATAGAAAGTAATTTACTATGGCATAAATAAATAAGTTGTCATTGAATAAATCCAAATATATCAGTAACATCACAAATTCAGACTAAAAGCCCATTTAGAGGAAGGCACTAGCAAAGATTTCTTCTTTAGTGTGCCCATCCACTGCCAGCACTGTGATCAGTTTGCAACTCATGAATGTCTGAGGTGGGTGCTGGGTGTGTTGTGTTCAGCACATCATAAGGACCAGTCATCCCAACCAAAATGCTCTCAGAAATATGGTGGCACTATAAAGAGGGCAACCTCATTGGAGAATTTGTACTTATCCATCACAAAAGTAATCTTGGGCAAGTGAATAAAAGTATCCTCAACCTGAGGCTCAGAGGCCAATTCCTACTGACATTTGTGCAACTTCTCAAGATCAGTCTGGGGAAGCCACTTTCTTTTCTTTTTTTTCATCTTGAGCCCTCTGCTTCTCTTCTCCTGATGACCTTTCCCTTTCTGCTTGTGTCTCCTTCTTAGACAACTTTTTGGCAAACTTTTTAGCATCAATTAGGCCACACTTTCATAGTTAAGATTTCTTCAAGACAGACTAGAATTGGGCTTGCTGGAAGCAGGTAAGTATTGGGTTAGTATTGGGAGGACCTGGTCGAAAAAAGTCTTAGAAAGTTGTTGAAACTCAGTTCGATGGAAGCAGTGGTAACAAGAGCTGGTGAGTCAGATTCACCCACCAGAAACTTCCTATTCTTCAAGTGACCTTCTAACAGCCTGAGATTTACTTGACATACTCTTTTGCATTTTCTGAGGTATGCTTATTTTTGTTTGGGTTTATTAGGTGTGAGGGTGCAGGTAGAGGAACACCATTGTTGCCAACAGAGCACAGGTACTTGTTGCTTAGCTCGTAGACAGTCTTTACTCTCTACCACATAGACTCCACTGCTGCTAAATATTATAACATCCTGGAAAAATTTTTGCAGGGAATTTTAGGTGGGAGGTAGGTTTGGCCAAGATGGAATGTGATGGTGCTGAGAGGCCCACATTTCTGAACAGTGATGAAGACCTAGAGGATCACGGCTTGTTTCAGGATTTGTATAGAGAGTCAGCCATCATGACCCAGCAAGGAAAGGGAAAGACCTGGAAGAATTTTGGATATGAAGAGCTGATCAGGCTATTGATGGTGAGAAAGATATCAAGGAGAACTCTTATACTTTGGGTTCCTTTAAGCTGTATATTTTCAAATCTTCTATTTTAATTCTCTCAAGTGATATACCTCAGTGTTTGGTGACATGTATGTTTGTGGATTAGTCAAGGAAAGGAGGGTGGCAGAAGCATCACGTGCTTTTCCAGTGGGGAATTTCTAGGGATTGATTAGTTCTCTATTTTCTTGTCTAGAGAACTCACTTCATAAGCCTTTTAAAATTAGCACATAAGCTTACAAAATCAGAATAAAACCCTGAGACTGATAGCTTTTCACCTGCTCTGACTTCTCATTGCAGTACAAATGACACATGTGCCTTTTAATTTTTTTCAGTAAATTGAAGTTGTATTTTGGGAACTCCCGGTCCAAGTTAATGAGATTTAGATGGTTGTGATCTGTGAGTCCTAATTGAAGCATGATTGAGGTCTTGTAGTTTTCCTATTGCATGAATATATAAAGGTGATGAGATAGAAAAACAGCTCAGAAAATCTGTTGAATAGTATGAAGTCTGGAATTTGAAGAAAAGTTTTAAAATGTAGGTGACACATATTGTTTTGTCTGCTCTCTTAAAGTATAAAACTTTTCTTTATAAAATGCCTAGTAAGGAAAATGTACTGCAGCTTCCTTATGTAATCAGACTTCACACCTATGTTCTTAAGTATGGTTTTTGGAAAACTTGCAGCAGCAAGGGGCATTTTCAGAAATAACTGTGAAATCCTGACTTTGCATAAACTCTTCTCAAAGGCGTTGTTGGAAATTTCCCAGAAACCATATGAGTGAATGATTATGACCTTGGAACTTCTTGATTTCCACAGATTGAAAAATTTTCCATGTTAAGGTCATAGTACATAGGATGTTTATAATAGAACAGTGTGATTTTTGAAATCTACTAACAGTGAAATTATTGAGTAAATATTTGTGGAGGGAGCTGTTTCATGTGAATAGACTTCCCTAAGGAAATCAGGAACGAGAGTCCACACTTCTTTACAATTACACAGCAGCCGTCTAAGCACACAATGTGCTGACATTATAAGAGGGATTTTTAAGACTTTTGGAAAAATTGTGATCTCATAATTTATCAAACACATACTTTATCACAGTTTTAAACCATATTTAAGATTATTTTAGGGCAGGGTTGGCAACAATAATTTGGGTGTCTTTGTTTTATTACTGAACGCTGTCTCCAAAGATATGTTTAGCTAAAGCAGATTTTATCACAAATTCTTGACAAGTGACTATTGAACACACCTCACAAAGAAAAGACCACTGACTCCAATTTTGAACCAAATTAAGCAAGCTTATTTTGTGTACACAAGAAAGCTGATCAGCGACTGCCTTACCCAAAAGCAGGGCCAGAGGACAGTGCCTGGTCTAAGAGTAGGAAGGGTTTTATAACACAAAATTTACAAGGGTGAGTGTCTTGGGAACTTACAGCTGACAGGGTTCTGGCAAGCATAATATAAGGGCAGATAGCAATTAATGATCTACATGGCTTAACATCTTTAGGTAGGGAGTAAGCTCATACTCCAACATCACAATTAATGAGGAGCAGCTGAGATTTCAGGGAGGTTTGTTATCTAGTCAGGGAGAGTCAGGCACGGGTAAGTTCAAAGCATGGGCAGGAATTCCAAGCAAGTTTAAAACATCAAAGTATGGTCAGGCCAAATAGAAATATTAGCATTTTACAGTAAAACAGAAATGAACTATTCATGACTTTGTGATGAGATGGATCCCGATCTTAAGATGGCATTAGACTGGCCTCATCAGTGACTTTTTTGGTTAAAAAAGTATGACATAAAAATGAGAGAAACATACTTAATAAACCTGGTGCTGAATAACTAGCTACTTATATCATGGACAAGATTGAATGAAACAAAAAGGATCAAATCTTTGGGTAGTTAGGTTGTTAAAATAGTTGTTAACACCATTGTGTTAGCTATTCTTTGATCTTTCTTGCTCAATTAAATGTCTTCCAAACATTTGATTCATTTCCAGAAGTGAATTTGGGATATTTAAAAAATATTTCCTTTCAAAATTGCTTTTCATATTCCCAGATAAATTGAACACAATTACTACTGTGATTGTATTGTGAATGCAATCATTATAATTTTATTCTTGTGTATATATTAATTCTTTGAGAAATTGTTTCTTTAAAGAATTATGGTGGTTAATACACATGAGAAAAGAGATTGTGGTTACCTAATTGAGATGTAATATATATTTTTTTTACCTGTGTGAAAGGCAGTTTCTCCCACTCAACCATCTTTTTTCCTTTTTTTTACAGTTTTAGTTGACCTTTATAATGGAGAGGTTGGATATTGTTATAGTTTAGATATGAGTTGTCCCCCAGAAGCTCATGTGTGAGACAATGCAAGAAGTTCAGAAGTAAAATGATTGGTTTATGAGAGCTTTAATCTAATCAGTGCATTAATCCTCTGGCAGGGATTAACTGGGTAGTAACTGTAGGCAGGTAGGGTATGTCTGGAGGAGGTGGGTTGATGAGCCCATGCCCTTGGGATTTATATGGTAAGGGGAGCTGTCCCTCTCTCTTTTCTGGTTCCATGTTTCCAGCTGCTTACTCTGCCACACTCTTCTGCCATGCTATTCTCCCTCACCTCAGGCCAGAGCAAGGGAGTTGGACATCTGTGGACTAAGACCTCTGAAACCGTGAGTGCCAAATGAAACTTTCCTCCTCTGAAATTGTTCTTGTGAGGTCTTTTGGTCACTGCAGTGAAAAAGCTGACCAAAACTGATATCAGACTATACATTAGAGATTTTTATACCAAGTTTTCCTCCTTATTCCCTTAGACTGGCAGCATTTGAGTGAGTAATGGTCAAATATTTTTTACAGATCTTTCTTACCCCTGCCATGTTATTTCCATTTAATACATTAACTAAACCGACACTAAAAATAAATATTTAGCATTTGTGTTATGTAACATTTTAGACCATTTAAGACTAAATTATTTTACGAAAATTGCACAATATTCTTGTTAGTAGTGGTGATGAACCCAGCCTAATTCTATCTTAAGATTGAAAGCCATTTCAAAAAGAGGTCATAAAAGGTTTATTTTTGTTTTACTTGCTTCCACCATGTTTGGCTTTGATTAGGTAACTGCCCTCCTAAATCTCAGGGTGCCCCCCTGCTTGAACCTGAGTTTACTCCCTTATCTAAAGATGTAAAGCCATGTAAATCATTGATTTGCTATCTGCTTCTGTATTGCATTTGCCAGAACCCTGTCAGTTGTAAATTCCTAAGATACCTCCCTTTATAATTCTCTGTGTTATAAAAACCTCCCTGCTCCTGGACAAAGCTGCTGCCCTCACTTTTTGAAGGGGACAGCTGCTGTACAGCTACTTTGTGTGCATAATATAAGCTTGCTTAATTTGATTTAAAATTGGAGTTGGTGGTTCTTTCTTTGCGTCCTGGGTTCAACAGTGGTAGGTGGTGGTGCTGATGTGTGTGAGATTGTAGAACTGTAGAATGGCTTCCGGGCTGCCTCAATTCACAGATAGCCCCTTTCATTTATCTATGTGCATACTTACACAAACAAAGCACTTTAAAATAGAGACTCCAGAAGAGAAAAAAAAAAATGGCTCTTCCTGCCAGTTCCTCATGCTTGCAGACTGTCTTGATCTGAAGCTTGCTTTCCTTGATAGTGCTGATGGTAGGTGATAGCTCCTGTAGGCCACTGCTTGCTTTCTTGGACACTTGTTTTCAGTTAGTTTCACTTGAGACAGCTATATCAAAGTTCCAAACCTAGACTTGGCTTCAGTTTTTTTGAGGAACCCTTCACTGAGCAATGGTCTCCCTAAGCATCTATATGAGAATCTAAGGGAAATATTTTCTTTTAATTGATTAATTAAATCAATTAAAATTAATTCCTCTTCCATGTCCAGTTGGAAGAATAAAGGCTTAATTGTGTTTGGCTCCACTATTTCAATCTTATGTAGAGAGAGCTTAACAATACTGAAACTCAAAACATTGTTTTGCCAGAACACTTTGAATAGTTTAAAATCAATCTCTGATTCATGATAAAATGTGATCCAAAATGTGTTCTGTTCCCTGATTATTAGTATAATCTAATAATCTTTTCCTTAGGGGGAGAAAAAATAAAATTTGTGAATGAAAAACCTCATTACACAGGCTAATGCCAGTTTTTTACGCTTGAGATCCCAACTAAGCTAAGATAATCACAAGCAAGAGAAGTATCCAGAACCAGAATAACACCTAAACTTCATCAAGGTCTAGGGTTCATGCTGCTAAATCATCCAATTCTTGGTACCTCCTACAAAGAATCTGTTCATCAGTAATTTCTAAATGGTAGAAATAGGAACATGTGGCTATCCTAGTATCCTAGTATCTACAAAGTAATATCAGGGTTATGACAGAATTTCACTAGAATATATGTTTCAGAAAGGCAAGAACTTTACTTTCTTTACTGGTGTATCTACAGTGCCCAGACAGTTGATAAATATTTGTTGGATGAATAAATTACTTACTAGGATGTGGAATTTGTATTCAGTCGGACCATATATTAGTCAGGGTTCTCCAGAAAAATAGAAACAATAGGACACTTGTCTATATAGAGAGAAATTTGTCATAATGAAGCCAGAATTAGATACGCAATCAGCATAGATAGTAAATTGAGTCAGGTTGGATCAGGGAGGCCAATTTAGAGAATTATTGAAATGCTAATGCTTCCAGAGCCCTTCCTCCACCCTTATTGCCCCTGCCCCAACCAGTTGCTAAGGTAACCTGTCCCAAGGAGTTGTTAATTACACCTGGGCCCTACCCCCATCCCTGTGCCTTTTGGCCATCCCACCAAACATCCTGGGCCTAGTCACATACACAGGAAGGAGAGAGATGAGGGGAAGAGAGCAGGAGAACAAAGGAAGCCTAGGACATATAAAAAGGCAAAACACGTGTGCTTCTGGGGATATCGAGATACCAGCTATGGCCCCCTTCTCCCTCCCGGTTTATTTTTTAAATAAACCCTGCTTTATATGCTTGCCTCGGTGTGCTTCTCTAATGTTCAAACTTCAACATGTGGAGGAGCAGAATTCATCACTGGTAACCAGTGGCATCAATAAGATATTGGCTTGTCTAATTATGCAGGCAAAAAGTCTCCCAACCGGCCAACTGTGGGAGACTTAGGAAAGTTGGGTGTAATTTTGGTCTCAGCCATGATGTCTGAGAACCATGGTAGCAGATGGTATAAATCTAAGTTCAAGGGGGAGAGAACTGATGTCCCTGTTCAACCAGGAAGATAGAGCAAAAGTCAAAGTCTTCCTCTCCTTTTTTGTTCTATTTAAGACCCCTGATAGATTTCACAATGCCCATCAGCACTGGAGAAGGCAATCCACTTTTCTTTTCTTCCTTTTTTTTTTAATTTTTAAAAAAAGATTTTAAAACTTTATTTTCATTTTTATTATGGAAAATTTCAAGTCTATGTCAAAAGTATTATATAAATAGTATAAGCCCCTGAATATCTATTACCCAGCTTCCACATCCATCAGCAAATTCCGTTTTGTTTTATCTGTCTGTTAACCTACTTCCCCAGAGCCCTTAGGGAACTATTTTAGAGCAAATGGCCGCATTTTGGGCAATCCACTTTTCTGAGTCCACTGTTTCAAATACTAACCTCATCTGGAAACGCCTTCACAGACACACCCAGAAATAATGTTTAACCTACATACCACAGCTTATAAACCTTGCCTGAGGTCCTTCAGCTCTTCAAAAAGCTCTTTTTTAAAGATTTATTTATTCTAATTAGGTTTACATGACAGCAGAATGCATTTTGATTCATTGTACACAAATGGTCAAAAAGCTCTTTGAAGTCAAAGCTGTCACACCTGGACAATGTGAAGAGACAATGCCCAAAGCACCATCGTTGACTTGCATTGAGCTCTGGGTGGCAAACTTCCATGATTGTGTTGGCTACATGATTTGTGTCAAACAATGGCAAGCAAACATTTCTTTGATTTAAAAAAATTGAGAAAAATGAATGAGGCAGAGATTCTTTGGGGGCGGGGGAGGGATTGGGAATTAAGGGAAGGGAACATTTATAGGAAAAAAATAGAAGAGAAAAAGAGAGAAAGGGTCATTAGGTTCAATTTTGCTAGGTTGAACCTTAAATTCATCTCAATTATCTGAAGTTTCTCTCTTGTGAATTTCAAAGTCAGTAATCACCCATTAAAAGGTGAATCATATGCTCCCTTATCATTTGGGAATAACTCACCATCCATGTAAAATGCTTGATATTTTTGGAGAATAACTTTTAAAACACTCCTATCACAAAAATTTAGAAAACGTCAATTTCCTCTCTCAACAATATTATTTCTGATTTCTTAACACCTATTACATTTACTGCAGAATCTTATTTTAAGATCCACATTCCAAAATCAATGCTAAATTGAGTGCAACCTATTTAGAAATGCAGCTCTGCTCTTTGTAAGCAGGCAATAATAGTAGCAACTCTCCCATCAAAGCTCATGGCTTTACTTGCCCCACAGCTCTTGTGGTATTTCTTTAAGCCCAAGAGTAACCCAGGACTCTCTTCACTTCCTGCTCTGGAGTTATTTAGGCCTGTAACCCTTGCTTTCCTGAACAGCTTAGACTTTTATTTCCATATATGCATCAAATTTCAATTTCTAAACAAACTGAAGCTTGTGATTGGCACTGTAACATTAGCCAGCCCTCTTAAGGGTCCAATGAAGACCAAGTTGTTCTCTGCTATGTCTCCTCCATATTTCCTTTATTTCAAATTCCCTTTGTCTTAGATATGCTTCCTTATTTTGATGGTAGCCTTAACATCACTTTCCACTATCTGCTTTTTTTTTCTGGAGTATAACTGAGAAACAGGATAATGCAGAAGCCAATCTCAGGCCATCAGTAATACATAAGCCTATGCACCAAAGCTCTGCTAGGGCTGAGTCAGACCTGCCCCTGCTCTAGAAATGATGGCACATCCACCAGGCCTGCAGCTGTTCTTGCAGTCTCTACTTTTGCCAGTGCTAGATAACTTTCACATAGGTAGAACAAAATCTCCTCTCAGTGCAAGAGGCTTAATCTCTGTACTTGGGACTCTAAGTAATTTAACACTGTTTGTTAAATGATGTTACTGAGTCTTCCAGACTCCCAAATTTGTGATTGTACCTGACGCTTCCTATAAGTGGAACCACTTGAAATTGCCGTTTTCTTTTGGTGTCAAAAATGGTCAAATAACTTCAATTTTATGATTCAACTTAATGTACAAGCCATTTGTAAAGGAAAGAGTGTGACTGGGAAGAGTGAGAACTTTCACCATGTAGCAAAAGATAAATTGAAAGAAGGTAAAGTGACTCTCCTGTTCTCTGAAACTCTCCTTGTTCTGGGATTATTTTCTAATGTAGGCAATGGATAGTTGGTAGATCTCTTTCAAAACAGACTTAATCATAACATCAGAATACTTTATAGCTTCAGAAACACTGCTATAGGATCCGATCTTGACATATTAGGAAAAGATTGGTAGATAAGCTATTTAAATATTTGAAACTTCTGATGTCCAAATGTTATAAAATAAAAGTAGGCAAAATTAGGAAAGATATTTATAAAGAGATATTATTCTTAATATCTAAAGAGAATTCACAAATCAAGAAAAAACACAAATTCCTAATGACCACTAAATATCTAAAATATACTTAAGGTTTTTTTATCAGAGAAATATGTAAGTAAACACATTTTTTTGCCCTCCATTGTTTTGGGTTCTTTTACTTTTTAGCCTCACTGGGATATAATTGACATAAAATAAATAGCATATATTTGAAGTATGCAATTGATGGGTTTTGATTTATGTATATACCCATGAAATAGCATAGTAATCAATAAAATAAACATATCCATTATCTCCAAAAGACTCCTCTTCTTTGCTATTCCCTCTTAGACTTTAAAAAACTAGCGTGGCAAAAGTATAAAATATTGATAAGGGGATTGAGGTGTAGCTCAGTGGTAGAGCACATGCTTACCATGCTTGAGGCCCTAGGTAAACTCCCTAGTATATGCAAAAAGGTCCTAGGAAATGTTTAGTGGCCATGAGGTATTCCTATTTTTTTCTCTTCCTTGACTTGTGAGTTCCTTTTAGATATTAAGAATAACATCTTTATAAATATCTTTATAAATAACTATAAATTTATAAATAATTTTTGCTTATTTTTATTTTAGAACATTTGGTCAGCATGTGCTCTTACCCTTCTCCCCCAAATACACACACACACACACACACACACACACACACACACACACTAGTGTTGAAGAGATATCAGGGAGGGAATGGTCTATTTTGTATATTGTTAATGAGGCTAAAACTTGACATAATCATTTTAGAGAAAATCTGGTAAAATTTTAACCAAAGCCTTAAATGACATATTCCCCTTAGCTCAGCAATTGCAGTGTAAGAATTTTTGGAGTAAATAAAGCACATAAATATATAATAAGAATGTAATGTTTACTGAAGAATTTCATATAATAACAAAAACAGAAATATGAAAACTAACTAAACTTGAAAAATAGAATGGCTTAATAAATATGGAAAAAAGTATATATTGAAAAATATGTATACATTGAAGAAGGCAAATTATATTCATAGATTTGAAAGTAATAATTTAATATATATAAGAAGTGAGATAAAAGACAACATTTAAAACTGCTCCAATTTTCGTTAAAAAATCTATAGGTGGTAAGAAGTCTGGAAGGCATAAAAGAAAATATTAGTAGAATTTATTTTTAGGTGCACACATTAAGATTGATTTTATTTTATTCTTTATATATTTCTATTGAATGGAAATTTTTTAAGTTGAAAATTTACTATTTTATAATCTAAAAAGAGATAAAACTATTTTCATTTGTATGAGATAAAAATATTAAGAGACAGCTTAGGGATTTTAGGGATTTTACAATCTATGAACTATTATTTAGCATATTTGCATGGACCTATATTGCCTTCATTGCTTAATAGTTCTGTAGGTAGATAGAATAATAAGGTGGTGGTGGATTATTTTGTTACTTGAAACACAGATCTAATTACAAAGCTATCAACAACACACCTATAGCAAACAACCCATTCAGACTAAGCAATTAAACAATTAAAATGATTAGTTGTAATTATACCTAGATTTCCAATTTAAGGATTAATTTCCATGTGATGTATACTCCCATCACATACTATTTAACTTTAAAAAGACACTAAAGAGCAACCTAATTACTATTATCTGCCACTTACCATATATTTACAGTGTCCTGGACCCTGAGAATGCTGACTTTACCTAATGTAGAGTCAATGAATTAAATTGAATTTACTGTTACTCTAAATGGAAAAAAGTGTTCTCCTTTAATCAAGTCTCTTCTGCTGGAAATATCTTTTATTCAGTAAAGTTCTGAATTCAACCAGTTATATCCAGAGCTGAGCTATTAATAACCACTAAGAAGTTCATAGGATTTCAAAATGCAATGAACTACTCATCCTTCCTTTTATCTTAAATTAAGAATAAAGGTAAAATATCACCTTGATTTTTAAAAAAGATTTCTCAGTAGAAACTCATACTCACATGAATGAATTAAAAAAAAAAACCTGTCATCATGTCATCCCTTTGTGTAGACAATGGAAGATATACTGTTGGAATAAATATAGACTTTTCTGCCTTTGGAAACCTTCCTTAGCACTCCAATTGTGGGTTCCAGGCATTATCCACAGTGTCCTACACTTCGCTGTGCACAATTCTTTTTTCTTAGCACAATTATCTGCTTACTCCTGTGATCTTCCTACTTCACTACAATTTCCATGTCAGAAAGGATCTTCTCTGTCTTTCTTACATCCACCAATAACTAGTATATAATAGGCTGTAAATAAACACAGCAGATCTGAGACTTAGTGTTTAGCATAAGAATACCACGCTTTACTGTTTTTAAAAACAAGACAACTCTACTTTGAGTTACTTTCTTCCCATTCCTAGCACAAGAAATTCAATCTGAGTCATGGATAAAAAATTTCCTCAGGTTATCTGGGGTCATGCAATGAGGATAAGAATCATAAATTGTAAAATAACATTTAAGAAGGAGCTCGATGTTCCCAAATCTTCACTGGTCACCTTTTATGTTTAAATTTGCTGTTGATATTTATTATTTAATCCCTCTTCTTGAATAAATGATACAGTAAAATGAAATCAACTTGGCAGATCAGAGAGCAAATCAGACAAAGTTGGGCCCAGAATGGTCCAATATTCCCACAAGAACTTCTCTCTCCTACCACAGGTTGAAAATTCTATTCTACTATGCCCTTCTGACTTTTCCAGTCTTGGAGAAAGTAATTAATTCCATTTTAGGAATTAGTCTCCCTTTCACTCACTCTCATCTGCTCATCTCTTCTGTTAAGCTGCCTGCTTGTCTACATTACTACATCAGAGGGTCAGGACCCACTCTGTGTGATGGCCGCCCCAACACAGACGTGTGGGATCTGCCTCCCTTGCAACCCTAGGCTATTTCCTCATGCACTCCCCCTCCACTCCCTCCGCCACTTTCTTTCCTTCTTATGCAGTCAGGCTACAATTGTTAATGTCACACCAGAAAGTTCTGTTTGCTTCATGTACAGAAAAGAAAATATGTAGTTTAAGATAAAGTTTGCATTTTAAACTAAAATTTCAACTTAAAAGTTAATGGGTGATATATATACATATATATATATCTATATGGTGTATGTTTGTGTCTCTATTGGTGTCTTATAATTAGTCATTGTTACATATTTGCACAGGCACAGAATAGAACAATGTAATCTATCCAATTTTGTTCCCAGCACACCAGTAACTTATGATATGAATTTCCCAAGCTCACAAAATCCATCAAAGGCATGAAAGTTCGCTGCTTCTTTGCCAAATTCGGGCATGATACTCTTTGTGTGATCTCGAGTCCAGTCTTTCTAGGTCTACTGTGCAGCCCCCATACCTAGTTCCGTCACATTCTAGTGGAAGGTAAGATTATAAATTAGCCTGTGTCAGTCTGAAAACTTGGGAATGTCCTTCAAAGACTTGAAGGCCAACTCTCTGAAATGTAATCATCAGGAAAGATAATGCTTAATCTCCAGTCTCTGGAGAGCATGAGCCTAACTTCAGCAGGCATCTTCATCCAAAGTTATAAAGATATAAGAAAACCAGAAATTTTGTTTTGAAAACATAAATGTAAAAAAGGTTGTATCCACTTAGCTACATAAAAGAGATTCTTTCTGTCTTCGTAGTGTCATTAGTAGATTGCCTGTGTTGAACATTGCATTCTGGTTAATAATAACATTGTTTTATTTCCCTTCTACTTTTTCAGAGAGGTTTCCTGGGTTGGGAATAATTTTGTTTTTATTGTACTGACTCAATGCTTGGAACACTCTCTAGATTCTGGTTTCAACTACATGTAGGACAATTCAGGAATTACTCCTTTACCCAGCCTTTGAGTAAAGGAGCATTTTATTTTTCTTCCTGTTGGCAGCTATCAACTGCTGAGTTTTGCCATCAGCACAAAAAGTCCAAGGCAAATAAATGCACATAGCAAAACCTTGAATGGACAATGATGGAAACATGTGACTTTGATAACTGCTATTAAAAATTACAGGAGTCCATTGTTTTGGACTAAGCTCCTATAGTCGATCCCGACAAACCAATCTAAAATAAAAATGGAGCCATTCATGCTAAATTCCAGGTAAGGAAGCTGAAACCGAGTCCTTCATCTAACTTTCTGAAAAACGCAATTGAGAGATAATCAAATTTCCCATGCAGATCAGTTTCAAATGGCATTATAATCAAGTTCCTTCTGCCTTAATCCTTTTATAAGAAAAGGCAACTAAAGTAAGCTGATGTTAACCCAATCAGTTCTTTTTCTGTTGTTCTCTCTATTACTACCTTCCCAGGAAATCAACTTTAAAATAACCAATTTACTTTTCATGTCTTGGTTCTGCTTTATTTTTAGCTGTAGATGGACATATATTTTTATTTATTTTTTATGAGGTGCAGAAAATCTAACCCAGTGGCTCACTGGTGCCAGGCAAGCACTCTACCACTGAGCCACAACCCCCAGCCCCTTGTTTCTCCTTTCTTAAGTCCTTTTTGGTCTATGAAACCAAACTCCATTGTGTGACTCATTGGAACACTCATTCTGTTTTATGGAATGGAGTCTTGTCTGATTCTAGAATAGAAAATAAAGTTAATTAACATTTTTAGACTAAATTGTAATCATTAGACTAAGTTGTAATTTTGTCCTTTGACAAAACAGAACTCAATTCAAGTGTCAATAAGAAGCTACTGGAGGAAATTGGAACTTGTGCTGAATAACTTTTTCTAGGAAAAAAAATACAAAATCTCATGCTTTAAGTTTTGTAATCACAGCTATATATTCTACCTTCAAAACTGGTAATTCTTATATTCTTGGACATTTGGGTCATCTGCTTTCTAATAAACCATTTGTCTTTATTCTGTATAGTAGTTAGACCACTACAATAATCAACCCAAGACCAGATGGTGTATAGACAATCCTTATTTTAAATTTTTTGGTGTCCCCCTTCGCTCTCCTAATCAATAGCATTTATTTTAAAGTTGTTGTAGAGGAGTAAATTTAAAAAGAATTTTGAGACACAGAGCAGTGGTTGTAGTGGGAATTTACATGTCTCCTTATCAGTTGCAGGATTAGAAACAGATCCTGCTTGTTTACTTCCAATGAAGACTCATAGTATTTTAGAACAGTGATTTCTTTGGAAAAGTAATCCATATATAATCTAAGTAGATGATCATTAAAAATACTAAAGAATTAATTTGCATGGGTACATAATTTAATTCCCCTTTGGCCAACCCAGAGATACATTATTGAGAAAGTTAATTTGTTTGTGTAATGACAATGCTGGATAAATGTTGATGCCTAATGCATAGTCCTCCCTACTTAGATACAGTGGTCAGAAGAAGCAGTGACCCATTTGAAGAAGCTTCTCCATTTGTTATTTTAGAAAGAAAACTTTTTTTTTAAAGAACTTTTTTTTGCTAGCTATCGGATCTTTTATTTATTTATATGTGGTACATGAGAATCGAACTCAGTGCCTCACACATGCTAGGCAAGTGCTCTACCACTGAGCTACAATCCCATCCCAGAAAGACAACTTTGACTAAGCATAAGTATGTTAACGTATATCTTCTTTGCTTTTCCCAAGTATTCTAAGAATAGAACTTCTGCCAAAGCCTTGGAAGATAAGGAACACAATAGTAAATCAGAGCTTGATACTTTAAGAGAATCAGTTATCAGCTTTTTTTCTTTTCTCATTTGAGAGTCAATGGTTTTAACATGGCCTCAGTAGCTTTCAGAGATTGACAGAAAGATACTAAATCTTACTCATTACAGAATAGAATGAAAGCGGGCGACAGCCTGGTAGCCTATTTCCCTTTATGTGGTACTTGGATTCCTAATCATGTTCATCTTGGAATGAATATTTAAAGAGTTATGGCTTCTGTCCTCTTTTGGATGATAGAAAAGTTGCCACACCCTCCTTTAATGAGCCCTAATGTTTCTCAGTTCAAGACCTTTTGAGAACTAGGAAATTTTGTGTGTGTGGCCAAATGCTATGTCTTCAGAGTGAATGATACTCCTTGGAAAAGCAGGTGACCAAGGAAATGTGCCATCAATGACTGATTCAGACTACAAAGCGGAATGAATGAGTAAAATATTTTGCAACTCTGTAAAAAAACACAAGTGATTAGGTTATAGTAGTTTTATTGGAAAGTGTTTTTCAGGCAGGTCATGAGTGTTTTGCAACTAGTCCAGTCCTTGAGTGGACAAACATTTTTCTTGGCCCAAATTTCTTCATTACATTAAACTTGATTTCTAGAACTGGCTGATTATCCCAATATTTAGATATTGTACATTATCTTTGATCTACTTTTACTTGCCTTCTCCTAACTCTCCATGCTTTTTAATGTAAATAACACCTCTTCCAGTGATTCAATGTCCTGATCTCATACTAAAATAAAACACAAAAAGCAAAGTAAATAATTAAATACAAACAAAAGCTTTCATTGCAACTTCTCCTTCATCTCTGTTTCACTAAGATCATCTCCTGTAAGGAAGGGTTCATCATTAAAGTTAAATATTGTAAGAGTAGGAAGAATTCACAACACTTTGATTCTCTGTGGTTTGGGGACTCTGGTAATCTTTTTTTTTTTTTTTAATATTTTTTAGTTGTCAATGGACCTTTATTTATTTATATGCAGTGCTGGGAATTGAACCCGGTGCCTCACATGTGCTAGGCAAGTGCTCTACCACTGAGCCACCACCACAGCCTCAACACTGGTAATCTTAAGATGTCTCCCCAAAGACTTCTTTTAGTTCTCTTACCTATTAGTGGCCACAATAAATATTTCCTCCCACAGAGCAGTGAAGTGTTGCATGCCTGTAACTTCGACTATATTATCTCAGCTGCTCAGGAGGCTGAGGCTGAGGCAGGAGGATGGCAAGTTCCTCACCAGCCTGGGCAACCCTGTCTCAAAATAAAAAATAAAAAGAGCTGGGGCTGTAGTCAGTGGTGGAGTACCCTGGGTCCAATCCCAAGTACAGAAAAACAAAACAAAATAAAAAAACAAAAACCATTTTTAGCACTCCTAACATAAACAAAGCAATTTATTAAAAAATGTTTCATTAGTGCATTATAGTTATACATAATAGTGGGGTTCATTTTTACATACTCATACATGCCTGGAATATAATTCGCTCCATTTCCATCCCCAGTGCTTCCTCTTTCCCTCCCCTCCTCCTACCTCCTCTTCCCCTTCTTCTACTCAACTGATCTTCCTTCTGTTCTTCTATTTTTTAAATTTTTTTTTTAAATTAAAGATTTATAGATATACATAAAGGTGGACTCCACTGTGGTATATTCATATGTACATAGCATATTTTTGTCAATTTCATTTCACATTTCTTCTCTTTTCTCCCCTTCCTCAATCTCCTTCCTTCTCTCTACTGATCTTACTTCTATTTTCATGGGATCTGACCTCATCACATTTTTTCCCCTTACTTTGCTATAACTTCCTCACATGACAGAAAAAATTTGACCTTTAATTTTCTGAGGCTGGCTTGTTTAACTTAGCACAATGTTCTCCAGTTCCAACCATTAACCAGTATATGCTATAATTTCATTCTTCTTTACCACTGAGTAAAAGTCCATTGTATACATATACCACATTGTCTTTATCCATTAATCTGTTGATGGCACCTGGGCTGGTTCCATAACTTGGCTATTGTGAATTTCATTGTGTGAACATTCATGTGCCTGTATCACTAAAATATGCTGATTTTGGTTTTGCTGCTGTTGTTGTTTGGTTTTGGAAAATACCAAGGAGTGCAACAGCTGAATCATATGGTGATTATATTCCTAGTTTTTTGAGAAAACTTCATGCTGCTTTCCAAAGTGGTTGTACTAATTTGCAGTCCTACCAATGATGTATAAGTGTATATTTTCCCCCATATCCTCACCAGCACTTATTATTATTTGTATTCTTTATGATTGCCATTCTAACTGGAGTGAGATGAAATCTCAATGTAGTTTTGATTTGCATTTCCTGATTGCTGGGGATGTTGATTATTTTTTCATATATTTGTTGACCATTTGTATTTCTTATTTTGAGAAAAGTCTATTTTTTTGTCCATTTATTGATTGTGTCCTTTGGTTTCTTATTTTTTATTTTTGATGTTGTTTTTGAGTTCTTTATACAGTCTGGGTATTAATTCCCTATATGAAGACTAGCTAAGCCAAGCAGTTCTTGTGACAATCTCATTTAAAGATACATTATTCTCTCTCCCTAATCTCAACAAGGGCCACTTTTTGGTCAATTGGATATTTTTGATGCAGATGAGGTAGAATAATTCCATAAGTATTAGATGAGGTTTCAAATGAAAAGACCCAAATTTCAGAAGACAAGAGAAATTAGTGGTCTAGTTGATGTTACAGAGCCCCTTTCATGAGTTTTTTTTTTTTTTCAACTTGATTTATCAGTAACACTAGACAAGGTTAGTTTTGTAGGAATAAATGTGTAATATTCAAGCTCAGAAGAATGTCATAAAAAATAAATCCCATTTGTTGATCCATATATCAATTAAAACCTCCATCCACCAGAGAGGATTCCTGGTAAATGACTTGAACATTCTTCTAGCTGGGTATTCATGGAGTCAGAAACACTCCTGAAGTACCTGGCAGTCTGTGCTATGATGAAGCAGGCACTGGGTGTTACATAGAGATATATGGTCAACAGGAGAAGGTTGCTTGTATTTTGTGTTTTTAAACTTGGTACAGCCTATCTACAGTTCTCAGGAGTAAGTCAAAGAAGATCATTTAGAAGTTTCTCTAATCCTTTCAACAGGCCATGGAGGGACAGGCATTTCATCAGCATGTAGTCATACCCTGTCTGGATAAAAACTTGTTGGTTTAGGCTCACCTGTGCATTTTGATCTGTCTCAGATTAAAGTATGTAGCAGTGAGTATTTTGGTGATTTCTTCTCGTCTGTTTCTTGAGCCCCACTTTGCCTGGACAGAACTGAATCCTAGTGTCTCCATTACTACCTTCACACCCTTATCTTTTGTTTCCTCTATCCTGTGTCTTCTCTCTAGATTTTTCTTTCTCATTGAGGTGATGAACGCCATTAAGGAACTTCTTAAGAAAGAATCCATGGGTGATAAGTTTTTGATACCAAGCATGTACTGAAAATGTCTATATTCTACTCTCAGGTTGACTGAGTGCTTGATTTGGTATAGCGTTCTATCTAGGTTGGTAATTATTTTTCTTTGAAACTGTGAAGATACTGCTCCATTGCTACTAGTTTTGCTATTAAGAACTTCAAACTTACTTCATTCCTCATCTTTTGTATGTAGTTCTTTTTCTTTCTGTTCCTCCTTGGAAGCTTATAGAATCTTTTCTTTGTCATGCAGAATTGTGAAATTTTACATTGATATCCCTTATTGTGACTGTTTCTACACTTTGGTTCTTCCAGTGGGGAAAGTTATATTCTTTAATTATGAGAAATGAGATTATTTTCTACTTCCCATATTCTCTTATTCTTCTCTCTTTGTGGAAAGACTAACACTTCAATTTTCTTATATTTTTCTATCTTATTGTCCATTCTTTTGTGTCTTTCTTCTATTCCCTGGAATATATCCTCTAATCATCTTCTAACTTCTCTGTAAGTTTTAAAATAACTTTTTTTTCCCTGTTAGAAAACTTCTAAAAGTCCAAAGTCTTTTTTTTCTTCACTTTTTATTTATTTATCTTTTTTTGTGGTGCTGAGTATCAAACCCAGGCCTTGCACAGGCTAGATGAGTGCTCTTCCACTTGCTATATCCTCAGCCTTTTCTTGGCTTTTCAAGTGTCTTCTCATGGTTTCATGGTTGCAGCATCTTCTATATCTCTGAGGATAGTAAAGGCGGTTGTCTTGACTCTGTTTCCTTAGTTGTTTTTGTCAGTTGTTGGCTTGATCTCTTCCCTCCACATTGGAGACTTTGCTCAGGTATTTGGTAATCTGTGATTGTTCATTATGTCTGTTCATGGTCAAGAATAAAAAGGGTGATCATTGGTCCTGAATACATGGGTGGAATTTTTATGTTTGAACTGTAAAATTAAATGCTCCAAGTGGGTCATTTTGTGGGGAATAATCTTAGGTATTTTCTTTGGGTATTTTCTTAGGTATTTTCTTTACATTTCTTCATGACCTTTAGCTTTTATATTGTAAAGAAAACATCTGCTTATGTGCAATCTAAACATAATGTCCTTATTAATAAAAGATGATTTTTATTGAAATCCTATATTCCAAGAATAAATTTATAATGCAATACTACAGTGGAAAAAATACCTTCTGTAGTTTTCTTCATCCATATATATACTGGTTTTAATGGAATCTTGCTTTATAGATCCATGCTATTCAGCTGTTTTTGTGTGAAATCCCCACATTTGTAAGAAGAAATATTTTATGGCAATAAGAAAATCTGGCAACATACAGCTTTTGTGGGTATTTACATTTTAAAACAGATGGAAAATGAAATACTTAAAGTCATGTTTTTGAATTATGAATAAACATTCAAGAGTAAGGCAATTACATTTTGAAACCCTGATAAAAATATTTTCCCCCAAAGGATTTGAATTGCTCTTAAGAGATAAATATGATTTTGAAAACCTTATGAAAAATGTTTTCTTTAATATAGGAAAAATGTCAGTTGGATATTTCAATTATAATATCCTTGAAAGACAGAGGTTTTGGTGCTTTACTAAATATATAAACATCTTCCTGACACACAGTTTCAGGTTCAGGGTTCTGGATATCATCAACACAAAATAAATGTTGCCTGGCTGACAGAGAATATAGGAAAAGTGAGGTAGAGAATATGCTTGAAAGGAATTTTTCCATAGCAACTTATTGATGGAAAACAAACTTATTGCATTTCTAAGTAAAAGTAGAAATTACAACTTAGTTATGTAAAGACTGTTTTGTTTTCCTGTTTCTGTGTTAATTGTATTACTTCTATGGGAACACATATGCCAAGTATTTTTAGGCATTTTTTCCCCCTCAGTGCTAAGATTGCTTTGTGAATCTGCTGTCATAACTAAACAAATATAGTAAGAAGACGTTTATTCACAATATGTCTATGCAAATTACTGCCATCAGCCTCAGGGAACAAGAATGCACGTGTTTAGAGTTTAGAATTGTCTTAAGCTAGGAAATGCTTTCTGTCTGTAATTTTTAGCTGTAGCCAAATTTACTTAATTTTTTTTACTATTATCAGTTTGCTAGCAGAAAGTGCTAATTTCTGTTTCATCAAGCAATCATTTGAAAAATTCTGATTCAGCATAAAATAATATCCCTGAGAAAATGCTATGGATATACATAAGAGTTTCAGGAAAGCTGGCACAGAGTGTGGTCAGGGCTGCCTCCTATGTTCATGTCTGTGGGGGGACCTGCAAAATGACTGCTGCCCTTCAGCTGGACACAGGCTTCAATCTTTATGTTCTAATCTTTCCTTTGGTATTTCAGATATCCAAACTGGGCTTCAGTGTGTAACTCCTTTTTTTTTTTTTTGGTACCAGGGATTGAACTCAGGGGTACTTGACCACTGAGCCACATCCTTAGCCCTATTTTGTGTTTTATTTAGAGACAAGATCTCACTGAGTTGCTTAGCGTCTTGCTGTTGCTGAGGCTGGATTTGAACTTGCAGTTCTCCAGTCTCAGCCTCCCAAAGTGCTGGGATTACAGGTGTGCATACCGCACCTGGCTAGTGTGTGACTTCTTTGAAAAGGATTATCTAACTCTAATAATGCTTCCTCTACTTCAATTCAAACTATGTGCCATGTTTGGCACATGTGACTGGAAAGATGTGAATAGGCATTCTGGGAGGTGAAGAGTTTTGGCTAAAATCAGTTTGGGTTGCTTTTGGCTGAGACCCAGCTTGGAGGGTCTTTGACCCTCCAGCCCTGCTGCTGCAGTCAGCATCACACAGACCTTGCCCTGACAGAGCCAGCTTTAGCTAAGTTAACTCTGTCTCTGGACACTTACATGCAATATGGAAAGATCAGGGACTTCGCCTTAAATGTTATGCTTGTCTGCCTGTTAACAGGACCCAGAGAATGAAAGCTCCCTTTTTTTCACCTCTCAGATGTAGAGTATAACAACAAGGTGCACTCTCTCTCTCTCTCTCTCTCTCTATATATATATATATATATGTATGTATATGTATATATACATACATATATATATACGTAATAGTTGTGGATTTTATTTCTATATATATATATATGTATGTATGTATATGTATATATACATACATATATATATACGTAATAGTTGTGGATTTTATTTTTAAAGTAACATATTGTTACTGAATACAGACCAACATCAAAGCCTGGATCAGAGTCAATTTCATGTCCGTGTGTCCTGTGCACCCAGACCCTGAATGTAAAAGGGTTCTGTGATTGGTTTAACATTTTGCTATTGATGTCACATATCAATAAGAGCTTTGCCATAATACTGGCAGATTTATGAAGAGATACCACATGTTCATTTTGCTCTGGACCCTGCAAATCAAGTGACAAGTACTGATGTTGAAATTGAAATACATTGTTTCTGTTCCTCAGGAAGACTTTGAAAACCTCTAGTCCCTGCAGTTGAGAGGACCTTGCACTTTAAAAATATAGGACTCTAATACAACTCAAGTTTGCTGCTTTTCCTTTATGCAGGTAGGCTAGTAACTAACCTGGGATTCAATTTTCTTGGCTGAAAATGGTTCATGGATTAGATAGTGTGGCTCTCAACCCTGAGTGAATGTGAAAATGATCTGAAGAGTTTTGAGAAATGTCAATATTTGAGCCTTGCCCTCTGAAGATTGTGATTCAGTCCTGATGAGACCCTGGAAATGCTATTTTAAAACTCCCTGAGATATCTTGTCAGGGATGGAAGCCCATAATAAGCTGATGACTAAGTTTCTATTTAGCTCTTATTCTGTGTGTGCATCGAGGTTACCGGCTCAGGCGACCCAAGCTTCCACAGTTCTTATAACATAGAATAAGTTATTAGAAGAACACAGTAAGCTATTTGTAGTACAGTGGTGTTAAGGGAGAAAAGTTTAAATTTTTATAAGATCTCATCATCAGAAGGTGTCTTAGGGGATAGTAGCCTATTCTCCCATCTAATACGAGTGGTATTTATAATATTCCAGCTATACACATAGAGACATAATAGAGAGTTGTAGGAAACAGAAACAATTCAAAAGAAAGGGGAAGTTTGAATGACTTTAATAGGAAGAATCACTCAAGCATGCTTTGAAACCAAACAGATAAGCAAACAAAACTAAGTATTGGACCATCCTTCATTTCAAGGAAAAACTGTAGCTCCATGTAGAATCCTCCCTGAAACTATCTGGAAGTTTGTAGGGTTTTAGTGTAGAATATTCCTGTTTGAGGAGAGAGAGAATAACTTTGAATCAAAGACAAGGTGAAAAGAAACACAATATTGTAAAAATATTGGTTAAATAGCTGCCTCTACCTAATGTGGCAAAACTCTTACTGACATGCATAGTGGACTCATGAATATTATTTGATGGATAGAAAACATGCCTCTAGGGCTGGGGACATAACTCAGTGGTAAAGCACTTGCCTAGCATGGTGAAACCCTGGGTTCAATTCCCAGTACTGAAAACAAAATGGTTGCTTTGATGAAAATATGCATCTGAATTCTTTCCCAGATTTTCCTCTGATAATATAGAAGGAAACCATTAATAGTTACTTATCTATTTGAAGTTAGAATGCTTTTAAAACTTAGCTTTGGTATTTTTATGTGCTTCATTATTTTCTCTCCATGAACCAATTAATTTTGGAGGAGCCCAGCACAGTCAGTTGTCTACCTTTTTCTCTTGGGGGAGGGAGGCGCACAGGGGAGTGCTGGGGATTGAACTCAGGGACACTCACCACTGAGCCACATCCCCAGCCCTATTTTGTATTTTATTTAGAGACAGGATCTCACTGAATTGCTTAGCACCTAACTTTCTCTGAGGCTGGCTTTGAACTCACGATCCTCCTGCCTTAGTCTCCGGACCTGCTGGAATTACAGGCGTGCACCAAAGTGCTTGGCAATTGCCTGCCTTTTTCTAACAAAATATGTTGCTGTTTTCTTTCCCTAGCACCTCTTTCAAGTGTCCACCTTACTTTTATTTACTAGCACCTACTAATGTTTTCTACTTAGATTCAGGAGGCATTCATGAGAGGTTCTTAAAATTAAATTTCTATTTTATTTTCTTTTCAAAAATAATGCAAGGGCAAAACCTTGCCAGTTTGTGCATCAAATGCAGTTTTGCAGGTTGGCTGTGTTACTTTGTGTAGAAGACCATGAGCCAGCATGTACTCAGAGCATCACTTGCTCTTGTGGGCTGTGATAGGCACCCAAGCTATTTATCCTTTCTTTCATGTCTTATTCAATCTGATAAATTTCAGTCCTTTTCTTGAAGCACAATCAGGTCAGTGAATTAGGTGATATCAGTCTGCAAATCTTTATTCATTTATTTTTTGAAAGCATGTTCTTCCTCTGTTTCTGGATACTGGGTGTGATCTCTCAAGACAATATCATGTTTTGGATAAACTTGCGGGGTAGGGGGAGAGTTGACTTACTACACTTTAGTAAAAGAAATGAGGGTGGCAGTCTCAGTTATCCTGTTGATCAAGAGGATAAACACTTATTTATACATTAAACGAGAAAAACACTTCTGATCTCCAGACCTATGAGACACTAAATCTGTGTTGTCTTAAGTCACTTCATTTGTGGTCATTTGCTGCATCAGCAATAGGAAACTAATGATAAAGTCACAGTGCTTAGGCCTCAATCTTCATTTTTTGTAAAATCTGACACAAGGATTTCACTGACATTCTGTGCACTCAGCAATGTCACTGGAATGACCTCCTGAAATGATTAGGTTGTGCTGAGAGTGAGAAACTGATTCTGAAGGGGTCTAGGGCTCTTGCTGATTCATTACTCCATGACTAAACTCTATTTTATGTTTGATGTGTCTGTGAAGCCAATGATAAAAAGTAGTGCATTGTTGCTTGAGGTTTATGCTGCATATCTTGGTTTAGCACATGTGTTTTGCCCACCATTAGCCTTAATCTTCATATTATTCCTACACATTTTATAGACTGAGAGACTGGGTTCCAAATATCAATGCTCAAATATCTTGCCTATAATCACTTCATGTAGAACTTGCAGGTCTTTTTAGTTCAGTATTTTCCAAGAAGATCATTTTGATTTTCAGGAAATTTTCTAGTCTGAGCCATTTTAATGGGTGTATAAAAAAAAGTCCCACAATGATGTTTTATATACATCTCATATGTAGAAAAGTATAATATACCTGCTTTATTCAAAATATATTTATGATTGAATATTTAACTGAAAAGGATAATTATTAGTGAATTCTAAGCAAACAATAGGGCAAAAATTTAGTGTAAAATGCAGTTCCTTGAATATCTGCTGAAATGCATTTTGGATACATGTGGCATATAGTTTACTTCCCTTTAGAAATGATGCAATGTTTTTTATAGCATAGGCTTTAATTTGGACTCCCAAATCGACATTTGCCCCTTACTGAAAACTTAGCAATTCTTGAGACAATAAAATTGTTGTTTCTTATATTTTGTGGGTTCACTATAGCACTATGAAATTCTTCTAATCTTGGAATTTTATAGTAAGAATTCAATGACCATCTGCTGAAATCACAATAATTTTGATGTGCTTTAGATGGGGAATTATGTAACATGAATAGAAATTAGTGATTGAGAATGAATTTTAAACACACATACACACACTTTCATTTTGATTTGTTCACGTTTGTAGGATAGTAATAAACTAAGAAAGCAATAATCTACAATGAAGTCCTTAATTTAGTGGACCTAATATAAATTTTCTATTATAAAGTCCTTAACTTGATGGACCTAATACAAATTTTATCCCTAACTCTGAACTATCAGAGTTACCATGCACCTGTCAGATCCCCTTTTAGATCTGCAGTGTGCATGATCTCCTTCATTTTTGCGCTTTTGTTTACCTCCTTCTTTGGAAGTGCTCTGTCCCCAAGGACCTCTGAGAGCTTGGTTCTCCTCCTGTCTCCATCAGTATGCTTTCTGTCCTGTCTCCTCTTCCTCACTTGGTTGAGCTTTGTAGCCTTCCCCAAGCTTAGCCTTGCCCCTTTTTTCCTTTCATTTTATCATTCCTTTCACTCTCATTCATGCTCTTGACTTCAAATCTATTTTTTACTCTGTAGACGAATAATGCTTTTGAAATAACTTCCAGTAACTTTCCTTCCTGGAGTACTACTTTTCCATTTCCTGCAGTCCTTTATTATCAAGACCAGGTCATGAGACCTAGGCCTATTGCTCTAAGGAGGTAAAGAAAAGATACTGTCTACAACTAAGAAGTCAAGGTTGACAACCAAGAAAACAGGTACCTGGCTTTCATTTTATGTCATTTTTTTATTTTTTATTTTTCTAGTTGTAGATGGACAGAATGCCTTTATTTATTTTTTTGCCGTACTAAGACTCGAACCCAGTGCCTCACACATGCTAGGCAAGTGTTCTACCACTGAACTACAGCCCCAGCCCTCAAATATGACATTTTTAAAGTGTATAAGAGACAAAAAAAAGCTAAAGAAAGATAAATTTGGAGGATTTGGGATTCCAAAGTAGAGCCTGAGGGAGCCTTCTTTGCTTTCAGAGATGTCTGTATTAAGCATTATCACATCCATCATGATGTTGAAATAGTGGAAGACTGGGTAATAAAGATTGCCCTAAGCACTGGTAATTTATTATTAGTTTACTATTGCTGCTATAGCAAATAACCACAAACAATGTGGCTTAAGGCAATATAAATTTAGTCTCTCAAAGCTCTGGGGATCAGAAGTCCAAAATCAAAGTGTTGCAGGGCTGCATTTTTTCAGGAGAGAATCTGCCTGCATTTCTTGGCTCTTTGCTCCTTCTTCATATAGCTCTATCACCTTGCATCTGTCATAACATCTCTCTGCTCACTCTGACCTTCTGACTTTCTTTTGTTTACATTGTACCCACCTGGGTGATCCAGTATACTCTTCCTTTCTCTGCCAAGTCTCTTGACACTGTGAAAGTAACATTAGCAGATTCTGGGGCTTGGATATGGATGTCCTTGTGGGGAGTGCCTTATTCTGTCCACTATATGCAGTAACAATTCTAGGCTGTCTTCCACTATGTCATCCTCCACTATAGGCAGACTCCTCCCCCCATTGCTCCCTTATAACAGACCCTATGCTTTCTCATTTCAAAACCTTTACTTTTAACTTCTCCTGTATTTTGAATGCTTTTACCTATCGACACAAGCACCTTAAATTCTACTCACCCTTCCATTCTCAGCTGTCTTTCCTTACTACTCCAGCTCACTGAGTTTATTCTTCTTGACATCTTCTAATTGTCATCTTATATACCATGTGAGGAGGAAGGCATTTACTACATTTCATCTTGATTATAGTCATAATTATCTTATGATCGCAAGATAATTTTTTAAAAATGCAGACATATTTAAAGGTGACTCCTGACTTAATAGAATTTAGAATCTGATAAGTAATAAAAATTACTATCAGGTAGATATGATGTGTTTGAAAGAACAGAGAGTTTGAATAATGATGTCATGAGTTGAACTGTAGCTCTAACCTGGGACAATTCATTTATCTCCATTGAAATTCAACCATTTTTATCTATAAGATGGAGACATTTTCATTATAAGATTGACTAAATATGAAAATATAGTTTGCATACGTTTCTGGTTCATAATAGAAACTCAATGAAGTTTCCAACATGATTTTTGACATCTAAAAAAGAAGTTTATGGGTTTTTAAAGGACTGAGAGTCAGGGGAGGCTAAATGGAGAAAGTGAGATTTGATTTATGTCTTGAACTCTATATATAATTTTCTCATTGGAGATATCAAACAGGATGCTGGTTGTAGGAATTTGGTTTGTAATGAGATAGCACTAATACTCACTTTGGGGGAACCATGGAAGATTCTTACCAGGAATCCTTAAAATATAGTCTGAAGAATCCAAAAGCCAGCCTAAGGCTTCCTCCTCCTGTCAGAAGGGAGTGATCCATTCTCAGTTCTCAGTCTTGAGCCTTTATCATTTCTTACCTGTGCTATTAAAAGCACTATAATGATGAGAACTTTGCCTTGTTTTGTTCATTTCTGTATCTCTAGCATGAGAGCAGAGCTTGGCACGTATTGAGCACTCAGAAAAAAATCTATGGAATAAACAGAGAAATACAGAAAGATAATGTGACCACAATTCTTTTTATCTTCTCAAGCAGAGCAAAGTGATCTGAAGATTTAGATTTATCTTACACACTTTCCAAGTTTTAGCTATTTTTTTCCATTTTCTTAGTTGTCATTGGATCTTTATTTTATTTATTTTTATTTATTTATGTGTGATGCTGAGGATTGAACCCAGTGCCTCACATGGGCTTGGCAAGCGCTCTACCACTGAGCCACAACCCCAGCCCTTAACTAATTTTTTTTAAAAGCCTGTAGTGAAGAGATAAATTACTTGCTGTGTTGGAAAAGGAATAAAAGCCCAGCATTTAAATAATTTTAGAAATACAATAAAAAAATTATCTCACTTTTTGAAGCAAAGTAATTTCTGCAAAAAACTATTAGTTATCAATCTTATAGCTATAATTCTGAAATTTGGTAATTTATTGTGATAGTTTTATATGTAGACTTGTGGGGGAGGGGTAAATAAACAGAATTTTCTGATACTTTATGGAATTTAAGTAAATCTATATTTTTGCATAATTCATACTATTTCTCACCACTTCTATCTTCTCAGGAAATTATAATGAATCTGTGATGCATAAAATGCTTATCCCTTTGAGAATTTATTACTGTAGCTCATGAGTAAAAATCCAAACCTTAATTGGTATATATGACAAAAATCTGCTGACCATTGGAGACTGAACTTGTTTTTAATACACAGACTTTTTTTTTTTGAGAACTTATTATCTTATAATCATCTAAAAAACCCAGAAACTTCTTTTTCATTTCCACCATATACATTCTAATGAGCACAAGGAAGGAAGTTTAATCATTAATGGGTAGATAACTATGGCAACACCATAACCAGGATAGCACAGAACATGTTGAGAGTTTTATTTTAAAATATTATTTCTTAGACTGGAGGTTAGCAAATGAGAGATTTTATTTTTGTCTTTCTCTTTTTGGAAATGAAACATTTTAAATGCCATATAATTATTCAGTCAAAATTTTTGCATTTTTCACAGGTAAGTTATTGAGATACCAATGACATATGCATCAAATGTTACTTGGTATGCTGCTACCAAATCAAGCTATATCTTAAAAGATTTTTGGTTAATGTTTTTCTTCATCAGGATTAGGGAACTAGCCATGCAGGAAATGAAGAAGAAATTCTTTAGTTCTCAAAATCTTTAATTTAATTGCTTTTGCAAAGTCCTTTTTGCCACACAGGTTAACACTCAGAGTTTAGGGATCAGACATGGATGACTCTAGGCTATATTTTACTGCATCATTTGCAACTCTTCCAACTGTAAAAAGTTAGGGGAAAATATAAACTTAGTTTTGATGTATGCAGTAGGGTTTGTATATAGGTGGGACCATGAACCTAGTCCTTACCTGGGGGGAGAGAAATGATGAGTCGCCATCCAGGCTGAGACAGTCAGACGACATGTCTCCCCTCCTTCCGTTATCCCGTCAGCTGCCCAGACAGAGGCGATTTAACAAGGTGCTGACAGATGGTAAATTCACTAGATAGAAGACTCTGAGATCCCTGAATCTTTGCAGAGAGCAGAGCTCATTACCCACCTTCACTGTACTGTTACTTAAACAGGAATTATTGTATCAAAATGCTGAAATTTAAGGATTGTTTCTGAGATTAGCCTGCTCAGAATGGTTAGACTTTGAAAGTCAAGAAACCCCACATGCTCCTGATGACTCAAAGCCAGGAAGTGATTCTGGCACCTGCTTCAGAATATGATCACAGGAACTCATCACTTCTTTATCCAGAGAGTCATAGCAGGGGTTTGGGAGGTCCTGCCCATCCACTGCTCCAGTGGTGGTCCTCCTTAGTCCACGATGGACAGTGCCTAACAGTTGAGCTTGGTTAAAGTGGATTGTCAAAACCATTATGTTGCCAGACATGGTGGCACATGCCTGTAATCCCAGTGACTTGGGAGGCTGAGGCGGGAGAATCACAAGTTCAAACCCAGCCTCAGCGACTTAGTGAGGTCCTAAGCAACTCAGTGAGACTCCTTCTCTAATAAAATGTAAAAAAGGGCTGGGTTTATGGCTAGGTGGTTAAGTGCCTCTGAGTTAAATCCCAGGTACCAAAAAAAAAAAAAAAAAAACCCACACAAAACAAAACAAAACAAAACCAAAAAATTACATGTTGACAAAAAGTTTAAACTACTACTTAAAACCCATTGGTACTGTCTTTTGACCAGTAAATATGTCAGTGGAATAACTTCACTCTAATTTATGAATGACCTTTGCATTTACTTTTCTTTTTATGTGATGCAGAGATATAAGCCCCTATATAAAATATGGATTTTTTAAAATAAAAATTTCTTTAATAGTATATTTAAATTCAAGAAGCCATCAACAACTTGTAAATTAGAGCAAAAATTTTGACATATGTTACTTCTCAATAGACCTTAGGAATGCATACTCCTATTTATGGATTTGTAAATTGGCCAAAAGATCTTCTTTAAAACTATTTCTTTAAGAAATATAAAACAGGAAGGGAAAATCTTAGACTCACCTGGATCTTGGATCATCTATTTTAGGATTAAAATTTAAAAGAAAATATGCTTTCAGCTTTCTTCTAAAGATTCATCTGTGAAGGTATTGCTGAGACTATTTGAAACAAAGTGACCCAGAGGAACATGGTAGATAGAATACTTTAAAAGTGATCTTTCTACATGAAAGACATTTCTCATTTGGCTCTTGGATTTGTGGGCTACCATCTGCTTGGTTCATAATAAGAAGGACCTGTTGCTCCAAATCTGAGCTTCAGTTATGGGCATATAATACCTCCTGCAGAACTATAAGTGACAGGTAATCTTTGAACATGACTTTTGGACAAGAGGCAGAGAGGAGCAGGGCAAAGGGAGACAGATGGAATTAAGAGAGAGAGAGTGCTTCATTCTCATTGTTTAGTGGTTTCAATGATAAATTTTTAATATAAACTTTACCATAGCAAGACCAACACATGCTGCTTTAATAAAACATATTCCTTAAAAATACATTCTATATCTTCCTAAGGAATGATTGTTGTTAGGAGCTCAAATAGTTTCTCATAACAACAACAACAACAACAACAACAAAACAACAGTGTTGTAGAGAAAACCCAACAAAGACAATATTTTACTTGCTTTCCAGAAGGATAGTGTGGATAATGAATGGATGCATGTATCCATGTTGGAGTACATGTGGGTACTTGGGTATGGGTGGGGGAACACATCAATAATAAATATTATTTTACTACCCACTAGTATTAGGAATAGTCTAGGGTTTTTTTTTCTTTTTTCTTTTTTATTATTTTATTTTTTTTTAGAAAATAAAAGGGATGTTGGGGCCTCAGTGGCCAAGACTTAAAGTCTGGCTCTGTTGATTGAGCCCTGCATGGATCCCACCAAGTGGCCTCAGGATAGTTGACTTCTTGTCTGGCATGTTGGGGCTCCTGAAAGAGATCTCCAGTGAACCAGGCAGAAGTGGCATGGCATTTTATAATGTATCTTCAAGTCACATTGTGTTTCTTCCTATTTGATTAGTCAAAGAAGGTTTTTGAGCATTCTGAAAACTGAGTGTTTAAATATTAATATTCCTTACTCCAGCTCCTGCACGCTCATATTTTGGGTTTCTAAGAATGTCAGTTTAATTGTTTTTCCCTATGATTTACTTTCTATTTCTGAACTTTACCAAACATCTACAGAGTAACATATACCATTGTTTCTCTAGTGTTTAATTGGTGACAAGTATCCTAAACAAGATCAGAGTTTTCCTCTGAATCAAGCATAACATTGATACAGTGTTGGCATTGATACAATGTTATAAATCCTGTGGCAGGAAGGGAGAGACTACTTTTAATTTGGGGATATCTATTTGTGTGTGATGTCCTCTTCTTTAGTTCTCAGTTTAGCTGCAGAGCTGAGCGCTCCCTGGAGTTTTCGTCCATAGGAAATGGGTTTCCCTAGAGAAAGAAGTATACACTGAAGGATGGCATCCAGCTGAGGTACTGAGTTAATGTGCTTTCCACTTATTATCGCTTCACACGTCTTATTTCTTCATTCTTGGATTCTAGATGTGAAAGTAATTACGATTTAGGACATTGTTATGGGTTTAATTATGGACATTGTCCCCCAATTCATATGGTGAAGTCCTAATTCCTGGTACCTCAGAATGTGCCCTTACTTGGAAATCAAATCATTGCAGATGTAATGAGAAAATGTGAGGTCATTAGGATGGTCTCAATTGCATATGACTGGTGTCTTTATAAAAAGAGGAAATTTGTATATGCAGACAAATACTCATACAAGGAAGACCCAAGGTGAAGAGACAGAGCAAACGGCCATCCACAGCTAAGGAGAGAGGCCTGGACACATCCTTCCTTCACAGCCCTCAGAAGGAACTGGTCCTGCTGACACCTTGAGTTAGTACTTCTAGCTGCCAGAGCTGTGAGAAAGAAATTACTGTTGTTTAAGACACTAGATTTGTGATACCTTGTTACTGAAACTTTAGAATAAACTAGACATGCTCATCTCATGGCAAAGGGAGATTATGTGTGTGGAAACATTAGTGACTTTTAAAATTTCTGCTTAGGACTAATCTCCAAAATTTATTCTCACATTCTCTTGGCCAAATTAATCAACAAAGTGACCCAGACTGGAATCTGGAGAAACCAAAAAGGCATAGGTCTGCTGAGTTTTGGGGCCCCAGGGAGGATGGGAACTGGACTGAGCAACTTTTGTACAGGACTGTAGTAGACAAGAGGGAAAGATCTGTAATGTAGAGTCTCAGTCTTAAACATTTGACATGAGGGTGAACCAAATCTTACCTGAAGCTGTATTCATTCCTAGTCTGCTTGACTTCTAGTTAGAACCAGTGGTCAGCTCTTCATCTTATTCGCCAGGCAGAGAAAAGGTAAGCTCTCTCTGAAGAAGGAGGGATAGTGTTGACTTCCATTCCCTACTAGTTTTTCATGTACAATGTCAGAAGAGAGAGAGAGAGAATGAAGCAGGCAAATGTGGTCATGACCAAGACAAATATCACCCATCAGATATTAAGCTGAGTTCTAGGCAACTCAAGTGTCCCTACAGGCAATTGAGTCCATGACTCACCCTCTCATTAGAACGTGAGGCTTACATATTTTCAATATACATAGGACAAAGTAAATAATATGAATTTAAAATGTGAAGGGATCATTATGTTTCTAATTATGTGCTTTGGGATGATCAGGAGAAAATTTTTAAAAATTCTTTATCATCTTCAATATCAAATCCATTTGTGCCAGGCTGGTACCGTCTAAGTCTTAGAAACTTGAACAGACCCAGTTTATGTACCAGTGGACTTGAGAGTGAGAAAGGCACAAACATTAAATAAGTAAAGAAAGTGAATGCGAAAGGCTGATAAGTTAGAAAGAAAAATAACATCAATGAAAGAAAACCCAATAGAGAGTTCTGTGACCCCAAATGGTGTTTCTGGCTTCGAGTGCTACCGGGAGAGGGAGCTACAGACCTGGCGGGCATCACTCTCTCTCAGGAGTGGGCACTACTTGCTTTGCCACCCCTGTGGTTCCTACCCCTTGCTGTGCAAATGTTTTCACTTACAAAAGCTGACTCCCATGGAAGATTTCTTCCTCCAACCCCTAGTTGTTTTGGCTGGAGAACGTTGCCTCCAGTTGCTGGCAAGGACCACCCTTTGTCGGTGGTCCCCAAAGCATGGCTTCTCCTGAGCTCTTGCAGGGCTAGGCCTTGACTCCAAGTGTTACTTTCTTCTGCTTTCAGCTGAAGTGGGACATTTCTATTAATGTATCTTCCTTCTGTTTTCTGTCTCTGCTCTTTCAGAAGTTCCTGAGGTGACCAACAGTTTATTCTGTTTATTAGTTACTATCTTTATTTTTCTACTTTCTTTTATTTTGGTACCAGGGATTGAACTCAGGGGCACTCAACCACTGAGCCACATACCCAGCCCTATTTTGTGTTTTATGTAGAGACAGGGTCTCACTGAGTTGCTTAGTGCCTGGCCTTTGCTGAGGCTGGCTTTAAACTCACAATTCTCTTGTCTCAGCCTCCCTAAGTGCTGGGATTACAGGCTTGCACACCGCACCCGTCTTATTCCTCTACTCTTAACAGTGATGACAATAATGACAGCAGGTAGCACAGAGCACTCCCCATGTGCTGGCCCTGCTCTAAGGACTCTAAGGACATGTGAACGCACTTTCTCCTCACAGCACTTGGTACAGTGTTTATTACTTTTTTACAATGTAATATTGCTTACTGTGATGTTCTCCTTATTATTGATCATTCTGTCCTTCAAGAGCGCATGTTTCCTTTAATATCCACATAATCCATCTCCTCAGACCTCGACCTTCCTCCTGAGGAAATTTCTTTGTTCCTCCAGTTTAATCAGTCTGTCTTTCTTGATTTACTTCCAAACTTCCACTGCTCCTGTTCTGAGAATAGGACTGAACCATTTTTTTTTTTTTTTGTAAACATCACTTTCAATTGCTCTTTGATTCTTGAGCCAACTTGGTTATTAGAAGTAGAATGTGCCAAGCATGAGTTGCACAAACCAACATTTTTTCCCTTTGGCCTCGCAATATTTCATTGACCCCAAGAAAGCAGCATGTCTCTCTGTGTTAAAGGCTCTGTTCCTTTCTATTAACTTACAAAGTGAAATATACCACTCTTTTTTGAGTGTACTCACAATTTGGGTCTTGAAAAATTTCTAAGCCATTTCAGAAACTGTCTAAATAACAAATCCAGAGCAAACTAGAGACAAAATTAGGGGTAACTTTTAAGAATTCATGGACAGTCTGGCATAATGGCACATGCCTGTAATCCCAGCCATTTTGAAGGCTGAGACAGGAAGATCACAAGTTTTGAGGTCAGCCTTAGCAATTTAGCTAGATCCTGTCTCAAAATAGAAAATAAGAAGGGCTGGGTGCAGTGGCACACACCTGTAACCCCAGCGGCTCAGAAGCCTGAGGCAGGTGGATTGTGAATTCAAAGCCAGCCTCAGCAACTTAGCGGGTTCAAAGCCAGCCTAAGCAACTCAGGGAGACCCTTTCTCAAAATATAAAAAGGGGTGGGGATGTGGCTCAGTAGTTAAGTGCTCCTGTGTTCAATCCCTAGTTAAAACAATAAATGAATAAAATGAGAAGAGCTGGGGATCTAGCTCAAGGGTAGAGCACAACTGGGTTCAATCCCTAGCACTAGAAAAAAGAAAAAACACCAAAAAATAGCTCATGGACAATATGCTATACCCAAACTTAGCAAACTCCATTATTTCCTGGTTTTCAAGACTGAAGTTCAGACATAAAACAAAAAGAAAATTGGACAAATCTAGCTAACTTTCTACCTAGGCGTCACATAAACAATTTAATGATAAACAGTCCACACCTCATTTTTTGTAGTTTCCATAGAACAGAGTTGCAGTGTAATATTTTATTTAATTGGCAAAACAAAACAAAGCCACAACGGCAACAATAAAAAACCCCAAGGAAAAGCACCAAATAATTTACATGACCCCCAAATACCTAAAAAGCCCGATACAGAAAGACTTTCCTCTGTAATAAAATCCTCTGCTTCCTATGCATGGCCCACCTATATCTACTGGGGTTCCCCTCACCTCTCAAACTGTACTTGTTTGCTGAATGTGGTGCCTGTGTAGTCCCCTTGGCCAGGCCCCACTGGTATGCATTGTAGGAATTGCTTCTCTGCTGCTACCTGGCAGCTCTGGAAGCTGAGGTATGCTGAGACCAAAACACACTGTGCTTTTGTGGAAGGCTGCTTGAATTTTCTTCAACCCTGTGTAAGTGCAAGACAACTGCATGTGTATGAATGCAGTTATCAGAAGCTTTAGTGACATGTCAAGAAAAATCCTCCCACCTCTACTTCAATGTCCCAGATCTTTTGTTAGTACCTTCTTTCATTATTACCAAATTTAGCTTTGTATCTTTTTTCTCAACTTTCAAACAGATTTTGGGGTTTGGGAAGACCCAAATATCACCTTTGCTTTCCCTACCTAAGATTGAATCAACTGAAAGAGATAAAGAAAGAGTAGATAGGGCAGAGTATTACTGTGTTTCAAGTGGCCACTGTGAGTGGCAATGGTGGGCTCTGTAACCTTGGTCACTATAGTAGAATTGGGTAGTCCTGCCCATTGTGTTCCAGGCAGTTCTGGAAAGTCCAAGGCCTCCCAAGTGGAGTTACTCTTTTAAAACATTCACAAAGAAGAACAGATAGGACAAAAGTTTCCCATGGTTTCTCTAAGAGGCAGGACATGGATCTTGGCGACAGAGAGAAGCTGCACCTGTCCAGTTCCTTATTCCAAACTTCCTACCAGCCATTCCTCATCTCTAGTGGCAAGAGAATTATGAGGAAAGAGTTTCAGGATAGTAGTGTTAGGTAGCCGAGCTCTGTGGAGCTCTGACCACAGAGGGGAACCAGCAATAATAGGAAGGTGCCTACAATTTGATAAGGAAAACAGTAACAAAGTTGTGAGTTATTCAAAGGACAATAAAAAAAATTTTAAAAAATCTATAGAAAACTGGGCAAAAGATAGACAATTAGAAGAAGGAATCCAAAATATAATTAAGTAGTTGAAAAACTGCTCAACTCCACTTGATCAAATAATTGAAAACTAAAAGTAAAATGAGATACTGTTTTTCTTCTAGAGGAGTAAAAATATATGTGAAATTTCTAGAAAGTGTTTCAATAAATATCCTTAATGTGCTTTAATGCAAAAACTTTCAGTGCTGAAGATAAAGTGAAACTAAGTTGATAATATGGACAAATATTTAAGCACAAAAATACTTCTTACAGTGTAATTTATATTAACTGAAGTGGGATATTAATCTCAATGTTCAACTACACAATACTGGTGAGTTAATTTGAAATATGGGATATTATGTGGATTTTAACATTAATCTTGAATAAAACTTAACTTAGAGAAATGCTCATGACTAAAGTTTAAATGAAAAATCAATGTAAACCTGAGTGTGTATATATGAAATAATACAAATTTAATTAAACATCTATCTATATGCCAAATGAGACATAACTGGAAGAAATACATAAGTCCTTAACCCTAGGTGGTTTAATTTTATTTTCCTCTTTATATTTTGAGGTATTTTCTAATGTAATAAGTATACACTATTCTTTTACAGTTATGAAAATAAAATGTTATAAATTTTTATACAGATTAGCCCACAGGTATCAATAACACTCTATAAAGAAGGAACCACAAGAAGTAGGAGGCTTTTGAGGAGTAGCAATCAGGAGAACTATAGAACAGAACACAAATGAACTGTATCAGTATCAGTAGTACCATTTGGCTATTAGCATCATCATAATCATACCAAGTGTTCAGTGAATTCTTATTGCATCCCACACAAAGTCTTCAGACCTTCACATGAATTAATTCATTAAATCCTCACAACAACCCTGTGAGGGAGGTATTATTATTTTAAAGTTTTTGGTTGATTAAATTACTTAGGAATAGAGGATTGATCTACCTCCATTCTGATAGCCAGTAGGTGAGGGGCAGGATAAGATTCAGGGCAATCAGATCCTGGAGACTGCATCTCAACTCCTGATGCTCTACTGCCATAGCATTGGAAGTTGTACCCCCATACTATGGTCCTGAAAGAGACTTTTGATACTTTGGGTACTCTTGTAGGAACTTTCAATACAATAATTCATTTATCACTTTATCAATTGTGTGGTCCCCAGAAGTTTGATAAGAATTAATCCTAAGGCTGGGGCTGTAGCTCAGTGGTAGAGCGCTTGTCTCACATGCATGAGTCACTGGGTTCGATCCTCAGAGCCACATAACAATAAATAAATAAAGATATTGCATTCATCTACAATTAAAAATATTTAAAAAAAAGAGTTAATCCTAGGCTATTCAAATCCAAATTCCTTATTCTTCCCACCTCACCATGCTGAATACCAAAATAATAATATGTTCTCTTGTTATTATAAGAATAAATTTCTTGGCACATGTGGAGGAAAAGACTGACTGCACAGTGGCCCCCATCTATCAACCAGTGGCTGTCCCTGTCTACATCCATCTAGAGTCAACAGCCAGGACCAGGAAGATCATCCCTGAGGTCCCTGTAGGCCTGGTTATACCAGAATTAAAATGATCTTTGAAGCACAGAATAATATAAGATAGCAAATACAGGCAACTATCAATCACTCCAACAAAGAGAGAAGAGAGCAAATGCAAGGAGGAAAGGATTACTTCAAGAGATAGAGACTTTGAAAAAGAATCAAGCAGAAATCCTTGAAATGAAGGAAACAATAAACCAAATAAAAAACTCAATAGAAAGCATCACCAACAGACTAGATCACTTGGAAGACGGAAACTCAGGCAATGAAGGCAAAATATATAATCTTGAAAATAAAGTTGACCGCATAGTGAAGATGGTAAGAAACTATGAACAGAATATCCAGAAACTATGGGATAACATCAAGAGACCAAATCTAAGAATTATTGGGATAGAGGAAGGCACAGAGGAACAAATCAAAGGAATGCACAACCTCTTCAATGAAATAATATGAGAAAATTTCCCAAACATGATGAATGAATTGGAAAATCAAATACAAGAGGCTTACAGGACACCAAATATGCAAAACTACAACAGATTCACACCAAGGCACATTACAATGAAAATGCCTAGCATACACAATAAGAATAGAATTTTAAAAGCTGCAAGAAAGAAGGAGCAGATTACATACAGGGGGAAATCAATTAGGATTTCAGCAGATTTCTCAACCCTGACCCTCACAGCCAGGAGATCCTGGAACATCATATACCAAGCTCTGAAAGAAAATGGGTGCTAACCAAGAATCTTGTATCCAGCAAAATTAAGCTTCAGATTTGATGAAAAAATAAAAACCTTCCATGATAAACAAAAGTTAAAATAATTTACAGCTAGAAAACCCGCACTACAGAACATTCTCTGCAAAATATTCCATGAGGAGGAAATGAAAAATAACAATGAAAATCAGCAAAGGGAGGAACTACACTAAAGGAAAAGCCAATCAAAGGAGATGCCAAGGCAAGTTAAAAACCAAAAATAAATCAAATGACTGGGAATATCAATTATATTTCAATAATAGCTCTGAATATTAATGGCCTAAACTCATCAATTAAAAGACAGACTGGCAGATTGAATATAAAAAAGACTCAAATTGTGGAATTCACGTGGATGTTGGCTCAGGCCTATGCCTACAATGGAGAAAGGGACTATGTTAGGAACATCAGCTGAAAATAAAAATTGGCTATTGTGCTATCCAATGAATTTCTTATTTGTATTTTTCTATAGCTGTATAAGTAAGGCAATTATTTTTCTTTCTTCTTTAAAAATTTTTTCTTTGTTTTTAGTTTTCTGCAATTTGGATATGAGATGACTAGGTATTAGTTTATTTATTCACCTATTTATATTTGGTACTTATCCTACTTGATAGTCTCTCAAAATCTGTGCTTTTATCTCATTTTAGTTTTTGAAAAATTCCCAAATAGTTTTACTTGAAATATTTTTTCTGCTCTATTTTCCTTTATTCTTTTTGTATTCTAATTATGCATGCTTTATTCTTTGATATTGTCTCACAGTTCTTGGGGTGCTTTTATTTCCTTTGTATTTTTGTTTGGGAAATTTTTAATTAACTTTTCATCAAGATTATGGTTTCTTTCCTTGGCCATAATTTAATTGATGGCATCAGAAGGCATTCTACCTTTCTATTTCAGCATGTTTGATTTCTAGAATTTTGTTTTGATTCTTAAAGTTTTCATTTTCCCTAACATAGTTTATAAGTTTTTGCATGCTGTACACTTTTTTCCCATTAGTGTATTTAACATAATAATTATAATTACTTTAGTTTTTTTTAACTTGGCAATTCAAACATGCATGATATGTTTGAGTCTGTAGTTTTATCTTCAGACTACATTTTAGCATGTTTCCTGGTCTGTCTTGTAATTTTTTTTGAAAGCCAGACATGTTTTATTGAATAATAAATGAGGTAAGTAGACCACTGGTAGAAGTATTTATTTTATCTGGTGAGGACTTGTCTGATGTTTAGTGCTTGCTTGCAGCTTAAGTTACCAGAGGTTTAAAGTTTTCATCCTGTACTTTTTTTTTTTTATCTCCCTGTTTGAGTTTCCTTAAACAATACTTCAGGGAGAAAGAATCTGTGAATTACAACTCTTTCAACTGTAATTAATTGTAATTATACCAGATCCTTGCTGTTGTGCAGGTCAGATATGGGACAAAGGAGTTTCTTCTAATCTTATCCAATCTTTAAGTGGGTCTATGTATGAGGACTACAACTTTCACAAGTGTTTCACCAAAGTGTACTGGCACCCTTACTCTCATCTCTGAGTGCAATATTCCCAATATTTTTCTTTGAAACTTTGTCATTAATTGACTTTATTTTTAATTCCCAACCTAATCCTATCAGAGACATGAGGTCTTTTTGGAATCTTCAGTGGGAAACTGGTAGGGTATCTGGGAAAAAAATGGTGGAACTGTAAGGGTTTCCCTAAGTATACGGAACCCCAAGGTTTCCTTAATCTCAAATTAGCCCATATTCTGTCTCCAGCCATTCTTCAAGATCATATATGCCAGTTGATATCTCTAACAGTACATTGTTGTGTTCAAGAAATGTAATTTTATTTTCAGACATTTTTGTTACTGTAAGGATAAGATTGATGACTTTTGATTACTTAACATATCAGAGATGAAACATAAAGTTTATTAAATTTAAAACAATGTTTAAAAACTTGTTTAATTTTATTTATTCTTTTCATTTCTATACTCCTTTTTCTTCTGATTTTCTTTCCATTTTATCATCCATTTTATTTGGGAAATACTTTTGTTGAATTCAGAAAACCAACGTGATTAATTCTATTTCATGTTTTTAATCTTATTCCTACATCTTCTGTAGACTTTTTAATTTCTTTATATAGAATAATTTATATAATTTAAAAAATATAGTGATGTGTATGCAAATTTAACATAGAAAATTGAAAATAGAAGGTGAAATAGACTTGGAAATTTATATTGGGGTACCTGGAATTAAGGAAATTGGGGACTGGATACAGAGACAGGCAAAAATTTTTATCAAATTTTGTACTGACTTAGGGTTAGGGTTAGAGAATTAACCTGAATTTGGAGAAATCTGAATATTCCTAAGAATGTACTTCTGAAAATATGTGGGAAAACATACATAAATATGTAGAATCTTACACAGGCATGAGTAGAGTGAGAGTCATATGAAAATATATTGTAAATATGTGGAAGTTAGAATGAATCTCATATTTGATATGCAGTTGAAGCCAGAATTAGACAGTCAGTGTGGATAGATAAATCTAGTCAGATGGGAATGAGGAGGCCAAATTGGGTCTGGAATGTTAGCTATTGAAATTCTAATGCCTTCAAAGCCATTCCACCAAACTATTATAAACTGCCTCTGCTGCCACCTGTTTCTAATGTATCTCTTCCCAGAAAGATGTTAATTATGCCCACCCAAATACCTGCAGCTGGACCCTTTTCTATATCTATTTGCTTTTCACATTTTGGCCATCCCACCAAGCATGATTTGGGCTTAGTCACATAAGCAGAAAAGAGAGATAAAGGGAAGTGAATGGGAGAACAAAAAGAGCCTAGGCAAAACACAAAAAAGGCAAAACACATGTACTTCTTGGGATCCAGATACCACCTATGGCTCCCTTCTTCTTCCTGAGAGAAATCTATGTTACCCCTTTTAAGTAAACCCCACTTAAATGCTAAAAAGGAAAGAAAAGAAAAGAAAAAGAATAAATTTGTTGTGAACAGGATAGTTGCTCTAGGAGTCCAGTTTTGCTCTGTGTCTTGTATAGCACCTAAAAACACTGATTATGAAAAATAATACTTTGATTCACTGTGAACAATTTGTGTTTTGTTTTAAAGGAGGGTTAAGATATAACTATGCAACTTAATTAAAAGATGTAATTTTACTATTTTAAATGTATTAGTTAGATTGTGAAATTTCTTACAGAGAATTGGACACACAAAAAAACCACTTCCAAAATTGAAGGAGTGTATATTATTATTAATTTCACAACTTAAAAAAATTAGTCATCAAATTTTATAAGTAGTAGCTATGGATTAAAATAACATGAAAAATATATGAACTCTTTCAATATCCTGAACTTTCATATGCAGCTTACTAGAGTTGCCTACATGTGCCACTCAGATACATTCTGAACACAAAGGGCTTCTCTGTGCTGGGCAAAGCCAGGATTAGGAAGCCCTAAAAGTGCTGTCAATACAGAATGAGCTGAGAATAATTTGAAAAGCAAAATAAATGACAGCCCATTATTCTCCCTAATTAAAACAAATTAACTACATCAACTTGCTGATAGAAATAATGCTGTACTAGGCAGGCAAATAGAATCTATTTAAATAGGCCATTGATTGTGAAAGAAATCCAGATCATACAGAATTTCATTAAGGAATACTAGATCTGTAGTCATAGTTCACAGCTTCATACTGTGTTCTCATAAAACCTCATATTGTTTTTCCAAAATATTTTTCTTCAGTGAAAATTATAGTGCTTTAACTGCAATCTATGGACCAATATGTGTCCCCTTGTGCTACATGAGCTCCCAACTGCTATTCTTTTCAATGGCATCAGTTCTCAAAGGGGAAAAAATTATGATACACTGGATGTGTTTCTTTTTTCCTAATCTAGAAAAATACTTTGTTATTAAATAAACATGTTCCTGAGAAAAAATTAATTTTGAAGATATCATCTTAGACATCTTGCCAATGTTTCAAGTTGAAGGAGGGTTGCATTATGAAATGGATAGATGATTAAAGACTGGATAGGAACAAGCCCACTTCACCAGATCCAACATGGAGAGATGGTAAGATCAACTATCATCAGATCCCATCCAATGCCTCTCTGTCATCTCAAACCCCATCTAAACACACATCCAACTCTAGGGAAATTGACTGAGGTTAAGTATTTGCTCCTTGGGAGCAGAATCTAAAAAGAATAAAGTAAAATTTTGGAAAAATTGAAATTTACATTTTTTATGTAAGTTTGCAGATGTGTGAGTGAGAGAGGAATAGAAAGATGTCTACACACACACAAGTATAAAGCAACAGAATTTCAAGAAATATGTTCTTAATTATGTAAGCAAGAAAAGACTACCAGAGATGATATTCAACCTGAAAATTGAAGGATGCATTTTTGAAAGTTAATAAAAAATTTTATTTAAAAATTATTTATTTAAATAATTAAGAAGAAAGAGCACTATAGCATTTTAGGTAGAAACTACATGATAGGGAAATTAATGAGACAGGAGAGAGCACATGCTGGGAAGGATCTGCAAAAGGTGTGTGTGTGTGTGTGTGTGTGTGTGTGTGTGTGTATGTGTTAGTGAGAAAGAATGGGGGACATGTGGTAGTCAGGAAATACATTTCTTTCCTAGAATACTCCACCATCTACAGCACTAGAGTGTTAAAATAATTTAAACTGACCAATTTCAGTCAATCAGATTCTTTTTCTTGGAAATTTAGAATTGGGATATAGAGGCTGAAGCAGTTGGGGGAGCTGAGGAGCTGAGCAGCACCACTGTATTGTGTGGGTCAGTGTCAGTATAATGGGGAGTCAGAAACAGGAGAGAATTTTCAAGTATAGACATTTTTTCTTTCTTCCTTTTTTCCTTTTTTTTTTTCAGAGATGAAGGAGCAGATGCTCAAAGAGAAGTCGAATGAGAGCATATTGAACCTAGAGACAGACTCTCAGAGAGAGTAGCTGCTTGACAGTTTTTCAGTTTCTACAGGATCCTGCTCTTCAAATCCCATATGAGTGGTGTGTCTGGACATTCCTAATTTCTGTTTATCACTCATTTATTTCTTACCCAACTTGTGGACTGTGGTAGGATTGTTAATTGTTTTTTTTTTTAAATTTGGATGGACACAATATCTTTATTTATTTATTTTTATGTGGTGCTGAGGATCGAACCCAGTGCCTCACGCATGCAAGGCAAGCGCTCTACCACTGAGCTACAATCCCAGCCCCTGGGACTGTTAATTGTAATGTCTCTGTCCCTTTTGTCCAAGGATGTTCATGTGGCCAGTGAATTTCTCCCAGGGATTTGGCCTATGGACACAAGGGGAAGAAAAGGGTCTCTCTTCTTTTTGAACTAAGGGGTTATAGTTTATAGGATGTAGGTTTCAAAAGGAGATCTTTCTTGTCATGTATTGAGAGGTTGTCTATAGGAGAAGAATGAGACCAGAACACAGAGAGAAGCAGAGACCAGCAAGCTGAGTGGTAGAGAGACAGCCCTCACAACATGGTTAGAGCTCTTAGACTGAATATGCATGAACACAATCTTACCCTTCTACCTAAGCTGTTTTGAGAGAGCCCTTCTCTTTGCAAACAAATCATCCTTAATAAGATACTCTATGGTCATTTTTCATTTCACAGAAAAGTTAAGGCTAGACTGGCCAAGTGACTTCTCTGTGACACAACAGCATTATGACTGGTGGCCTTGAAAGCAAACCCAGGGCCTTTCAACATCTCCCTTGACCTATATACAGACAGTGCTTTACAAAGAGTATCTAGTTAGTAATAATTTTTCACAAGTAAAATGCTATTTAAAAGCAGATTATATGCTATAAGAAAGGTATGAAAATTTTACAAGATAAGAATGCCCCACATCAACAGAAAATTACATGAAAAATCTATAGTTAGTAAATTGATAGTGATCAATCTCATTAGAATCAAATAATTACACACCAAAATAAAAAGGTAAAATGTCTTACCTATTAAGTTATATTTTCTCTAAAATCAGTAATATCTAATACTGGAAACAGTATGTTCAAAGTTTATAGTTGCAGGAGACCTTGGCTAAATTTTGCTGGCTAATTCTTATTTGAAGCTTTCTTACTACCACACAATATATTTATGTTCTCTATTGGGGAAAAATTGACTTTTGTTATTATTTTCAAGTAGCTTCCACAAAGACTTCAGTGCATCTATCTCGAAATAAAAGTTTGCTTCATTGTAATAATAAGCATTAAAACTTTGAATGGCTTTCGAAGTTTGCTAAGGAACCACTCTTCAAAATATTTTTAAGTTTGTGGTTTAATAATGCTTCAAGTGGCATGATGTCTTTACTGTCAATCATGTTTCCTGGGAGAATTTTTAAGTTATGGGAAAAAATCTTCTAGGTTATGAAAAGAACCTCAATTATGAGGTTTAGTTATGTTGGAAATATAAAAAAGAAAGAAATTACATAATCAGACAGCTTAAATCAATGTAGTAATATTTGCATGCTAGGTAATATCCTTTTGTGAGAATAAAAGGGCAACAAAGTATCTCTAATTTTTTGTTGAACTACTTGAAGTTTTAAAATATTTGCTTTATTGTTTATTTTTCAAAATCAAACATTAGGCCTGACAGGGATTCTGCTTTGGCATACAGTGGTATTTAATATGGCACCTTCTGTAGGAGCTCTCTCCATACCTTCAACCTCTCCCCTCCCCCTTTCCCCACCCTATGCTGATTGATTGCACACCTGACACAGAGCATACCCCATTGGCTGTAACCTCGGAGCCATGATTGGTCCGAGGACTGTTCATAAGCTGTTACACTTCCTGGAATAAACGGGTTCTGCGTCTTGCTCCGGCAGAGCAGTCTTACCTACCCTCGAGTCTGGGGTGAGTGGCTCCACGACTGTCCATCCCATACCTGGTCCTGTGGGACCCCATTTCATCCTTTCTAAGGACCCCTTACTTTCGTCCCCTGGGACCCCAGCTTGTTAGCAAACCCATGCAAGGCATGACATAAACAACATTTTGGCGCCCAAAGTGCTCTAGGACCTGCTTGACCCCTCAGTAAGTGAATTCGTGGCAGTACCGTCTTTCTTGTATTGCTGGTGAAGGTAACACCAGGCTTTTTGTGATTGCCCCCTGTGCCTGTTTGTCTTTGTGCAGTTTTTTCTGTCCTCTTTGCTTTCGGTTTCTTTTCACTGTTGTTTCCTCCTACTTTTGGGAAACTTCCCCCAGTGGTGGCCCCTCTGCATGGGCTGTTTTGCATCTCCTGCTCTTCCCCCTCTCCCTGGAGGCCCATGGTGACCACCGCCCATGTGGGCCCTCTGTCTCTCTGATTGACACTAAGTGGTAGCACCCACGCCGCCCCCTTGGGGCAGGGCCTGTGCTTTGGGAGAAGGCATGCTCGTGGCCATGCCCTGGGGACACACACCTGGCAGTGAACTGCAGGACACTGTGGTGCTGCCTGCTGTCAGCAGAGAAGTTAGCAAAAGCACTGCCGTGAGGTGTCCTGGGGTGGTTTTTGTGCCTAGTGGGGAGAGGGGAGGGTGTCAGGCGCGCTGCACCTGCACCTCCTGTGGCCATAGCCACACACCCCCTGCCTCTGGTGATCTGCCTCATGCTGTATGTGGCTCAGGGTCACTGCTACCTGCCTATCCACAGAGGTCACTGTGTGGACAGGAAGTGTACAACCGTTGGGGTTTCGCAGACAGCCAATACACCGGTCCACATCCTGGGCTCCTGTCCCCACTTCTTCAACATGGGAAATCTACTCTCCTTGGTCCTCTCCTTTCCTCCTTCATGGAGGATGAAGATGATTTCAATGAAGCAGCCCCCTCAGCACCCCCCCAAAACCAATCACATACCCCTAAACACCCCCTTCCTGGAGATTCCCCCCTCCTATTTGCCCCACCCTGCCTTCAGTGCCTATTGCAGTGGCTCTTCCCTCTCTATTTTGCTTCCTCTGCTTGTGACCTGCCCACTCCTCTTTCTCCTTCCAACCCTTTTCACCTGACTCCACCCACTGCCCACACTTATATGGTTAATCTCCAAGTCGAGGGCAATGTCCGCCCCTGGATTCCCACTCCAGCCTCTGAGCTTACTCAGTAATACAAGGCCTGCCAAGATGCTGTGATTGGTTTTCCCTTCTCAAGGCAGTCCTCTCTACTTCCCAATACCTTCAATGGAAGGCTTCTTACCTAGAATTTATAGAAGAATGGGCTCATCACAATATAACACAAGATCTTAATTTTTCCATGGATATGCTATCGGGCAGGGGTGGCTTTATGTCCCCCCAGTCTCAGGTGCTTGTCAGCAATCTTATTTACTTTGAGAAAGTCAAGGACAGTGCCCTCAAAGCACTACATAATTTGAACCCTCCCACTACTGATGAACTTTTCAAAAATCTTATTCAACATCCTGATGAATGGTTTCCTGATTTCTTGGCTCGTGGAATCCAGGCTGTTGAAAAGAAAGTAAATTTTGGCCCAGGCTAAGATGCCCTCATTCGGCAACTCACCTGGGAAGGCGCCAATTCTGCTTCTAAAGCAGCAATTGCCCCAGTTAGACATGAGGACCTTAATAAATGGGTTTCTGCCACTAAGGAAGTTTCCACCCCTAATGACTCAATTTTGGCCCTCACAGAGGTTCTCAAGTCCTGATTGACTCCCAACATTCCTTCGGCCTTCATGGGCCACTCTCAAGCCCCTATCTGTTGGGGATGCAATAAACCTGGGCATGTGGCCCACAACTGTCCCTCTAATCAGTCATCTGAGTTACCAAGGAAGCCCTGCACCCCTTGCCCTCATTGCAAAAAGGGGTATCATTGGGCCTGAGACTGTTGCTCCAATCCTTTAAACCCCAACAGGGGCAACCCTCAGCCCCATTAAATAAGAGGACTCCTAGCCCTCGGGTCAATTGGACAGTACCTATGCTCCCCACAAAACCTAGCATGATTTTTTATCTCAATGGGAAACCCATTTATCTTAATGTCAACATTGGAGCTGACATTACTATTGTTGACACTGAGACTGCCTTCTTGTTCCCCTCCTGGAAATCCACCAATGGGCCTAATATCCTTGGTGTTGGTGGCTCCACCCCTTCTCATAAAGTAACCTCACAGGTGATATGGAAGGATCTTAATGTCAACTCTGGATGTATACACCCTCTCATAGCTGAGTTTCCCAACACACTTTGGGATGAGATTTACTATCAAAAATGGATGTAGTCCTTACCACAGATGACAAGGCTTCTCATGATGAGTTGATAGTCCATGACAAGATAGGCCTGTCTGGGAAGAACCCCCAATTCTAATGGCCACTACCCCACCATCGAATCTGATCTGCCTTAGTTGGGTGGACACCTCACCCTGCTGGGTGGAGCAGTGGCCTATCCTTGAGCCTAAGCTTTCAGCATTAAAGAACCTTGTCCATGAGCAACTTGCCTTAGGTCATATTGAGTCTTCAACCAGCCCTCATAATTCTCCCATTTTTGTCATTCAAAAAAACCCCCCAAAAAACAGGAAAATGGAGATTATTATGTTGCATCCAACCTGCACCTCTCCCCAAGGAGTGCAGCCCAGACAACTCTGCAGAAGCAGCAAAGTTTATTGAGGAAATAGGCACACAGGCCAATCTATTGGGGTCAGCTCTCCTTTCCTTCAAAGAGTGACCCTGAACGGAGGATTTCAGAGATTATTATAGGGTGGGCTAGGTACATGACTCAGGAAAACATGATTTGGCAGGTATTCAACCCATAGTTATTTACAGTTCAACCATGACAGTGCCTCCTATGTCCCCTTTCAGTTCCTGGAACTTTAGGTAACTGGCCAGGGGGTCTGGCAGCCTGTGGTTTTGCACCCCCATCTGTGAGAAGCAAGCATAGCAAAGCATTAATCACAGAAGCACAAAGAGCAGGTTAGCAGATACATGCAGGCCTGAGCCAGAGTGACTCCATTTTGTGTTAGGATTTTACATTCCCCCCTTTTCTAGTGAATAGAGTCAAACCTTTGACTCATTATCATCTATTGGGAGGGGATTATAATGGGACCAGAGTACCATGAGTTTAACAGCACTAATTCTTTGTCTTATATAGTTAACTAGACAGTTAATAATGTAGAAGTCTACTAGAAATTCCAAAAGTAAAAGTATGAGGGGGCTTGAAATAGCAGATATCCTGCTAATCCTAGTCCCATTAACAATAGTCTTTTTTATACTAATATATTTGTGGCAAAATGTGTACTAGAACACAAAGGGGTTTTTTTGACATATTATTTTAAAAATACCAGGCATTGATGCAGAGAGTTATTTCTGATAAACAGGCAAACCAAATGTCCTCTGGAGCCACATAGAAATTAACCAATAGTCCTGAGTAACATTAGGTTTTGTCTGATTAGAGGTGGGGGTTGGACTGACAGAATATGTTGTTTTAGCAGCTCATATCTTACAACATTTTTTTTTTTTTGGACCCAAACCATCTTCCATTTTGTGAATTGATCCAATTACACATTTACATTGATTGTATTTTTCCTCTAATTTTAGGGAACTCCTACTGCTGTAAGGAAAAGGGCGATGACCGCTCTTGCTGCTTCAAGCTGAAAGGGGGCAGTGTGCAGTAGGGCAAGCAGTTTGGAGTCCCTTTTTATAAATTGGGACAAGGGGTCCATGATGAAAGTCTGATTCAGGAATTACAGGTTGTAAATTCATCTGGGGATGGTGTTTCTATGAGAAAAACAAAAGACATGAGCACTGAATTGAGATCAATACATAATAAATGTTGTAGCATCTGGAGCATGTCAATGAATATCATGAAGATAATAGAAATCAATAATCTCTCAGGTGCAATAATCCAGCAGGTGCAAGAACTAAGAAGTTATCCCCATAACAAGGCCTAACAAAGTCTAATAAGACATTTGTTTGGGAATGTAAATCTTCTATATTGTCAGAGTTATCAGGAATATATACACAACATTTAGTTAAGTTACTTAGGGCTAGAGAATCATACAGTAAACATATATTAGTAAACATTGACTAAGCCCATCTATGTTGGAGGTTAGGAAGATCTGTAGGCCTTGAATTGACTAATAACTTTTGATTCTGACAGGTTTTTTTCGATAATTATCAGGCACTCTTGCTTACAAATCTCTCTTTTGTTGTCTCCAGTCTTATTTATTTTTGGGGGGCTAACCCAAGTGTACATCTTAAGTTACAAATAATAATTATTATTATTTTTAAATGCCCAGGAACGGTTGTGTTTTGGTTTTAACTGTTTTTGCTAGGTGTTTAAGATCAAGATAGTCAAATGGACCTTGTTTTTATCTATTGTTAAGAGTCAGCTGAGTGTTGTTGTGGGACACTCTTTGGAAACTCGTGAGCAGCCTCTTAGCACTGCTAGTGTCATCTGCGCTAGGATGGGTCAAGGTCTCACCATGTGGCTTTCCTTGGATGCATCAGGGATGTCTCCCCTTTCCAGTGACCCTGCTGTTTTGCAGCATGCACACTGATTGGCTTTCTGTTCTCTAGTGGCTCATTAATCTCCCTAATCGAGAGGTTATGTGGCCCAGAGTTGTAAAGCTCTTCCCCTTTTCCCAGGGCTCAGGCTGACTCAGAGGGCAAGAGCCAAATTTTGGCTTTTTTTAGGCCCCTTATTTGAACCTTAATATGTAAACCTTGGTCTTAAACCTCCAGCAAGCCAGTCTTACCAGTCTAAAGAGTACTGGGCTTTAACTTAATGTTTATAACTTTATAGTTATTTTTACCTTTTTATTTACTATCTGTCTATAGATGGCTTAATCTGGGTTACATATCCATATCCCCTGTTTGAGATATACAGCTTTAAATAAACTGAAGTTTGGCCTACTTTGGAGTTATTTTGACAAACAAAGTTTGTCAAACAAAAAAGTTTCTGAGTCTTTAGGAATGTCAGTTACAATATTAACCTTTAAACAGATCAGGCTCTTACTATCTTTTAAAAATACCTTTACATTTTTATATTTTAGTGTAAAAGGTAACATAAGGTTTGGGTTTGGTTACAAAACATCAAATGATATAAATAAATCTCCAATAAAATTTGTCATTTCTGTAAGTCTAAGTTTATCAGTACAGACAACTTTAGTTTGTAGAACACCAGCTTGATAAAATGTTCCTTTAATCCTTTTACTTTAAAGACTTGTATACCTGAAAGGTATTTAATATGTAAAGAAGAGTAATAGCACCATAATTACATTGATGTTTTTATATTAATCAAGTTTAGTACTTAAAGAAAATCTAGATTCTGTAATGTAGTACAATACTGTACAATACCAGTTGCTGTTTAACCAGAGTGGTACAAACCTTAATTTTTCTAAGTCTAGTTGTTCTGAGAATAAAACTTAACAAACACAATGTTAGAAGTGAGAATTAATGTTTTAAGAAATTTTTGTCATTTTAACAGATTAAACTTTGTTTTATACCAGTACATTAATATTTGACCTTAGAGAAAAACCTTGAATAGTTTTAACTATTTGTGTTACATATATATAACCAACTTAATTACACACAAACTTGTCTTTTACTTACATAGACCTTTTTTTTTTATCATTTAGATCCTCTTATTGTTTACTTAGATGTATTATAACTTTACTACATGAAGACTTGAAGACTTTTTTACCCAAAATTTTTTTTTACTAAATATATCTTATTTTATTTTAATAAGATGAAATAACCTTGTTTTTAGTTAAGACAAAAAGTAATTTTAAATTTTTTGTTTAATGTTACCAGTTTATAAAAACATCAATAATGTGTTTAAGCATTTAAATTAAGGAATTTAAGGAGTTAAGAGTACTTGATGTTATATTTAACAGTTAGCATTTTAACTTTATAAATCATTTAGATGTCTTTAACAAATACATCCATGATCAATCTCACACATGTCAGATCTAATTTACTTACTTTTTTTTAAAAAAAACAAAATATTAGACAACTGCATTTAATAGCATCATTTCTTTTCCTGTTGAAGAAAAATCCTAGAAACAATGAATATTAAACATTTTATAGACATTAACATTTTATTAACAATTAATGTTAATAAAATGACCACCTAGAGAAGCTTGTGAGTTAGTAACTTTTAAAGACATTTTTATTTGTTTACCCAATTTAAATTAAACTTTTTGAATGATCTGAACCAAAGGTATTTGGATCCATTTTATTTTTTAAATTTTAATGTATGAGCTCATATGTCAATTTTTGATACCAAACATATGTAGACATGGCAATACATGTAGACTGACAATACACCAGTGTACCTACACAGAACAAACAAACAAGGGCCTTGTAGCTTATCTTTTTAAAACATATTAGATTGAGAGCTAACACTTGTAAAATAGGTCTAATAAGAAAAATATATTAACCTAGAGCACCAGATCAAAATTAAGAACTCAAAAATAGAAGTTTAAAAGCCTTCCTGGTTTTTGTCCTGATGTGGTCCCACTTATCAGAGGTGAAAATAGTTAAGGGAATATATACAAATGGGGCCCCATTTCTCCTGAGGGAATCTCCCAAAGAGGCAGCAAGAGAATCTGCTTCCATTGGTTCCCTTGGGAGATGCCCCTCAGCTCAGGGTCCCGTTCTAAACTAGTTTTTTTTTGGTCTTTTGGACAGTGGCCACCAAAATCTTAGCCTGGCATTTTGAAAAGCATTTATTACCTGGACTGTCATGGTTAAACCCTTTAAGTTTTTGGAGGTTTCTGTGAATATCTGGGGCTGACTGAGAGACATAAGCCAAATTTTACATTTTAATGCAAGCTTTAGTGAGCACAGCTAAAAACCTTTTTAACCATATTTTTTTCCCTTTTCTTAGTATTTGATCTGGGTGGCCAGGCTGCCCAAAAATGATTTTTTATTTTTTTGGAACCGGTAGGCAGTGGGGAGTTTGGTGGTCCCCTCCAGAGGCCATCTGACCTTGAATGTGGGCCATTCAAGGGAATAGAAAGTGGTTAGTTTACCTGAGTAAAAGGCATCCCTGGATTCAGCTGCCTTCTGCTGAAAATCCTTAAAGTGTGATTTGATCAAATCTAAAGGGCTAGGTATGGATGAAGATTGACTCATTATTTTAAAAGACAAGGAGACAATACACAGAGACAAGACAAACAATAAACACACCACAGTTAGGCTAGAGATCTCAAGGCTATAACACCTTTGTGGCCACTTAATATCAAGATGGTTTTATGAGCTCTTACCTGAAACCTGAACCAGACCAGATGGAGTCCACTGGCATCCCGGGTGGAGTTCTGACTCGGGGCAACGCGCTGCGTAGAGCTTGTCCCTCGAGTCCCAAATGGTATACCAATACAGATTTGACCTATTCCTCAAGGGGCATTAATTCTCCTTGGTAGAGAGGATCAATTCCCCATTCCACACTCCCAGGAAGGAGAGCGGGTAGAGCAACTGGGAAGAGGCTTCCCGGCCAATGCACCAAGTGTTGCATCCAACCCGCACCTCTCCCCAAGAAGTGCAGCCCAGACAACTCTGCAGAAGCAGCAAAGTTTATTGAGGAAATAGGCACACAGGCCAATCTATTGGGGTCAGCTCTCCTTTCCTTCAGAGAGTGACCCCGAAGTGAGGGTTTCAGAGATTATTATAGGGTGGGCTAGGTACATGACTCAGGAAAACATGATTTGGCAGGTATTCAACCTATAGTTATTTACAGTTCAACCGTGACAGTGCCTCCTATGTCCCCTTTCAGTTCCTGGAACTTTAGGTAACTGGCCAGGGGGTCTGGCAGCCTGTGGTTTTGCACCCCCATCCATGAGAAGCAAGCATAGCAAAGCATTAATCACAGAAGCACAAAGAGCAGGTTAGCAGATACATGCAGGCCTAAGCCAGAGTGACTCCATTTTGTGTTAGGATTTTACATATCTTGTTAGATGGCACATGTCAAGGTGGCCTTTTTTTCCCTTCAGTCATCCCAATAGATCACTATATAGCTATCATAGACATCAGGGATTATTTTTTTTCCATCCCTCTTCATGAGACAGACAGGCCTTACTTTGCATTTTCAGTCTAGGAACTAATTATGCCAACCCTTGTGAGCGATATCAATGGAAAGTCTTGCCACAAGGAATAAAAAACATTTGCCAAATGTTTGTGGCTAAAGCCATTGCCCCTTTAAGGAGCAATGGCTACATTACTCATTATGTGGATGATATATTAGTGGCTTGCAAAGACCAAGCATCTCTTCAAGCTCTTCTGACATCACTCCTAAAAAATTTAGAGGATCTTAATCTTCATGTGGCCAAGGAGAAGATTCAAACTCACCCTCCCTTCTCCTTCTTAGGATTTTATTTTTCTTGGGTGATACAACCTGTTAAACCCTCTCTTGACATCCCCATGACATCTCCTTGACAGAATTACAAAAATTGTGTGGTAATATTAACTGGATTAGACAATTCTTGCTGTTACCTCCAAAAGTAATTGAGCCCTTTTATGATCTGCTCAAAGGCAGCAAATATCCTTCTAGAAAGCTTAAGATTACTCCAGAAGCTAGAGGCATCCTGGCAGAAATTAATCAATTGTTCACATCTGCCCAGCTTCAAAGATTTGACCCTGCCATTCCTCTGTCAGTCATAATACTTTCCACCTTGAGGTTACCTTTAGGTGTCCTTTGGCAACATGATGGACCTTTATTATCATCACACCTTCCCTGGAGCTCCTGCCATAAAATCACCAGTCTCACCTCACAAATTATAGCCTTAGCAGTGAGGCTCAGAGAACAAGCTAGATACATCTTTAATAAGGAACCTAACACCATAGTCGTACCCTTTCATCAGGAACAAATTGCCTTCCTCCTACAAACTTCTTTAGACTTCCAGATAATGATGGAGGGATTTCCTGGGTCACTGTCTTCCCATCTCCCTCCTTCTAAACTACTGCAGACCCTACAAGATCTTCCATTGATGGTGACCACTCATGCCTTTTCCTTGGGCAAACCCATTCCTATGGCCCCTTGTGTGTTCAAGACACCAACACTTATCCTCTTGGCTACATTATAATGGGATCTAATATAACAAATGATCAATTTGTCCAAAGGAATTCTGATTCTGTCCAAGTAGCTGAATTGTCTGCACTTATCCTGGCGCTGGAAAGATATCAGACCATTTCCCTTAATATAATCTCTGATAGCATATATTCTGTCAAGGTCTGCTCTTCAATTGCTTATTCCACATTTAGGCCCAGAGACTGTTCTGTCAATCAGCCTATGACTACCCTGAAGGCTATACTAGAAGTAAAACAACAGCCATGGTATATTATGCACATTTGCTCCCATTCTGGGTTGCCTGCCTTCCTATCAGAGGGGAATGCCTCTATTGACAAACTTGTAAGTCAGCCTAAAGTCACGATGTCTACTCTAGAACAAACTAGAGCCTTACACCAGAGGTTTTACCTCTCAGCAGATAGTCTTCATTGCCTATTGCCTGAAACTTCAATCCAACAATGCAAACATCTGATTCATACATGTTCTTCTTGTGGCCCATTGTTATCATTGGGCCCACTCCAACCACAGAGAGTCAACCCCTGTGGGCTGACACCCAACTCCCTCTGGCAGATGGATGTCACTCATATCCCTACTTTTGGGAAACTTAAATTTGTACATGTGATAATTGACACCTATTCCTCCCTTGTGTATGCTACTGCCCTCACAGGGGAAAAAGCAGCCCATGTGATTAAGGCTCTGAAGCAAGCAATGCTATTCATGGTCATCCCATGGTCAATCAAAACAGACAATGGCCTGGCCTATGTCTCCCTCAGATTGAAGGAATTTTTAACTTCCTGAGGAATTTCCCATACCAAAGGGATTCCCTACAACCCCAGGGACAGCAGTCATTGAAAGAACCAATCTCACTCTAAAGGAGATGCTTCATAAATTTGATTCTACCAAAAAAGACCCTTCTTTGAGATTGTTGGATGCATTATTTACCCATAATTATCTCACTTTTGACAAACACTGCCTCAATGCAGCAATCCAACACTGGAGTCCATTTACCTTCCCTACCCTCCTTCCCTCGGTATGATGGAAGGACCCCCTTGACCCTTCAGTGGAAGGGCCCAGACCCCCTGCTCTACAAAAGGGTGAGGCTATGCTTGTGTCTTCCTCCCACAGAGTCTAAGCTCCTTTGGATCCCAGCCAGGAATATTTGTCCAAGCCTGTCTTGAGAAGACAACATAACTCCCCACCTGAAGAAATAAGCCCCTTCTGTGAGTACCTAAACCAAAGCTAATGTTGTCTTTGACCCTTCTGTTCTTTAAAAGGTGTGGAATAATTTGTCAGCTCTGTTAGATCCATCCAATTGCTTGACCTATCTGTGAATGGCACATTTAAAATGTTGATATATTAAATATAGGCATAGAAAATTCCCAAAAGGACAAACCTCAGTATGTTAAATAGGTATTATCTCTGGGAACTGGAATGGAGAGTTACTTTAACTTGCTTTGTGTTATCTGGATATTAAAATTCTCATCATAATGATATACATATATTAACATTTTATGAATTTTAAACTAAAAATATTTTGAAAATTTGTTCTTAGAAGACATTCAAAAAATATTATGTTCTTATCATGAACATGATATAGTATCAGGTATTGTGATATCACTGAAGAAAAATAAAGACACAATAACCCCCATCTACACTCTGATGGGAAAAGACAGAGACATTACATAGGTCAAGTATAAATATCCAAACTGAGAGCCATAGGAGCACAGCAGAAGGGGAAGCAGCTGGAGATTTACAGAAGGAATTTGGAAATGGTGATTGACACCAGTCTTCAGATATTTCAGCAGATGCAGAAGTGAGGTGAAAATTAGTCCTAGGAGTAGAACAGTGGAAGCTTGTAAGGGCATTGTCTGTTCACTATCTAGAGTGCTCATTCCAGAGAATTTAGAGCAGAGTACTTAGTAGTGGGGATAAGAAAGTAGAAATTGATGCATTTGTGAAAAATTAGAGGCAATGTTAAAACATAGAGGCAGTGTTACCCACAGAAGCACATAGCATTCATGTCAAAGAAGCAAACTTGGGATTCAACTCTGGAAAGATAACCATAGGAGCAGCTAAAACCTGGTTCCACCTAAGTGTACCTCTGCAATCTGAATGAGGATTCAGGGAAACACAGAGGATTCATTTTATGCTCTCCTATAAATGATTTTGACAAAACACAATGCTGACTCAGCTATTTCTCTAAAACAGCCTTGCAGGCAGCTTCAGTTCATTTTTCTTAATACTATTTTCCATCTAAACCTCCCCAAACTTCATACTTTCAAGGACTTATTTGGAAATATAATTAAACTTAGAGATCATTCTTTTCTCTTGCCTGCCACATACAAGTCAGATGCTGCTTCCTGACTGATTCCTTCCCAGTGAAATATGGCCAAGTAGGGCAAGGCACACAGCTGTGAGCCATGCAGAGGATGCAGAGATTGGCAAGCCTTCCCCACAGGAGTGTTTTGGCATCTGATAAAATGTCCTGTGAGATCCAGGCTCACATTTAGGCAGCTCAGACATTTCTAATTTTATTCTTATGCCATTTCCCAGTGAAACTTGCAAAGTCAAGTCATAGTTACATGCAAAGTAAGGATGCAGCTTAGCAAATGAGAGCCCACAAACTGAAGGGGAAAAAATTTCATTTTAGCATGGGATTGAAAAACACTGTGAGGGACCTAATAGTTAAACTCTTCTGAGCTATTGTTACTATTCTGTAAAGAGGATTAGTTTATAAAGCAAGATTATTATTTTTCTCTGGCCCAGTCTATATCATAAACCCTTTAAGTGCAGATGCCCATTACTGGCAATATTTGGAAAGAAGAGTTCAATTATTTGGCTAACTGAAGTTATCACTGACATTTAGGGATCTGTGTTTTTAGAGATGGTAGCATCACAGCCTCCCCACACACATGGTTGGGTATGCTCCAACCAAGCCTGTGAAATTCCTCTTCCAGCCTTTCTCTGATATGATATCTTCAACAGATCCAACACCTTTTCTTGAGGTAGCTCCTTTAGTGTATAATGTCTACATATTGCTCATTGATGAATCTGTCCATTGACACACTAGACTCTGTAGAAAGTAGGTGCAGATAGTGGAGTCTAGGTGGGAAATAGCTGAATCAAATCCATGGAACTTTATTAACACATTGAAGAAAAAAACCTTTCCCCAATTTCTAAAATGGAGTTTTTCAAAATGGGGTCTACTCCAGAACTGCATGCATTAGAATCTCCTAGGAAGTTCTTATGAAATACACACTGCATCTCCAAATGATTGAGGCCTGGAACTGCATTTTAGAAATCACCTCAGTCAAAGTATAAAACTAACCTCTCTTCTCTCTCAGATTGCCTTATACTGAAATCTTTCTCCATCAAAGTTGCCTTCAAAGGTGCATGTGAGAGTGGAGGAATGTGTGGGGGCTGGTGGCAGGGATGGATCATAAAAGACTGATTAGAAAGGACAAAATTCAAGGTTCTCTGTTCATCATAATCTCATGTGATTTATTTTATGTGTCCACTTTGGATAAGGTTAACATTTAAATTGGTGGATTTTGAGCAAGTAGATTGTCCTTCATAATTAAGGGGGGACTCATCCAATCTGATGAAATCCTGAATAGGATAAAAAGATTGACATCTGTGAGCAATGATTTTACAGCTGACTGCCTTTAGATTTCATCTGCCCCTTTGGTTCTCTTGGGTCTCTATTATCAGTGTGGACTGCAGATTTTGGACTCAACTAGTGTTCATAATCACATGATCTGTTTTCTTATAATCTCTTTCTCTGTCTCTAAGACATACACATACACACACACATCACTATTGCTTCTATTTCTTTGGAGAACCTTAATGAACTTTGGATATGAGATTTCCAACTGGGACTTAAAACAAGTAGATGCTACTATTTCGAGAGGTGATTAATTTTAATACTAATGCAGAATTGTATTTACCATAATTTTGATGCTTCTGATTCCTGGAGAGAAATTTATTGGAGGCCGAAGATAGAGAGAGTGGGAAAAATACTATAGTCCCTCAAAATGACTGCTTATAAGCTGAAGAACTGAGGAAGATAAGCAAGTTATTTATTTTTATTATAGAATTATATTTCTTCAAGGATAGATTTAGACTAGAACTGATTGTATAGGACTATATGTGCTATGTATGCTTTAGGGAATATCAGGATTATCTGTATATATGTAGTGTATCAATACTCTTTGTATTCACTTGTGTGTCAGTTCAGTTCTTATCCTATGAAAACATTAGGTATTAAATAAATAATTTAGTGATTGCATATTTTTTTGTTAAATATTTTTGTCAAATGAATATAATCTCCAATTATGTTGTGGTATAAAGTGGGGGCTCAGATAACTGTAAACAGAGAATTGTGGTTAACATGCAACAAGATATATTTTGAAACCATGTAGCACAGGGTTGGGTATACAATCAATGTAAAATAAAGTTTAGGCCCCTTTAGCTTTAGACTTCAGGAAAAAAATGATTCCTATTGCAGCATATATTTCTACAACAAATCTGCGGAGAGCTGAGAGTTTAGGCAGAGTAAGATGATTTGGTCAAAACTTCTGTGGATAATGGGACTGTGCTATTGGATGTACTCACAACATGAGGCACAATGGCTTTTGGCACCAAGTGGGAGAAAGAAAGACAGATAATACTGCAGAACATGTTCCACCAGTTTTGGATACACATAGATGACAAATAGTAACAAACACACAGATATCATACAAAGAGTACTGCTGAGACCTACATGGCCATTAATTCAGAAATCAGAGAAGGGTATTAGAAAAGACCAACATACACATGTAGTGAGACAAAGCTGGGATCAGGTGGAACACCCATCCTCTGATGGAGGAACAATGACACAGAGCTAGCTCAGCATGTTTATTATATAGATTTTATCATCAAAAGGGTTTTCTATGAGAAAGTTTCTTTCTTTCTTTCTTTCTTTCTTTCTTTCTTTCTTTCTTTCTTTCTTTCTTTCTTTCTTTCTTTCTTTCTTCCTTCCTTCCTTCCTTCCTTCCTTCCTTTCTTTCTTTCTTTCTTTTGGTACTGAAGATTGAACCCAGGGGCACTCGACCACTGAGCCACATCCCCAGCCCTATTTTGTGTTTTATGTAGAGACAGGGTCTCACTGAATTGCTTAGCACCTGGCCGTTGTTGAGGCTGGCTTTGAACTTGCAATTCTCCTGTCTCAGCCTCCCTAAGTGCTGGGATTACAGGCTTGCGCCACCATGCCCAACTGAGAAAATTTCTTCAAGTAGGCAGGCTGAAAGTCAAATTACTGACAACCAATTATAATTATCTAGTTGTGTTCATAACACTCTATCCCTGACAGCTGGTATATGAATTCAGGGTCAAGACTGATAGCTCTGTGTCTTGCACAGAACCTCCTTAAGCAGGGCATCACTATAGCAACTGGACAATCTTGACCTGCACCTTTGCACAGGAAATTCTGAGTGCAGGTGCAGCCTCCTGTTGTGAGGCAGTCAGAAACCATGATGCGAGTCACCTTCTCCCCACAGGGTATGTGCTTTAGTGACTAAATATGTAAGGAGTTTTCTTTTTACCTGTCCATCCCAGGTAACAAACAAATCTTTCATACAGAAATTCTTTTCTCACTGATTTCTGGATTAAAGACAAATACAAAAACTTTTCAGCAAAGTTATATAAACTAAATGGTAATTAGCATCTAAAAATAACCCTCAAATAAAATCAAATGGAGGACTATGTACCTGCTGTTTTAACCTAGACAGTTAAATTAGCTTCTTTTTAAGATTTCATTTATATATCTGTATCAGTGGGCACAATGATACCCAAAGGAATAATGTAACTCTTAAATTAGAAAATGTGTGCAAAATCTTAGTATGAAATAAATTCATGATAAATAAAGGTTATGTTAAATGGAATAATAAAGAACAACTAATAGTAATCAGAAATAATTATCAAAATATCCTGAAAATAAGAATTGGAGAGACATGGAATCTAAAACTAGATTCATTTTGATGACAGTATATATTTTTGCTGAAGCATGTGCTATGTTCTTTTGCCCTTTCCTCTTGCTGACACAAAATATTTTAAATGCTGAAGTAGATTTTATACATGGAAATCTATAAATACTTGGCTATCTTTCTGAAGTTACTGTAATAATACTCATAAACTCTTGGAGCAAGCAATGTTCTCTTTTCTGAGGAAATGGTCTCATAAACATGTACAAATTCTCAACAGTAAGCTGCACAGAAATTTTGTTCAGGCTGGATGCAGTAGAACATGCCTATAATCCCAGTGGTTTGGGAGACTGAGGCAGGAGGATCACAAATTCAAAGCCAGCCTCAGCAATTTAGCAAGGCTTGGGAGACTGAGGCAGGAGGATCACAAGTTCAAAGCCAGCCTTGGCAATTTAGCAAGGCCCTAAGCAACTCAGTGAGACCCTGTGTAAGTGTATGGCTTACAAATGACAGAGGCAGGGTATTGAAAGCAAACCTTGAATCAGCAAGTTTTCTTTTATTATGCAGTGAAGTCAATTGAGGGCTTATTTTCTGAGAAATGGTCCCCAGGTTACAACTTGGTGTTCACTGTTTATCTTCCTTCTTCTGGGACCCACCATTACCTAGAGCTTCACTATTTACTTTTTTCCTTCCAGGACTCATCTGCAATGGGAAAGTGTAAAAGTCCAGGGTCCAGCATTTCAGTGTTCACCTCCTTTTTTCAGGACACATTGTGGTTGGGAAGGGGTAAATGTTTGGTTTTGGTGGAGATGCTGGGGATAAATCTGAGAGGGGATGAAAGTTTACTTTTTCCCTCAGGAGCCATTGCTAATATCTGGCTAATTTCTCCTCCCTTCTCCTGAGCCACACTGTCCCTCCATTTTGCTTGGGGAATATTATTTTACATAACCCTTCACTCTGTCTCAAAATGAAATATAAAAATGGGCTGGGGATATGTCTCAGTGGTTAAGCACCTCTGGGTTTAATCCCTAGTACCCAAAAAAAATTGTTCAATATATTTCATAGGAAAATTAAGCTTTTGAAAATAAAGTTTTCCTCATAAATATGCAATTTTGTAACCAAATTTTAGACCATACTTAGAATTATATGGTTGCTATGAATCAAACCAACAGAGATGAAGTGAGTGTGGTTTTATTTGTTTATTTATTCTAAGTCTTAACTGCCTTTGCAAATAAAAAAATTTATTTAGTATAAGAATTAGGACAAATATCTTAAAATTTCAGTACTTATTATTTATCCTTGTATGGTTTGGATAGGTTTAATTCAATTAAATTGTGGTTAACATGAAAAAAGGAATTTACTGCATTGGTTAATATATGAGTAAGCCATAATTCTCACTCTCAAGGAACTTCTTATATATTGCAGGAATGAAATAATGATACACATAATATATTAAGGAAAACCCAAATGAGATGTACCAAGTACTATGTGTGGAGTGTGATGTGACATGGAGCTGAGGAGGAGATGCTTTATTGGGGATGAACATCTGAGCTATGCTTTAGAGGCTCAGTAAAATTTGTGTAAGAAAAGGGAAAATCAAATACGTAGAAAATACATAGCAGATTAAGGGAACAACAAAAGTCAACTTTGGTTAAAGCTAGTGGTGCCATGAATCATATGTAATACATCAAAATGACAGACTTGGCCATGTATGAAGGATTATAAACTCAGGAGTTGTAAGCAAGTGAATCATTGTACTAAGAGGTGATCCTGATGGAAAAACTGTTCCTGTGAATAGTGGTGAGGATGGCAAATCTGTTGAGAACTGCTCTAGTCAATGAAAGGGAGCTTTCATCCACAGGGAAGCCAACTGCAATGACTGATGTTATTAGGGAGTTTGGAGACCATTGTAATTTATTGAATAAGAGGAAATTAAGTTCACCATCTAGTACAAGATTGTAAGAGCATATGCCATAGGCATGTCTGAACATGCTGAGGACTCACTAAATTGCTGGCCATAAGGAACAGAATCCATTGACTTGCTTAGTCATGCCTGCTTGCAATTGATAAGAGACTGTAAGGGGCCTGCCTAGCAATGACTGGTTACAATTGATAGGGAGCTCAGCTCCATGCACATGCACAAAGAAATGCCCAGTTGTAATTTTACTATCTCACTGGACATAACCAATGGACATTGACTTTCACTGGGTGTAACTAATCACCAGCTCATACCACCAACTCAGAACTGCATTTAAACTGCTTTTCCTGTCACATTGTGGGCTTTGCTCCAAGGACATCAGTAAGACTGGCCACCTTGCTGTCCATCCCTGGATCAACTCCACCATTCCCTGACATCCAGCCATCGGCTGAAGAGAACCACCAGACAAGGACAACGTCTGTTCTTTGGCTAAGAAAAGTTGGGTGGCATTGGAGGTATTTTGGGGCTTATGGTTGCCCTAGGATTGTGTAAATTACTTGTAATGTTTAGTTGCCCTAGGATTGTGTGAATTGCTGATAGAGTTCAGTTGTCCTAGGATAGTGTGATTTACCTATAGTGTTTAATTAGTGCACATTGAATGCTAGTTGGGGTGCTGCAGCACAACCAATACTTTTTGCATTAATTAATCATATTTGATGGTTGTTGTGATTGAACATACACTTGCGTTTAAAGATAATCTGCCTCTGAGTATTTATTAATTGCTCCACTTACGACAAAGATGCACTTTGAATCTCTTTGAGCCTTTGTTCCCTCCTCCAAACTATACTAACAAGACAATAAAGGGATTTTAGTTTTAGAGCATAAACCTGGAAGGACAGGGGAATAAGAATTAGTCAATAGCAAAAAATGTTCACAGCTGAAAAAGTAGATGGATGAACAAAAACAGAAACCTGAGAAATAGAATTTAAAGTATGTCCAATTTATATGATAGAATTCTCAATGGCTGAGGAATTGGTGTGTAGGTGAATTTAGAGCAATAAATAACAAGATTAACTGAAAATTTGTTTAGAAAAATGATAGTACTCTCTATTCTTTCTGGTATCATATAAAGTCAAGACAATCTCCTTCTTTGAACCTGGCGAAAAACCAGATTTTTGCTCTCTGATGATGGTAAAATTCAGGGAGTCTTTGGCCTGGAGAACAACAGGCATATTTGTGGATAAGATTATTGTATGAAAACAGGAACATCTAGTGAACATTTACATTAAATCTGAGACCTTCAGCATTTTCTCTCATCTAATATTCTATTATGCTGGCAGTGAGGCCTATGCCATCCAAGCAGAAATTGGAGATTCTTCCTTGGGGAATCTGAGTGGCCAAGAGGAAAAGTTTTAAAGAAATTGCTCCATAGCTGTTTTCCCCAAATCAAATCTGAACCTTTGGGTTTATTTTTTAGTCCAACTGCTTATCCACAGTCCTGTCTCCTGATTCTAGGCTTCCAAAAGCCCCTCAGTGGATCATTTTTAAATGTCAGCTAATGCACCTGACATTATCATGGAGAAACAGATTATGCTGGGAAAAGAAAACCTTAAAGAAATCAATCATTAGCATCCTCTGAGTGACAAAAAGAAGAGATTGCATTCAGGAGGCAGGAACAGGTGCTTTGAAATGGAACAGAGAACAACAAAAACAAAACTAAGATTTCATCTCACTCCAGTCAGAATGGCAGCTATCAATACAAGCACAATAACTGTTGACGAGGATGTGGTAGAAAAGGCACACTCATACATTGCTGGTGGGACTGCAAATTGATGCAACTAGTCTAGAAATGAGTATGGAGATTCCTTAGAAAACTTGGAATGGAACCACCATTTGACCCAGCTATCCCACTCCTTGGTCTATAATACCCAAAGGACTTAAAAACAGCATATTACAGTGATGTCGACACTTTAATCTTTATAGCAGCTCAATTTAAAATAGCTAAATTATGGAACCAACCTAGTGCCCCTCAATAGATAGATGCATAAAGAAACTGTGGTATATATACACAATGGAATATTACTTAGCATTAAAAGAAAATAAAATTGTGGCATTTGCAGGTAAATGGATGGAGTTGGAAAATATCATGCTAAGTGAAGTAAGCCTAAAAATCCAAAGACTGAATGTTCTCTCTGACAAATGGATGCTGACCCATAATGGGGAGGAGGAGTGGGAAGAATTGAGAAACTGTGACTGGGCAAAGTGGGGGAGAGGAAGGGAGGGGGAATGGGGACCAGAAAGATAGTGGAATGAGGTGGACATCATTACCCTGGTACATGTGTGACTGCACATATGGTGCAATACTACATCCTGTACAACCAGAGAAATGAAAAGTTGTACTACATTTGTGTACAATGAATCAAAATGCATCTGCTCTCATATATGCCTAATTAGAATAAGTAAATAAATTAATTTAAAAAAGAAGATTAAAAGTATGATAACAGAAATAGAAAATAAAAGCCTCTAAGAATGACTGGGAATTAGGAAAATCTTTCAGAATACAGAAGATAATAGGCATAGTCCAAGCAATTGAATATTCCAAATATTAGGAAATTCAAAATGAGAAAACAGAGAAAGTGCAGAGGAATAATTTTCAAATATATTTGGAAAAGACTCCTTGAGTGCTCAGCAAAATGGATGAAAATAGACACATACTGGGGCAATCATTGTGAAACTTCAGAACACTGGAAACCAAGAAAATATCCTACAGGCTCTCAGAGAGTTAAAAAACTAAACAGGAAGAGAATAAGCAGTTTCTTACAAAGAATCAAGAATAAAAATATTTATAAATAAAATATAAATATAAATATAAAATATAAATATAAATATAAAATATAAAATAAAATTTTATTTATAAATATTTATAAATAAAAATAAAAATAAAAATATTTTTATTCTTAATCAAGAATAAAAATATCACAGACAATGGCAACACTGGAGATTAGAAGACATTAGTTTCTAACCTACAATTCTATGCCTATACTATCAATAAAATGTGAGGATAGAATAAAAAAGCCTCAACAAGATAACCTTCCATGCACCTTTACTCAGATACAACTCCACCAAAGTAAGAGCATACTTAAAAGGAAGGCATGAAAACAAAACAGATGTGACCCAGGAGTGAGAAAAAAGGTAGTCACCAAGGTGATGGTAAATCTAGATCTCAATATGGCAGCCTCCCTGTTAGCATGTTTTACCATCTTCAAGGAGCAAACCTCTGGTCTTCTTCCTGGTTAGTACAGCAGTCTTCATGGAGTAGGTTTAATGAGAAATGAAATTGAAAGGTGCTTAAATGTACTAAGACGATGCTGACACGATTGTAGGAGGTGAGGGATTTGTAGTTGAGTTCATGATAGAAAATTAAGGAAATAAAATTTAAGGGGAAACAAACTGTTAAGTAAAAGGAAAGGAATTGTGCCACATGAATCTCTAAGAGAAAGCCTTTATTTAGTCATAACAGAATACACTGATCCAACCAAAATCACACTGTATTTATTTGAAGGATGAAGACTTTGAAGTGTATCAAGGGAGCTAAGGAGAAAGAGTTGAATATTCATCTTATATTGTGAGAAATTAATAGTTAATGCCTACAATTAAAAGTGCAAGCAGTAGCAATATACGTATGCTATTTAGAGGCAAAGATGTATGCCAAAAGTATCATCTAAAAGAGCAGGAAGTGGCTGGCTCAAGTGATCAGGAAATGAAAGTACGAGAGAGTCTAAAATTAGATGAAAGTGTGAGATAAAGTGGGAGTGGTAGAGAAATGAGTATTAGGACTAGATGAGAGAGATACTAAAATATACAGGGCTGGCCAATTGATTGGATAAAGAATGACAGGGGTTTCAGTCAGGGTGACTGAGAGTTACTTAGGGTAACTTAAATACTAATTTCCACAATGACTATACTAACTTACATTCTTATGATATCCTCCAAGCACTTGTTATCCTTTATTATTTTGATAATATCTGCTTTTAATTGAGTGAGATGATATCTCTTTGTGGTTTTGCTCCTTTGTAAGAATTTACTTCTCATACTCCATAAAGTCACTAACAAAATTAGAACATAAAGGGAAGATGTGAGGTAAAGGGAGACCATTGTGTATTGAAAAAACACAAAACTTTATAGTATAAAGATCTGATAAAGCTTCCAGTTCTGATTTTGCTCTTTGTCCAGGCGGCCTTGAACCACACTTAACCTCCATGGGTTGAAGCGCTCTTACCTTCCCAGGAGGAGAGGCAGTAGAGGATAACAGTGTCTGCATTATCTGTTATATGTTGTGTTTGAGTAGTCAGGGCAGCACTCAGGATAGAAAGTACTTCATATGAGTTCACTACTCTAATGTAGGCAAACTAATATCCTTTTTGCCTCTAAGCTTTTTATAAAGTTCTTATGAATACACACTACACAATATGTTGTATTGGGGTAGAGAGAGGATTAGGACAAGCAGTTGGAAATATGCTTTTAGAACTTGCACAAAAAGTCCCAATGATAAAGAATTGCAAGTTGTTTGACTAAAGGTGATCACTAAAGCTGGTAGATTAGACTGTATTAAAATAGGAAAGAAAAGACTGATATTATAAAATAAAATATTTAACTGAAATAAGATTTACATGGATAAATTTGAAATATTAGGAAAGAAGCCATGTGAAAGCTTCAGTATAATTTTCCCAGGTGAACACCAGGTCTCATAAACATAATGACAAGAATTAAAACTTCATTGAGTGTAGTGGTACATGACTGTAATTGCAAGGACTCATGAGGTTGAAGAAGGAGGATCTCAAGTTTGAGGCCAGTCTCAGCAACTGAGTGAGACCCTAATAATTTAGCAACACCCTGTCTCAAAGTAAAACCTAAAAAGGAAAAGTGTACTGGGTTCCATCCCCATTACAAAAAAAAAAAAAAAAGATTAAATCTTGGACCTGAATAAATCAGGGTATGAGTCTTGAGTCTTCAGCCATGTCAGTTGGGACAAATTATTTTTTCTATCTAAGCCCATTCTACCTCAGCCAGCAGACACAGAAAAATTTTATACAAAGTAATTTATATGTTATGTGTAATGTGTCCAACACAGTGCCTATTATATAATAGGAATTTTTTGACTGACAAAATTCTCCTTGTCATGGGGTGCCATGTGACATTTTGATATATTCATTTATTGTGTAAGGTTCAAATGAGGGTAACCTCTCTCTCTCTCAAATATTCATCATTTCTTCATGGTGAAACACTCAAAATCCTTTCTTCTAGCTTTTTGAAATGTACAACATGTTATCGTTATCTATATTCACCTTAATGTGATATATCAGAACGTTTTATTCCTATCTAACTATAAGTTAATACCAGACCATCAACCTTTCCCCATGATTCCCTTTCCTGTGTCTCCTCAGCCTCTGGTATTTATCATTCTACTCATAACTTCTCTGAGATCAACGTTTTTAGATTCCATGTATAAGGGCTATCAAATGGTACTTGTCCTTTTGGTTCTGACTTATATCTTAACATAATGTTGTCAAATTCCATCCATGTTGTCACAAATAACAGAATTTCATTCTTTTTCTCTAATTGGTTAGTATTCAATTGTGTAATTATGTTTTCTTCATCCATTCATCAGTTGATAGACACTTAGGTTGTTTCCACTTCTTGGCTACTGTGATAAACATGGGAATGCAGGTGTCTCTTCAGCATAAAGATTTCATTTCCTCTGGATATACACCCAGGAGTGGGATTGCTGGATCATATAATAGTTATATTTAAATTTTTTAGGAACTTCCATACTGTTTTACACAATGGCTATACTAATTTACATTCCTATGATATCCTCGAAGAACTCGTTATCCTTTATCTTTTTGATAATATCTGTTTTTAATTGAGTGAGGTGACATCTCATTGTGGTTTTGATTTGATTTGCATATCCCTAAACAATTAGTGATATTGAACATTTTTTTCATTTGTATGTCTTCCTTGGAAAAATGTCTGTTTAAATTTATTGTCTGGTTTTTAATTGTATTATTTGTTTTTCTGAGTTTTTTGAGTCCCTTATATATTCTGCATACTAACCTCCTGTCAAACATACAGTTTGCAAGTATTTCCCGCCATATTGTATGTTGCCTTATTACTCTAATTGTGAAGCTTTTCAGTTGCATGTAATTCCATTCTTCTGTGTTTGCTTTTGTTTCTTATTCTTTGGGGCTCTTGTCCAAAAAGTCCTTGTCCATTTCAATGCCCTGAAGTGTCTTCCCTATGTTTTCTTTTATTAGTTTTCTAGTTTTAGGTCTTACAATTATATCTTTAACCCATTTTGAATTTATTTTTTATTCTTTTGCACATAGATATCCAGCTTCCCCAGCATCATTTATAGAAAGGGCTGTCCTTTTTCCAATGCATGCTCTTTGCATCTTTGTCTGGAATCGGTTGGCTATAGATATATGGATTTAATTTTAAGGTTTTCAATTCATTCCCATTTGTCTGTATCTGTTATTATGCCAATAAAATACTGCTTGAATTACTATAGTTTTGTCATATGTTTTGAAATCCAGTAGTGCAATTCATCTGCTTTGTTCTTTTTGCTCACAATGCCTTTGACTCTGTGTGTATTTCCATATAATCATTAGGATTATTTTTTCCAGTTCTCTGAGAAATGTCATAGGTATTTTAACAGATTGCTTTGTTTTCATATGGGTATTTTAATAATATAGATTGTTCTAATCCATGAACATTGAATGTTTTTCCATTTCTTTGTGTTATCTTCAATTCATTTCATCAATGTTTTGTAGTTTTCCTTGTAGAATTTTTTCTACATGTAAGATTATATCATCTGCAAACAATTATGATTTTACTTCTGCTTTTCAAATTTAGACATCCTTCATTTCTTTCTCTTGCATAACTGCTGTGATTAATACTACGTTGAATATTAGTGGTGAAAGGGGGCACTCCTCTCTTTTCTAGATCTTATAGGAAAATTTTCAGTTTTTCCCCTCCAGTATTATGGTGGCTGTTGGCTTTTTATATCTGCCTTTTATTATGTTGAAGTATGTTTCTTCTGTATGTAATTTATTCAGTGTTTCAACCATGAAGAAATGTTGAATTTTATTAAATGCCTTTTATGTATATATTGAAATCATCATATGGTTTTTATTCTTCATTCTGTTAATGTGGTGTAGCATGTTTATTGATTTGCATATGGGAAATCATTCTTGCATCTCTGGGATGAATTTCATTTGACTGTGGTGAATAATCTTTTTCAAGTGTTGTTGGATTCACTTGGCTTGTCTTCTGTTAAAGATTTTTCCATATACATTCAACAAGGATATTGGCTTGTAGCTTTCTTTCTTTATTTCTTTCTTTTTTCATTATTTTTTTTATTAATTTATTTAAATGCTGTTCAACTCATAGTACATATATAGAACTCAATGTTTCCATTTCTCTGGTTGCAAACCAGATAGAGTCACACCATTTGTGTCTTCATATATGCACCTAGGGTAGTGATGACCATCTCATTCAACCATCTTTACTACACCCCTTCCCTTTTCCCTCCCTCCTACTCCCCCTGCCCCATCCAGAGTTCCTCCATTTCTCCTATGTTCCCCATTGCACCCCCCTTATGTATCAGCATCCACTAATCAGAGAGAACATTTGGCATTTGGTTTTTTGGGATTGGTTTACTTCACTTAGCATAATGTTCTCCAATTCCATCCATTTGCCTGCAAATGCCATAATTTTATTCTCTTTTATTGCTGAATAATATTCCATTGTGTATATGTACCACAGTTTCTTTATTCATTCATCTATTGAAGGGCATCTGGGTTGCTTCCACAGTTTTGCAATTGTGAATTGTGCTGCTATAAACATTGAAGTGGCTGTGTTACTGTAGTATGTTGTTTTTTAATCTTTAGGGTATAGACCAAGGAGTGGAATAGCTGGATCAAATGGTGGTTCCATTCCAAGTTTTTTAAGGAATCTCCATACTGTTTTCCAGATTGGTTGCACCAGTTTGCAGTACCACCAGCAATATTTGAGTGTGCCGTTTTCACCACATCCTTGCCAGCACTTATTGTAGCTGGTATTTTGGATAGCTGCCATTCTGACTGGGGTGAGATGAAATCTGAGAGTGGTTTTGATTTGCATTTCTCTAATGGCTAGAGATGTTGAACATTTCTTTATATATTTGTTTATTGATTGTGTATGTGCTTCTGAGAGGTTTCTATTCAGCTCCTTAGCCCATTTATTGATTGGGTTGTTTGTTTTT
>CM053406.1:56628093-56694175 GCA_028644305.1 Xerus rutilus
TTACGAATGGTCCGGATAAGGTTTGTCAGCTCCTCAAACCTCTTGTCCTTGGCACTTCGGACAACTCTCTTGGTATCTTCTTCATCCTCACTCAGTAACAATGGCTGTTTGCCGTAGTTACCCCCGACAGGTTTGGTGACAAGCTCCTCCCCGGACAGGGACGACTCGGACTCGCTGTCCGAACCGGTGGTGAAAAACCACGACATGGCGACGGAGCTGAGGGGCTAAGGCCGGCGCGGCCGGCGCGGCCGGACCAGCTGAGCTCGAGCTCCCTTTAATTTCTTTCATCTGTCTGATTGCTTTGGCTGGAGTTTCAAGAACTATATTGAATAAGAGTGATGAGAGAGGGCATCCCTGTCTAATTTCCGTTTTTAGAGGGAATGCTTCCAATTTTTCTCCATTTAGGATGATATTGGCCTTAGGCTTAGCATAGATTGCTTTAACAATGTTGAGGTATGTTCCTACTATCCCTAGTTTCTCTAGTGTTTTGAACATGAAAGGGTGCTGTGTCGAATGCTTTCTCTGCGTCAATTGATAGAATCATGTGATTCTTATCTTCAAGTGTATTGATTTCCGTATGTTGAACCAACCTTGCATCCCTGGAATGAACCCCACTTGATTATGGTGCAGTAGTTTTTTAATATGCTTTTGTATGCGATTTGCCAAAATTTTATTGAAAATTTTTGCATCTATATTCATCAGGGATATTGGTCTGAAATTTTCCTTTTTTGACGTGTCTCTGTTTGGTTTTGGAATCAAGGTGATACTAGCCTCATAGAATGAGTTTGGAAGGGTTCTTTCTCTTTCTATTTTGTGGAATAATTTGAGGAGTATTGGAGTTAGTTTTTCTTTGTAAGTCTTGTAGAACTCGGCTGAGAATCCATCTGGTCCAGGGCTTTTCTTGGTTGGAAGGCTCTTGATGGCCTCTTCTATTTCCTTGCTTGTAATTGACCTGTTTAAGTCATGAATGTCCTCCTGGTTCAGTTTGAGTAGGTCATATGTGCCTAGGAATTTGTTGGTATCTTCAGGGTTTTCTATTTTACTGGAATATAAGTTTTCAAAATAGTTTCTGATTATCCTCTGTATTTCAGCGGGGTTTATTATGATATTTCCTTTTTCATCACAAATTTTAGTAATTTGGGTTTTCTCTCTCCTTTTTGTTAGGGTGGCTAAGGGTTTGTCAATTTTGTTTATTTTTTCGAAGAACCAGCTTTTTGTTTTATCAATTTTTTGAATTGTTTCTTTTGTTTCAATTTCATTGATTTCAGCCCTGATTCTAATCATTTCCTGTATTCTACTTCTTTTGGTATTACTTTGTTCTTCTTTTTCTAGGGCTTTGAGTTGTAGTGTCAAGTCATTGATTTGTTGATTTTTAGCTCTTTGAATATATGAGCTTAATGCAATGAACTTTCCTCTTAGCACTGCCTTCATAGTGTCCCAGAGATTTTGGTATGTTGTATCAGAGTTCTTAATTACCTCCAAGAATTTTTTATCTCTTCCCTGATGTCTTCAGTAACCCATGCATTGTTCAATAGCAAATTATTGAGTCTCCAGGTGTGGTAGTGGCTTCTTTTTAAAAAACTGTTATTAATTTCTAGTTTCATTCCATTATGGTCAGATAGAATGCAGGGTAGTATCTCTGTTTTTTTGTATTTACTAGGACTTGCTTTGTGGCATAGCATATCATCTATTTTGGAGAAGGATCCATGTGCTACTAAGAAAAATGTGTATTTGCTTGTTGAAAGATATCTATATATATCCATTAAGTCTAGACCATTGATTGTTCTATTAAGTCTTGTAGATTCTTTGTTTAGTTTTTGTTTGGAAGATCTGTCCAGTGGTGAGAGAGTTGTGTTAAAGTCACCCAATACTATTGTGTTGGGGTCTATTTGATTTTTGAATTTGAGAAGGGTTTGTTTGACAAACATGGCTGCCCCATTGTTTGGGGCATAGATATTTAAGATTGTTATGTCTTGTTGTTGTATGATTCTCTTAAGCAGTATGAAATGACCTTCTTTATTTCTTTTCACTAACTTTGGTTTGAAGTCCACTTTATCTGAAATGAGGATGGGAACTCCTGCTTGTTTACGTAGTCCATGTGAGTGATAAATTTTTTTCCATCCTTTCACCTTCAATCTGTGAGTGTCTCCTTCTATGAGATGAGTCTCTTGGAGGCAGCATATCATTGCATCTTTTTTTTAAATCCAATCTGCCAGTCTGTGTCTTTTAATTGCTGAGGTTAGGCCATTGACATTCAATGTTATTATTGAGACATGGTTTGTATTCCCAGACATTTCGTTTATTCTTAGTTCTTAACTTGACTGGGTTTCTCCTTTGATTGGCCTTTAGTGTAGCTCCTTCCTCTGCTGGTTTTCATTGGCATTTTTCATTTCCTCCTCATGAAATATTTTACCAAGAATGTTCTGTAGTGCCGGCTTTGTTGATGTGAATTCTTTTAATTTTTGTTTATCTTGGAAGGTTTTTATTTCATCATCAAATCTAAAACTTAGTTTTGCTGGATATAAGATTCTTGGTTGTCATCTGCTGTCTTTTAGCACTTGGTATATGCTGTTCCATGATCTTGTTGCTCTCAGGGTCTGGGTTGAGAAGTCTGCAGTGATCCTAATTGGCTTCTCCCTATATATAAAATCTGATTCCTTTCTCTAGTGGCTTTTAAAATTCTCTCCTTATTCTGAATGTTAGACATTTTCATTATGATGTGCCTTGGTGTAGATCTGTTGTGATTCTGTACATTTGGTATCCTGTAAGCCTCTTGTATTTGATTATCCAATTTATTCTTCATATTTGGAAAGTTTTCTGATATTATTTCATTGAAAAAGTTGCTCATTCCTTTGGTTTGGAATTCTATGCCTTCCTCTATCCCAATAATTCTTAAGTTTGGTCTTTTAATGTTATCCCATAGTTCTTGAATGTTCTGTTCATGGTTTTTTACTGTCTTCACTGTGTGGTCAACTCTATTCTCAAGGTTAAATATTTTGTCTTCAGTATCTGGGGCTCTATATTCCAAGTGCTCTAATCTGTTGGTGATGCTTTCTATTGAGTTTTTAATTAGGTTTATTGTTTCTTTCATTTCAAGGATTTCTGTTTGGTTCCTTTTCAGAATCTCTATCTCCTTATTGAAGTGATCTTTTACTTCCTGTATTTGCCTATGTATCTCTTTATGGGATGATCTTTTGCTGACTGAGCTTGCTCTCTTATATCATTCTTTAAGTCACAGAACATTTTAATTATGTACATCCTGAACTCTTATTCTGTCATTTCTTCTGCTGTGCTGACAATGGATTCTAATAATGTAGTATTGTGGTTTGTTTGAGGCACTTTATTCCCTTGTTTTTTCATGGTGTTTGTGTGTCTTTCCTTCTAGCTCTGCTGATCCAAGGTGTTACAGTTTTTACTCCTATAGGGTTAGTTTCCCTGCGGGGTTTCAATACCGCTCCTTTGAAAGGGAGACCAATGTTGATTTTTCTCAATACAAACAATATATAGTATCAAACCAAGTAGCTCCTAATAGCTCCTATATACATTTACAGTTTAGTCACAATATACAACACTTATGAGTTCCTTTAACATCTAATATGTAAACAATAGGCTTGCACAAGGGTCTATAGTTTCTGTTGGTGGGCTAGAGAAACTTAAGTGTGGGGTGTAGGACAGAATGTTAGGGTAGTAGGAAGTGAGGATATGGTTATTAGATCTTAAAAAGCATGAAAAAGGAATCCAAGAGAAGTTGGCTATTAGTAGAAAGAGTGAAAGAGAGTTGGGGAAGACCAGTAAGGAAGAAGCAAAGAAAGTACAGCTAGCGAGGAGACATGACAGTAAGAAAAATAAAACATATGCAAGTGGGAGTTACAAGACTATATAATACCACTCTAGTATACTGTTCAGAAATCCCAGTCTACCATATCCTACTGTATAACAAATACTTGGTTTCACAACTGTTGGGGATTAGAGGGTGGGAAAAGAGCAAGAGAGAAAAGAGGAAAGGGAAAAAAAGGGGAAAGAAGAAGTGAGAAGATAAATAAAACAAAAAGATTAAACAAAAGAAATATTAGGAGAGAAAGATAAAGGATAACATAAAAAATAAGAATACAAAAATACAAAAAAAAAAGTCTCAATGTAAATACAGGTTTGCTTCCCGTCACCTCCAGTAGGTGGCATTGTCCATTGCTTAGTGGAATTTCCTCATTGGGTGAAGGCGAGGTGAGAGTCTCACAAGGAAGCCATCTGCTTCAGCAACAGGGTGAATTTTTGAGCCGCTGGCAGTCTTGGATGCAGTGTAGATACTGTTTCACAGTGTGCTGTGTTGAAGTAAAAGTTTGTCCCCAGATGCTGTCCGGGGTTTCCTGGTGCAGGAAATTCTGCCCTGGTAAGTGGTGATCCACAAAGAACAGTAGCTGGGGGTCCTGCAGGGGAGACGTTTGTCCACAGAAGCAACCGCTAGGAGTTCTGAATGATTGGGTGGGCACTGGAGCCAGGTATTCCGTGTAGAAGCAGGCCCCGCCAACCTGGGCTGGGCCTTGCGCCACAGCTGTGCTCCACCGGTCACTGCTGAAGTCATTCTGCTTGTGGCAATCGCTGCTGCCTGGTGGCCCTGCATACATGGACAAGTGAAATTCCTGCAGGGGATGATAATTCCTGTAGGATGATGTCACGAAGCTGGCTGGGAGACGGTATTTCCACCTCTTCAAGCTCTGGTCCTGGAGAGACTAGCACAGAGGAGTCCATCTAGGCCACCATCTTCTGCCCCCAGATCTTGTCCGGCATCCCCTGGTGTAGGAAGTTCTGTGCTGGTAGATGGAGATACACAAAGAACAGTAGCTGGGGTTTCCACACAGGAGCCATGCATCCACAAGAGCAACTGCTAGGGGCCCTGTGTGGTTGGGTGGGCGCCAGAGCCAGGTACCTGGTGTAGAAGCAGGCCCTGCACAAGGCGAGCCCTGAGCAGGGGCTCCGAGCCGCCCATAGCTCACCGCTGAGGTCACGCTGCTTGTGGCAATCGTTGCTGTCTGGTGGCCCTACGTACTCACGTGAGTGAAATTCCTGTGGGGGCAGCTGTAGAATGTTGTCCAGAAGCTGGCTGGGAGACGGTAATTCCACTACTTTAATCTCCGGTTCTGGAGAGACTAATCGCGGCGTCCGTCTAGGCTGCCATCTTGGAACCGGATCTCTCTCTCTCTCTCTCTCTTTCTTTCTGTGTGTTCTTGTCTGGTTTTGGTACTGGGGCAATGTTGACTTTATAGAATTTCAAAGAATATCATCTTCTTAGGACATGCATTTGAATGTTTAATTCCCTAGGGACAATTTACACACATATTTGGGTTATTTACAACCACAAATTGTATGTATATGGTGTCCTTCTATGTTTAGGCCATCTGTAAACTGAGCTGTTTCTTTCCTTGAGTCAATCTCTTTTATAAATTTCCTTTTCCATCAATCAGATCCTCACCTTGCTTAGGGTCCCTGTGCTGCCATAATATTCTAATAAGTGCCCTTAAACTTTTTTCTACTCTATAATTGAAACAAACCAATGGTCTCATCTACACCACTATGACCAGAAACAATGCAATATTTATAAAGTAGGCATACTATTTTGCATCTGCACACTAAGTGAATGCCCAATGCTATCCTTATACTCTCAGAAGCATGGCTGGATTTGAGAATTCTCTAGTTTACTTGTTATAGCAATGAAGAAAATCCAAGTCTTGGGGAACAATAAGCTGACTTGGCATTATTATACCCAGTAACTAAAAGAGTGCAGAAAATAATCAGGTTTGATGGGCAGGATATGAAGTCACTGGAAGTTTATTGCAAAAATTTTAAAAAGTAGGAGTACAGTGTTTGTTTGATTGAATGACAATATTTCTACAAAGCATTGGTCTGTGTGTTTCAGGAATATAGAAAAAGTTTTAAAATAACAACAAAATAAAACATTATCACTGGGGTCGTTAGTTATACCTAGATTGACGTAGGTATAACTAAACATGAATTAGGCTCTCACATTAATTCTTATGGCAAAGTCATGATCCCTTCATGATCAACACAGTAATCTTTCCTTCCTATTTGAGCATTATGTTTTTTAAAAGGTGTGAAAATATTCTTGTATTTTAAAGAATGTGTTTGCAAGAAATCTAATGCAACTCAGACTGTCTATTTTACCCTCCAAAATAATCACAACCCTATGTTTTGAAAATGAGTCTTTGGAAATGTAAGGAAAATAAATGAAAAATCCTTCATGTCCTACCCTATACATCAGAGAAAATGGACCTACCTCAGAACAAGAGAGATACAGAAAAGGAGAGGTGCTTACAACTATTTCATTGCCCACCAAAAAGCTAAGTTTCTCACTTCCCTGTTTCTAGCAATCCATACTATAATATTAAGATGTGTGGTTAATTCTTCATTATATGTCCTAATTTTAACTCTATTGGGAGAGTAGGAATTCAACTGATTTTAGGCTCATTGATAAGGTTTAAGCCAATACTCAGACCCATGAATGATTCTTATGTTTTATGTGTGGAAGAGGTGTGGCCCAGCTCAAGTTAATCAACAGGATCTGAATATTGTACATATTATGCAAAGTTTTGCACAGCAAAGAATTGCTTAGGTTCACCAAGACATGGATGGAAAGACTATCCTCTTTTCTCTCTGCACCAGATTTTAGTATGTTTTCCCCTATATCCCCAGCACCTGAAATTATGACTGGCACAGAGTAAACTGTGCATGGGGAAAGAGTGTTGGCCTTGAATTTAGAGAATTTGTGTGTGTTACTTGACTTTGGCCAACACTTAAAGAATCAGTTCTCTTTCCCATAAAATGAGAATAATAATACCTTGTAGGGCTATTGTGAAGACGAACTGATTGAACGTATAAAATGTACCCACTTAGGCTCTGGCATGTATTTAGAACTCAGTATATCTTAGCTAGTTTATGTTTTTCTGAATGGTCCTAGATGAGTGACGAAAACACTGATCTTGGTCTACCTGGTAAGTAGAGAAGGCTTCCTCTGTACACACCAATCCTTCTTCATTCTATTGTTGCCAGACAGGTATGAGTCTGTTGGCCCTGCTAGCTGTAATCTCCACAACCATTTTCAGTGGGTGAGGACTGAGAAAGGCAATTGTGGTCAAATGCCAGATGCTCTTGAATGCTCAGTTGATATTAATTAATCCTCAGTAGCAGCATTTTGGCAGTAGACTTCGAGTCGTGTGACCTTTCAAGCTGGATGGAATTACGCTCCAATGATTCCTTTTCTCAGCCAAGTCCTATAGAACCTTCTCATCTTTTGGCAGAATTCCATGCATACTATAGTTTCCTGAGAAGTCTGCAGTTGGCACCTGAAATGTGTTGGTGTTTAATAAGCAGGATGTGAGACATTATATAGTGAACTTGGATGACCAGAGACAGCCAAATAAATTCTCTTTGCAGTTCCATGGATGCTCAGGAGGACGGATTTAGGAAACAGTTTTTTGCCTTTCACCTCCAATCACTCAGAAAGCCTATATTTGACAGGATCACTTGCTCTGACAAGAGTTATTGCTGGCAAAACACTGCTTCTCTCAGAGGATTAAGAGGCTTAAATTTAGTGCCTTGGGTAGCATGAGATTTACATGAGTTTTAAGTCACCTTCTTCCCACTCGTTTTTCTCCTGCTGTTCATGAAAAGTTCTTTTTATGTGATTTTATTCTGCATTTGAAATGGAGACAGCAGGAGTTAGTCATACAGCTGAAACAAAGGACTGACACTTTGAACACTACCTGGACCTCTTCCTGCCTGAGGTGAGGGTGCTCTTGTATTGACCATGGTATTGATCCTTACAAGAAATGATCATGTAAGGTTCTAATCAACTTTTGAATACCTACAACTGCATTTTTTTTTGCATCTGGTGTTTAATGCAATTAAAAATCTACTGTGAAGATGATTCTCAGGAATATGGTGATAATAATTATTCTGTAATTGAAGATACTGCCACTACTGTTAATGTTTTTTTTTCTGCCCCCTGGATCTACCATGCACTTGCTACAATACATTGAGATAGTTTGCTTTTACCTCTCTTCCACCAGATTTTAATATGCTTTTCATTGTATCCAGCACCTGGAATTATGAGTGGCACAGAATAAACTGTGCAATAAATATTTGTTGAATGAGTGAATGAGGAACTACCAGGACATAAATGATGTTGCCCAAAATTTGGAGTTAATTTGATGAAAATTAGCATTTCCACCTATGTTCTCCATACCTGCAGCCTTTGGTTGGCCAGCTCTATCCTTTGCATAAACACGTTTCTCAGGAAAGCCTTTTTTCATGTTATTCATTTTGTTTGTATGTTTATACATATGAAGACTATTGTTGTTTTGATATAACATGCTATTCTCAGCACTTGGTAGAGTCTGGCATGTTGTAGATCCATAAAGTACATATTTAAAAAATACTCTATGCTCTAACTTCTCATCTTTGTCTATGCTATCAAATGTCTAGGCACTTACCACATTGCACTTAGACCATAACCACTATTTTCTTGCTGGACTTCCTACAGCCACCTTCTGCCCACCATAACTTGTATTGGACACAGCTACCAAAGTAATTTTCAGCAAGCTGTGCTCAGGCCATAAACTTTCTGTCCTCAAATTGCCTTTAAACTGTATCTGTTCATTAACTTGTAAACAGAGACGTTTATATTTTACTCTAGTTGTTTCCCATTCTCTTCTCATAGCTTGTATCTCTGTAGAAGTTCTTCGTGGTGTTAGGGCTCTAGTTCAGTGGTACAGCGTTTCCCATCATGTGTGAGGCACTGGGTTCGAGGCTCAGCACCACATATAAATAATAAATGAATAAAATAAAAATCCATCAACAACTGAAAAAATATTTTAAGAAAAAGTTCTTTGTGCTACTGTAATAGTTTGAATGTATGTGTCCTCCCAAATTTGCATGGTGGGACTTAATCCTCAATGTGATAATATTAAGAGGTGGGGTCTTTAGAGGAGATTGAGGCCTGAGGGCAAAGCTCTTACAAAAGAAGCTTGAGGGAGAATGTCTCTTCTACTAAGGGAAGACATATGGAAGATGGCATCTATGGGGAATGGACTGTCACCAGACACTGAATCCCTGGCAATTTGATCATGGTCTTTGCAGCCTCTAGAACTTTGACCAATAAATTCTGTTTATGAATTACCCAAAGGTATTTTGTTATTGTTGTCCAGAGGGGCTAAACCATTTTCGCTTTGTCTTTGACTTTACTCATACTTCTTTTAGTTACACACAGCTTCTTGTCTGTTTCTCAGTTATGAAGGTTTTTAGAATCATGTTTATGACTTGCACATACCTTGTGACTTACATGTGTGAAAAAGATCCAGGAAATATTTTAATTCTATGAAAAATGTGTTTTCCATATAAATAGAAAATGAAGGAGGGAGAAAGGAGGAGGAGGAGAGAGAGAGAGAAAGGGAGAAAGAGAGGTAAAATTACTGAATAATCTAAAACTATTAAGCATATTTAAGCTGCTTATAGAAATAAAGGACTTCCTGTCATTCCTGGAGCAAAGGAGGGGAGAAAATAGGTGATAGGTTCCCTACCTTGCTATCACGGTGATTCTTTGAGCAAGTGAAGGTGGGTTGGATGCATGCCTTGGAAGTGAGGGGTGTAAATGGGATGGGAGCAGTAGGTAGCTAATGGCAGATAAGGAAAAATTCAATAATGTGAGCTGCTGCATTGAATGGCTGCTGGAAGTTGGGGTCCAGAGCCTTTTTATAATTAAAAAAAATCAGAGGTCTATTCCTGAAGTCCTGGGAAATCCCTCAATAAGATCATCTTAGTAGAACTTGAATGCAATTCAAAATATATGGCAATGTCCCTGGTCTATCTGTGATATGTTCTGCCTTTTTGAAAATGATAGTTTGCCTTCAAAGACAATCTCTTGGAGAATATAAGATGAAGAAACACTAGAGGCTATCAGTGTATAGTTGGGCTGCAAATTAACTATTCAGAGAGTTGTTTTTTCTTTTGAGAAACTATCATCATTAATAGAATTTATGAATTTGATGCTGAATGTGAAATGAGATACAACAATGAACTATGAGGTACTTCCATAGTAACTCTTTACAGGTATATATTTGATGGGTGACAAATTTCTAATATAATGAGGTTTTAAATCACTAAATCTTTAAAAGTGTATGAAGCAGATCTTACAAATTGTAAAACCAATTAACATACCAGTTCAAAATTTTTTTTCTTATATATTTTGTGGACTGCCCTCAGAAAGATGTCTGGGTATGGAGTAAAAATGATCAAGAATATTTATCATATTTAGATCAGAAATAGTTATAAAATAACTTAATAAGTAAGATTTGGAAATTATGTAAAAATCTCTTCAGTTGGCTAAACATAAATATTAAACAAAAATATTATAGAATTTGATAATTCAGGCAGCTTGGTAAATGTGGAAAAATGCTTACTTGTGTTCTTTCTGTATTTTTAAAGTTTCAAGGCAAATGAAGCCAAATATCAGTAGATTCATAATACTGCCAAATGGTATGATCAAAAAACAGCTGGAGCTGGGTGTGGTGGTGTTCTCCTGTAATGCCAGTGACTCAGGAGGCTGAGGCAGGAGGACACACAAGTTTGAGACTTGCCTCAGCAACTTATTGAGACCTTGTCTCAAAATAAAAAAATAAAAAGAGCTGGGATAAAATGCCCCTGGGTTCAATTTCCAATGCCCCCATCTTGTTCCTGAAAAAAAAAAATAGCACATAGACAAGCAAAAAGACCAATTCAATACTGCTTAGTTGGGATTTTTAAGAAGAAATATTTAACTTTCCTTTAAAAACTATGATGTATATTAGTTTTACTAATGCTCTCTTCCCCATTTTTCATTTAATGAATGGCAGTTACTGGCTAGAACATAAAAATAGAACACTTTCCATTCTTAAGTATGAAGTTTCTTATCTAGTTAAATCTCTCTCTCAGTTATAAACACTTTTATTTTCTTAAAGATTATATTCCTGTGTACTCCAAGGGGCAAATATACAATTTATTTTCTTTTTTTCCTTGGTTTACAGATGCTTGAGGTTAGAAATGTGTGTGGCATATAAGATGTGTACTTTCTACATAAACCATGTAAATTTTCTTCCATTATTCTAAAATTGCTGAAGTATGTTTTATAATCTAGAATATGATCTGTCTTGGTGAATATTCCATGTGATTTGAGAAGAATGTGTAGTCTATAAATGTCAATTAGATTCAGTTGATTGATGGTGCTGTTTAGTTCAACTGTATTCTTACTGATTTTTCTGCCTGTTGTATTTGTTAGTTACTGATGGATAGATGGAAGTATTCAAATAACCTTTTTGGGTTATTTATACTATAGATATTAAATAAAATACTATACTCAGCTAAACTATAATTAAAGTGAAGCCATGATAAAAAATGTTATCAAAGAAAGACTTAAAGGTTCTACCAACCTTTGGAAAGAACTGCTAAAGGCAGGTTGGTAAGACAAACTTAATCCTAAAAATGAGTGCAGAAAATGAAAGACTTCTGTAATCTGTGAAAAGAAAATCCATAAATTATGTTTACCAAGTGAGTAGACCACATATAGTAAAGAATCTCCTCACTAGAACACAGAAATTCTAAGAATCCATCATAATAATTAAGACATATTCACTAACACAGAATTAATGGGTCAATAAGATAATGGTAGTGAGTGATAACATGCTTTGGCTATCCTCAGGGTGTTTATTATTGTGCTTGAGTTTGTTTACTGGAGTGAGTTAGAAAGGTGACCCCTATATACGCCACGGAGTCTTTTGCTTGATGGTATTACTGTTCCTAATCTTTGACTATTCCTTATATTCCTACCTTTTTACATGATATTTTGTGGTTTCTAAAAGTGGAGGTAGAGTATATTTACATGCCCTGTTGGGTGTATGACTGGCCAATAAACTATGGATAGGAGTGAAATATGCCCAGTTTCTATGCCAAATGCACTGTGTATTTCATTTTACTGTTTTGTGCTTCTCTAGATGTCAAGAAAAGATTATGCCCTGCATAGTCTGCTGGTCCTAGAAAAATGAGGCCTATAGAGCCAACATCAATCAATCTCGTAGTTAAGAATCAAGCCCAGCTGAGTTTGGAAGAGTTATTCAAGCAGACCTACAAGCCTAGCTGAGTTTGGAAGAGTTATTCTGGTAGACCTACAAATACGTAAACTTAAAAAGAACTGCTGATGGAAGACGTTGAGTTTGGATGTATTATTAATGTAATAACTAAATAAAACAATCCTCAAAGGGCGATACCCTCAGATTTCTCCATTATTTGGAGAAAAATGATGAAATTCATCACTGAATTATGATGTAACTTTTTGTAGACTAGGAATAGTTGTGTCTACAAAATACTCAGAAAAGGAAAACTATACACATAAGATGCTTAAAGTATAACATTCAAAAGCATCCCTTATATAGAAATAGCATAGGGGAGATGCTCACTACACCACATCTAATCAACATTTGAATGGAAGGAGTGAGGCAATAGTCCCTAAGATCACACTCAGGTTTCATGATCTGCTAGAAAGAGAGAACTCAAAGACATTGTGATATTCGTGGCTAGGGCATTACAGAGAAGGGATACAGATTAAAATTAGCAAAGCTATAAGAAGTGACATCTAGAAAAAATTCAAATCCCCCTTTGGTAGTTAAGTTCCGTCACTTCAGATACTAAAGGGTTTCCCCTTTTTGTCTCTTGCTTCAGTGGCACAAGATATACTAAATGCCCTGGTGGAAATCTCAGCTTCATCAATGAATCCATTTTTATATGCATAGTAATATGCTTCCCCTCACCTCCCTGAAACCAATAGTGCTATTGTTAGGATGGGGAGAAAATGTCTCTGTGTGTAGATTATTATTCATAATAGTGAGAAGATCCACTCCACTTTCACTATATCGTTAGACTGTATATTTGGATATGAGTTAGAAGATAGCAGATAAGGGTTTCTTGTAAGACAAAACAGGGTTTGTCTCCCAGTTAGAGGTATCTTCAATAAATGAATCCATCTTTCTCTTAGTCCAGCCACTTCTGGGTATGCTGTATGACCAGTTAAGTCCTTGAACACAGTCCATGGCTGTAGTTCTTTTACCATGAAATAATGTGAAGCAGTTCTTTGCAGAATACCATGATGGTAGATAAGGCATTTTGTGAGCTGACATTTGGTGGTGGTGGAAGAAGTAATAAGGACAAGGAAAGAAAATCCATCTCTAGAACATTTGTCTATTCCAGTGAGGATGAGTCTCCACCCTTCTATTATAGAAGGGGTCCAATGTAATCCACATGCCACCAGATGGCTGATTGTTCCTCCTAGGGAAAGATGACATATTGGACTTAGCATTGATCTCTATTGTTAGATTCAGCACTCAACAGTAGTGGTAATCAGGTCACCTTGGTTTGGATAATTTATTGTTGCTAATTTCATATATAGCCTCTGTTCCTGCCAGCATGACCACTTTTTTCGTGGGTCTATTAGAAAGGCACTAAGTTATGTGGGAAAGGGAATGATTGACACTGAATGTATTTTTGTTAACCTCATTGTTGAGTACTTCCTTTGTAGTGAATGCCCTTTGCTGACTTTATGTATGTATGTATGTATGTATGTATGTATTTATTTATCAGTGACTTTTTATTTTGGCTAATATCAACTGCATTCATTACCAGATTTTGACTTATAGCTCAGAGAAGAGTCATTCACTAGACATTGAGTTGTTATTAGACACCAAAAATTAGGAAGAGACTGGAGGAGGATTTATATATAAAGAGAGGAGAAAGGAGCTTTTGGGAAGAACATGGTATCTTGCCAATTATAAGGATGAACTAAAACAGGAAATGAGTAACTTGATCAGCTCTAACTCAAATACTACCCTTCTCAAAAAAAGGTTTTCCAAATAAATAACAATTACTCACTGGAACCCCCAAAACGTCGACATTTTTCAAAGAGATTTCCTTGACATGAAAGCCCCAACTCAATACAGCGCTTTTAACAGAGCTGAGAGCAATTAAGATAGCACTGCACGCAGCCATCTCTAGGGATAAACTTCTGCTCACAGGCCATGTTGTTTTACGGCATAAAGATGTTGTAGATGGTTCTCACAGAGATTACATCAAGAGGGGACTTATTCTTGCTTCTGGGCCCAAGGAATCTCCTAATTGTAGGGAAATTATTTAATTTTACTGTGTACTCCTGGAGGAAAGGATATTAGGAATTTTCTCTTCTGTGACCAAAATGGTCTCTAGTAGAATCACATCAGCAAGGCTCAGCTGATTATCAACAAGAAAGTTTTGTCCATGACCTCTTAACTTTTCAAAAACAGGAAAATATCTAATTATAGCTTTCTGAGTCATGTTACCCACTTCCTTTTGTTGATCATCTTATTTTAAGGAAGTATGCATAATAAGCAGTTCCAGGGGATCCAACATCCCCTCCACATTCATGTCAGCCAATCACAATTCTCTCCTTGATGTCCTTGCCAAAGAGCTGGTGCTTTTCTGCTATGTAATGGAGAATGCTTTAGGACCCGACTAACTTCATCCCATCAATTTCAACCATGGGAACTTGTTGGAACAGCAAATGATTACCATCCTGCAACTTGTGCAACTGTTCTTTTGTTTGCAGAAATTCTTCATCAACTCAACTCCAGTGATTCAGGTCATATATGATCACTTATTATCCATAAGTTAACATGTTTATTATCTTCTGAAGTTCAGAAGTAACCCAGAAACCATTTTTCTAATGAAGAATTATTATTTACAGAACAGGGCATTGATTTGCTCCAAAATCTTAGTAGTCTGTTCTAGATTTCCCCTACTGGTTTATGCTACCAATGCTATTATTGGATCTGCTGTAAGAGAAGCTCACACTGAAGGCTGGACTTGTAGAGATTTCTTTTGCTCTGATCCCTGCTTGAAACTGAGAGCCTTACAAGTGACTTGGTAGCTAAACTGAAAGGGCTCACTTCATTGTTGCTTCCAAAATCCAAAAGGCACTATGCATTTTTTTTCTATAATAGGTAGTTTCTTGGGAGAGATATTTTGACATGCTCTAGACCTCTGGACTCCAAGCAGTTTCTCTGATGTGTATGGCCTCTGAATTTTTGTAGTTTATTTTCTGACCTTTCATTTGTATATGTCTTTCTAAGGCATCTAAATTGCTTTTCTTTTCCATTTAGCATATACAATCAGCATAATATCATCAACATTGAGATTAGTGTGATGTAGACCAGATGGAATGTCAAGATGATCAAAATAGAAGACTATGTTATGACAGCAGAGTTGACACCATGCAGAGGCTGTAGTGCCAAAGCGTACTGTCAGCTTCACAGGTGGAAGCAAACTTCCAGTGCTCAAAGTTTTGGGGGGAAAATCACTAGCTGAGATAAAAGCAGCATACACAAGTGTGAGAAATGATGTCAATTTGCTTCAGAAAAGATATTATAAGTGGGAAATAAGCTACAATTGTAGTAACCATCTGATTATCCTAATTCATAGTCATTCTCCAGTATTCATCTGACTTCTACATATCAAAAACAGGTGGTGAGGTAATTAGGACTGTGACAGCAATCACCACTATTGCATCTTTTAAAGTTCTGAGGGTGACAATAATCTCTGTAATTGATCCAGGTACATGGTATTGCTTTTAGTTTACTATCCTGAAAGAAGAGCTTGTACTTGGCTTTTGCTATGATAATGCTGCCTACTCTAGCAAAGAGCCAATGCTGGAATCCTGTGAATTGCCAAGTGTATCTATTCCAAGTATATGTTAAGAAACTGGGGATATTAATGCAGAGAGCATGTGCGGGGCTGTGGAGCTCATTGTGAGTCAAACATAGCCTCTCTCTCCATTCATCTCCTTGCCACTATAAATTCTCACTCTGAAATTTTGGGTCTTCAAGAACTAATTTTATTTCAGAGACTGTGAAACCTCAGTATCTGCCCCCCAACTACACAATCACCCTATTAAATGGCCTCAGATTTTTTGGGCAGAAGGTTTGGTGAAAAATACACAGTGTAAACTGCAGAAGTACTAAAGAATCTTTCCCCCTAATAATTTTGATAATCAAAAGAGTTTCTCCTCAAGGAGACCTGATCTGTTCAAACAAAAAACTTCATTAAATACTTAGTTCAGGAAATTGAGTAAGAGGCAATGGCTTATCATTGTGGCAACTCAAGTTAGGGTTTTGACTATGAGAACAAGGAGGGTTTTTTTTTTCTCTTTATAGAGCAAACAATATTAAAATAGGCTATTTATATATTTAATTCCCAGGGACACTGTGATATATTACTTATCACCAAATGTCCCTATATGTCAAAATTTTCTGCATGTTCATCATTCTTTGGCAGTAAATTGCTAGCTTTTAGTCTCTAATACTTTAGGATCCCAGTGTAATAAGGAAGCCTACCTTGATGCCAGTATTTCAAGTCATGTTTGGATATCTGGTTTACTAATGAGAATTACTAGAACTCTCTCTCTCTCTCTCTCTCTGTGTGTGTATGTGTGTGTGGTACTAGGGATTGAATGCAGGGCCTTGCACATGCTAGGCAAGTGCCATATCACTGAACCACATCTCTAGTTATTTTTGGTTTTCCCATTTTATATTTTGATACAGAGTCTTGTTAAGTTGTCCAGGCTGATCTCAAAGCTGTGATCCTCCTGCTTCAGCCTCTTGAGTTGCTAGGATTACTGGTATGTGCTAACATTCTTGGCCAACAGTTATTTTTAAAGCTCCTCTCACTAATGTATTTTAATGCCTTAGTGACATACAGCCTTCTGGGCCCTGTAATGGTATATAGTCGGTATGTGTGCATGTATGTAGACAAAACATTTTAAGTTCATTCCAATATTCTTATCTTACATCTTTCTATTCCTTTCTGTACATCTTCCAGGGAAGCTCTGGCATATCAATCGCATTAAGCATAGTCCACTGTTAAGTTCAACTCTCAATCAACTGACTAAACCGTTAGAATAATTTATAGCCACACTTGCCAACACATCAAATCTAACATCTCTGCTACATGCACTCAAATCAAATCATTCACCTTGATACAGGATTATAATCTGCCCTTCTTGGTGTGACATCCTTAAAATCTGTTCCTCATACATATTCCCTGGATTCTGCCAAATATATTAGCAGTATTCTATAAGTTCTTTGGTGAGTATGTTAATTCCTTTTGGATCATGCTTACATTTGATCCTTTGGAGCAAGTTAGGATTTGATGCTAGTTGTGGTTCTGGTGTCAAAAGGCAGTTAGGGTGCACTTTGAGCATAATGAGCATCCCTTAGTGATGACTGTTTCAGGTAAGGCCATTCTAGGTTTGAAAAGCAAAGGAAGGCTGTTCTCTATATACAAGGGGGAGGAGTCAAATTCTCCTGACAAGGAAGATTCAGTGTAAAGATTTAAATATACTCAGTTTGGTGTGAGTCCAACTAGATGCTCCCATTTCAAGTTTCAAGGTCCTATTCCATATCAAACCGTACCCTACATTTTACATGACAATTTGGCAAGCTGTTGAATTCAATTACCTTTGTAATTCTGCATTCTGATTAGTAAATATTGTATTTTTGTGATTTATATTAAAAATTTCCACTTCAATCTATTAGTGTGATTTGTGTTTCTTGATCAGATTCTGATAGTTACAGACATGTTGGCTAAAACACTGACTTGAAGATAATGTCCTTGAAAGGTTTCATTGGAAACTAACATTAAGGTATCAATGATGATAACATGGACTGCAGTGTGCAACAGATTATATTAGAGTGCACTTTAGTTCTTATAGAAAGAAAATAACAAGTATAGCTCAAGCGACTGTCTGAGGGTTAGAGAGTTTCAAATAATTCCACAAAGAATCTAGTTTCTTGAAGTTACAGGTCAGATATTGCTGGAAAAGAAGTCTCTTTCTTCTATAGTCTCATCTTCTCCCTCTATACTTGCTATTGGCAGAACCTAAGTTCGAGTCAATTGACAAAACAGAAAAGTAGTTTGCAGAGTGCAGCTTCAGTATCACAAAATGAGAAAAAGACAGTTGGTTTTGGCCCTGAAAGATAGTAAATTAAGGGCTTGAGTCAAGCCTACAGCTGGCACAGATAGCCAGATTGAAATTGAAAGAAGTAAATCTAATTCTAATTAAAAAGATCTTAGATTGCTCTGTGATTCATAAGAATTTTTTTCCATTCAATTACATGTTTTTTATATTTATTGTATTGCTCATGCATTAGAGACATAATGTAAAACATAAAACTAACAAGATAAGAACAATGCATCCAAAACATTTAAACATAATTGGATTTCAGTTTATAAAAATGCTATTATACAAGCAAAGGTGACAAATTATTTGAAATATTCAATAAAAATATGATAAAGTCTTTCATGAGAATGATAATCATAGAAGGACCCAGTTTTAATGTGCCTTGTCTCTAAGACTGAAAATATCATTGGAATTATATTTACTAATTTTGAGAAGGCTTTATTTAACTCAAATTTCCTAGGAGTTTGAGAAGTTTAGCTAATAACTAAGAGTGATATCAGAGATTGGTTGCTCTGTGGAGGTATGGACATGAGAGTATACACAGGCCATAGGAAATAAAACCCTCTTTCTCTGGGCAGCTGTTATCAGTAAAAGTTGGTGCATTTTTGAAGCATAGAATTTCATGGCTACAATCTGCCATATTCTATGAAAAAAGAGAAATACCCCTTAAAAGAGTTTGACAAATCATCAAGTGTTATTAAAACTATAAATCACCAACATGCAGTCTGAACATTTCTTTTAACCCAACACCCAGGCCATTCTCTTTCTCACAACTTTCTTGGCTATTTATCTTCATGGTACACCAAAGACCCATATGTGAATCTTGTGATAATCAACATGTGATGAGTATATCCTCCAAATATTTCATCATCAATTGCAATATTCTCAGAGGAAATTCAAGTTTATTCTTTCTGTTTACTAAAAGAAATGGTGTAAAGTAAAAAGTGCATTTAAGTTCAATTAAAACATTTAAAACAATAAAGGATTTTTTTTTACACATTTTACAACAGGGATCTCTGGAACTAACTTTCTCTTTCTTTCTTTCTTTCTTCTACTTAGGTATACATGATAGCAGAATGCATTTTGATTCATTGTACACAAATGGAGCACAACTTTTCATTTATCTGGTTGCACGTGATGTAGAATCACATATATACAGTCTTACATGAAGCTAGGGCTATAATGTCCATCTTATTCCACCATTTTTATGCCTTCCATCTCCCTCCCCTTTGACAAAATTTCCTCCATTCTTCCCATGTCCCCTCCTCCATTATGGATCAGCATCAACTTATCAGAGAAAAATTCGACATTTGGTTTTTGGGGATTGGCTTACTTCACTTAGCATGGTATTCTCCAACTCCATCCATTTACCTGAAAATGCCATAATTTTATTCTCTTACTGCTGAGTAATATTCCATTGTGTATATATACCACAGTTTCTTTATCTATTCATCTATTGAAGGTCATCTAGGTTGGTTCCACGGTTTAGCTATTGTGAATGGAGCTGCTATAAACATTGAAGTAGCTGTGTCACTGTAGTATGCTGTTTTAAGTCCTTTGGGTATAGACCAAGAAGTGGGATAGCTGAGTCAACTTGTGGTTCCATTCCAAGATCTAAGGAATCTCCATACTGCTTTCCGTAAACCTCTTGTATTTGATTTTCCAACTCATTTTTTTAAAGAACTTTTTTTTTGCTAGTTGTTGATGGACCTTTATTTTATTTATTTATATGTGGTGCTGAGAATCAAACTCAGTGCCTCACACATGCTAGGCTAGTACTCTACCACTGAGCTACAATCTCAGCCCTCCAACTCATTTTTCGTGTTTGGGAAATTTTCTGATATTATTTCATTGAAGAGGTTGTGCATTCCTTTGATTTGAAATAGTGCCTTCTTCTATCCTGATAAATCTTGGATTTGGTCTTTTGATGCTATCCTATAATTCTTGTATATTCTGTTCATGATTTCCTTCCATCTTCATTGTATGGTCAACTTTATTTTCAGATTGTGTATTTTGTTTTCATTATCTGAGATTCTGTCTTCCAAGTGATTTGATCTGCTGGTGATGCTTTCCATTGAGTTTTTTTTGGTTTATTGTTTCCTTCATTTCAAGAATTTCTGATTGGTTTTTTCACAGTCTCTATCTCTTTCTTAAAGTAATCTTTTGCTACCTGTATTTGCTCCCTTATCTCTTTGTTGGTGTGATTAATATTTGCTTTTATTTACTCTCTTATTTCTTTGTTGGAGTGATCAATTTTTGTCTATATTTGCTTGCTTAGGTCATTCTTTAATTCACAGATCATTTTAATTATGTATTCTGAATTCTTTCTCTGACATTTCATCAAGTGTGCTGTCAATGGATTCTATTATTGTAGTATCTAGGTTTATTTGGGGCACTTTCTTCCCTTGTTTTTTTTCATGTTGATTGTGTATCTTCCTTTTTTGCAATGGTGTTCTGAGATATTGGGATTTCTATTCTATAATCTTGTAGTGACACTACAGATTACCTGTATCTTACCTTAGAGTTCACTTCCAGTCCCCAGCAGGTGTCCCCAGATGGACACTATTGCCTCTAAAGATGGTGGCAGAGGTAGTGGAGGTAACTCCAGATAGCAGTGGGAGTGGCCTTGGCTGGGCTCCTTCAGAGGTTCCTGAAGGTGGTTTTAGGCCCTGGGCTGTGCTCCTGCAGGTCAGTAGGAACTCCGGTGTGGAACTGGAGGTGGTCTTGGGCCTCACTTAGGCCAGGACTCCCACATGGGTCCCCATAGGCAGTCCTTCCCCTGGGTCTGGGTTCTCCTGTGGCTGGTGGCCAGCAGTCTCAAGTCTGCCGTTGGCTAGGCTTCTGTGGTGGTTCCTGAAGGTGGTCTTAGACCTTGTCCTGCACTCCTGCTGGTGGGTAGGAACTCTGGCATGGAACTCGATTCATAAGAATTTTGATATTTACATTGACAAAAGTAAAAAGGAAATCTACTGTATTGAAATAACCTTTATATATATATATAAATTATACTCTTAAAATAGTGATACATGTAGCTCATGATTTGTATTTCAGAGATGGAAACTATTTTAGTTTTCTAGTCCATCTTGTTATCCTTTGCATGTCTTTATTACAGAATATTGCTACTAATCCAGTGAATTTACCCCCAAGTCCCTTGTTTTAAGAGAATAAGCTCATATAAAAGTAGAATTAAGACAATGAGAAGTAGTTAAATCAAGTAGATTTTGTTAATTCTTAGCCATAGCTTGTTGCTTTTTTTCTCTCTCAGCTGTGAATTAAAGTTTCAAGGTCATGTGCTTTCATAGTTTCGCACCTATGACAGTACTTCATGGAATGTCCTCGTTTCAAACTGGGAAGGAAAGAGATGCCAATAAGAATTATACAAATCAGAGCCACATTTCTAGCTACCTGTTTTGTTTGTAGTGCTGGGAATTGAGCCCTGAGCCCCTTGTATGTGAGACAAATGTTCTACTATGGAGCTACATCCCCCATCTCACCAGTTACCTGCTTTACCAGTCAAGTGGTAAAAAGGAGAAAAATATTTTTTAGATGACATTTGTCACAAGCTTTTTAAATTCTGAGGATATGCAGATGCATCAGTGCTCGTGTATTTTCTGGGTCAGGTTACCATATGTAGAAATTTTTACTGTCATTTTAAAATATATGAGTATATATTTTAGTCACTATAGCAGAATTGGGGAGTATATTTAACTTATGAAAGACAGAAGCAGTACAATACTAAGTTCCTTTTTTAGACTTGAGATTTAACTGGAGTGAGCCAAGCCTGGTGCCACATGCTTGTAATCCCTGCTACTCAGGAGGTTGAGGCATGAGAATAGCAGTGTCAAGGACAACCTGGGCAACTAAATGAGACTCTGTTTCAAAAATATAAATGAATAAATAGGTTTGAGGATATAGCTCAGTGGTAGAACACCCCTGGGTTCTCAGTATTTGGGAAAGAAAAGATGTAACTATAGAAGTGAGCTTAAGATTTAACTATAGCACTTGTGAGTTACTAAGGTTTCAAACTTGGCTGTTCTCAGATCTACATTCATGATGCTGTAACGCATCTGTAAATGCTATCCACTAGGCTTATTTTAGATGATCTCATTAACACCCTGACAAGCAGCACATTTTGCATCTTAACAACTCTGAAGTGTTGAACAAGAAAGTTTGGTGTGTATGTGGGGGGTGAGGGAAGTGGAGAAAAAGAAAGCGTTCATGGGGGGGGGAGTCCAATATCAAAGTTCAAATATCAGCATGAAAAAAATTTCAGTGGTCAGAAATGACTCAGAAATTTGGGGAAATAAAAATTATAAAATACTTCAGTGATGGGGCATGAGGGTTTTAATTCACCATATTAAATTATTTAGCTATGTTAAGGCAGAATATTTCCAACAACATTAGAGATACATTTGTCAAAGGCTGAGATTTTTATTATGTTTTTATTAGTGTATCATAATTATACATAATAGTGGAGCTTTTCATAAAATATTCACATGTTGCACATAACATAATTTGTTCCATTTTAGTCTCCAGTATTTTCCTTTTCCATCCCCTCCTTCCTCTCTCTGACCTCTTCCTCTAATCTACTAGTCTCCCTTCCATTTATTTTTAATTAGTGCATTATAATTATATATAAAACGAGATTCATTGTGATATAGTCACACATGCACATAACAATTTGATTGATTTTATTCCCCAATAACTCCCCTTTCTCTTCTTCTACTATATTGTTTTCCCTTCTGTTTTTGTGAGATTCTCCCCTCACCTTTTTATCACTTTTTTCCCTGTGGGTTTCACAAATGGGACAAAACATTTGACCCTTGACTTTCTGAGTCTGGCTAATTTTATTTGACATAATGTTCTACAGTTCCATCCATTTTCCAGCAAATAACATAATTTCATTTTTGTTTATGGTTGAGTAGAATTCCATTGTGTATATATACCACACTTTCTTCATCCATTCATGTTTTTCTCAAAGATTGACAGGTATGTCTTAGGATTTTTTAAATGATGGATTTTTCTCTTTATTTAAAGAGATAGATACATCTGAGACCACTGGGGGATGCTTTGTTTTTGGCCCAGGACTTTACTTTTAATTAGGTTATTTTTTACTGTTTTTGTGAAAAGGGACATTTTAATATTATTTTGAAAATATAATTATGTTTGAGTTATATTCAAAAATATAATCTATTATAATTAGATTTGAGTGACTTTGAGGGTAACATTTTTAGCTACAACTCTAACTCAACATAAGTAATTATTAATTTGATTTTTATTTCTGACATCTAGTTACCGTTCACTTTTTTTCTTTCTAAAATGGTGAGATCTGAGGAAAATTCCTGTATATACATGTGTATATGTACAAGAAAGAGGATAAAGAGAAAACTAAAAAAGAAAAGTGACCATAATGTGCAAAATAGTTTTTGTAATTTGATAACAGTATTAACAATACTTTATGAAAGTACATTTTAAATGTGTCTAATAATTAAAATGTTGATCAAGGATTATATTACCAATTTATTAAATTAAAGAAATGGAGAGTTTGACTCATTCTTCCATTTTATATTATGCTGGACAGGTTGGATGGCAACACTTTTACTGGATCTGTTTCTGAGGTTGAAATTATAGAGCTCTTGAGACAAAAAATAAGGGCTGAAAACTTTATCTAGAGACTGTCATTTCAGTATTTTTCATTTAGAATATCCTTATTCTTACCAGTGGGAAGCAAAAATACCATGCTCACACTTCTTTTGCTAATTATATTCTCAACTGAGCCAAAAGAATCTTACAGAAATAGAATTTTTGTGGTAGCCTCCAGGGATACTGAGGTAACAATGACATCTGCCTCCTAAATAAGAACATATCTACCACTGGCAAAATCAATTAGTATTAACAAAACTAGCTGAATCTTATTTTTATCCCCTCTCTACCTTTAGAGTTCTTACATCATTTTATTTTTATTGTTTTTAAAATATTCTGTCTATGATATTGTAAGTTAAGTGGTCTATCTGAAATTTGTTTTACACTGTTGTCACAAAACTTAGTACAATATCTAGTTCATGGTAAATTGTTTGTAGTATTTATTGAATATGCCTGTGGATGAAAAAAGTGAATCACACTGTGATCTCAATTGCTAAAACAATGCACTGTTAAATAGAGGACACAAAATTTATATTAGAGAGCTACAGCCCATGGCAGGAATAATAATTGAACCATTCTTAACCCAGGATCTGTGGCTGAGCAAGCAGTGTTCAAACTGCTGGGAAATTTTAGTTTAGTTATTGATCAATCACTCTTTGAAAAAAAAATGTATTGAACACTGCTATGTACCAGTTCCTAGAACAAGCATGGGGGCAATAATTCCCAACAGAAGCAGGACCCAACTCCTGCATATGCAAGTGAATGCTTGCACATGTTAGGGAAAGGTAAGACTTATTTATGGTGTCCTTTTCAAATAAAGGAACGTGTTTTATAAAGCAAGACTTTGGGAAAAATATTGAATGATGTCTTCTAATGAAAAATATTTTTTAACCTAGAAATAATGCTCTACTTCTGCCCTTGTGAAAAACTATTTGTTCTAATGCAGAATCACAGCATAATTTCTTTGGATACATAGCAACTAAACTAGACACACATAACACCTAAAAAGTAGATAACTCTATTGAAGTGATGGCAACATGATGAGTTGATCATTTTGCTCATTTACACTACCACCTGGCTCAAAAAGACTAAGAAGTCTTGTACTGTAAGAAGAATTTCCTAATTTCAAGAGGTTACAGTGTGGGAAAAACATGACTAGAGGTATAAGATTAAATCTGTAGTTATCTGAGTCCAGAGCCTAATTCCATTTTACTCATATGTTCTGACTTTTCCAAAAATGCAAATGCTATGCAAGTCATGATTTGCTCTTTTCTTTGCTCATCATTCTACAAAGTCAAGTCACTGGCAGAAAAGCTATTTGTGGTATTCAAGTCTCTTGCACCACATGCATATAACTGTGCATTAGCAGCTGCTACATTCAATGTGGTTCTTTATAGAGTTGCAAACATCAGAGTAATTTGAGTTTTGTCTTGATCGAAGATTAACCTTATATATTAAAATGGTGTCCTTTTACTGCGCCTTTATTCTATACTGAGGGCATTTATTTATTTATTAGATTGCTGCTTTATAATATTTATAGAAATATATCAAATGAACATAATTTTAAATGACTATAACTACATTATATATTATGATTGATAGTATTGATATAGTGATACCCTTTATATAATACTTAAAATTCTCTTACCTTCTTCATATAGACGTAGGCTTGAAATGATGCACATGCTGTCTTAGGATATATAAACTTTAAATTTCCATACCTTACTCATATTCTTAGAATTCTCACACATCTTTAACCATGTTCAAATTCTTTTTTTTCCCTAAAAGTACTGACATTTTTTTTAACTGAAAGAATTATCCCCAAAGAAAGGGATTCTTAATGATGCATAGTAATTGATAGGATATTGATGGGTTTTTGGCCTAGAGTAAAAAAAAGAACTAAAAGCAGTTACCTCGGCAGCCAGACCATTTTCTATAGACTGCCCATGGACTTGGACATTCCAAGGCACTTTATACAACCATTTCCAGTTTAATAGTCATGTGAAAATTGCACCTTCAATCTGAAAATCTTTAGTGCTGATGCCACAAACTCAACTTTTGGAAGATTCTAAGCTTGAGGAAAGGTCTAATTAATTTTCAGTTGCTGAATGTGATTACAGTGCAAATGGGCATTTTTCAGAATTATGTACAAAATGACATGAATCCAGGTCTGTGACGAATGGGATCATATGATACTGAAAGGTAGATGGGGACTCATGTCTCCTGATCTCTGGCAAAATTCATTGTTCACATAGAACTGGCAACTGACATGATACCAGCAATCAAAGGCAGACTGTGGATTTTAAGCACACCCGGTGATTCCTTTGCTGTTATATTTGGTTTTCATGATGTCAATAAACTTTGATAGTTAGATTTATTTCTTGACCTGAATAATCTGGATTCTTTTATCTGCACCCTCTCAAATGCATCCACTGAAATGCCATAAGCTTCATCTCCTGGTGGGGTATCTCGCTAAGTTTTGGAATTCATTGACATTCCAGAGTTTTACTCTATTGGCAGAAAAATGTGTAGCATTTTTGAATAAATTTTATATATATACATAATTATAAATAATATATATAATTATCATTATATAATTATAATTTATATATGATTATGTATATAAAATTAAAATTTTATATACACATATTATGATATATAACAACTCCTCCAAAATGCCTCTCCCAATACATGTTTTGTTGCTAGCAAAAGAAACTATTCTCTTAGGCTGTATGGTGTTGCATACTGAGCATGCACAAGATTCTGAAGTCACAAAAAATGTTGTGCTTAATCTTCTTTGAGTATTGCGTTTGGCTTTGAGGATGCAGCTCTGGCTTTGCATCTGAGCAGGTGGGTGCCAAGAGTCTGTGTTCTGCTATAGAAGGCCATCAAGCTTATAGATATTTTAAATGTTATGTTGAATACATTAACTATGGATTTCATTTTGGGATGTAAAATGACTGAAAATATAAATAGGAGGACTTGGGATTATAAGTTTGAGAACCACTGAACAGAGATATACTATTTTAATAGTGCGTTGAAGAGGCAGACATAATCGGAGCAAAATGGGGAAAGTATCTTGATAGTGGTAAATGTAAGTGCTAAAATAGCTCAGAAGAGGGCATTGATGACAGCCAGCGAAAGGGCCAGGCAGTGCTTCCTAGAGAAGGAAATTTTGGGGATGACTTGATATTATTGAAAGATTTGCTATTATTCAGGTAAATGGAGGTGATTCCAGGTTGATGTAGAAAACCCCTGGAGGCATAGCACTAAATGGTTCATGAAATCCAATATCAAAGGAAAAATAGAGTTTTGATTGGATATCATGTCAGGTTGTCCATGCACATTTATTGCTTCTCCTCCTTTAGACTCCATTAAAATGAAGTAAAATTTATCCCCTAGCTCCCCCACATAGCATCCTCTACAGAGGAAAGGGAAACATGAGGAGGACTTAATAAACGAAAGCTTGTTACATTTAATGAGGTTTTAAGAAGTTAATAGAAACGGATGACATTTAAAAATATTAAAAATACATGTGACATAAAATATAAGCAATCAAGAAAGGCCACCAATGGTGGTGCTGGTGCAGTTTCTTGGGGACCCTATGGGGAGTAGTGTGATCCACTCTCACCTAACACATAGGACTGGCTCTTTGGCTTCCTGTAGGTTCAGCCAAATGGAAGCATCAGGAGGTATCAGGAATTTATTCCTTTTCTTCTGGGCCAACGTCTGGCAGTGCCTGCTCTCCTCTGCCTAAGTCCATAGCTCCTGTAGGGCAAAGTGACCCTCTTTTATAGTTGCAGTTCCACCTGGTTGTAACAACAGTTACTTTTCTCACCTCTTCAGGACTAGAGAGGGAATAGCTCTTTGATTCTGATGGTCCTGTCTGGCTCTTGGTGGTTTCGTTTAACCCTGTTCATACATTTGTGATGGGTCTCGGTTAAACTCTTTAAGGGAGAACTTCTCTTTGGAAATGGCTTTAGGAAAAACTTCTCCACATATTTATGCTGAGACATCTCCTAATGAAAGTATAGCTTTTATTCAGTAACTTCAAAGTGAAACATGCCACTTGACATAACTTATTCATATACAGAAAGCTGCTGATTAGTTTTTCTACCTTTCATTTTAAATATATATTAATAATCAAAGATTTCAAGGCATAAGAGTCAAACTCTGTAAATAAGAAAGAGAGGCAAAAGAAACCTACAGAGAAGGTACTCAGAGGAAATAAATACAATGCACAAATTGGAATTAACCTCTCCCAGATAAAAATTCCACAGCTCTAATATTTCTTTAACCCATTAAGTTTGAAGTTTTCAATAATGTGAATATTTCAATGGAATTGATGCAAGTGCATTAAAATAGATTGGAGATCATAAGCTAAAGCTTATATATATATCATTATATTAATTAAAATTAATGTTATAATTATTGCTTTATCATTATATAACCATGTTGTATGTTTTATAATTATATATTATATACTATATTTGAGTTTTTATTGGTGTTCCATACTTGAGACCATGGAACAAAATGGGATTAAGATTAGTGGGAACATGTTGCAACTACTAGAAAAAAACAGTTATTTTAAAAATCAACAAACACTTAAGTTTTGTAAGTCAAAAGTCTGGAAACTGAGAATGTAGCTCAGGGGTAGTATAGGACTTGCTTTAACATGTTGTGGGTTTGATTCCCAGAACCACACCCCCCCCCACACACAAACATAAAACAAGCAAATGAATCAAAAAACCCAGTACCACTAACAACCACTAAAACAGTGACTTTTTGTGCCAGGCATGGTGGCATGTGCCTGTTGTTCCCATTCCTCATGAATCTGGGGATTGCTCAAGTCAGGGATTTGAGGCCAGCCTGGACAACATGGCAAGACTCTGTCTCTAGCGGGGGAAATGGTAGAAATAAAAGAAAGAAAGAAAGGAGAGAGGGAAGGAAGGAAAAAAAGAAGGAAGGAAGAAAGGAAGGAGGGAGAGAAGGAGGAAGGGAGGAAATGCGAAACTTAAAGTCAGGGAAATTTCTAAAACTACAATGAAGAAGGAGGGAGGAAGTATTAGAGAAAATATACTTAGAAGATAAATACAGAAAGTTCCACATTTCATGAATATGAGACAATAGAACACGGTTTTCAAAATTCTGCAAGAAATGCCTGTTTATCTATCTATCTGTCTATCTATCTACCTACCTACCCATCTATCCATTTTTCTGATCTTTCTCTCTCATCTATCTGTATACATAATTCTGAGAACTTTACACTCAGGCTACTAATGAAGAATAAGAGCAGATGACCTGCTTTGAAGGTTCACTTTCCAAGCATTTTTTAAACTCTTAATGAAGGATGTGTTCCAGAAAAATGAGGAAATAATTCAAGAAAGGGGAAAATATAAGATCTTTGTTTCCAACAAAGTAGAGTAGCACAGAGAAGTGCCAAGATGAAAACTATTGAGTAGGCTTAAAGTATAGCAATTTTTGACTGGCAGGAGAATTGAGCCTTCTATGATGGAGCACTCCAAGAAAAAACTAGACCTGATAGAATGCATGGAATTGTAGTAATAAAGTATTGAAGAGAATTATGCAGAAATTATGCAAGCAAAAAAGTTTTTATTGACACAATATTAAACAAAAGACTGTGTAAGAAAGAAAGCAATATCTTGATAATTTCTTTCTGTACAGTGAATTATATTTTCTGATAATATTCCGGTATTGATTTGCTTAAAAGTAACTTTTAGTTATATTCAAAAATAGGAGAAGGGAGGTGGAAAGAGAAGAGTTAATAAATGGAAATCAATTATGTCCGAAGTCTTGATAAATTCAGAAAGAGAAGGATAAACATATGTACCAGAGACTTCTAGTGGCCACCAACTGTTTTCTTTTGTTCAACAGAAAGACTGACCAATGCAAGGAGTATCTTCCCACTCTTACTTGCAGCTGATACAATGTTTTGGCTAATGAAATGTTTGCACATTTCAAACCACGTGTCTCCCTTAAGGGATAACATGCTCATGTACTTTTTTTTTTTTTTTTTTTGGCTTTTTCTCCTGAAAGAGGGATGCTACCTTACACCACAAGGAAAAGGGCCAGATTCTAGTGGTAGTGGAATGTGAACCAAGGGAAGTCTGGCTCCTTACACAGAACAATAAAAATGGTTGTCTCTAGAGGCTATGATTAAAGCTAAGGAGAAACAGAGGGAGAAGCTATTGTTTCTCATTATAAAATTCAGTTCCAGTAAGTTGAATATGAACTTGCTACTTTTGTATACTGAAATTGGTTGAATATTGGTGATTTCATACCGTTCAATCTATTTTTTTCTAAAAATAGGTGCATGTATTAGTATTGCTAAAACACTTATAAATACAAAAGTAGAAAGATGAGACTGCTAAGTAGACAGTAATTTAATCCCAAAAGACCTTATATATTATGGTAAGAGTTTGTGGTTTAATGTGATCTGATTGGTGTTTTAGAGATAATTCTCTCAGTAAAATAGAGAATATACAAGAAGGGGCAAGAATCTGTTGTTATACTAAATAATAAAGAAAGAGGCCTTTCTAATCATCAAATGACAGATAATGAAGATCAAACCAAGGCTATTGCAGGGAAGATCGAGTTAATTAATAAATATTAAGAGCTAGATCTGATAGTTAGCAAGCAGAGGAAGACAGCAGGTGATAGAAGGGGAGCAGTATGTAACACGCATTAAAGACGCTGTCTCAGCAGCCCTTCAGACTGAGTCTTCACTCCATGTTTTCCTTGGGCATATTCTGTTTTCACATCATGCTTTCCATTGCTCATCTGCAAAATGGGGAACAAAAGTACCTCCTTCTTAGTGTTTGGTGAACATTACACGTGAAAGAGCACCTATGGAAAGCACAACAATTGAGTGGTGAAGAATAAGTGATGGATGAGTGTTAAACTGAACAATGGAATAAATATTTGCTACTAATATTACTACAAAAGATACTACATTCCTAGAGAGAAAGCACAGGAGAAAGTACCGGATATCCAAGTAGTTGAATAAAGAGAATTTACAGGATGGAAATCGGGCTATTAATAGAGTCATTGGTATCTAGGTATCAGGCAGAATTTGAAACTGTGGGAGTGAATTAGGTTTATGTCTAAGAAGAACATATAGAGTGAAGAGATATAGAGATGGAGAGGGAGGGAGGGTATGAAGGAATACCAGTATTTAAAGGAAATGGAGGCTTCAGAGGAAATTGTGAGAAATCAGAAAATCAGATATGGAAGAAGAACTAATGGAGAAAATTGATTGATTAGTAACAATTTCAGCATATTCACATATGACAAGGATTTAGACATTAACATTAGCTTTTGCATCTAATGGGGCTAGGAACTCAGGAGCCAAAGATTGAAAGCAGAGGTGCCGCCAAACATGAGCAAAGTCATGTGAGCTGCTGGGTGTGGACTCCTTTTTCCAGAAGCTCTTCTAGGAATGAGAAAACTGGAAGAGGTTTGATACTGTTTCTCCATGCTAATAAATAAGACTTCAGAGAGAAAGACAAAGAAAATAGAGAAACAGCACACATGACAGAGCAAGATCCCTGAGGATCTGTTCTCTTCTGATTTTCCTATATTGCCTTCTCAGGTAAATAGAATTTGTGAATCAAAAAAGATGAATTATTGTACTTGACACTTATTTATGTATGATGTGTTTTAAAACCCTCATGGAAAAGTGTTTTGTTTGCTTGTATATCTTTTTCCCATATGCTTTCTTAAAACTGGTAACACTATATGCAAATGAACACAGAAAGAAATCAATCCAAAATGACATTGTCTGGGTACGGAATATTCTTTATGCCCAAACAGAAACAATTTTTTTGGTAATTTTTCCTATTAACATTTCACTTCTAGAAAAACTAGGAAAAGGCTGTGCCTCACAGCTAGAAAACTAATTTCTGTTATAGCTTCTTCAAAGAGGTAATTGAGTGATTTCATCTGTTTATAAAGATAGAGGGGTGTATGTGTGTGTGTGTGTGTGTGTGTGTGTGCTTAAAAAATCCAAGAGGTTGAAATAAGTCTTCCTATAATTAGAGAGAGTTCTTAAAAGTTTGAATAAGAATATTCATAATAGAATAAAATGTGGCATTTGATCTTATGGTATGAAAAAGACATTTTTTAGAACAACATGTTTTCTTAGAACAAGAGGTAAATTCATATAGCTATGGGAAGGTGGATCCTGTGCTGTGATCTAAGGTCTTGCAGTCTTGCTTTGTAGCCACTATAAATAGAAACAATGCCTACAGGAGAACCCATGTGCTTTTTTCTACATCAGTATCTGACTAATCCCAGGAAATAAACTGCCATTAAAGTTGAGGATAAGAACAGGATGATTATTTTAAAATTATTTTCCATAAGTTTTCAATGCATATGTTGTTCAACATGTAAGGGAAAGCTTATTTATATATATCACTTTGAGAGAGCTAAAGAAAAGCTCAACAAGAAATGTTCCTCATGATTACCAAGCAAATGTCATTGTAGGCAAAAATACTATAATCTGTGTTCTGTGTACGAGTGCTAATTATGTGCCAGATACTAGCTATGTTTTAAAATCACTCAGCTTTTTAATAATTACAGTCCTATGCCCTAAACACCAGCATCACCTCATTCAGAAGAGGAAGAATTTAAGACTCAGTTAAATGGTTTTCCTATATTTTGAGATTTTGATATGTGGAATTTAAAGCTACTAGTGGGGAGACCAATTTTTCTAGCAGTGGGAAAGTTGAGTATGTTTTAGAGGAAAACAACTAAGATGTGAAGAAAATATTCAGTGGTACTAGCTATTTTTCAAAAGAAAGTCCTTATGTGTAAAAAATTTTCATCTTATCTAAAATGCCAGGAAAGTACTCCTATTCTGTTTGGTATTTTCAATCAGATGTTGAGACTCAGTTGTTGCTTTTCAGGGTTTCTAATTTTATGCAATTGAAGTATTATACTTCAAAACTTGTGTACCATTTTTTGGTTAAATATCTACAATTCTATTTAAAAGGGGGTGCTTCTTATGACTTCTGGGTAATGTTTTTATGTTATCAAAAGAAGATAAATTACTATTTGCCAGATAAGCACATTTAGGTTTAACTAGCTGTGCAAACAGAGGCTTGAATGCTTCAAATCATGAGACTAAGATGTGAACTAAATGAGTACCATGGTACATAGTGGTTACTAACGATGGGGCCACTATCTGCAAAGAAGATGATTCACATAGTGCATAGGTTGCTTAAGCCCAGGGCATGCAATCCCAAGAGCCCTTTTAGCCTCCTACAAAGCTAGAATAATTCTAGCCATGTTTCCATGGATACAAATATTTTAAAAATAATATCTTTTGTAAAGTTTTTATAATTTACTAAGTTTCATCACTATATTCTCATATTTCTTACTATGTTTACATTACTTCAAGCTTACAGAATAGGGGGAAGAAGAGTACACAGAACTTATGTGATATGTACCCTATGCCAGATTGACTCATTGTCTGGATTTTGCCCCATTTATTCTGTCATCTTCTCTCAGTCTTTCTAAACATATATTTGTATTTTTCTGAAACTGTTGAGAGTAAATTTCAGATACCATGCCTGTTTGTCCTAAAGATATCAATATTTATTTCCTAGAATCAAGAATATTACTGTATAATCACAATTTAATTATATAGTCAGAAAAAATTGGCATTACTATTATCTAATCCATGTCCATATTCAAATTTGATCAATTTTTCCAACAATGTTCTTTACTGCTATTTACTTCCTAGTCCAGGATCATGTATTGCACTTAGTTATCATATTTTTTTAATCTGGAACTTCGAAGTCTTTCTTTATCATTTGTAATAGTGATATTTTAAAGATATACAAGGTACTTATCTGACAGATCATCCCTCAGTTTGGACTTGTTTAACGTTAACTCAATACAAAAATTAGATTATGCATTTTAATGAAGAATGCTAAAGAAATGATATTTCATCCTTCTTGGTACTTCATAGCAGGTGGCATGTGGTTGGGTTAGCTCCAACCCTGATGTTGCTAACTTTCACCACTCAAGGAACAGAGTGTCTATCAAGTTTCCTCTTTGTGAAGTTACCAATTTTCTCTTTGTAAATAGCAAATTATTTTTGAGTATTCACTAATGAAACTTGCCTGAATCAATTATTACTATGATATTGCAAAAGATAATTTTCTAAATTTTTCTGTAGTTATTAGTTAATATTCTACTGCAAAGAATTTTCTTCCCTTCTCCCCATTTTGTGTATACATAGTATTACGTATTTATGTCAGTTTGATCTCATGGATTTTTATTTTATTTAATAGGTTTTAATATTTCACTTTCATTATGTATTTTGATGCCAAGTTACCCTCTTTGTTATTACATTTTAAAAAATGGCATTAGCCAGTTCTGTTAAATTATGTGACCTGTATTTGAAAAATTCTAGTTGACTTCATATATGCAGACACATAGAATGAAATTCAACTTTATTGAATATACATAAAATCAATCATGAAAGTCAAGGATTTTGAGAAGGGGTAGATTTGCTATAATCAGTGTACAGCTTCTTGAACAACCCACTAATATTTCTTTGTTGTTGTTAGTATGGTATAGTCTGCTCCCATGTGTAGGATGAATCTGTCCCTTAGATGGCAAGTTCTAGCATATTTACATTTGCTTCACCTTGTGTCAGCTTTTTCTGTTTTCTCTTTTCAGAGATTCTTTTGACCCAAAAAAAAGCCTAAGGGCTCAGTAATTGATACATGTTGGTAATAAATAGTTGCTTCTAATTATTAATTATTGATTCATTTCTTCTGTATAGTTTATTTCAATAGCTATTATTCATTCATTTTCTTCATAGGTTTGTTTTATTTGGGATATTTTTGGGTTTGGTTTATCTCCCTTTGAAAACCCCATATAATAGTATAAAACTGGATCTTATTTGCACATCTATAAGTTTATATCTCAAAGTGGAACTGTTCCAATAAACCTTATTGTGAACATACTGATTACCATGGCTTCTCATATTGCTAATAATTAAAAGGGCCATGGAAAGTTTCCTTTGATATCGCACCCTAAAAACCATATGTACAATTGTTCACAGGCTGAAGAACAATTGTGAAACTTCCTAGAAGAAAATTAGAGTTTAGAAGGACTTTGAATTTAGATTATAAACCTCAAAAACTTATTGAGTGCCTTTTTTAAATTTAATTTAATTTTTTTCATATTTAATTTATTTATTTGTTCTATAGAGGCTTACATGATAACAGAGTGCAATTTGATTCATTGTACACAGATGGAGGATAACATATCAATTCTCTAGTTGTAAGTTGTATACAATCACAACATATATGCAGTCATACATAAAGTTAGGGCTATGATGACCATCATAATCCTCCACCTTTACTGTCCCCATGCCCCCTCCCCCCTTACGCCCCTGTGAACAGAGTTCCACCATTGTTCCCATGACCTTCTCCACATTATGGATCAGCATCTACTTATCAATAAGTACATTTGGCATTTGGTTTCCTGAGATTGGCTTACTTCACTTAGCATGATATTCTCCAACTCCATCCATTTACCTGCAAATGCCGTAATTTTATTCTCTCTTATTGCTGAGTAATATTCCATTGTGTATGTATACCACAGTTTCTTTATCCATTCATCTATCGAAGGGCATCTAGGTTGGTTCCACAGTTTAGCTATTGTGAATTGAGCTGCTATAAACATTGAAGTGGCTGCAGCACTGTAGTATGCTGTTTTTAAGTCTTCTGGGTATAGACCGAGGGGTGGGATAACGGGCTCAAATGGTGGTTCTATTCCAAGTTTTCTAAGGAATCTCCATACTGCTTTCCAGATTGGTTATACCAATTTGCAGTTCCACCGGCAGTGTATGAGCTTGCCTTTTTCTCCACAACCTCGCCAACACTTATTGTTGTTTGTATTCTTGATAATTTTGCTACATATAGATTTCCAGTTTTCCCATTCTGACTGGCATGAGATGAAATCTTAGGGTAGTTTTGATTTGCATTTCTCTGATTGCTAGAGATGTTGAACATTTTTTCATGTGTCTCTTGATGGATTGTATATCTTCTTCTGTGAGGTTTGTGTTCAGTTTTTTGGCCCATTTATTGATTGGGTTGTTTATTTTTTTGGTGTTAAGCTTTTTGAGTTCTTTATATATCCTGGAGATGAGTGTCTATCGGATGTGTGTGTGGCAAAGATTTGTTCCCAGAATGTCAGCTCTCTGTTCACTTCATTGATTATTTCTTTTGCTGAGAAGAAGCTTTTTAATTTGAATCCATCCCATTTGTTGATTCTTGATTTTACTTCTTGTGCTATAGGAGTCTTGTTAAGGAAGTATGGTCCTAATCCGACATGATGAAGATTTGGGCCTATTTTTCCTTCTATTAGGCATTGGGTCTCTGGTCTGATTCCCAGGTCTTTGATCCACTTTGAGTTGAATTTTGTGCATGGTGAGAGATAGGGGTTTAGTTTCAATTTGCTGCATATAGATTTCCAGTTTTCCCAGCACCATTTGTTGAACAGCTTATCTTTTCTCCAGTGTACGTGTTTGGCTCCTTTATCTAGTATAAGGTAACTGTATGTAAGTGAGTTCATCTCTGTGTCTTTTATTTTATATCATTGGTCTACATGTCTATTTTGGTTTCAGTACCATGCCATTTTTGTTACTATAGCTTTGTAGTATGATCTGAGGTCTGGTATTGTGATTCCTCCTGCTTCACTCTTCTTGCTCAGGATTGTTTTGGCTATTCTGGATCTCTTATTCTCCCAAATGAATTTCATGATTGCCTTTTCTATTTCTATAAGGAATGATGTTGGGATTTTAATTGGGATTGCATTGAATCTATATAGTGCTGTGGGAAGTATGGCCATTTTGACAATATTGATTCTGCCTATCCAGGTGCATGGGAGATTATTCCATCTTCTAAGGTCTTCTTAAATTTCTTCTTTCAGTGTCTTGCAGTTTGCATTGTAGAAGTCTTTCACCTCTTTTGTTAAATTAATTCCCAGGTATTTTATTTTTTTTGAGGATATTGTGAATGAGATAGATTTCCTAATTTCTCTTTCAGAGCGTTTATCACTGATGTATAGAAATGCAATTGATTTGTGGGTGTTGATTTTATATCCTGATACTTTGCTGAAGTCATTTATTGATTCTAGAAGTTTTCTGGTAGAATTTTTTGGATCCTCTAAGTATAGAATCATGTTGTCCACAAATAATGATAGTTTGAGTTCTTCTTTTCCAATTCATATCCCTTTAATTTCTTTCATCTGTCTGATTGTTCTGGCTAGTGTTTCAAGGACTATGTTGAATAGCAGTGGTGAGAGAGGGCATCCGTGTCTAGTTCCCATTTTCATAGGGAATGGTTCCAATTTTTCTCCATTTAGGATGATGTTGGCCTTGAGTTCAGCATAGACAGTTTTTACAAAGTTGATGTATGTTCCTACTATGCCAAGTTTTTCTAGTGTTTTGAGCATAAAAGGGTGCTGTATTTTGTCATATACCTTCTCTGCATCGATTGATAAGATCATATGACTCTTATCTTTAAGTCTATTGATGTGATGTATTATGTTAATTGATTTCCGTATGTTGAACCAACCTTGCATCTCTGGGATGAACCCCACTTGATCATGGTGCACTATTTTTTTGATATGTTTTTCTATGTGATTTGCCAGAATTTTATTGAGAATTTTTGCATCTATGTTCATCAGGGATATTGGTCTGAAGTTTTCTTTCTTTGATGTATCTCTGTCTGGTTTTGGAAGCAGGGTGATACTTGCCTCATAGAATGAGTTTGGAAGGGTTCCCTCCTTTTCTATTTCATGAAATAGTTTGAGGAGAATTGGTATTAGTTCTTCTTTGAAGGTCTTGTAGAACTCAGCTGAGAATCCATCTGGACCTGGGCTTTTCTTGGTTGGCAGGCTCTTGATGGCAACGTCTATTTCCTTGCTTGAATTTGATCTGTTTAAGTTGTGTATGTCCTCTTGGTTCAATTTGGGTAGGTCATATGCCTCTAGAAATTTGTCGGTGTCTTCAGGGTTTTCTATTTTACTGGAGTATAAATTTTCAAAATAGTTTCTAATTATCCTCTGTATTTCAGTAGTGTCTGTCGTGATATTTCCTTTTTCATCACAAATTTTAGCAATTTGGGTTTTCTCCCTCCTCCTTTTCATTAGGGTAGCTAAGGATTTGTCAATTTTGTTTATTTTTTCAAAGAACCAGCTTTTTGTTTTGTCAATTTTTTGAATTGGATTGTCAATTTCTTTTGTTTCAATTTCATTGATTTCAGCCCTAATTTTGATTATTTTCTGTCTTCTACTTCTTTGGGTGTTAAATTGTTCTTCCTTTTCTAAGGCTTTGAGATAAAGAGTCAATTCATTTATTTGTTGACTTTTACTTCTTCTAATGAATGAGTTTAGTGCTATAAACTTTTCTCTTAGCACTGCCTTTATGGCATCCCAGAGATTTTGATATGTTGTATCAGAGTTTTCATTTGCCTCTAAGAATTTTTTTTTTATCTCTTCCTTGATGTTGTCTGTTATCCATGCATCATTCAATAGCATATTATTTAGTTTCCAGGGGATGGAGTTGTTTCTCTTTTTAAATCTGTCATTGATTTGTAATTTTATTCCATTGTGGTCAGATAGGATGCAGGGTAGAATCTCTACTTTTTTGTATTTGCTAAGACTGGCTTTGTGACGTAACATATGATCTATTTTGGAAAAGGATCCATGTGCAGCTGAGAAAAAAGTGTATTCACTCGTTGATGAATGGAACACTCTATATATGTCTGTTAAGTCTAAATTATTGATAGTTTCATTGAGGTCTGTGGTTTCTTTATTAAGTTTTTGTTTGGAAGATCTATCCAATGGTGAGAGAGCTGTGTTAATGTCTCCAAGTATTATTATGTTGTGGTCTATTTGATTCTTGTATTTGAGAAGGATTTGTTTGACATACGTAGAAGCCCCATTATTTGGGGCATAGATATTTGATTGTTATGTCTTGTTGATGTATGATTCCCCTAAGAAGTATGAAATGTCCTTCTTTATCTCTTTACATCATCTTTGGTTTGAAGTCCACTTTATTTGATATGAGGATGGAAACTCCTTCTTGTTTGCGGGATCCATGTGAGTGATATGTTTTTTCACATCCTTTCACTTTCAGTTTGTGGATGTCTTTTCCTGTAAGATGAGTCTCTTGAAGACAGCATATTGTTGGGTCTTTTTTTTCAATCCAGTCTGTCAGTCTATGTCTTTTAATTGGTGCATTTAGGCCATTTACATTCAGGGTTATTATTGAGATATGATTTGTAATTCTGGTCATTTTGGTTTGTTTTTAGTTTTTACCTTGAGTTGTTTTCTCTTTTGAATGGTCTTTCTTTTAGTGTAGTTCCTCTCTTTGTAAATTTTCATTGTTGGTTATTATTTCCTCCTTGGGGATTATTTTGCCAAGAATGCTGTGTAGTACAGGCTTTCTTGCTGTACATTCTTTTAACTTTTGTTTATCATGGAAGGTTTTTATTTTGTCATCAAATCTGAAGCTCAATTTTGCTGGATATAGGATTCTTGGTTGGCATCCATTGTCTTTCAGGGCTTGGAATATGTTATTCCATGATCTCCTGGCTTTTAGCGTCTGAGTTGAAAAATCTGCTGAGATACGAATTGGTCTCCCCTTGTATGTAATCTGATTCCTCTCTCTTGTGGCCTTTAAAATTCTATCCTTATTCTGTATGTTGGGCATTTTCATTATAATGTGCCTTGGTGTAGATCTGTTGAAATTTTGTATGTTTGGTGTCCTGTAAGTCTCTTGTATTTGATTTTTCATTTCATTTTTTATATTTGGGAAATTTTCTTATATTATTTCATTGAAAAAATTGTGCATTCCTTTGGTTTGAAATTATGTGCCTTCTTCTATCCCAATAAATCTTATATTTGATCTTTTGATGCTGTCCCACATTTCTTGTATGTTCTGTTCATGCTTTTTTACCATCTTCACTGTATGGTCAAGTTTATTTTCAAGATTGTATATCTTGTTTTCATTATCCGAGGTTCTGTCTTCCAGGTGATCTAGTCTGCTGGCGATGCTTTCTATTGAGTTTTTTATTTGGTTGATTGTTTCCTTCATTTCAAGAATTTCTGATTGGTTTTTTTTCACAATCTCTAGCTCTTTCTTAAAGTAATCTTTTGCTACTTGTAATTGCTCTCTTATCTCTTTGTTAGAATGATCAATGGTTGCCTTTATTTGCTCACCTATTTCTTTGTTGGCTTGATTAATTTTTGCCTGTAATTGTTCACTTATGTCATTCTTTAGTTCACTGATCATTTAAATTGTGTACATTCTGAATTCTTACTCTGACATTTCAAAAACTGTGCTGTCAATGGATTCTGTTACAGTGGTATCCAGGTTTATTTGGGGTACTTTCTTCTCTTGTTTTTTCATGTTGATTGTGTATCTTCCTTTCTTGAAATACTGGTCTCAGGTATTATGGCTTCTATCCTATAATGTTGTATTGGCACTCCAGATTACCTGTGTCTCACCTTGGAGCTACTTCTGTTCTCCCAGTGTCCCCAGATGGGCACTACTGCCACTGAAGTTGGTGGCAGAGGTAGTGGATGTACCTCTAGAGGGCAGTGGGAGTGGCCTTGGCTGGGCTCCTGAGGCAGCCCCTGAGGGCTGTTTTGCCCTTCTCTTGCACTCCTGCTGGTGTACAGGAACTCTGGAGTGGAACTAGAGGCGGGCCCAGGTCTCACTTAGGCAAGGTCACAAGCAGGAGAGTCTGTGTGCAATCCTTACAGTGAGTGTGAGCTCCCCTGGGGCTGGAGGCTAGCAGGCTCTGGTCTGCCTTCAACTGGGCACCCCTGGCATTCTTTAAGGGTGGTTTTGGGCCTCCTGTCTCACTTGACCACAAGAACTCTGGAGCAGAATTGAGGCGAGCCCAGAGCATACTTGGGTGGGGCCTCTTCTCGCTGGGATCTCTGCAGGCCACGCTTACCCTGCATATGCCTTCCTCTGTGGCTATAGGCTAGCCCCTGTTCTCCCATTGGCTGGACACCCATGGAATTTCCTGAGGGCAGATCAGGGCCCTCTGTGGCTCCTGCCGGTCCACAGGAACTCTGTAGCGGAACTGAGGTGGGCCCAGGCCACCCTTGAGCAGGGCTCCCTCCACTGGGGTCTCTGGAGTGACTCTTACCCTGAATTTGGGCTCCCCAGTGGCTAGAGATAGCAGTCCCTGGTCTCCCATTGGATGGACAATCGTGGAGGCTCCTGGGGGCAGATCAGGTCCCTCTGTGGCTCCTGCCAGTTCACAGGAACCTTGAGTGCCTTTTGACTAGGCCTCTTCTTAAACTTGGGAAAACATGGGATTACTTGGATCAAAAGGAGTCTACTGGGTGAGAAGAACTGGAATAAGACTAAGATATCCATTCTTTCGGTTACTTAGGGGTTGTTTTAATATTGTGCCTAGCCCAAGTAAAGCATTCTTTTGCTTGGGGAAATATTTTCTCTATGATACTATAAGTCTTTATTTTGTTTTGTGATATTTTTAGAAAATACCATTTGACTCTGCAGTAGAGGCATGTTTGCTTGAATATGCAAGCTATCATTTGAAATGACAAAAGTGACACTCATGTAGAACTTCAACATAAGTATACTTTTAAATAGCACCTAGGATTAATCATATTTAAATACTTCTACTAGGAAAAGAGTTTTTGTTTATTCACTTTCAATTTTAGAGAAATGTTATTTGCTTAGCAATGGGCTCATCCAACCAGTGTGAAATGCGCTGATGTTGAAAGCATGGCACTGTCTAGTTGGTTCACATTTATTTGCTAGAATGGCTGATGCAAAAGGTTAATATCCTTGTGCTATCTATAGTAAATAGAAAATGAGTTCATATGACCTCTATCTATCTCCAGATGTTATGGGCTCCATTCCTTCTACACTGATAAAAGCAACCTTAAATATAAGTAAAAATACAGCAATTGGAAGCTGCCACTGTGGTCTCTGGATATATAATGATGTTCATGTTCAATTCTACAAAGCTGCCTGGGGGTCAGTGATTACATATCAGCTCTGTAGAAAAGGTTCAATGTGAGGATACAGTGCTCACTGTCATTTTGTTGAGAGGGCCTCTGTAGTCTAGCTGTCATTCTTTCTTCTTCAGAAGAATATAAGCATTTATTCAGAATCATTTAGTCAGGATTAAAGCACCATGTAAGAAGTGTACTGTTTTCATATTATAAATTGTGAGTCAATTATTTCTTAATTTTACGACCTAATGATGACTAGTCTCAACTTAGAAGTCAATGTTGATTGATGGTAATGTTTGTTGATTAGACAATTTCAAATACTAAATGCAGTATAAAACATATAAAAGCTGTATTTCCTGTTCTCTAATAGCTCATAATTTGTCTTTCCTATAAATTTGATCCAAAGGAGAGAAAAAGTGAGACTTGAATAAAGCAATACCTTGCCTAGTCATTCTTAATTAAGTTAGCCTTTGTTAACAAGATGACATTTAAGAATGTTTTGTGGAGGGGCAAGTGGTTATAAGTGGACCCAGGGGAACTTTTTGGATAACAGAAATTCCCTATATGTTGAGGGTGTAGGTGGCTACATGAGTGCACACATTTGTGAACCACAACAGAGATTTGGTTGGGAATGTACCTCAGTGCAAGACATTTGTCTAGCATGTGACTTGTCTAACAAGTCTCTGGCTTCAATCCCCGGTACAATAAATAAACAAAAAAGAAAAATCAAAGTATGTATTTAAGTGAATGGATTTTAATATATTTAACTCATATATTGCCTTTAATATGTAAAGCAATCCTACACATGTTCCCAACTAATAGAATATTGTTCAAAAGATAGAAACAATAACTACACAGAGTGGACATTTTTATATTATAAACTTGAAGGAAAAAATGGCTCTGAAATATATGTGTGTGTATGTGTATATATGTGCGTATATATATATATATATATACGCATATATATATACACACACGCACACACATAACACGTACACACACACAGATGCTAGGCTCTTCTAAAAATAAAGAAAAAGAAATTAAAGTGAGATAACTTTTTCACCTATAAAATTGGAAAAATTATTGATAATAAACATGTATAGAAAAGCAGGTACTGTCATACTTCTTTAAGTATAAATTGAATGGTACTTCTTGAAGTATCATTCCTATGGAGGGCAGATCAACAACAATTTACATTACAGATGCAATATACCTTTGATCCATTAATTATATTTTTGGGGAACTTGTCCAGCAGATATACTTTCATGTAAGCAAAATGACATATATATGAATATATATGTGTGTGTGTGTGTGTATACATGTATATACTTGTAGAATTGTTAATAAAAGTTTATGAAAAATTTCAGGCAATTTTTCGAATTTTCAAACATAGAGGAATAGTTAAGTGAATTACTATATATCATCTGACAGTGGGCAGACACATGTGAGCAGTGGGAGCCTGAGGTTAAGGGGATAATTTTACAAAATGAGTTCACTGTGCTGACCCCCACATACTTTCTCTTTTAAAAAACAATTTACATACAGCCTTGCCTGGCTTATGTTGACAAGATATGTTACATTTCTCAGCAAATTACCTGTTAATGTGTAGGAGAAATGCAGGCCCTGAAATGTTAATAACAACACAACTTGTCCTGAAGTGGGAGACTTTTCTGATGCTTACTCAGACCATATCCATAACTCAGAGAGACCAGGATAGTTCCCTCTTACCATAAAATCTGTAAGAACAGGTACCAAATAGAAATAGTCAGCATAGGCTAAAGAAACCTAGAATTTTCATGGCAGTGGGAACTAGAAAGTCTGACATCATCCTGCTGTCAGTCAAAAGTCAAGAGGTGGACCTGGATGGCACTCTCTGGAAACTTCCTTGAGACAACCAATAAAACTGGAGAGCAAGAGAGGCATGATGCTTTTCTCTTTGAGAAGACCCAATCTCTCACTTAAGAGTATCCTACTTTCCTATCCTTTCTAATAAACTCATGCCTGTTAATCTGAATGACATGTCTGAAATGCTTCTGGCATATTTATAAGAATCTATGTAAGGGTGGGGGGTCTATATGTTGTCTCAGTTTTATGGAAGGCCCTAAAATACTGTAACATTATTCTGCAATGGAATATAGTCTAATTGCAAAAATGAGGAAGTCTCTATGAACTGGCATGAATAGCTATTGGTATTTAAGTGAAAAGATAAGATATACTTTTTAGAGAGGTAGAGTAGACATAATTTTTCCTATTCCTCTCTCTAAATACAAACAAAAACCCTGGACATTGCCAAGTGTAAAAACATAAGAAGATTGTGAAAGGTAAACAAACAGTAGTATACTAGTTAGGAAACACAAAACCCAAGAAACATGTTGTAGTGAGCACTTTTGGATTTCTTTTTGTCTCTTATATCCTAAAATACTGGGAACTTGAAAGTGCCAATGAATATAATAAAAAGCCTTAGCCATTGTCTTTTCTTCCTTTCCAAAGGATCAGTAAATTGAGGGGTGGTGTGACAGAAAACTTTTAGACAATAACTACTGCAGTTGAGCACCACAGAAAAAAGATCTATGGCCTGTCCCCACCATATAGCCAAAAGTTAAATAAAGAACTAGATTTATTCCCAAATCCTGTGGTATCAGAACAGATTGTGTGCTAAGAAGGGAGCTTAGACTTTTCTCTAATCTGAGGAACAAATTGGATTTAGTAAAATTTTTAAAATTTGTTTTCTGAAATACACTTTAGATAAACTACCAACTGAAAGAAAATATTTGAATATTGCAATGCCAATAAAAAACTAGTACATAAAATATATATCTTAAAACTGAACAGTAAAGAGATGAGCAATCCAAATAGAAAATGTGAAAAAGATATGAAGAAACAATTTACCAAAGAGGATGTTCAGGTAGCAAATGAATATGAAAATATTTAATATCATTAGCCATTAGCAAATCAAAAACCACAAGGAGACATCACTGAACATCTGTCAAAATAAAAACAAAATAATGACAATACAAAAATAGTCATGTTGGTGTGGGGAACCTGTTTCACTTATATATTGATAGTGGGACTTTCAAACTATAAAGGCCCTGTGGAAAATAGTTTGATTGTTTCTCATAAATCCATTATGACTCAGTAATTACATTTTAAACATTTGTTTGTCTCAGAGAAATGAAGACTTATATTCACACAGAAACCTGTACATAATGCTTATGGTGGCTTAATTCATAATAGAAAAAAAATTAGAAAAAGCATGAATGATAAAAGCATAAACTGCTTTATTGATATCATGAAATAATGCCTAGCAACAAAAAGGAACGAACTATTGTTATGCATGAGAGCCTGAATCTTGAGAGAATAATATTTAGCAAAGATAGCCAGTCTCAAGAGGTCCCATACTCCATGATTTTATTCATATAACAACCTTAAGATGACAAATATGATAGGCATGGAAAATAGAGTTCTGGTTGCCAGGGTTTAAGGAAGAAGTGTGAGTGGGTAAAAGAGGACACGAGTATAAAATGGATGGCGTGAAGGATTCTTATAGTGGTGGAATTGGTCTGCAACAAGATAGTATCATTGTCAGTGTCCTGGTTGTGACCTTGTATCCAAGTTTTGCAAGATGTTAACATTGGGAATCTGAGTAGAGAATACATGGGTTTCCCTGTATTATTTGATACACCTGTATGTGACTCTGCAATGATTTCAAAATATGCTTAACTTTAAAAAGTCAATATATGGGATAACATATCTAATATAATATTTTATATGTAAAATTTTGAGAAGCATTCTGTAAATATTTTATTGTGAATGAATAATGGGACTCTGAAAAAACATGAAAGTCTTTCAATTTAAAAATGAGGGGCTGGGGAGTAGCTCAGTGGTAGAGTGTTTGCCTAGCATATATGAGACCCTGTGTTCAATACCAAGCACTGCAAAAACAAAACCAACAATAATAAAACCATAATAATATGGTCACACATGATGAAAAATATGGGGACAAGAACAAAAAGGGGGACCAACCCTAGCCCAAAGTGTGGAAGAGAAGGAGGAGACTGACTGCATATGCATGGAGGAGGTGCACTGTGGCCCCCTATCTACCTGTATGTGGCTGTCTCAGCCTGCTTCCATCTAGAGACAATAGCCAAAATTGGGAAGACCATCACCAAGGTCCCTGCAGGCCTGGTTACACAAGGTATTGGTAACCTGAAGGGACACTACAAGATTACAGGGTAGAAAGTATAATACCTCAGATTGGCACTGCTAAGGAGGAAGACACAAGAACAGCATGAAAAAGAAAATGCCTCAAACAAACCAAGATGCTACAATAACAGAATCCATTGAGACAACACAGTAAATGAAATGTCAGAGAAGAGTTCAGAACGTACATAATTAAAATGATACATGAAGCACAGAATAACATAAGAGAGCAATTACAGGCAACATTGGATCAATTCAACAAAGAGATTGGAGAGCAAATAAAGGTAGTGAAAGATTACTTCAAGAAAGAGGCAGAGACTTTGGAAAAAAAACAAACAGAAATCCTTTCAATGAAGGAAACAATAAACCAAATAAAAAATAAAATAGAAAGCATTACCAACAGACTAGATCACTTGGAAGACAGAAACCCAGGAAATGAAGACAAAATATATAATCTTGAAAATAAGGTTGACCACAGAATGAGATGGTAAGAACCATGAATAGAATATCCAAGAATTATGGGATAACATGAAAAGACCAAATCTAAGAATTTTATTGGAATAGAGGAAGGCACAGAGGAACAAATCAAAGGAATGCACAACCTCTTCAATGACATAATATGAGAAAATTTCCCAAACATGAAGAATGAATTGGAAACTCAAATACAAGAGGCTTACAGGACACCAAATATGCAAAACCACAACAGATCCACACCAAGGTACATTATGATGAAAATGCCTAGCATACACAATAAGGATAGAATTTTAAAAGCTGCAAGAGAAAAGTTTCAGATTACATACAGGGGGAAATCAATTAGGATTTCAGCAGATTTCTCAACCCTCAAAGCCAGGAGATCCTGGAACAACATATACCAAACTATGAAAGAAAAAGGATGCCAAATAAGAATCTCATATCCAGCAAAATTAAGCTTCAGATTTGATGACAAAATAAAAACCTTCCATGATAAACAAAAGTTAAAAGAATTTACAGCAAGAAAGCCTGCACTACAGAACATTCTCAGCAAAATATTCCAAGGAGGAAATGAAAAACAACAAAGAAAAGCAGCAAAGTGAGGAACTACACTAAAGGAAAAGCCAATCAAAGGAGAATCCAAGGCAAGTTAAAAACTAGAAATAAACCAAATGACTGGGAATATAAACTATATTTCAATAATAACCCTGAATGTTAATGACCTAAATTCACCAATTAAAAGACATAGAATGGCAGATTGAATTAAAAATAAAGACTCCAAAATATGCTGCATTCAAGAGACTCACCTCATAAAAAAAGACATCCACAGACTCAAAGTGAATTGTTGGAAAAAAAATGTACCATTCACATGGACCATGTAAACAAACAGGGTTTCCATCCTCATATCAGATAAAGTGGACTTCAAACCAAAGTTAGTGAAAAGAGATAAAGAAGGTCATTTCATATTGCTCAAGGGTATCATACATCAACAAGACATAACAATTATAAATATCTATGCCCTGAACAATGGAGCATCCATGTATATCAAATAAACCTTTCTCAATTTCAAGAATCAAATAGACCAGAACACAATAGTACTGGGTGACTTTAACATACCTGTCTCACCACAGGACAGATCCTCCAAACAAAAACTAAACAAAGAAAACATAGAACTCAATAATACAATCAGTAATTTAGAATTAAAAGACATATACAGAATATTTCATCCATCAATGAGTGAATCCACTTTTTTCTCAGCAGCACATGGATATTTTTCTAAAATAGACCATATGTTATGCCCCAAAGCAAGTCTTATCAAATAGAAAAAAATATAGAGATACTACCCTGCATTATATCAGACCATAATGGAATGAAATTAGAAATCAATGATAAAATACAAAATAGAAGTTACTACAACACCTGAAGACTAAATAATATGCTATTGCATGATACATGGATAACAGGAGACATCAGGGAGGAGGTTAAAAAAAATTCTCAGAGGTAAATGAGAACTCTGATACAACATATCAAAATCTCTGGGACACTATGAAGGCACTGCTAAGAAGAAAGTTCATTGAATTAAGCTCATTCATTAAAAGAAGAAAAAGTCAACAAATAAGCAACCTGAAATTACATATTAAAGTTCTAGAAAAAGGAGAACAAATCAACACCAAAAGAAGTAGAATACAGGAAATAATTAAAATTAGGCCTAAATCAATGAAATTGAAACAAAGGAAACAATTCAAAAAATTGACAAAACAAAAAGCTGGTTCTTTGAAAAAATAAATAAAATTGATAAACCCTTAGCCACCCTAAGAAAAAGGAAAGAGAAAATTCCAATTACTAAGATTTGTGTTGAAAAAGGGAATATCATGACAGACACTGTTGAAATACAGAAGATAATTAGAAACAATTTTGAAAATTTATACTCCAGTAAAATAGAAAATCCTGAAGTCACCAAAAAATTTTTAGAGGCATATTATCAGCCCATACTGAATCAGGAGAACATACAAAGGTTAAACAGATCAGTTTCAAGCAAGAAAATAGAAGACACCATCAAAAGCTTACCAACCAAGAAAAGCCCAGGACCAGACAGATTCTCAGCTGAGTTCTGCAAGACCCTCAAAGAATAATTAATATGAGTACTCCTCAAATTATTCCATGAAATGGAAAAGGAGAGAACTCTACCAAACTCATTCTATGAGACTAGTGTCACTCTGATTCCAAAACCAGACAAAGACACATCAAAGAAAGAAAACTTCAAGCCAGGCACGGTGGCACAGGCCTGTAATCCCAGCACTTAGGGAGGCTAAGACAGGAAAATTATGAGTTCAAAGCCAGCCTCAGCAATGGCAAGGTGCTAAGCAACACAGTGAGACCCTGTCTCTACATAAAAAAAAAAAATTGAGGATGGGGATGTGGCTCAGTGGTCAAGTGCCCCTGAGTTCAATCTCCAGTACCAAAAAAAAACCCCAAAAAACTTCAGACCAATATCCCTTATGAATATTGATGCAAAAATTCTCAATAAAATTCTGACAAATCGCATACAAAAACAATATGAAAAAGATAGTGCACCATGATCAAGTGGGTTTCATCCCAGGTATGCAAGATTGATTCAACATATGGAAATCAATAAACATAATCCATCACATCAATAGATTTAAAGACAGGAATCATATGATTTTATCAATAGATACTGAGAAAGCATTTGCCAAAATACAGCACCTCTTCATGTTCAAAACAGTAGAAAAAATAGGGATAATAGGAACATGCCTCAACATTATAAAAGCTATCTATGCAAAACCGAAGGCCAACATAATCATAAATGGAGAAAAATTGAAAGCATTCCCTCTAACACTGGGAACAAGACAGGGATGCCCTCTTTCACCACTTATATTCAAAAGTCCTAGACACTCTAGCCAGAGCAATTAGACAGATGAAAGAAATTAAAGGAATATGGATAGGAAAAGAAGAAATCGAACTATCATTATTTGCTGGTGAAATGATTCTATACTTAGAGGATCCAAAAATTTCCACCAGAAAACCTCTAGAATTAATAAATGAATTCAGCAAAGTAGCAAGTTATAAAATCAATACTTATAAATCAAATGCATTTCTATATATAGTGATGAATCCTCTGAAAGATAAATTAGAAAAACTACTCCATTCATAATAGCCTCAAGGAAAAAAACCCAAAGTACTTTGTTGTCAATCTAACAAAAGAAGTGAAAGACCTCTACAATGAAAACTACAGGACACTAAAGAAAGAAATTGAAGAAGATCTTTAAAGATGGAAATATCTCTTATGCTCTTGGATAGGCAGAATCAATATTGTCAAAATGGTCATACTATCCAAAGCACTATACAGATTTAATGTGATTCCAATTAAAATCCCAATGTCATTCCGTATAGAAATAGAAAAAGCAACCATAAAATTCATTTGGAAAAATAAGAGACATGGAATACCTAAAGCAATCCTCAGCAAGAAGAGGAGGCATCACAATACCAGAGAGCTACAAAGCTATAATAACAAAAATGGCATGGTGTTTGCACCAAAATAGACATGTAGAACAATGGTACAGAATAGAAGAAACAGAGATAAACCCAAATAAATACAGTTATCTCATACTAGACAAAGGCGCCAAAAACATACATTGGAGAAATGACAGCTTCTTTAACTAATAGTACTGTAAGAACTGGAAATCCATATGCAGCAAAATGAAACTAATCTTATCTCTCACCATGCACAAAACTCAAGTCAAAGTGGATCAAGGACCTAGGAATTAGACCAGAGACATTGTGCCTTATTGAGGAAAAAGTAGGCCCAAATCTTCATCACATTGGATGATTAGGCCATGACTTCCTTAACAGGACTCCTAAAGCTCAAGAAATAAAAGCAAAAACCAATAAATGGGATGGATTCAAACTAAAAAGCTTCTTCTCAGCAAAAGAAACAATCAATGAGATGAACAGAGAGCCTACATTTTGGAAGCAAATTTTTCCACATGAACATCAGAACACTATTCTCCAGGACATATAAAAGAACACAAAAAACTTAACACCAAAAAAACAAACAACCCAATCAATAAATAGGTTAAAGAGCTGAACAGACACTTTTCAAAAGATATACCATCAATCAACAAATATATGAAAAAAAATGTTCAACATCTCTAGCAATTAGAAAAATGTAAATCAAAGCTACTCTAAGATTTCATCTCATGGCAGTCAGAATGGCAATTATGAAGAATACAAGCAACAATAAGTGTTGGCAAGGATGTAGAGGAAAAGGCACATTCATACATTGCTGATGGGACTGCAAATTGGTGCAACCAATCTGGAAATCAGTATGGAGATTCCTTAGAAAACTTGGAATGGAACCACCATTTGACTCAGCTATCCCACTCCTTCCTCTATACCCAGAGGACTTAAAAACAGTATATTACAGTGACACAGCCACTTCAATGTTTATAGCAGCTCCATTCACAATAGCTAAACTTCTATAGGTTCTATACCAACCTAGATGCCCTTCAATAGATAAATGGATAAAGAAACTGTGGTATATATACACAATGGAATATTACTCAGCAATAAAAGAGAAAAAAGTTATGGCATTTGCAGGTAAATGGATGGAGTTGGAGAATATCATGCTAAGCAAAGTAAGCCAATCCCCAAAATCCAAAGGCCAAATGTTCTTTCTGATAAGTGGATGCTGATTCATAATAGGAGAGGGCGCATGGGAAGAATGGAGTAACTTTGGTCAAAGGGTAGGGAGGTGAGGGGTTGGGACATTGGGCATGATAGATGGTGGTATGAGATGAACAACAATGCCATAGGTACATGTATGACTGCACATATAGTGTAACTCTATATTGCATACAACCAGAGAAATGAAAACTTGTGCTCCATTTGTGTACAATGAATCAAAATGCATTCTGCTGTCATGTATACCTAATTAGAATAAATAAATTTAAAAAAGAAAAAAGAACATAAAGGGGATTATTCACTTGATACTACTTAAACTTTCCAATTTTATGTATTTCTATTTTAGACTGTAAACTCCAATGGACCAAGTATATTTGTTCTTTTGACTACCCTTATGCTGGTTATTACTGATTACATAGGGACCTATTTGTTTAGTGATTAATATCTTATTTACAAATGATAAAATAATTTTCCAGGAGGAGAAATATGGTTGGATAAAAATTCAGAAGGTGGGTAATGGAATAAATAAACTTGGAAGTTGTGTGGTACTATGGACGATAGCAAGAGATATAAAAAAGAAACCTCTTATCATATTTGATTTTTTTCACCCTCATTTTATTCTTTAGAAATGAATAAAATGAAAAATAAATAATGATATTATTTCTTGTTTATCATTGTATATAATAAATAAAATGACATGAATAAGATGAAATAAAACATTTGACATGAATAAGATGAAATAAAACACTTTTGTAAATTCTCTTCTGGCTCTGGCTGCTGCATAACTAAATTTTCTGTCTTGAATTGGTGCCCATTTTGTCTGTTTGCTGATGCATCTCTTATGTCTATTGTTACCTGTGTGTATATGTTTTAGGTAGAAGGGCAGTAAAGAAGGAGGAGAATGACATATCCTACAATTTTGTCTTTGGGTTTCTGTTTTCAATTCACTTTCTAAGTCAAAGAGCCTGTACCTATTAAATACAAACATGCCAGGCATCATGTAATTGCTTTAGTTAACTTGATCTTTGTAACAGTACTCGGAAGAAAGTTGTTTTATCATCATATCCATTTTATAAAAGTGGAAGAAAAAGATGAGTGAGGTGAAAAACTTCAACATGATCACATAACTAGTAAAGGATTTGAATCGAGGCCTGTCTGACACCAAAGTCTGATTGGAGAGTTATGGTATGAGCTTAGGAGAGCAACAATGAATGATATAATGAACCATGTGTAGCAAAACTCCTCTGGAGAGTTAATGCAGAAAAATGTGAAAATTGAGTAATAAATTGACCAGAGTGTATTAGTCTGTATATGAAATGCTTGAGACCTCATAAATGGTTGGTTCATAATAAAGGAAATATATATTTTTGAGAATGAATGATGAAAATATGTTGGTTAAGGATACAAAATTTCAGTGAAACAGGAGGAATAAGTTCAAGATATTTATTGTATAACATGATAACTATAGTAAATAGCAATGTATTATATTGCTAAGAGAGTACATTTTATGTGTTTTCATCGCAAATGAATATATGAGATAATGCAAAATTTAAATTAGCTTGATTTAGTCATGCCATGATGTATGCATATTTAAATACTTCATGTTGTACACTATAAATACATACAATATTATACATCAATTAAAAGTAAGCAAAAATAAAATGAAATATATAAATGTAAGACTATATTTTTATAAAAATTTTTATGATAATCATTGAGTCAAACCCCCCAAATGAGAACTATTTCATTAACAAATTAAACACAGGAGAAAAGAACAAAAGATTTTGGGTTTATACTGGGAAAAGGGATATGATTGTACCTCTTTCCAGGAAAAATTTATATTAGAATTATCTTGATGAAGAAGAGGAAAAAGGAGGAGGAGAAAGAGGAGGATGAGAAGGAAGTGGTAGGGGAGGAGGAGGGGGAGAAGGAGGAAGAAAGCTATGTTTGGATTGCTGGATTCTGCTACATGTTGTTAGGATGTTATCCAGAGAATGAGGAAATCAAGTGGATATCTAACAGAAGGGGAGAATTTGGTGATGTGATATATATATGAAAATCATGATTCAAGACAATTAGAAGGGTTAAGTCTAAGCTTATTTTGACAATATACTTGGAAAGAAAAGGACAGTACCAATAAAAGATGAGGAAAACTAGACGTCTAAATTCGAGAAAAAGAGGAGAGAGAGTTGTTCATGAATCAGTTTAATAATAGGCTGATAATTTGAGTCAGGTACTTTATTAGGATCATATTTTAGTCAGCATTTTCAGCAATGTAACCAAGACCTGACAAGAACAATTTTAGAGAAGGAAAAACTTTATTTGTTGCTTATGGTTTCAGAGGCCTCAGTCTGTAGCTAACTCCATTACTCTGAGCCTGAGGAGAGGCAGAACATCATGTCAGAGGGGTATGGAAGAAAATAGCAACTCAGAACATGGCAATCTCAAAGCAGAGAGAGCACTCCACTTACCAGGGAGAAAATACAAACTCTGAAGGCATGTCCCCAGTGACCTACCTCCTCCAGCCACATCCTACCTTCGTACAATTATCACCCAGTTAATCCATACCACTTAGTACAATTATCACCCAGTTAATCAATCCACTATTGAGACATTGATTAGGTTACACCCTCATAACCTAATCATTTTGCCTCTGAGTGTTCTTGCATTCTAACATGAGATTTTTGGGATATCACATATCCAAACCATAACAAATCACCAAAAGTGATCTATAGATTCAAAGTAATTCCCATCAGATACCAATGACATTCTTCCTGGAACTAGGAAGAAAAGCAATCTTAACATTCATATGGAAGAACAAAAGACCCAGAATAGCCAAAGAAATATGGAGTAAAAAGATCAATGCTGAAAGCATGACAATGCTTGATTTCAAATTATACTACAGAGCCAGAGTAATAAAACATTATGGTACTGGCACAAAAACAGACATATAAGCCAATAGAACAGAAGACATAGAAACAAACTCACACAGCTACAATCATCTGATGCTTGATAGAAGAGACAAAAACATGCATTGGATAAAAGATAACCTTTTTAGCAAGTGGTATTGAGAAAACTGGATATGTAAAATGTTGAAACAAAATCCCTATATTGCACACTGTACAAAAGTTAACTCAAAATGATTCAAAGACTAGAAACTTTGCAACTATTCAAAACAAAACAGGAAAACACTTCAACATATAGGTGTAGGCAATGACTTCCTGAATAGGACCTCTCTACCTCAGTAAATAAGAGAAAATCAATAAATGAGATGGCATCAAATTAAAAAGCTTCTGCACAATAAAGGAAACAACAGGGTAAAGAAACAACTAAAAAATATTTTTGCCACCTGATGGAGGATTAATATCCAGAATACAGAAAGAACTAAAAAAACCTCAACATTAAAAAAACAAGCCAATCATGAATGGGCAAATGAACTGAACAGAGTTTTCTCAAAAGAAGCATGAATGGCAAACAACTGTATGAAAAAAATGTTCAGTATCTTTAGCCATATAAGGGAAATGCAAAGCAAAGCTACAAAGCAAAGCAAAGGTTTCGTCTCACTCCAGTTAGATGACAATAATCAAGAATACAAAGAACAATAAATGCTGATGAGGATATGGGAAAGGGGAATTCTTCTACACTGTCGATGGAAATGTGAATTATTACAGTCACTTTGGAAATCAGTGTGGACATTCCTCAGAATGCTAAAAATAGAACCACCATATGATCCAGGCATACCAAAAGAATTAAAGTCAGCATACTTTGGAGATACATGCATGCACATGTATATCACAGCACAATTCACAATTAAGTTACAGAGTCAATCTAGGTGTCCATCAACAGGCAAATAGGTGGAAACGGAAACCATAATTTTGAGTGAAATAAGTAAGATGTAGAGAGAAAAGTCTGGTATATTTTCTCATATCTAGAAGCTAGAGAGAGAGAGAGAGAGAGAGAGAGAGAGAGAGATGCTATGAAAGTATAAGGGAGATCATTAGGGTAGAGGGAGAGGGTCAGGGGGAAGGAAGGATGGTAGAGTAGGAAGATATTGGGGGAAAATTGATTTCTAGATTTGAGAAATCCAAGAAAAAGAAAATATTAGATATATACTATAGAACTGGCTAGGACATATTTTTCTATGCTGAATTGTATCAGTACATAATTTTTGGTTAACTTTCTGCTGATGGAACTGTTGCTTTTGTGTGATCTGCTATATCTCACTTCTTTACTTATTTGGATTTCTGCTGCTTGAAAGTGCACCCCAGGGACCAGGGCTATATCCAACTACCAATTCCTACTCTAACTCTAAAATTAGCTATGATGGCCCTTTGGGGATCTCAATGATAAAGAGTCTTCAATTTTAAATGTTCTCCTTTCCTTTCTGCACTCCTGCACTTGCAAAGGCCAGAATTTATCCCTGGCTTTCCCAGATAATTGTTGGGTAACTGCCAGCCCTGGCTAGGACAATGGTTTAGAAAATCTGCTTTTGTTAATTTCAAGGAGTTTGCACATACTGCAGAAGAAATGCTACTTGTCATAGTCCATGTCTGCAGAGCTCATGAACTGTTATGATTAGATATGAGATCAGACAATTCAAGAAAGTTTAGAGGTGAAATGATTGGGTTATAAAAGGCCTGATATAATCAGTGCATTAATCCCCTGACAGGAAATAACTGAGTGGTGACTGTAGGCTGATAGAGTATGGCTGGAGGAAGTGGGATGATGAGTACATTCCCTTGAGATTTACATTTTGTCTGTGAGGGGAACTTTCTCTCTTTCTATCTCTCTCTGCTTCTTTGTGGCCATGTCCTGACCTGCTTTCTCTGCCACACTTCTGCCATGATGTTCTGCCTTATCTTGGGCCCAGAGCAATGGAGCCGGCCATTTATGGACTGAGAGCTCTGAAGCTGTGAGTCCTCAAATAAACTTTTCCTTCTTAAAATTGTTCCTGTCAGGTTTTTTTTTTATTTTATTTTATTTTTTTTTATTACAGCAGTGAAAAAGCTGATTAAAACAGAAATCTGTACTGAGGGTGGGGTCATTGTTATGATTAATCTGACCATGTGGTTCAGAAGATTTTTGGAATTGTGGGAGGAATTTTGGACAGTTTAGCAATGTAAGCTGGAAAAGCTTTAGGATGTTGCAAGTCAAACTTAATGCACCATTCTGGTGGGAGTTCAGAAGACCAGAATGCTGATAGGACTGTGGACAATGGAGATAGGGCTCATAAGATTTCAGGGCAGAAGGAGAATTCTGTTGGAAATAGAATAGAGGCCATTTTTGTTATGATCTGGCTAAGAAATTTTTTATATTTTTCCAATGTCCTGAGAATTTCTGTGAGGCTTAATTTAAAGATGACAGACTAATGAATCTGATAGAAGAACTTTCAAGGTAGCAGCACAGTTTTCAGGGGATGGTATGGCTATTGTTGGTGGTTTTTAGCCATGGATATTGAGGAGCTGAAAGCAGAGCAGAAAGATTTGAAAAACTTACAGTTTAGCCATAAAACTGTGAATAAAAATAAGGCTAAGGAAATTGTAGTTAAAGAGATTACAGCCACTAAAGAAATGCTGCTTAGTACTTTACCAGGAAACAATAGAAAAGATGGCTTGAGGATGTCTCAGGAATTGGCAAGACCATACCCATTTCAGGTTCAAGGGTAGAAAAGTAAAAATGCCCTTGAGAAGTAACCAGTGGGGCACCCTACTTGCACAGGGTGGCCTAGAAAGTTGTTTCACCATGCTCAGGTGCTTAGGCACTCAGAGGCTGCTGCAGCCATTGTAACTGGAGGCTTGGCTACTGCTTGAGATGTACAGAACTTGGTGTCAACCATGTGGTGCTGGTTCTGCAGGATTGCAGGATGCTAGAGTTAGAGGGTCAAGGAGGCTTCTACCAAGATTTCAAAGGAAGACCTTTGGAGAGAACATCATGATGTTGTATGTTCCAGATGCTGTCCATGGAGCTACAGGACTTGTTTGCCCTGCTGTTATTTCATCTTGCTTTGGTCCCATTTCTTCTTTCTATGCCCCTGTTTCTTCCTTTTGGAACAGAAATATTTATTATATGCCTTTATATATAGGATTCATATAACTTGCTTTGGATTTGTACAGGGCTCACATTGAAAGTTTGCCTTGAGTCTCAGAGAAGACTTTGGACTTGGATTTTGGGGCAATGCTAAAATGGTTGAGACTCTGTGGACTCTTGAAAATGGACTCAATGTAATTTATTGTGAGATGAGCAAGAGCTTTTGGGGGCAAGGGCAGAATGTTATGGTGTAGTTGTGAGGTATTCTCCAGAAGCTCATGTGTGAGACAATATAAGAAGGTTTAGAAGAGAAACGATTTGATTATGAAAGCCTTAACCTAATTAATGCATGAATCCCCTGATAGGGTGTGGCTGGAGAAGGTAGGTTGATGGCAGCCCTTGGGGTTTATATTTTGTTCCAAGGGGAACTCTCTTTCTCTCTACTTTTCCACCAGAGTCTTCCACCACGATGTTCTGCCTCACCTTGGACCCAGAGCAATGGAGCCAGCTGTCTATGGATAGAGACCTCTGAAACCATGAGCCCCCAAATAAACTTTTCCTCCTTAAAATTGTTCTTGTCAGGTCTTTTGGTCATAGGTGTGAAAAAGCTGACTATAACATGGACCAAGTGTCTATATATAAGTAAATTCTCAGTTATCTTCAAGAAAGATGTCTGAGTCTGGTTGGTTAAATAACTGTATTTGAGCATCTCATGCAGTATATGTTACTGATATTTAAGGTAGAAAAAGTTTTGTTTTTTACAAGTAAGTGTTTTCTAAGGAGATAAATACATGATGAGAAAACAAGTTGAAAATCTGGAAAAAGTGCTAGGCAAAATGGCATAAATTTCTCTGTTAAGTTACTTTCTGCAAATAAAATCTAATCCCTCAATGTTAACCCATATTTTTCAGGGATGAGGAATGTAATAATGAATGGAATCTAGATAAAATGGGTTCTGAAAATGTAATTATTACTTTAAATATCATATGATGGTTATATATTCTTAAAAAGAGGATTGTGCTTTTAGAAATTCATACTAAAATACTTGCAGATAAAATATGATGTCTGATATTTGCTTTTAAATAAACCATGTATTAGGGTTGGGAATAGTTGGAGGTACAATTATGCTATTAAATATTAATCCTAGAATACTACAACTATGAAAAAGACTAGAGTTATTTAGTCTGCTCCTCTTATAGTTGAAAAATCTTGAAAAGACAGTGATGTCCAAATGGGGAATATAACTCAGTAGTAGAGCACTTGCCTAGCATGTGTGAGGTCCTAAGTATGATTCCTAGCACTGCAAAAAGCCAAAAACAACCTCAAAAATCAACCAACCAAACAAAATCCAAAATAAAAATAAAATAAACAAAAACAACAATGTCTAGTTTCTAGCTTTAGAGAACTGGGCCTGGGGAGAACCCTCAGGTGGGTCTAATGGGCTAAGGATAAAAACTGCCTTAAATCACAGAAACCTCTCCTGCTTGGACGCTTGGAGGCTTTTCAATTTATTCTAACTCTGGCATCTGTACATATATTATGGGGGCTCTTTCAGTCCTTTTCCCATGTCTATGCACCTGTTCCTACTAGGCTAAAGCAGAGCAGCACAAACATATAATTGGCATGCTCATATTTATTACTCTGAAAACCTCTGATTTTTCTTTTCCAATTTAAAAATAGTGGTTTCCTTTAAAATACCATTTGTGAGGAGGTCAGCAATGCTAGGGGTAGAGGTGAAAACAATTTGTATAAGTTCTGGAGTTTAGAAAGGAGCCTGAACTAATCTAGTAACAATGCTTTGGACAGTAACAATTTTCTGCCATCTAGTGGATAATTCAAAAAACAAACCATGCTTTTGTTAAAAAAGAAAGAAAGAAAAGAAAAGGCATTAATACAAAGCTGTGTCTTCAAAACAGCCTGCCACATCTTTGTGTTAGCAAAACAAACTAGTTTTCCACAAAATGTGCAAAGTTATTATCTTCAAAGTTATTATTTCAATGATTTCATTAATTTTAATATAAAAGAATTTGATATGCTTCATTACTTCTCTAAATGTTGCTAAAAATATAAATCCAATATACTCAATTTCCAAATGTTTGTAAGCTTAGAGGCCTGTGATATAGATAAATGTGTTTATAGTTGGCTCTTTTAAAATTCTTCCTTTCCCTTCTTGGCAGTAGGAATGTCCAAGACTTATAGGGGTCTAAAGGCAAACCTCCTACTTAAAATTCTGATTCTACTTTGTACAAACTGTGGGAACTTGGAGAACATAACCTCTTTGTGATTTAGTATTCCTATCTGATAATAATAGTACCTGCTTCATAGTTCTACTGGAATGATTTAATTCATGCAAAGCACTTAGTGTTCAATGTTGTTATTGTTTTCATCATTATTGTTGTTTGTATGTATATCAATATTTAGTATTCATGACAAATAAGTTCAGAAGTGGCTTGTACTGTTACTCAATTCCATTTTAAAAATCAATAAGCATTCATTATATTTAGGTTATACTCAACATTATATGAAGTTAGATTAGATGTTGCTGTTTTTTAGTCAATGATCTCATAAACCAATGGAGAAGAATTAACTATAACATGAACCAAATACATTAAGTGTGAGACACCAGAGTTTTCATAACCAGAGTATAAAGGAGGGGACAGATATTTCCAGCTGGAGAAATTGACTTATGAGCTATAAGTTAAATAATGGATACATTTTAATAGGAATTAATTTGCAAAAATGAAGATGTTAGGGAGAATGTCCCACGTGGGAGACCATTTTGAGCAAAGGAACTGAGTTGAGAAATAAATATGGCATTTATTTGAGGACAATGAATAGTGAGACCTCACTACCTCTATGCCAGGCTTCGTTCTAGGCAATATGTATGTTGAACAGAATAGACCAAGTTTCCACTTTCAAGTATGTACATTTCAGTGGGGAAGAAATACTGAGGGGGGACTGGGAAGAGAGACTGGAGCTAGATTTTGGAAGGTATATATGGGAGAGACAAAAAAGATTGCCGAATATGGAGGAACCAAGATTAGATGCTAATTACATGGAGACACAGAGAGAAACATGTCTCAATAGGAGACAATTTGGGGTCCAGATGAGAGGTAATTAAGCCCAAACCAGGGAAGCACAAAGGAGAAAACAGTCTGAGGCATCCAACCTGTGAAACAGCATTGGGACCAGCAGAAGGGCATGGAGGAAATGGAAATGTTGATACTGAACTTTCTGCAGAGAGTGGCTGCTCACTGACTGCATGGACTCTAAAGTCTGTATCATAATTACTTGAGTCTGTATCATAATGATTTGAGCCAACTATTTCATATCTTTAAACTGCATCAGTATAACAAAAAAGTATCACTTTGTTATGCCATTGTTAAAATAATGATAAGACAAACAAATCACAATGACAAACACATCCCACATTAACAGGAACATGGCAAGTTCTCAACCCTTGGGAACTGTTACTGGAGGGAGTAAAGAAAACCAAGACATAGTCATTTATACCAACCTCTCTGCATTTGCATCAGATGCATTTGAAGAGGAGACTGCATTTGCCTTAAGATGACAGTTATTCACAAAGAAGATAATTAAGCTGAGAATTTTTAGTAATTATTCCATATTAAGACCACAGATTAAAAGGTCTTTAATTTTTTTATTTGGGAATCAAAATAGTTGTGGGTTTTGTCATTAATCTTGTCATAAACTATCCAAGGGTTCATTTTGGAAGCTAGAAACATACCTCTTATGAGGGATAAAAAGAGATCTTATGAAAAAACTAAGAATGAAACTTAGAGTTTCAATACCTAGAGTGTTTTATTTCTGGCCATCTTAAGATCTGTCTCAGGCCATTTGCTAGCTGTAGACTTGTGTTTGCCACCCTTAGAGGCCACATCTTGAAATTAATGTAGAGGTACCAGGCAGCAGAATTGTGGATGCTAGTTAAACTAATGTGGATTAAAGAAGTAACTAGGTGTTTATGTTCTGGAATTCCATCCAAAGCAATTACGTGAATAGTCTGAGTTTATGTCCAGAGGGAATTCATGCCCATTAAGAGAAGGAGAACACTGAAACAGAAGAGGTGGAAGTGTCAAGAAAAGGGGAAGCTTAATAAGGAGTAAGGAAAGGAATGCTTGACCCTGGAAAGATTGAGGAAGCCTGTGAATTCTGTTCTGGTATGATAAAAGAATTTAAGAGGTCCAAAGCTATGCATACTCAGCTGTAGGTTAAAGTAACATTGTCTGCTCTTTTCGGGGACACAGAGACTGTATTTTGCAAGTTTAAGCAAAGTCAGGACAATTGCATTTCTAGTTGTCTGCAAGCACATGATACAAAACTTAGATGATCTCAAATTCAGCAGGCATATTTGGGATAGCTTGGCTTAACATAAAAGCATGTAAAGTTTACTTTGAAAGCTCTAGAGGAAACTTTAAGGTTGTTATTCTCCATGGGCACCTGAAAATTACGTGTTTCAAGGCACCCAAGTGAATTCTGGTAGAGAAAGACATATTCTACAGATTTATATGGACAGGAGAAACAGTGGTATCAAAATAAAAAAAATTCAAAGCAGATACTTGAAGTTGCAGGCATTAATTTGCAATCTAGTTGCTTCTCACAAGGGCCACTCCATATAACATGTTAAAGATGAATAACAAAAGAGATTTACATATTTTATCATGGTTATTTACAACACGGGGAGAATATTATTATAATATAGAATAATATTTCACAATTACAATTTAACTCAGTATTCATTGGGTGTCAACTAAGTGTCAGATATTTTACTAAGTACTGGGTTTATGAAAGATGAATAAACATGATCTAAGGGTAGAGTAGGGGGTGGGAAGGAAGTTGAAGATAACATTTAATAACTTTATAATAAGCTGAATACGTGCCCGGTAAATGTAAAGACACTCCCCTCCAACACACACACATTTTATTTTATATTCACTGAAGCTTTTTAAGGCTATAGTTTCCCAATTAGAGTTTAGTAGTTTCAGCAAATACCACACAAAAAAGCAGGAGGCAAGCTGGGGTCTAGACCTAGTTGTTCTAGCTTTAAAGACCATCTTTTAACTAGGTTGCTTCTCATTTCTGTGATATAAACCAACTTGTTTAAACCTCTCACAAGATTATAAAAGAAGTTGAAGAAAATGATTAAATTTTGCTAAGAAACATTTGTGAAGCTTTCACAGAGGTGGTGACTTTGATCTGGGCTTTAAACATTGATTCAAATTTTGACAGGCAAGTGAGAAGAGGGGAATCTTAGGCAGAGAAAACAGTATGCGCAGAAGAAAAGAAGAAGTGAATAACATATTTTGGAAGAAAAAAATGTTTGCAAGAGAAAATTAAGAAGTTGTGGCACTTTTGGGGGGGAGGGGTCTTGCTAAATTTCTGAGACTAGCCTCAAACTTGTAATCCTCCTGCCTCAGTTTCCCAAATCACTGGGATTATAGTCATGTACCACTGTGTCCATCTACTAATTGTGGCATTTCTTACAGGGCTTAGTTGTAATGGATTGGAGAAAAAGAAGACCAACACAAATTTTTAAAAGAAAGCTTTATTGAAATATAGACTACACATCATACAACTTACTTGTTTTAAGTGTACAAGTCAATGATTTTCAGTAATTTTACCAAATGGTGTAGCCATCACTGCAAATCAGTTTTACAATATTTTTATCTCATTCAGTAAGAATACTCCATGCATTTCTACTCCCAAACCCAGGAAACCATTAATCTACTTTGTTTCTATCAGTTTGGCCTTTCGGGATATTTATACATAGAATTACATATGTGACCTTTTATCTGGCTTACTTTCACTTAGCATAGTATTTTCAAAGTTCATCCATATATAGCATATAGTAGCATTTTATTCCTTTTCATGTATGAATACTACTGCATTGTACGGGAACACCATAGTTTATCCATTCATCAGTTTAATACTTGAGTTTGATTATTATGAATAATGCTGCTATGAACATTTGTGTGACACACATTTTCATTTCTCTTGGGTAGATACCTAGTAGTAAAATTGCTGGGTTTTATGGTAGTTTTGTGTTTAGCATTATAAAAAACTGCCAAATTGTTTTCCAAGTGGCTATATAATTTTATCTTCCTGCCCGTGAAATATGAAGATTGTTTTCTGTATTTTGCCAATAGCACGTGTTACTGTCTTACTATTGTAGATATTCTAGTATGTGTGAAACGTGTTCTCATTATGGTTTTGTGTTTTTCTTTAATGACTAATTTTTATGTGTTTGAGACTTGAATTCTAAAAGCTCTATTTGTATAACTAAGATGAAGAGTGCAGATAGAGAGTGGAATTTATTGATAGGTTGACAAAGTTGTTAGCTATCTACCTGAAATTGAATTGCAGATGTCCAAAATGTAGTAAGAAACTTTGGGTCAGAACTCAGAAGAGAATATATATTTAGGACTCAATTTTAACGAGGAGTCATCAAAATCATGAAATTAAATGAGTTCACTAACACAGGAAATGTAGAGCAAGAAGGTTGAGAACTTTAAAGGATATCTTTTTTCTTTCTTTCTTTTTTCTTTTATTAAGAAACTGATGATGTATCAGCGAGGGAGGAAGAGATTTAGGAGGCCTAGGAGTACCTGGTATTATGGGGTAATTGGATGAAAGGTTTTGAAGAAACAAGGTATTATAGTTTAGATGTGAGGTGTCCCCCAAAAGCTCATTTGAAAGACAATGCAAGAAGGTTCAGAGGAGAAATGATTGGGTTGTGAGTCTCTTAACCCAATCAGTGAATTAATCCTCCTAATGAGGATTAACTGAGTGGTAACTAAAGGTGAATAGGATATGGCCTTGAGATATATATATATAAAATCAAGATATCTATATATAAAAATATATATATCCTATATATATATTGTATATATATATAATATGTAAATATATATATTATATATATAGTATATATATAATATAATATATAATATATAAATATATATTATATAGTATATATAATATATAAAATATATATATTAATATATATAATATATATATAAATATATATATAAAATATATACATATATTGAGATATATATATATATATAAAATCAAGTAGATACCTTTCTCTCTGCCTGCTGATCATAATGTGAGCTGCTTCTCTCTGCCTCGCTCTTCCATCATGATGTTCTGCCACACCTAGAGCCCTGAGGAATGGAGCCAGGCTTCCATGGATTAAGACCTCTGAAACTGTGAGACCTAAAATAAACCTTTCCTCCTCTATAGTTGTGCTGGTTGGGTCATTTAGTCACAGCAGTGGAAAAGTTGACTAAAACACAAGTGGAGGCCAACAAGAGCAAATACTTCTCAGCAGTAGAGAAAGTTGAATAAGGTGATCACTGAATTTGGTGACTACATATCCATTAGGGGTACCTGAAAGAGTAATTTCTATTTAGGCAAAAGACAGATACTAAACTGTAGTTTTCAAGTGCAGATTTTTATAAAAAATTCTTGTCAGTATATTTTGCTTCCTGTGACTGTCATGTAATTTTGGAAATTTTTTATTATATAAGGTGAAAAAGATTTTAAATTTCAATTTAATTTTCTATTTGTTCAGGAATGGCAATATTTTTTTATCATCACTCTTTTTTTCCCTCAATTTCTCCTCTATCCTTGCTCCTTTGCTTATTCTCTGTTTGAGAATATGAGTTAGAGCAATCAAATAAATAACCCATCAGTGATGCCACAAAGTTAACATGAAGATATGCTGTCATTTGAATAGAGTAAGCCTGGAGGATTCAGTATGTGAATTTCTGTTTTTTTAAATTGGTTTATTTAATTGCATTTCAAGTCATAGTACATATATAGAGCTCAGTTTTTCCATTTCTCTGGTTGCAAACCAGATAAAGTCACACCAATTGTGTCTTCATACTTGCACTAAGGGTAGTGATGACGATCTCCAGTAACCATCTTTACTATACCCATTCCCCTTTCCCGTCCCCCACATCCCCCATGCCGCATCCAGAGTTCCTCCATTTCTCTTATGTTTCCCCATTCACACCCCCCTTATTTATCAGCATCCACTAATCAGAGAGAACGTTTGGCATTTGGTTTTTTGGGATTGGCTTACTTCACTTAGCATAATGCTTTCCAATTCCATCCCTTTGCCTGCAAATGCCATAATTTTATTCTCTTTTATTGCTGAATAATATTCCATTGTGTATATGTACCCCAGTTTCTTTATCCATTCATCTATTGAAGGACATCTGGTTTGCTTCCACAGTTTTGCAATTGTGAATTGTGCTGCTATAAATATTGAAGTGGCTGCTTTACTGTAGTGTGCTGTTTTTAAGTCTTTAGGGTATAGGCCAAGGAGTGGGATAGCAGGGTCAAATGGTGGTTCCATTCCAAGTTTTTTAAGCAGTCTCCATACTGCTTTCCAGATTGGTTGCACCAATTTGCAATCCCACCAGCAATGTTTAAGTGTACCTTTTTCTCCACATCCTCGCCAGCACTTATTGTTGCTAGTATTTTGGATAGCTGCCATCTTGACTGGTGTGAGATGAAATCTGAGGGTACTTTTGATTTGCATTTCTCTAATGGCTAGAGATGTTGAACATTTCTTCATATATATGTTTATTGATTGTATATCTTCTGAGAGGTTTCTATTCAGCTCCTTAGCCCATTTATTGTTTGGATTGTTTGTTTTTTTGGTGTTAAGTTTTTTGAGTTCTTTATAGGAACATACCTCAACATTGTTAAAGCAATATATTCTAAGCCCAAGGCCAACATCATCCTAAATGGAGAAAAATTGGAAGCATTCCCTCTAAAAATGGGAACAAGACAGGGATGTCCTCTCTCACCACTCTTATTCAATATAGTCCTTGAATCTCTAGCCAGAGCAATCAGACAGATGAAGGAAATTAAAGGGAT
>CM053406.1:56694675-56722024 GCA_028644305.1 Xerus rutilus
CCTATCTCTCACCATGCACAAAACTCAACTCAAAGTGGATCAAGGACCTAGGAATTAGACCAGAGACCCTGCGTCTAATTGAGGAGAAACGTAGGTCCAAATCTTTATCACGTGAGATTAGGCCCCGAATTCTTTAACAAGACACCTATAGCACAAGAAATAAAAGCAAGAATCAATAAATGGGATGGACTTAAACTAAAAAGCTTCTTCTCAGCAAAAGAAACTGTCAATGAGGTGAACAGAGAGCCTACATTCTGGGAGCAAATTTTTGCCACACGTACATCAGATAGAGCACTGATCTCCAGGATATATAAAGAACTCAGTGTGTGAATTTCTATAAATACCAAACTTGACTTTCTTCTTGTGTGTGGTGGGAATAGTGTTTGTGTCACTGAGTCATTGAATGAATGTCTGTTGAGCTCATTAATGTTTCTTAGAAAACCCTTTATGGATATCCACTCCATTAGTTTACCACCATTCTTGGGAAAATATTTGACCAAAATACTCTTTGCTCCTCTGTGACACAGAACATTATTCTATCAAAGTGAGCTGTTCCCTTTCTTGACCACAGATATCTCCTATCCAGTCATTACAAATACACACAGACCATTGTTTCTTTTATGGACTCAAACTTTCAGCATGAATCTCTTCTGTTGATTTCCCCTCCTTTTTCATTTCCAATTTTAGAAAAAATTCCTCCTCCTCCATTTTCAACAGGATATCCATCCTTAAAGCTAATCATCCAGGAAAATTCAAGATAGTTTATGATTCTGATATCTTCTTTAATTCCTTCTCCGTGATGTACTCTTGGGATCTAAGAAGCTATGTGATGATCAAGTGGAGGGACTCACTTCTACATTCTCTTGAGTTGGATGGCTCAAATGAAGTCTCTTAATATATTTTCTCTTGATTTTCTTTTGGAGAGAAACTAGATAATGCTGATAGTGTAGATTTGATGAAGGTTTGTGAAGGCTTGTTTCAGACAAAAATTTTGCTTTATATAGAAAAACTAAGAGCTTAAAATCTTAAAGAATTTTAACACTTCCTCCAATAGAGAGAAAATTAGTGAAAGGTTGAGTCAAGGAGGAAAAATTTCAATCAAAGTGAGCTATTTCCTACGGTATATTGTAAGAGTCACAGAAATAATGATTAGGAACTAAATATATTTTGCTTATAATATTTGTGCATTTGAACATGTAAGAAAGAGCACAGACATGGTTCTCCTAGTTTAATTGGGAGGCATTCTGTTTGGGTCAGATTTCAATTATATTATTTTTCTAATTAACACCATAAGATTATATATTGATGTAATTAATTTGGATGTTGTAAAAGTAGATGGGACAAGAAGATAAAAGTCATCATGTTCCCTATGTGATAAAATTAAAAAAAAAAATACAGACGTTGTTTCACATCTATTCTGTTTACTGCACAGTTAATGTAAAAAGTGAATCTTTGAAGCAATTGAATAAATGTATACACGTGAAATGCAAATGTATTTAGCATATGAAACTTCTGAAAAACCATGATTTGTAAAATAAGCAAAAAGCTGTATTATTAAAGTAATAAACTTCTATTTATATTATTATTTATAATAATTATAATTATTTTATAATTTTTTATTAGAAAATAATTGATGTGCCCAATTAAATGTATCCAAGTCATGCTGCAAAAATTATTTCCATACTTAAAATATGAACTACTATTAACATGAAAAATAGATTAAAAAGCACTTTTTCCTTAGGTAAAACAATGGTATTACTAACATCAAAAATGTTTTGGGGTTGATTTCTCATTTGTGGCATTAAATTTTGCAGTGATTTTAAAGTGAGTTGTGATCAATGTTATGCATTTTTCACAATGGTTGGTTACTTTTTCACTTCAATGTACAATAACATGGTTTTTAAAATTAAAATGACTAAGTTTTGAACCTGTGACTGTGGCACAATTGCATTTCACTTAGTGAATGGTGCTAGTTGGTCCTAGTATAACATTTTTTATGATTTCATCAATTAAAAATTGAACCCCTGGGTATCCACCCCATAATCATTGAAACCAATTCTCTTTTGCTTTTCTCTGCCATTGTTTTTTTTTTTTTTGGTACTGGGGATTGAACTCAGGGGTACTCACCACTGAGCCACATCCCCAGCCCTAATTTGTGTTTTATGTAGAGACAGGGTCTCACTGAGTTGCTTAGTGCCTTGCCGTTGCTGAGGCTGGCTTTGAACTCGCGATTCTCTTGACTCAGCCTCCCTAAGTGCTGGGATTACAGGCTTGAGCCAACGTGCCTGGCTTCTCTATCATCTTTAATCCCCAAAATGACAACATAAAATAGTTTGATTTGTTGACTTATATACTGAACAAATCAACAAATACAGCTCCAAGCCTGCATTATCTTGGACATTTTCTCTCTCATTTTTGTTGCCACTAACCATATAAATGTACTTTTACAAGAACCCTGCCTTCTTCAGTTCCCACACTGTCATGTTCCTTTTCCACTCCTATGTGAGAAAAGTTGGTAACTTTCTATGGCCTGTCGTATATACACTTATTATCCTGAGAATTAATTACTTTCTCTTTTAGCAGTGTCATTTCTCTCTGCTTTGGTCCCACCTCTCTCTGACTTCCAAGCCCTTCAATTCTTATTGGCACATGCGATTTTCTTCTACTTTCCTGCCTGTGCAGATGTCACTCTGAATTATGGGGAGTCCACTACTTCCTGAGGCAGCCCATTCCATTTCTGGATAAGTCAATTAAAAGAGCTTTTCTCTTTATTGTATAAATCAGATAAGTTAGCTATGTGATTTTCACAGTTATTTTTGTGTGGATGTCAGTCTAATGAGTCCTTCTTTCCTAGTTGTTCTGCAGATGTGTGTTATGTCTATAGGGTGCTTTTTCTAAGCTGTAAGGAAAGATCTCTGCATCTGGCACATCCACATTTCCACGCCTGAATTCACCCTCTCAGCACTTCAGATCCACAACAGCATGAGGTCTACTTTGGGGCAGAGCACATGTATAAACACATTTGATGACTAAGCCACCTTCTAAATATAAAATATTTATATGTGAAAATATATATACAAACTATAGTTATCCAAGAATGATTAAAAAATCCTTATCTAGGAAATGATTCTGTAAATTTTAATTGTGAGGATTAAATGCAAGCCTGATCATATGCATACTCACCCCACACATAGCAAAACTACTAAATATTACTAATTACTTAACAAAGAAAGCATTGTGTGTTGTATGTTTGTCTACAGTTGGGTAACAGAAAATGTTGCATCTGTTGTATGTCTATATTTTGAATGGTTTAGTTTTCTACAGATGTAATTCATTACTATTTTTTAAAGCATGAAGCAATTGACAAATATAGTTCTATACTTGCAATTTCATATATGTAGGAAAATATGGATAGTTTGGCTGACATTTTACAATATGAATATGAGAAAGTGCCTTACATTTTACATCAATTGTAGTTTCAAATACTATATAGAGTCTGATCTCTTATTAGCATCTCTAAATTGTTAACCTCTTTAAATATCCTTGCATCATAAACTATTTTAAAAATTATTTTAATAACAATTTTAATTGAATTTTCTGTGATGCTATTGTAATCATTGTAATCAGCTACAGCCTATAATTGTATTTCACTCAGAACATTTATTTCATGCTCTGCAGTAACCTGAAAGTAGACATAAATATATCTAGGTGGATTTCTTTACTTGACCTCCCTCCACCCTACCCAGCAGCTGCTATAACTAGTAACTGACCATGGAGAGCGGAGGCTGTTTCCCATTTGTCCCAAATAATGTTATAAAAATATCATCTGGAGCCAGCTGGGTAGTGTCACTATCAGTTAACATCTGATACAAAGATATACATATGGTGAGAGACTTTTCACTAAAGTTTCCTTTTCACAAAGAATTACTTCCTTTGTGGCCTAATATAGACTGACTTATTTGTAGAGTCGCTGCTTAGAGTTAGGAGTACAGCTCCTGGTCATATAGCAGATTTACATTCTGAGGAATTGTTGGCTTGGGGCAAGGTGGGCAGCACAGGTAGGGAAGAGTAGTAAGAAGGGATCATCTATAGCCAGCATGACTCTACTGTGTTTCTTTGCAGGTTTTGAATCATCAGTGAATTATTCTTTTTCAATTCTTATTTTAACTAGATTTCTTTAAAGCCCACTTTTATGCCTATCCATTAATCATCTACGTAATTTTAGCAAGCAAAATACACAAGGCTCAGAGCTAATTATGCATTCTATTATGCCTTCAGATATCTGGATAAAAGTCATGCTGTAACACTCAATCACTTCCCCAAAATTCATTTCTACTGTTGATGACTTAATGATATATTTACTTTAGAGATTTGCCTTGGGGGCAATGATTATCCTGGTTAGTCTCACTTGATAGAATAAACTTGTACTTGATGGAATCTGTAAGCATTTAGAAAAATCATTGTGGGCTTGGAAAATACAACTAATAAAGAGTGTTTTGAAACTCATGCTTTGTTATTCCTAGGTAGAAATGATCTCCTCGATACCAATGCGAAGCATGAGAGCCCTAATATAAACAGTTCTTAAATTCCATGGATTAAACCTAGGTAACAACAGGCTGAGGAAACTGGAAGCAGTGTGTATGAGGGCAGACTGAAGCTTTGTTTCTCAACTTCCAAATCAATACACATGAGCAATAAAAGAACGATTTAAAAAACCACTGTCCTGCACAATTAATATGCACTGATAAAAAAAACTTTAAATAAAAGAGAAAGAAAAATAAAAATGACAATTTTTAAGTATGGTGATCACTAATCAATTTTTGTTTATAAACCTTGTTCTACTATTCATCTATCACATTATATATAACGCACTAGCTAGAGATGCAAACATTAGCCTAATGCATACCTCTCAATTGGATCTCTTTGATTTTTTTACCCTGTAGTTTTGAAACTGTCATTCTTCAGTAATAATATTCCCAACTTCTAGGTACAGGGTATATACTCAATTATGCGGAGATATTTTCCCATGTTTCTGACAGCAGAGAGCAGTATTTTGCAAGAAGTGATTTTGTGATTTAAGAAATATTCAATTGTTAGACTGCTTTTTTGTGCCCTTAATATATGGTTTGATCACAATGTGTGTGAAAACTTTTTTGCTATAAACTCTACATTAATAATTTTATAAAACCTAAGTAAAGAAAATACTACTGCAACTGAGTTCTGGATTTAGTGAGAACAAAGTCAAAATGAGTTTCAGGTGGGGAAAGACTGCCACCTCCTAGATGTCAGTGTCCACCCCAGAGCCACATTTTCTGCAGAAGATTTCCATGCTCTGGGTCAGGAAGCCCTCACCCACCAAGGAGATGGAGCACTTCCCACAGTTAAAGCACTCGCTGTGCCACTGGCGGTCTTGAAAGCAGATAAACTTGGCTCCTCTGAGACCTGTAAAGGAATTGGGAGAAAAAGAGAAATAGATTCTCTCAATGAGTAGATTGAGCATTCAGTTTGGTGTTCTTCTGGGAACTGGGGGTAAGCAGTGAGCAAGATGATGTAGCAGTGTCACTCCAAGAAGAATGATGCTGCTCCTTCGTTGACAGAAGTCAGTAGCATCTGTCTATAGGAGTAGCATGTTCTTGGTAACAGGTGAGATTTATCTAAAACAGGTAAGGAAGTACAGTTTTGCACAGTGGAAAGGCAGTACAGGTTTTGAAGTCAAAGATAATTAAGTACGAATATTTTCCTCTTTCTTTCTGTGTGACCAAGTTTTCTTAAGTGTAAAATGAAGATAAAATGAAGTAAATGTACACTTCCTAGCCTGGTGTCTGGTATTTTAGCATGTTGATGACTTTTAGTTCTCTTCCCCTATTTTCCCATGCTTAGCCTATAGACATACTGTGATCTGGAACACTATTTCCAGAAAGCCCAAATAGAAAGTTATATCCAGATTATCAAACAGATATCTTAATGGGATAATCTTATTATCTTGCCCAGAGATAAATTCAGTTTAGGGGTGCAAAGATCTGTGAATCTGACTGCTCCTGCCACTGTGGCCACTCTATGACTCTATTTCTTTCTTTTCTCCCCTTCCTTTCCCCCTCCTTTCCTTCCTTCCTTTCTTCCTTTCTCCCTCCCTCTCTCCCCCCTCCCTCCCCTTCTCTCTCTCCCTCTCTCTCTCTTTTTCTTTCCAGTGCAAGGGACTAAACTCAAACATGTACTTAGTCAGGTGATCTATCACACCCCTAGTCCTCAGAGTTTAATTCCTAAGAAATTTCCCATTAGCCTCTACCATTTTAATTTAGAACTCACTTTAGTTGTAGTGTTTTTTAAAAGCTAGTAGAATTTGAGTCTGTAGTGACACTCTGATCTTTCTCCCTAATATGACTCCAGAGTGCAATTCAAGAAATTGAGAAGTTATAGAGGAGAAAAGATCTAAAAGTTGGAAAGTGGTTGGTTTGCCTGAGGCTTGGGTTTAGTTATTTGACAAGTTTTCTCAAAATCATCTTAGTGCTATAGATTTCCTGTAATTTGCTTATCATCCATTGAGTAAAGGTGAAATAATTCATATGCTGATTCACATGTAATTTTTAAATACTCCATTTAGGATGGTGAAATAAAAGGGTGAGCCAGCATTCCATTTTGGATAAACTCTCTAGAATATGATAATGAAGTTTTGTTTCCACCCTAAGAAAAGATGGAAAAATTGATGTCTTTATATAGAGTTTAATAGTTCATGGAGAAATTTGCATCAAATTCCTACTTTCTTTCCTTGATTAAATATATAGTTGCTTGTTCATGATGTTATCATCACTAGTTTCTAATAAGAATAAATCAGTATATAACAAATAAGTTCCTCAAAGTTATTTGAAGCATTAATAAGCTGATTGTAAGAGTTATAGTCTATGTATACATAAACCATCTCTATTCATAAAACTATTCGGTGTTTATGCATTTTTCTTGATTTAATTAGTAAGCCTTATATAAGTGGCAAATGTAAAAGTAATTCTAAAATCTTACAAAGAAGAAAAAAATCAAAGCATCTGGTAGTGTCCAAATTTGGAACACTGTTTACTCCTTTAGGTCATGAAGGTCATTTGCAATAAGAAAGTGAACCTGGAAACTTGTCTCTGCCACCTGTTTTGTCTGGCCTTATTTGTTCCTAGCAAGTCAATACTATAAGAAGTGTCAGTTTTGCTAGTCACTACTCTAAGCCCTCTGTGTGTGTTACCTCATAAGGCTCTCGTATGACTTTCGTAGGGGAAAGTATTAGCATCATCTCCCACTCCAGAGAAAAACCAAGAGGCAGAGAAGTTCAACCACTTGCCTGAAGTCAACCAGATGTTAAGTGGTAGATCTGATTTGAACCAAGGCAGTCTGGCTTCCGAGACTATGCTATCAACCTCACCAAATGAATTTTAACTTAATCACTGGTAAAAAAACATAATCAAGAACATTAGCAATTCTCTCTGGGGAAACTACAACATTTGAAACTCCTCTTCCTCTAAATAAACAGAAATGGAAAAACTTATTCCTCCTAATTGAAATTATGTATCCTGTGACCAAGAATACAGATTCTTAAGGTGACATAATATTTACATGAATGCCTAAACTTCTAAAGATAAATATACAGCAGTATCAGGTATATTAATATGGTATTTTAATTCAAATAGCTATTGTAGTTTGTGGGTTTTTTTTTTTGGTGGTTTTTTGTTGTTATTGTTGTTGTTGCTTTTTGTTTTTTGGGCACTGGGAATTGAACCCAAGGCGTAGCTGCATGCTAGGCAAGCACTTTACCACTGAGCTACATTCCCAGCCCCAAACAGCTATGGTATTTTAATTCAGATAGCTCTAATTTAAAAATCTTTACTTCTAGGCCTATATATATTAAACAATCAGATCAAGAAATAGTACAGAGACTTGGAGTTTTTTGCAAGCATTTCAGTCTCTGGTGTTTCAATCACAGAACTGAATAAAAAAATTATTAATATATAATATCACATTTGGGTTAGGTGTGATCAATGGTTCTTGATCATCCTTGTGTTTGTGAGAAAAACCATGTTGTTTTTCTGTCTGACTTTTAAAAGTTGGTCTCAGTGATTGATCTGGAACAATTCATCAGAAAAGTCATGTGGACACATATCTGTGATAAATCAGAATTGAAACTCATGAAGTTCTGAGTTGTGTAGATTCTCTAAGATATTTATTAGCTGTTTAAATGCCCAGAGAAATGTGCAACATATTTTTAATTATTTAATTTCCCCATTTCCTTGTTGGAGTCCCTTTTTTCTAGTTTGATTCAAGAAATGTTTGGAATAAATTGCAATGGCAGATTTTACTAAGGAGATTTTGGAGCTCAAGGTACTTATACATATATGGAAGTCCCATTTTTGAACAAAGAGGTGGAGATGGTGTTTTGTTCCCTTGATTTTAAGAGCTGCCAGATGTATAGAAGGCAGGAGAGCAGAGTGGTTAGGAGCACATGCTCTGAGGTCCAGTAGTCTGGGATTGTTAATGCAAGTCCTTGCAAGGATCAGGGAGATAATGTACCTGAGTGACAGAAACAGGGTGTGAGGAACAGAGAAGGCACTCCTACACAAAATGGCAGCTGCTCAGCTCCATGTGACCTTGAGCTTGCTTAGGAAGGCAGCCTGTTTACCTGTGGTAAGCTCTTTATTTGCTTTTGGCTGCAGAGATAGATTTTACATTAATTTTCCCCCTAAAATATGTCCAGACATAGCAAAGCCTATCTGCTAGTCAGATGTAGCCCATGGCTAGTGTGAGAGTCCAAAAAAAGTGGGGCCCCTATGTAGACAAAGAGGACTGTAATTTATCTAGGTGATTTGTCCCTCCCTTTATAAGTGGATAGAAGCCTGCAAGTTGGGGTTTGCATGAAACTCTTTTCCTTCATTGGAAGATGCATGGAGTCAACTTTTGTTTTGTTATATTTATTTGAAAATTAAGGAGGAGGAGGAAAGGGATAGCATAATCTTTAATTCTCTTGTTATATAATCTGAACTAAAAAAAATGAAATATGGGCTAAGAATACTAAAAATGGAGAGCAGAATACAGTTCTGTTACATTATTAAGTGATGATAAATTGCTTCAAAGAATAGCTGCTGGTTTCTCAAGTATCATGCTGGCTTTAGTTCCCTTAGTATAGGATTAGTATTTTAGAGATGCTCTGAGGAAAATATAATGCATTTTTTAAATCTTGAAAACCTATTTAACATGGATTAATTTACCATTGGTGTCATTTTTCAAATCATATCTCATGTATTTTGTTTCTTTAATAGAAAGCTATATTGTTTTTCTTTCATCTATTCATAATTTTGAACTTGTTGCAAATGAACAGAGAGGAAAGAGAGTAATGTATTTGTTAGAAAGATGTCAAAATGAAGTTTAATTCATTCCTGACCTATGTTTTCCTAATCATTACAGCTTCAGATATTTTATAAAATCATTGTACTTAATTAAAAACTGGTATCTTAATTCTGCTTGGTCCTTGTTTGGAATAAAGCATAATTCTGATTTATTATACTCCTTCTTCCCACTCAAATCCTTAATGAGACTCAAATCAGGCCTCTTCATTTAAGGTCTTCTCTGACCTCATATTTCATCCTCTTTTTCTCTTTCCTTGAACTATGACTTTACTTAGAATTTCTACCATTAGGGTAGTGTTTAATTTATTTTGAAGAACATAGTTACCCAAATTATACTCTGTCCTTTCCTTGAGGGGTCCACGTAATATTTAAGTTTATAAATGGGTACTCACTTATGTTTGCCTCAAAAGGAAAGGAAATAGAAGTAAAATGAAAGATTTAGATTTTTTACTGTATTTCCTAAATTACCTATGTAACATTTTGTGTAGTTATAACTGTCTTATGGTGGTACCATGTTGAACTGGAGAACTTACCAGTAATGGGTTTGGTACATGCTGCACATTTTTTGGCATAAAGATGGTTGTAACAATCCAAGCAGAATGGATAATCATCTTTGGACATAAATTCTTCTTCACAGAGCTCTTTCCTACAGCCACTACACAGAAAACACTCTCTATGCCATTGCTGGTCATGAAACATTATCCCACCTGAAGATATCACCTGCCAAAGGATTGCAAAAAAGGGCAATGAGTGTGGTAGCCATTGCATGTTAGACCTTTTCATGACTTCATTCTATATCCACAACTGATACTCTACCCCCTTGCATTAGGATGTTATTTTCCTTAAAACTTTTGTGATTTTTTTGAATCAATAAGTGAAATCAACAGTTATAGGGATTAAATAGAACTGGTAAAAAATGAAAATTATTCTAATTTTTCTCAACCAATGGATCAGAAAAATGGCATGGCCTTTCTGGTCTCAGGAAGATGAAAAAGAAACAGATGTTTGATTCACCTTATCTTCCTTTGAGTTTTCTTAGATTTGCCACCAGAGCTAAGATAGTTCTATACTATGTTCTTATATCAATATCTAATTTGCAAGGATGTTAGGAAATATATCTACTTTTTTTGTGTACTAGATTCAAGAATATCTGGCAGTAGAAATCCTGGATGGAATTGGTAAATACCATCATTTGCTATTAATGATTTACATTTCTTAATTGTTTTGAGGTCCTCAGTACTGTTCTAAGAGGTGGTCTTTTTATATATTCTCAACATTTCTGCTTGGTTTAGACTATCATTTTTACCCCTTTAGATGAGCAAGTACCAAGGGTTGGAGTCACTAAATTTCTTTTCCTGGAGACAGTATTTAAACCTGCACAGTCTGATACCACAACCTGTGTACATAACCATTAATACCATTCTGAGTTGAGGTTATTTTGCATGGGCAAGCAGTTGATAAGTCCTTGTAGAATGAATGAATACCAAAAGAAAACCAAACCTTTGGGAACCATTCTAATATTGTGTCTAGCACAAGTAGGGTGGGATTCAAATAATGGCACTTACTATATATTGAGCCTTAAGGTATGATAGAGTTTGGCCAAAGATGCTTATTAGTTCTCCATAAGATAATATAGTTTTCCTTAATGAATACTAGCCATGGATTCTACTTTTTAAAAAGTTGAAATATACTTATCAGAAACAGATGGATAAATATTAGGCAACTCTTCTCGTGTAGCTATTTTAAAGTCATATCATCTTTCAAATTTGTGGCTATTGAACTCCTAGACTTGTTGAGGAAACTGGAATATGTTCCTGTATAGGTTTTATAAAGACTGAAACAATGTGATATCAGAGATGGTCCATAGTCTTTGTATTAAAATCAACTAATATTGAAGATAAAGAGTTTAAGTCATTTTATTATTGACAAACTCAAAAGTCTTGTTTCTAAAGATATTTTTAACTTATAGTAAATATCTTAGAAATTAGAGATATTTGACATAAAAGTTTTTTCCTAAAGGAAAAAAAGTTTACTATTCTGAATAAGTAAATGGGAAGTATAATGGTGTGTGTGAAGTAAAGCAATTTAAAATACCCCCTACTGACTTCAAATGCCTTACCGCAGGCACAGCAGAAATCACGATTTCTTTGATTTGTTTGGTCAAATGATTAGCCGGCAATGCTTAAAAGATTTAAAAGTTGAAAAATGTATTCACAGCAAAATGAAACTTGATATATAACGAAGGTCTGTTTAATTAGGGAGAAGAAACTCTGCAACATTAAAAATCGTTTGCTTGTGATTATATTCCTTTTGAAGAGGGATGTGAACTAAGATGAAGTCTAATATCTAAGCTTGGTTTTGGCCACTGACTGATTCTATGATTTATAATAAGTTTTCTCTGGAGAAGTGGAGGCAATGATGATTTTTCATGCAGTAGATTCCAAAGGAAGAGTTGAAGAACACATTTAACTCTATTTGAACTCTGAGAAATTTGAATTCAAAGCACTTGTAGTTTGAGGTCAGTTGGTCTCTAGAGGAAAATAAATTTAGTGTGACAAAATAAAATCTGTTGAAAAAGTTTAAAGGCCTGGTTGTCAAATAGTGTTTTCTTTCTAAAAAAATTGTGGTCTTTGGTTTGGGTTGAAAAAATTGCTTTTCTTTAGCTTTGATCAAAAACATTTATATCCAGCTTTCCTTATGGAACTTGTGGTTTTAAAAATTGAACAGAAAATAACCTGGCATGTCATAATCTATCTACTGTCTAATATAAACATTTCATAAATTTTTGATGACTTTGAATCACATCCTAAATATAGTCACAGCTGCCTATAACCTGGGAAGCACCAATGATTCATCCCAAACAGTGCTCAGCCCTGAAGTATTTCACAAGTTCCCATCTTGAATCTTTACAGCAGTATTGAAAGAACGTTCCTATTGTGTCCAATAAATTTTAAGATAATTCTCACAAATTCCATTAATATTTTAGTCTAAGTCTTCAAGAAATGAAACCTAAATTGGCTACTTAGTTGTCTCTCAAAACAGTTAGTTAAACCTACTCATTTTATTTCCAGCATCTATTTTTAAATTTATCTCACTGACTCTGGTAATTCAATGGAGTCATAGGATATGACCACTGCTTGAAACATCATTTCCTGTCAGTTTTGTTCAGGTATTGGATGATTTCATGTAATGTTACTATCCAATGTAATTCTCAGTCATCATTATAGAGTAATTTATAACTTAGGAGTATATTTATTTAAGTATAAATGTAGTGCTGGTATTGTTAATATATGTAGAAAATTACTGTGTGTTTGTTCATATATGTGTGTGTTTGCACCTGTAGGTAGTAACAAGACCCAGTTATCCAGATGTAAATATACAAATGGTCTTAAGAGATCTGTCAAAGTCACCTATTGATCAAAAAGATTTAGGAACCATTATACCAATCCAATGTGCTTTCATAATTCGGCTTTCTCATCATATAGTGTCATTTTAAACTTGTGATACCTCACAGGTCAAGTCTTTCTTGAGAATATGAATATATATTATAAAATACAGACAAGTTTCATCAAGATTATAGATATGAGCTTTCCACATAAAAGCAAAGAGGATAAAGAAGAACTGGACAAAGTTTACTTCCAAAAAATGACTTTTTTCCACATTAGAAAATATACTTTGCATGGGAAACCAACTCCCTGCATACAACACTGAAACTGGAAGTAAAAGAACTTGCAGCTCTTAGGGGTTTTTTTGGGTTTTATTTTGGGCGGAGGGCGGCGGTTGGGCGAGTACTGGGGATTGAACTCAGGGGCACTCGACCACTGAGCCACATTACCAGCGCTATTTTGTATTTTATTTAGAGACAGGGTTTCATCAAGTTGCTTAGCACTTCACCGTTGCTGAGGATGGCTTTGAACTCGCATTCCTCCTACCTCAGTCTCCGGAGCCACTAGGACTACAGATGTGCGCCACTGTGACCAGCTTGGCTCTTAGTTTTGTTGGTGTTTTCATCTTTATTGAATTCCCCTCAAGATCTAGGCAAACCTACTCTGAAGATGCCAAAGCTTCAAACCAAGAAGACATTTGCATCGTACAATGTGAGGAGTTAAGAACCTATTTAATTTGGTTCTTTCATAGCTCTGTGAGAGAAGTTTGTATTTCTCTGAAACAGTTAACACTGAAAGGATAAAAAATTATTTTCTAAGAATTTTGCATTCAAGGAGAAATGTACTCTCTCTCAGAATACATGAACTCGTTTATAGAAGCAGTGAATGGAACTGGAATGTCAAATCACTTGAACCACTAGAAAATTAAATTCATGTTCTGGATAGAATTTTATAGCTGATAAAAACAGGTGGTCATCCTCACCGTGACAGAGTGGTTTTGTGCATGTTGGAATTCAAAATTAATATAAATGTATTAGACAGATATGACAGTATCAGTTCATTCCAAATATATCATGCAGAAAAAAAAAGCAATGATATGGAAGCTTCCACAAGTTTCATCCTCTTTAGATAATTACCTTATTGCAAAAGTTGCAGTAATGAGCAAACTTCTTCTCAAAACATGGCAGGCAGTAATTTCCACTCTCTTTGGAGATCAAGGGCTTTGTGCCTATTGGCTGTAGGCAATGCTCACACACGAAACAGGTTTCATGCCAGTAGTTTCCCTTAAACTCCATTTTGCGAGAACCTGAAATCCCAAAGTAAGATCCTGTTAGTACAAGTCAGGCATAATTTTAGTTTATTTAGGCAAGTATAGATCAAATTACTTAAAATACATATTGTAAATACCAAGGTGACAAATGAATTGTCCTTTTATAAAAATAACATTTTGTCAGTTTCAGAAACATCCATCTGGGGAAAGAAAAGTTAATACAGTTCAGCCATGATGACAGTGATTTTCTCTGTTACTGAAAACTCCTCCAAGGACTGCATAAGGCACAATTTAGAGATGTTAAAGTACTTTAAGTGGAGACTAGGTATGGCTGCACATGGTTTGGATAAATTGGGTCGTAATAATCATTCATGATAGAAATGTCCAGGGCACAACTTCTGAGATTTTTATTGTGCAGCGATGGACTCTGAAATTGACTCCATAATAAGAAAATGTATTTGTGTGTGTATGTGTAAAAGAGAGAGTGAGGGAGAGAAAAAGGGAAGGAAGTAGGAGAAAGAAGAGGAGGAGGAGGAAAGAGAGAGATAAAGAACTTCATGTCTTACGTTACTGTCTGTCCATAGGGAAAAAGAGAAAATGACCAAAATATAATGAATTCATGCTTGTCAAAAGTAGAATGATTTATAAGGATACTTGTCTTCTCTAAAAGAGAAAATGATGACTGATTCCTAAACCAGCATGTACAGAGCTACAAAATGATACTTGTTTTTTTCTAATGACATTTGTTATGCCCAGGGCAAAGTGTTTAAGTAGTATTATTGGTAAAACAAACAAACAAAAACAACAACAACAAAAACTCCCTTTATTCTGTAGCTCAGGTTCTGCTTGAAAATGTATTTATGAATTAGGTTTTATGCGAATACACAGAATACTAATTTACCTGTTCAAGAATAATAAATGAACAATATTTTTATTTTCTGAAGTATGTGAACTGAGATCAAGAGAGCAAGAAAGATGTCTCCTCAAACTCAGGGCTTTGTGAACTGCTGCTGTCTTCACATTCTGGCCCTTAATGAAAAGCACTGCAGCTTTGGTTAGAGACCAGTGTTCCCAGGAGGTCTTACCAGGCATGATGGTCCTTTTGCATTTGAAGCACTTAGAGGAGCACTCATTAGAATAGCACTCTGTGCACAGCAGGCGTTCATCCTTGGCAGCAAAAGGCTTTTCCACCAGAGAGTGATTGCATTTGGTGCACTTGAAGCATCCTTCATGCCAGTGCCGGTGTTTGTAACAAAGATCCTTTGAGACAGTAAATAAAAGTTAATTAAATGTGTTTGCAATAAAGACCATTTTATAAGACAAAACTGAACACTCATGGGACTCTAGTGCCAGTAGGTTGTTCTACTAGCTTGAGGGAACCTTGTTATTGATACTGTTATCTATAGAAAAGAGACTCTGGAGTAATTATCAGCTACAGTCTGGGTGTTTCTTGGGTGGCCACTGAAGGGAACTGGAAAATACACTGACTTCCTGCTATTTCTTCACATTTTCCCCAGTTTCCCTTTGTATACTGCAAGAGATTTTTCAGGAATGGTTTTTAATTTTTAGGTTGTAATATCCCATCACTCCTTGAGATTTAACTAAATAAACAAGTATACAAATAATATCACCTAATAAAAGCAAAGTTAAGAAGATGATGATGAGCCAGGTGCGGTGGCACATGCCTGCAATCCCAACATCTCAGGAAGCTGAGGCAGGAGAATTACAAGTTCAAAACCAGCCTCAACAAAAGTGAGACATAAGCAACTCAGTGAGACCCTGTCTCTAAATAAAATACAAAATAGGCTAGGATGTGGGTCAGTGGTCCAGTGCCCCTGAATTCAATCCCTGGTACTAAAAAAAAAAAAAGATAAGATGACGAAGAAGGAGAGGAAAAGGAGGAAGAGGAAAAAGAAAAAGAAAGCAAGCAGACAATGGTGATCAATGATCATTGCAGAAAGAATGAGTGCTATGAAGGAAGGTTTCAAAACTTTTTGGGAGCTGGGCGTGGTGGTACGTGCCTATAATCCCAGCACTTTGGGAGGCTTAGACAGGAGAATCACGAGTTCAAAGCCAGCTTCAGCAACTGTGAGGCACAAAGCAACTCAGTGAGACCCTATCTCTAAATAAAATACAGAATAGGGCTGGGGCTGGGCTCAGTGGTTGAGTACCTCTGAGTTCAAACCCCAGTACCAAAATAAAAGAAAATAAACTTTTTGGAGTTTAGCAGAGATGAGGTTGATTTTTAAGTTGGAAAGTAGAGATTTTCTATCTTTATACCTCTAATTATTTAAATATTTATTTATATACTTGTTATTTCAGAAATAACTCAATATTTTAGCTGTGGAAGTCTGAGGAAATAGCTTAACTTCTTTAATGTTTATCATCCTAAAAACGACCTCACAAGACCATGTAAAGATTGAAGCACATGCTGTATTTCACAGTGCTAAGTGTTGTGTCTGGAACTTCATTAGTGATAACTGATTAATCCTTATTAATTAAATACAAGAATAAGAATCCTTACATAAAGTACAGGGAAGTAGAGCTAAAAGTCAACACCAAAGGAATGGAAACATTTCAAAGTATTTGTCTGCTGCTCATAATCAGTTTTTCTGTGAATTGAGGTGAGACCTACCTTGGAATCTGATTCAATTGGTTCTTTGCATTCCTCACAATAGTTAGAAAAGATACGATCATAACATGAAACACAGTATGGATTATCATCCTTTAGTACATACTTCTTCCCAAGAAGTGATGTTGTGCAGTATTGACAATCAAATTGAAGAGTTGTCATTTTGGTTTGATCCTGTGAATAAGAAAATGATTCTTACATACAAAAGTAAAATTTTATAAATGACAATACAGTGTGAGTCAAACATTTGAATGAATTTATATTTCTTCAGCACACATCTACCAATTTAGGAAAATATGCTTGTAGTCATGGTGATATTTGGAGTGATTCAGGAATGGCTACTCTTTCATCTAGACAGTTATTGTGTTTTTCTAAGAAAAAAAAATCAAGCCAGCAGGCAAATTGTGAAAAACATCATATTCATCACAAGTTAATGTGTACATCAATAAGAATATGATGTGTGTTGACATAGGATGGCTTCACTTTAAGGATATATACATGACCTGTTGATAGGGCTTTTACAAGCTGGTATCACTTGCTATCTGGAAGAATTCTGGGAGTATGGAGGTGGAGGTTGAAAACAGTCTTGGAGATGACAACAGTCTTTTTGACTCAGACTTAAAGAGAAATTAATAAGGGTATTGCCATTGTTTCATCCATTGCCATTATCTAGTCCATTTATTTATTCCTAAAATTATTATTAGGTACCTAGTAATTAATCTTAAGGTCTTCCTGTACCACAACCCTCTGTTGGGACATCCTACTTACCTGTGGCTTCAACCACCCTAAACTCCCCAGATTGGTTCTGCTAACTTTAATCTCCACCTTGCCATGCAAATGTCCCACACCAAACTGATGAGAAAACTCTTCAGTAGGTAGCATTCAGTCCAAGCCCTAGGTCTTGGACTAGGTCCTAGCAATTGCCCAGATGTAGAAGTGCAGGTAAAGCCTTTAATGGTAAAGAAGAGCCATAGGCTTCTACAGGCTTTAGGGTTAAACTAGCTTGTTTTATGGTATAAATAAAAGCAGCAACAGCATCTTCCAGAATAAAAACTCATGGAACAAAAAGCCAGGGCCAAGATAAGAATCCTAATTATTTTATAAATTTAAGAAAACCATTAAGAAACAGGATATGTAGATTTAAAAAGTTTTAGATTAGGTATTTAACATGAAAATTTCATTGGGTTTATTATTATTATCAAAAGCAGGAGGCATCGATTTTCCTTTTGAAGATGGGGTTTATAATTTCTAGATTTTCTGGGATATATTAGGATTCATGAACGTTTTATAATTATCCAATTTAGAAAATTCTTAAAATTTTAGCAAAACCAGAAGATAGGTTAATTATAATGATGCTTTCTAAAAGTATTTTTGGTGCTCCTTTGTGTTTAGTACATTTTACATCTTATTCTCACAAATTTTGCTTCACTTTAGTAATTAAGTTCCCCAAGAGTGCCTTGCTAAATGCATATTATCATTAGTTCTTTGCATTGCAGTTTTGCTATATTGCCCCTTCACTATAAGTGGAGAAAAGAATAAAGATTAGGAACATGTGAGTCTTTTCCCAGGAAAGATGAGAATTCAGACTAGAAAGTCCCCAATGGGACATGGCCAAAATTATCTGCAAGGAACATTGAATTCCCTGTTTGATTAATTCCACAGAAATGTCCCTTCCTAGTGAATACAAACACACTCACAGGGCTACCGAGGGCTTGGAAACAGGAGGAAAATAGATTCCCTTGAAAATTCTTAAAGTAAAAAATTTTTATTCATATTCACAGTGATCAAATAGTGAGATAAGGTAGCTTTGTCTTTTATCACTTAATATGGAACATGTCATTTTCATTAATATTTAGTTTTATATGTACAAAATAGCTCCATGAGAATGGCCTCTCAGGGGTTGGCAGCTACCAGACCACTTCCATTTTATGAGAGTTTTTGTGTATTATAAGACAAACAAAAAGGAGATCTCAGAAGTGGTAGTATTCCAATTGTTTATTTCAAACAACACTTTCAACACAACAATGTCATAATGCCTGATCTCATTTAGTGATCAGGTCAGAATTCTGAATATAGGACCATATGGTCCTTTATCTCTATCCTAACCACATAATATGCTTTGCTCCATAGGAAATTCTTAACAAAATGGAATATATTTCTTCATTTTTAAAAAGACAAATATCACTTCTTATTCCATTCTGTTTTGTAACTGCAACATCAGGGAGTTGGGCAAGGTGAAAGCAGAATCAGTCCACTATCTCAAAACCTTGTAAATTTGCATTTATAGGACTGTACATTTACAGCAGGCATTTATTTGGTTCATGTCAACAGTTATTGAATGTTTACTCAGCAGTATCTGAACTCTCTTCCCTCAAGAAGTCTGTGTTCTCTTAGCTTACAGATTTCCTACCTTAGTAATGGTGGATAGAACTGAGGAAGAGAATAAACTGAGTTTACTCTCTTATTGATGAGAAAAAATGCACTAAGAAATTCAGTCCTCATTTTCATGTCATTTAAATATAGAGTTATAAATACTTTCAAGTAGAGTTTCTTAAAATTAGAGATGTCATGACTATATAAATATTATAACTATATATAAACAAATTCTATTAGAATAATATAGAATTCTTAGGGAACTAATAGAAAGTAGAGTAAGGAGAGACTTCGCTGGGAAGACTTTAAGGAGATTAAATGATTGGAAACCTGATGGGAGGAGGGAAGGAAGGATGGAAGGAAAGATGTAGGGAAGGAAAGAAGGAGGTAAGGAAGGAAGGAGGGAAGAAGTCACTTTCAGTGTATCAAGGAAGAAGAAAGACAGTGACAGAATGGCACAGGATCTCTCATCTGAAGTTGGGAAGTGGTAGTCTCAAGGACAGATTATCACCTAGGTACACTGAGGATGAAGGAAGACCTTGAAACTTCAAAGCTTTTTGAAGCTGTTTGGACCTTTAAAAGGGGAAGGGAGGCGGGTTGGGATTGTAGCTCAGTGGTAGAGCGCTTGCCTCGCATGTGTGAGGCCCTGGGTTCAATCCTCAACACCACATACAAAGCGATAAAATAAAGATATTGTGTCCACCTACAACTAAAAAAAAATTTTTAAAAAAAGGGGAGGGAGGGAGGACAAAAGAGATAAGATGTCTTAATCAGTTTATTGCTGCTGTGACCAAAAGACCTGACTTAGAGGAGGAAAAGTTTATTTGCTGTTTGAGGTTTCAGAGGTCTCAGTCCATAGATGACTGACTTTGTTTCTCTCTGAATATCATGGTGGAGGGTGTGGAGGAGGAAAGCAACTCAAGACCTTGAAATCAGGAAGCAGAGAGGGCGGGCTCTGCTCACCAGGGACAACATATAAACCCCAAAGATATGTTTTTGGTGACCTGTCTCCTCCAACCAAGCCTTACCTGCCTACAGCCACTGCCCAATTGTGTAGGTTACAACTCTCATAATGGAATCATTTCAGTTCTGAATGTTCTTGCATTGTCTCATACATGAGCTTTTGGGGAACACCTCATATCCAAAACATAAGATGAGAGTATGATTTTTTTTCCCACCAAGTCATTTTTTAGAACCTTATTCTTTTCTAATTATCATTTTGTATTCTCTTTTCTTCTTTATCCCTAATGTTAACATTTTTAAGTACTCAGGACATAACAGTATCTAGAAGGCCGATCAAGTGATGTGTTTTAGATCATGACCTAACAGGTAAAGCTGTAGGAAAGAGGAGGAAGACTATGTAATTTTTGTCTCAGGGATCTAAGTGTTAATTTGTAAAGATATTGGGAAATTTTTGCTTTTTAAGATTTAAAGTTCTTGAGCAAAACTGATGCATAATTATGAGAATTGAAAACGATTAACAATGTATCAATTTGGATAGCAATGCTAGTTATTCACTTGGGATACAGAATTTAGACATTTTTGTCAAATTTCTTTCAAATTCATTCTATAACTGATTCACTCACTGAAGCCCAAAATTTTAATCATTTTCATATGATGGTTTTAGGAGATTGATTTAGAGATGTACTAATATATCAAAGAACATGTGAGGAAAAAACAGCTCAGAAATCAGCAAAAATAGACATAGCTTTGTTTTTCCAGATCCTTCCTTTATATTTTAGATTTCCATCTAAAAGGATGTGAGTTCATTGGCAATATTTTCCATATCCAAGAATGTTGTGTAGGTGTTATTTTTTAAACAAAGAATAATTTTGTGTTGCTATATTTTATAATGGGTTAATGCTAAGAAGGCTAACACCATGAGTAGTCTTTCCACTTACATCTTTACTATGCTGAGCGGAATGAATAGATTCATAACAGGTGTACTCAAGAGCATATCAAAGAGGAGAGAGACAAGGACTAGATGCTGGGCTTGGAATCTTAAATAAGCTTGCAAGACATGAACCTTTCATTTATTCAAGTATTTTATGAACATGTAAAGTATATGTTATTTGCAAGGTAATCTGCTGGAAGCTGTGAAGGATATAAAAATGCATTAGACTCACATCCCATCTCTAGAGAGTTTATAATCTAAAGTAGGAAAAGTAGGACATTTTAATATATCACTCCTTAAAAAGTGATAAGGAGAAATAAAAAGTTATAAACATTTAGAGCTGTGTTTCTAACCATTAGAATTTTTAATATTTCCAAGATGCACCCATACTCAAAACCAATAAATCAGTTTTTGGAGGCAGAGATTAAAAATAAGAATTTTTCAGTTTTTAAGTGGTTTTAATGTTCAGTGAGGGTTGAAAACCACCAGTACAAAGGAGAAAGAAGGACACTGATTTTTAGCAAGGAAAAATTCAGGAACAACTTGGAAAAGTGGCATTTGAATACGTTGTGAGGTAGATATTATGATTGGCCTTCCCATCCTTGGCTCTGTTCTCCTAGTTGGAGAGATCAAAGAGCTAAAAACTTCTCCTGGACTCTCAGAGTGAGTAAGTGCTCGGGAGGCAAATTTGGCTCTGCTAATTAGAAATAGATGTGAACATTGCAAAGTAGATGAGAAATCAAAGGTGTGTTCTTGCTGTTGCTGATAAATTAGGTCACATGATGCAAGTGGTTTCTACCCATTCACAATACCTGGAGTCAGTTTTCTAAGGTCCAATGACTGCTTTTGACTGTGAGAGACAGCTGTGGTAGTGGTACTGGAGGCAGCAACATCAAGTTCCTGACACCTGAATCTCAAGGAATAGATATTGAACTGGGAAAGTACAGTCTTTACTACACTTGGATAAATATCGGAAACACTGAAATGCTATTGAACACTCCTGCTTCCTGAAAGCTGGGTACTGTGTTAACCACCATATGTGTATGATCTTATATTAATCTTTTCAGCCATCCCTGAGGTGTATTACTCTTCTCATTTGACAGATGAGAATCCACACTTAGGCCAAGATTATTTGTTGAAAAATGTAGGATCCTAGTATTTAAAACCATGCCTATTCAAAACTGATGTCCAGGATTATTTTTCCCTTGCACTACTAGGGATTGAACCCAAGAGTGTTCTACCACTGAGCTACATCCCCAGTCCTTTTTATTTTATTTATTTTTATTTTCTATTTTGAGACAGATCTCACCAAGTTGCATAATGCTGACCTTGAACTTGTGATCTTCTTGACTCAGCTTCCAGAAGAGTTGGAATTATAGCTGGGGGCTCAGGATCTTAGCCAGTGTTAACCTTTTCTCTTCTTGGAGATGTGGGGAAGCATATTTGAAATGGAGTAACAGAATTAGGAAGGGCACTTATATTTGTAAATGTGAGACACACATGGACAATGATAATTTATTCTAAGTGGTTTGCAGGGCATGAGAAGGTAAGTATTGGAGGACAAGTTTAGAAAGGTGGTGTGGGGCAAGACCATCTATAGCTTAAGTTTCAATCTAGAGTTAAAAATTTTTCTGAGGACAAAATATAATCATTGAGTATTTGGAATAGGTAAATGGCATACTTTGAGCTGAGGTTATGAAAATTTAGCAGAAAGAGTCATGCAGGGATTTTACATAGATTTCTGGTAGGATTAGTGTGCTACTAAGAGGAGATGAGAATATGGGAAGGAAACTAGTTGGTAGGCAAGATTAATTTAGGGATTGAGGTTGTGGCTCAGTGGCAGAGCGCTTGCCTCACACGTGTGAGGCACTGGGTTCGATCCTCAGTGCCACATAAAAATAAGTAAACCAAATAAAGACACTGTGTCCATGTATAACGAAAAAATATTTTTAAAAAAGATTAATTTAGATTTAGGTACTTTAAAATTGAGGAAATGAACTAGAGGAGTATTGAGCTATATGTCCAAAAATTAGGCTGGAGTCTCATATTAAAATAAAAAAAATTAGCCATTTTTCTTAGTTGAGCTCTATAACAGTTGATGAGATGCAGTGGTAATTGAAATTATGACATTGAAGGAGACCATCAAAGAAAGCTACAGCATAGAAAAAGGTAAAAGATGGACTCATGAATAAATGCATGCCATAGTATAGACAAGAGATAAAGCAGATATAGTAAAAAAGTCATATGGTATCTTGAAAGATGAAAGAAATGAGAACTTTGAGAATGGATATTAGTGCCAGTTAAGTGTCACCAGAAGGTAAATAGTGTGTTTAAACAGCTGATGCCAGATTTCACAGGTATTAAGTAAGTGAGGAGGTCGTCATTTCTGACAATTTAGAAAACTGTTTACAAAACAATACTCCTAAGAATGAGAAACAATTAAAATGCACTGCTGAACTGGCATAAGAGCTAACAAAAATTCTCAGAGGCTAAAAACAAAAGGAAAATAGGAAGCTATAAAGGTTAACAATCTCTGTCTCCTTCAGGTGACTTCTGAGCAATAATGATTTTGGTATTCAACCATTTATGAGCTTCTACCAACTGAAGTTGAAAACCCTTACATTTCAGTTTAAATACTTAGTTTAAAATGAAACTGGGTTAGCTTCTGTCTGTCTGGCATAAGCAGAAGAAATTCTTCTGTGGAAGAATGCCCTAGTCTAGCTACCCTGCCCCCAGTTCACACACATAAATTTTCATTGAACATGAGCTCACAATAACTAAAAGCAATGAAAAGAAGCAGAATGAGCAAAATCCATAAAAGAAAATAAATAAATAAATAAAGCACCAGAAAAACAAAGTGATTCTGCATGAGAAATAACAGATGAAAAATATAAAATAATTATATTTAACATGTTCAAAGACATGAGTAAGTATTATACATAGAAAATTTCAGAGTAAATGAGTAGGCAGATTTTCCAAAGAAACAATAAAAGTAGAAAATATTTTTAAAATCATTAAAATTAAAATTTAAACATTCAAATGCAGATTAAAATCAGTTAAAGAAAAAATAAACTTTTAAGGATAAAATTGAAGAAATGCTACAAAATATAACACAGAGAGAAAAAGAGAAAAAATAAAAGGAAGGCTAAAGGATCTGAAAGACAGCAAAGGAATTTGAACTAAGTCCTTACATAAGAAGAAAATAGAGAAAATAAAGAATATGTAAAGGTTGGAAATAGAACCAAATTATGAAGAATTAATGAATGGCAAGAATGCCTAGATTCAGAAAGCAACACATATCTGGTATCATGAAAACAAACATAAGAATAAAGCTGCTACACTACAGAGACAGAGGATCTGAAAACATTCAAAGGAGAAAACATATTTTGTTCAAATAATCATTTTTGCACATAACTTCTTAACAGGAATAATAAAAGCCAGGAATAATGCTAAGAAAAATAGCTAAGTCCTAGGCCTGCACACTCTGTGGAGCTGACTTTAAAAAGAATATGATGAGGGGCTGGGGTTATGGCGCAGTGGTAGCGTGCTCGCCTGGCACGCGTGAGGCGCTGGGTTCGATCCTCAGCACCACATAGGAATAAAATAAGGATATTGTGTCCACCTACAACTAAAAAATAAATGTTAAAAAAAAAAAAAAAAAAAGAATATGATGAAATACAAACATATTTAGATTGGCAAAAACTATTTACCAGCAAAATATGCTCGGTAATGGTAAATCTAAAGGATGTTCTTAAAAAAATAAAAAAGGAAACTCTCCAAAGGAATGTTGAAGAACATGATTGCAATGGAGAAAATAGGGAGAAAAAAATTGGTTAACATGTAGATACATATAAATACTGGCAGTATAAAACAACAACAACATCTTTAGAGTTTAAAGGACACAAGATTTTACTGGGCAAAATAGCATGTTATGAGGAAAGAGCTGATTGTTTTTATATTATTTGGGAAGAAAATTAAATAAGTAATATTAGTCATTTTTCATGTTAAAGCTTTTCCATTTCTCATGCAGAACTACTTCGTTTCTGGTACTTTTTATTTTCTTTGTGGTATTTTACTCATTCTGTTTCTTTTCATTATTTTCAGTTATTGTGAACTCATGTTCAAGGAAAATTTATGTGCTAGACACATTATGTTTTCTATAGTTAGCTCTAAACATAGAAACGGAAATAAGTGAAAAAAATCAATGATTTCATTAAAAAGACAGGGAAAAGAAAAATCAAACACTGGGATTTCACAAAATAAGAAGATACATTTTAAATCTAAATCAAAATCAATGTCGGGGAGGAAACCCTTCTCATAGAAGACAAATATATTCCGACCATAATCCTAAAGTAAATTATCTTGCAACCAATCTTAGTTCAGATCCCAGGAAATTCTAATAAGCTTCAGGTAAAGTTTGGGGAGAAAGGTAAATAGTATTAACTGAGTACTGTGTGAAACCAGAAGTCAAATTAATTTGATATTAGAGTCAGCTCAGTGCAAACACTGAAAGATTAGCTCCTTTCCCTAGGATGTGACAAGAAAGGATTGCTCCCTATGGGAAAAAGTCAGACAAAAATTGTACACACATCTCCAATGTCTGTTAGGCAAAACAAAACAGCACATCACCCCCCACCCCACAAAATGTATGTATATACTATCAGCATGTGTGTTTTTTTTTCCCGTGTGTGTATGTGTGTGTGTGTGTGTGTGTGTGTGTGGTATTTTCCCAACTGCCTCTGTAGCTTATACAGAAATGCAGAAGGCCAAGAACAGCCAAATTCTAGATGAACAAGAACAAGATGGAAAAACTTTCAAAATCACACGTCAGGGCAACATAAAGCTACTGCAATGCACAGTACAGTATGAACACAGGGTTCTGCATATAACCACGACAAAATGGAGAGCTCAGCAACAAATCCACAATCCATCCATCCCAGGGACAGTGATGGATGATGAGAGATGAGAATGGTCTTTTCAGTAAATAGTGTTGGGTGAACCATATTTCCAGAGGAAAAAGAATGATACTAGATTAGTACTTCATATCACATGTGAAAATCATTTACAGTAGGTTATAGATCTCCCGGTTAAGAAAACTTTGAGAATATAGGCTGTTTGACAAACTTGTAGTATAAAAGATTTTTTAAACAAGGCAGAAAAAAGACTTCCCATATTAGGAGTATTTAGTAGATTAGACTAAATTAAAGAACCTGTGTTTGTCAAAAGACAAAAACGAGTAAAAATGAGCTACAGAGTCAGAGAAGCTATTGCAAGTCATTAATCAACAAAGAGCTCATATCCAGCATACAAAGCAATAAGGAAGAAATGGACGACTGAATAAAGATGCAAAAGACCTGAATAGATTCACAAGAGGATAACTAAATGGCTAAAAAATATGGAAATGTTCTCAATAACCATTGAAAGAGAGTTTAACAAGCTCCTCTACACAAACTGAATATAAAAATATCAATGCAATTTCTAGAGACCACATTAGGAATAATGCACCAGCCATAGCAAGAAATGGTCTGAATATCCATTAAAGAAAAAATGGGTAAGTAAATGGAAGGAGGGTCATACAACATATTGCCACAGGGAGATAAAAGCAGATGACCTATGGGTACCTTCCTTGCTACAAAAGAACTTCACAATATTGAGTGGGAAAGCTGGCTGCAAGAGAGTACATACATAAGAATTTCATTTATATGAAGTTCCAAAATCAGCCAAAATTGATTATTAGTAATTATAAATATTGTGAAAGTGAAAGTATGTTCATGAACAAAATGATAAACAAAATATTTAGAATGCAATTTAGAATGATCTAACTTCTGAAGTTAAAAAAGCATAGGGAAGTTGGACAGAAGATTTTGAAGATATCAGAAATGCTTGATTCCTTAAGCTAGATTGTTATTTCCTGTATTGCACATATATGAATATTCTTCTCGATGTATGTAATTTTAAAAAATTTTTAAAAATGAACAGATAACAAATGAGAAATTGTATTATTCAACCATCCTGTCATTTTGTTTGTCATCAGATAATAATCCAATGAATGCATAGCATGCCTAGGGAAGGGTTTTGCATGCTGCTGTTGGTCATGGAAGTTTCTAGCAGGGAAGATATGGAGATGTGTGTTGACTAAGCAGAAGAATCAACTGCTGTGGGAGATTGCAGATGCAAGAAAGGAAAAAGGGAGACAATAATGTTCTTTCTCCTCTCTCTCCTGTGTCCTCTTTCCTTTGTCTTCTCTTCCCCTTATCCTTCTCTGTCTTCTCTTTTTCTCTTTTCTCTCAATACTCAGTTACCATATAAAAGTGCAAAGCAAAGACATAGTTCCAATATGAAAACACAGTATCAGGAAATCAAGTACTACCTATATGTGTCTTAATTACTTTCTGATCATAAACACAAGTTTACAAA
>CM053406.1:56722524-56777763 GCA_028644305.1 Xerus rutilus
TCCTGTGTCCTCTTTCCTTTGTCTTCTCTTCCCCTTATCCTTCTCTGTCTTCTCTTTTTCTCTTTTCTCTCAATACTCAGTTACCATATAAAAGTGCAAAGCAAAGACATAGTTCCAATATGAAAACACAGTATCAGGAAATCAAGTACTACCTATATGTGTCTTAATTACTTTCTGATCATAAACACAAGTTTACAAAGTAAGAGAGTTTCTATCTTCTTAGAGTGGAGTTGAAATGTACTAGGATATAAATTTCCAATAATGGCTCTGTGTTGATATGCTTTTAGAAAATTTTATTTCTTTGTGTCATAACTTGAGGGAATTCAATTATCACATATTCTTTATTCTAAATGCCAATTATAAGTCACTACACATTGATTTGATTATAGATTTTTTGTTTTCAGTGGAGGTAGTATACTATATAAAATAATCACATTAATCATGTGTCTTACAATACAAATGGTAGAACAAATGCTAATTAAGATTATTTTATCTTTAAAACATAATCTATAAGTTTTACTAAATAAATGCAAATAACTCCTTAACTATTATTTTCACACATAGGTAAAAGTGCACTTTTCTTCAATTTAATGTCTTCTGGGCTTTTGTGGCTTAATTTTCATTTGCTGTTTCAAAGTAGCTTCACCTGTAAAAATATTCTATATTCATCTGGAAGTGCTGCATAGCTCTTCCAATTGCCCAATCTGGTCTTTCATTGATTCTGCAGATTTATTTCTGCTTTCCTTTAGGGATGAACTTGAAAAGATTTAAATACAAACAGTGCAAGGAATATTAAAAATGCTCCTGGAAAATATTAGTGCAAAACTTTGAAATCTGAAATTTCTCTGATTGATATACAAAATTTTGGAGATGGAGACTAGATGAAGAATCTTAATTTGAATGATACTTAACTGGATTTATCTCTTTGTTTTCTCATTTAGGATTTTAGTGTGTATCATTGCTGTAAGAGCAGGGAGGTAGCTGGTGTCAAGGGCATATTGAAGTCTCATTGACCAAGGTTGCTGTAGAAGGTAGCAGATGTTCCTTCTCCTATCTACTTGCACCCCTGCATATGTTCTTTGGGTATGCCATCCCATCCAACTGAGAAGCATCACTTAAATCTTAGTTTAGTCCCTCTTCATGTCCCTGATGGACATAGAGGCTTACATTGAACTGAAGATTTTATTAAAAATTTCTTACTGTATTGAGGAGAAACAAGCAAATGTCTATTATATGCCTCTGTTGATAAACTCAATTTCCCCTAGGAGTTCTTAGACATCTTGCTCAATGTTTAAGAAAAATCTCAGCTTAGCTGGTGGTGCACACCTGTAATTTGGCTACTAGAAAGGCCAAGGCAGGAGGATTGAAAGTTCCAGGCCCAGCCTAGACAACTTCCTGAGACCCTTTCCCCAAATAAAAATTATAAATGTACTAGTATGTAGTTTAGTGTTTGGGCACTTGCCTAACAAGTATGAAGCCTTGAGTTCAGACCCCAGTTCCCGACTACCCCACAAATCTTTCTCAGACTCATCATCTTCTATTACTTGTGAAAATATTCTTAACAGCTTTTCTTTGACTATAAAATAAAATCTAAACTCATTATGTAGCACAGAGACCCTTTACTATCTTCTCTATTTTCCTATGTCCCACTTGCCCAGCTCTGCACTAACACCTGTACTTTAGCAACTTCCAGTGATTCCCTCTTCTTCACACTTTCTATGTCCTTTTATGCCTTTGCACCATCACACATGACTTTACTTCTGTGTGTAATGTGCTTCTCCTTGTTGCCCATCTACCTTGATGACCTGATGTTTCTCTTCCTCAATCAAGGTCCTGTTATAAATCCTTTTCTTCGTAGCATTTTCATATCTTCCAGGACACAGTAATTTCTCAGGGTTAATTTTATCTGTCTTTTGCTGTGTTTTGTTACAGTTGTTTTGTTCTATGTGTGTCTCTTTCACTGGATTGTTAGCTCTCAAGTGTAAGGACATCCCCCACTTTGTGTATCTCAGGAGGTGTAGCAGAATCTCAGTAAAAGTTTTGTGACTGAATAAATGAATGCATGGAAAACTTGAAGTCCAAGACTAGTACTAATGAAAGCATATTTACAAAGGGGATTTTATCAGTAGAATAAAAGATAAAGGCTTGAATAGCAAATAATTAAGAATTTGCATGCTGTGTTCACTGGAATATAGAATTAATTCATATATACTATATGTGTGGCAAATATGTCAGAGGACTGAGAACAAAATTTAGAGGATAGCAGGTAAAATCTCAGGGTCTGCCAAGATGGGAAGAGTTCCTTTACTGTACCTGGAGTGTGACTAAAGAAGACAGTTCAAGTGCCCTTTGAACACCAGCTGAAGAAGATAACTTAGAAAGCCAGCAGATGTAGGCTATTAACAGGATTTTCTCTGAACTTGGGGCACCAGTGAGCTTCAATTAAATGGTTTTTGAAGTGCTTGATGACACCCTTCATTTCTCTGTTGGAAGTGGCATTGGCCTTCCCAAGTCTGTGTATAAGGCTTTGGAACTACTGTGTCTTTTACTGGATGACAAGGACAGTGTTCTCTAGCGCTCATGGTGGTAGCTCCAGTGCTGTTGCTATAATGAGTGGCCAAATTTGATAATGTTTTTGTGGAGTTAAATGAGATACACGAGGAAAATAAATCCTCAGAATTTATTACTAGTCTGTATAAGATAAGCCAGAGAGAATAAGTAGGTTCTCAGGCAGAAAACATAAAATGCACATACTTCAAAATGATGAAGGAGTTATAACTAGTAAATAGGTTCTACTTTTAGGTTTCCCTTCTTTTATTCTGTTTCTGAGGGTGAGATTGAGTGGAACTGTGTATACCTCCTTATCTTTTGCTGATAACTAAAGACTGAGAAAAGTACTGTGCTAGAAATCAGAAGCTGCACATTCTTGCACTGGTTACTTCAGCACTAGCATACAATTTGCTCTGTTTTAGAAGCCATTAACTTTTCTGCCCCTTATTTTTTTAAGTATAAAATGAGAACAAGATTAGCTGCTTGTGGCCCACTCCAGGATCAAGTGGGATGTAGGAATGGAAAAGCCATGGTAAATCAGCTATAGGAATACTCGGCTCGATGAAAAGGAGCAATTGTAACTGTAGTTCACATTTTGAAGAAGGGGGCTATTTTCTTCCCACTTCAGATGTGACTTTTTAAAAACTCAACAAACAATCTTAAAAATAACTAAAGCCATAACTTCAGGCCATCAATCAAAAATAACCTAAAACAAGCATCATAGAATTGTGGTGGAATGTTTGATATTAGTCTCTAGGGATGTACTTGCAAGCCCAGTTTGTTGGAAGCTCAATGTCTTGTGTGGAGAGGTCGAACATAAATTCTCCTGAGAGCTGATGAACTACTCTCCCATGAAATGAAACAGCTGACTAGAGCTTTCCATCTGGTTAGTTTGTTCTGTGGATACCAACAAAGGAAAAAAAAAACAGCACTTCACACGATTTTTGGGGAGATATTACTTTCAGAATCATGCAATTATGGTAGCTATTACTGAAAATAGAGGTAAATATAATTCCTAATAAGGCATAAATGTAGCAATATTTTATCAAAAAGTTTGTTTTTTAAAATCAAACAGGATTCTTTAAAAATATAGACAATATTATCCTTGATTTTTTTCCTTACTGGGTTATAAGCAAAATTTGAAGACAACAATATTTGTGCCCTTAAGGATGAACTGGCTTATCTAGATCTCAGCCTATCCAGATCTCAACTTCCTGCTGTTAACCCATCATTACGCTTGTCTCTATTTTGATCCCAAAAGAACTAAGTCATTTCAGAAGGTATGTGTTGAGTCTGCCTTCCACTCCCTGAAGCCTTGCTCTGCCATTCCTGTAAAAGGTGTTTTGGAAGAGCAAATTCAGTCATTATGTCATCTCAGGGTTTTCACAAGACTTGTGTGAGGATTTGATTTGGTGCCTGGTTTTGGTTTAGACAAGAACTGAACTCAGAGATAATTTATCAAATAGTATTTCACACAGGCTCAGTACCTGGTATGGATAGCAAATGAATCTCCAAATCAACTCTGTTTCCTGGAGATGGACCTTGAGGACATTACAGATCTAAAACAAATCAGCAAGTATTCTCCTCCCTATGTCCCTTGGAATATTTGACAAGTACTCTATAAAGTTCCTTAGAGTCATTAATTATGACAGGAGTTTTGTTTGTTTTTGGTCATCTTCTTTGCTTAGAGATCCCTCTATTATGTTCATCAACTACTGCCACAACCTGGACACTAGGAGCTGTTCTCAGCAGTGGGGAGGGGGCTCCATTCATCTGGCTATTTAGCATTGATTTTACCTACTTCCCAAAGCATATACTGACACATACAAACTGATCTAGCAGAGTGTGATCTGTCCATTGTGGAAGCTAAAACTATTGAGGAAGAGCCAAACCTGTAAACCAGGACATAACTGTAACATATTAATCAACTGAAAAATCTCAGAGCTTACTATTTAGTGGTTAAGATCACATGAAAGAATTGCCATGGTCTGGTGAAATGCTCATTACCAGAAAGAAAGATAATGTCTTTGTATAATTTTTTTGAATTTGATCTCCTGAACTACGGAGAGATTATAAATTCATAAGATGCATAATAGCCAAGATGGCTATTATTTTCCTGGATAAACAAGTTTCCTTTAATAACCAGTGATGAGAAAAGAATCAGACCTTATGGAATTAAATCACCTTCAATGGATGACAGATATATTCAGTTCAAACAGTTGCTTAAGACAGGTTTGGTTAATAACCCTTCTCCCAGGAATTTAGAGGAACTTCGCAGAGTGCTCTAACACCACGCTCTGTTTGACTCATCTTTACACTGTATAATCTTCAAAAACTTAAAGCATATGTGCTCATAATGTAGGAGAATTAACAAAAATATTTTCTTTTAAACAAATAAATTTTCAAATATAATAAACAGTTTCTACTCTGCTAATATAGGTATATCATTCGAAATTGCCCAATAAAATGAAGAATGTACTTAATTTATGCCAATTTATAATGATAGATCAGATTATACATTCTCTATCTAATAGATCTATAAAACAGGTCTGTAAAATCCATGATTTACCTAAATGACAACTTCAGTTAAAAAAATTAGGAAGAACTTTCAGCCATTCAACTAAAAGCAATAAATAAGATTTCACAATCACATAATTCTTTCCTGAGCTTATACCAGACTAACTATATAATATATTGGCTTTCATGTATTCTGGCACTAGTGTGTATTAGATTCTGTTGGTTTATGATCTTCTTAAAATTCATAAAACATAAGGTTGAGAGAAGAGCTCATTTCTGGGCCTTCTGAAGTAAGAAGAACATATTAATATGCTAACCTTTTTAAATTCTAAGATGTATGAGGGCATATTCAGAAATGCATTATTTGTAACATGTTTAATAAAAACATTTAATGTTTCTCTTAAATATGTTTTGAATTTTATGTCATATTATAAATCTTTTGGAGCTTGGTTCATCCCTTACTACCAAAATGAGTGCTCACTAAGATCAACAATTAAGTCTTCCTCATTTCCATACTCCAGTTGGAGCCACCAGTACCCAACTCTTACTGGGTAATCTCTGAAAATGTCTCTAGTAAAACTGATAGTAATTTGTAAAGGATCCATATTTTATTAAAAGTGACTATGGCTCAGGGCTGGGGCTGTAGCTCAGTGGTAGAGCGCTTGCCTAGCATGCGTGAAGTACTGGGTTTGATCCTCAGCACCATATAAATATAAGTAGATAAAATAAAGGTATAAAAAATACAATAACATTTTTTAAAAAGTGACTATGGCTCAAGGCCAAAAGCCATCTCTTGTCTTGGAATGTTCCATTGGAGGCAATGATTTGATTTCCTTCTGTCTAAAAGCTTTTCCACATAAGAACATAGTGAGCAGCCTTTCCTTGATTTCTAAGTCTCCAGATACAGTGTTTCTTTTCCTCTGATAAGTCCCTGGGATACATTGTTTCTTTTCCTTCAAATTGGGAGGCCTCATCAAGGGATACAAATATCTTATATCTTTGCAAGTCTCCCAGCAGTTTTGCTGATGGGTCTAGGTATGGAGTACAGTTTCATTATCTTTTTACATCTTTTAAAATCTGTTTCCAAAAACAGTGGTCATATGGGAAGTTATATTCCATGTATGTATAATGTGTCAAAATACACTCTGTCATGTTTATCTAAAAAGAACAAATTAAAAAAAAAAAAAAACAGTGGTCATTGCAGCCTTTAGACTCTCTCAGAGTCTGCAGAGGGCTGGGAGTGTAGGGCTAGATTTTGATAACTGGAGCACTCTCTTTGGTCCTTTGCAGACCTGGGGAGGCCCCAACCCTGGCACTTCTCTGAAGCCCAGCAGCCCATCTCCAAAAGCTGTCATAAGGCTATGCATCACTTGTTGTATTGTTGATGTTTCAAATTTTCCTGCAAATTCTTAAGTCTTAGTTGATAATTCTCAAGATTTTGGGGGGATAGGTCATAGCAGTGCTTTATAAAACCACTCCATTATCAGCATCCCACTAGGCATTTTGACAACAATACATATCTTGGCAAAATCCAAATATGAGTATGATTGTTAACTAGCTTGATTTCATGATTCCACATTATATTCATAAATCATGCCATCAATTTTTATTTGATAGACATAAATATTATTCATCAGTTTATAATAAAATTTTAACTAAGCATCTTTGGAATAAAAAATCAATACATGTATGACAAAACGATGACATTTATAATCAGCCTTGTATGGCAGACTTTTATAAATGATATTTATAGATGATGTTTTAGACAAAATGAGATAAAGCATGTCAAAGTATCTTAAAATTATTAGGAGTTATACAAACATAAACATAACTGAAGAAGAAAGTGTGAAGGAAATGATAGATGGAAAATGACAAAAAATTAAGACTATGCTATCCTAATAGTGAAATAATGTTTATTATTGATCAAAACTCAACTTGACATTCCATCAACCCATATTTAATTTAAAAACACCTAAAGTTACTCTCCAGGAAATAAGAAGAGAGTGATGAAGAGACAGGGAAGGCAGCAGGATTTATTTTTTACTGTGTAGCATTTTGTACCTTTGAAACGTAGCAAATGTAGGAAATCTCTATTTTAAAAATCAAATCAAATCTTAATATACGTCTCCATCAAACAAATGAGAAAAATTGAGTTTAGAGGGGCATATTTATTTTTTTTTGTTTTTTAAGCTGGCAAAGTAGTTAGTAAATATGCTCCTGCCAGAATTCAGGTTTCTAAGCATCTACTAGAAGCCATTTTTTGTTTGGTTTGGTTTTTCCATATAGAAATGGGCAAAAAGCTTGTTTGAAAAGACAGTTTTGATTATTGCCATGTTTTTTTTTGGGGGAAAGTAAACAGGAAAAGAGATGAAAGCCCTCTTATTTGAGTATGTCACTCTACGTGTTAATTACTGTGCAGGTAATAGCTTCATATGCATAATCAGAGGGGTTCATTCATGCCCGAAGCCAAGCTGCCTGTGGCTGAACAAAACAATTATCTTCAAAGGAAGTACAAGTTCCCTCCAACGTTCAAGGAAGCTCAATTTTTATTTATTTTTGTTTATTATAGTTATTATTGGATTACTATGCAGGTTGGAATGAAAAGTCTGAAACCAGATTTGGCTATATTTTCTGGATGCTCACTTAAAAAAAATGAGGTAGTGATCTGTGCATATGAGATGTATGTGTGGTGTGTGTGTGGAGGGGTGTTGGATTGGGGTTGAAAGGTGGAGGCTGATAATCTAGTTTTTTCAGTATGTACACTTGAAACAAAATAAACTACCTTCTACCAGAATGTGATTTAAAGAGAGGCAAGGCAGAGCTGTATCCTGTAGTTTGGTGATAATATGAACCAATAATTATAACCTGTTCTTTGAATAGTTTAAACTTTGTTGGCTATAGTGATGGTGGGGAGAATTATTCAATACTTAAAGTCAGCTTTAAGTTTTTATCTGTTCTCAGTCTCAAAGATTTAGGCAAAATTGGTTCTCAGCATATGTCAAATAAAAATGATTGTAGTGGAAATACTTGCAGCCCTCATTTAGCAGTTGTATGTTTAGCGCTTTGGAAACAACATGTTGATGATGATTTCTTTCTCTCTCTCTCTCTCTCTCTTTTTTTTTTTTTTGATGATTCTGTATATAAAATAGGGGAGGATCTGTAACTGTTCCCATGGAAGCCAAATGTTCATAGTATTAGTTGATAAATATAGGTTACAGTTTAGTATAATTGCAGTTTCCATTCTAAACATTCCTTAACATGTGAATTCTTAAGGCATTCCCAAGGGTCACAACAACATAGCAGGGACCTTCCTGTTTTGTTCAGGGTTGTGTCCTTGGCTCCTGAAACAAAGCCTAACACAAACATGTGTCAAATGAACGTAGAATAAAGAAGTCAGATTTTCAGCTATAGACAGTTTTACAACTAAATAGCCACCCTCCTCCTGTTTTATTACAAAAGAAACCAATCTGAAGTCTTTAAATTATTTGATTTTAAATCACACTGCTTTTGGTGAGCTTCATAATTCAAGCTCTTTAGCATAGCATTGAAGACCTTTTGCACTCTGGCATTGTATGTAGTCTGTCTGTCTCATATTTACAACCAATAGTATCAAGCAACCCTCTGAGTGAGCACATGAACTTTCATTCTGCAGGTTTTGTTAAATCTCCTAGGCGTCAATTCTGGCTCCCAAAAGTGTTTGGCAATGAAGTTAAGACTGGGTCTCTACCTATGAAAAGCTTGCATACTGATCTCTCTCTCTCTCTCTCTCTCTCACTCTCTCTCTCTCTCTCTCACACACACACACACTCACACACACACACACACACATACACACACACACACCATTTCTTTACTCCATCCTTCTTCCTTCAGAACAGACCCTGGGCTCTACATTCTCACCTCTTTCCTGTTCAATAAAAAATGCAGGGGAAATACTATGTTCACACTAGACTTTTGATGTCTGTTGTATTGCCAGCATATGCTGAGCACTCAGGAAACATCTGTGGATGGAAAAGAGTGAGAGAAGGAAGGAGAGAGGTCATGTGGAAATGTTGGAGGATGCATAGGGTGCTGTGAGAATTTTAGAAAATTCTAGGTAAATCTTCTTCTGGTTTGAGAAGAAGCTATTTACCTCTTTCCAAACTCTAGTTAAAACTTCTGCCTTGAAGTTTCAATAAAGAATAGTCTCTCAGCCAGGCATGGTGGTGCCTGCTGGAATCCCAGCTGCTCGAGAGGCTGAGGCAGGAGGATTGCGAATTCAAAGCCAGTCTCAGCAAAAGTGAGGTGCTAAGTAACTCAGTGAGACCCTGTCTCTAAATAAAACACAAAATAGGGCTGGGAATGTGGCTCAGTGGTTGAGTGCCCTTAAATTCAATCCCCAGTACTCCCCTCACCCCAAAAATAATAGTCTCTAAGAAAAAGTGGGGTGGGAGAGCAGTTCCTAAGCAGAAGGCATTCCCTAGTTGTGGGAGGCAGTGGATTAGTGGCAAGGGGCATGAACCACCCGCCAATGAGTATCTCTGGAACTACCTCAGGGATCACACCTGGAAGGCAGCATCTAGTCCATGCTTGGAAAGTGGAAGGGTCACATTTATACTATTTTTACATATTAGAGCTTTAAAAGCTGTAAATACATTTAGCTTATTTTTTTCTTCATGGCCAACTGAAGACCACATTGCAATGACAAAGCTATGATGTATTCCATGAACTAAAAATTTCTCTTACTTGGTATTTCAACAATTTTCATGGATGACTTACATTTAAAATAGACCAAGAATGTTTTTTTGAATTAAAGATCATATGAGAGAAACTCTCACTCCCTCAGATTCTGTGCTTGCCTTTTTAAGGAATTTCTTTCTTTAAAAATACTGAAGGTAAAATGCCTCCTTCCCCCAGGCTCACTCATTTTTACTCCACCAGAAGAGTCACTTTACTGATAACTGAGCAAAGGGGCAATCTCTAGTGGAACCCATGTTCTTTCCCTCACTCTGTTGGAAATGTCAATGCACAAACGTTGCTTTGCTGATATCAGTGGAGGGAGCCCCTTGCAACTGCCCCACTTTGAGAAGAGACTGATGTCCACCTCCTCACTCCCACCAGGAAGAGGCTCAACCATGCAATTTTTGTTTCCCTCTCCAGTTTTAACAATAATGAAACTGACAACAAATTGATCCATATATAATATCTGTGTCTGTTTCTCAATTGTTTTAGAATTCTGAAAGGAGATGTACATGATTAAGTAGAATTTTTATATCTATTCATATATAACAATAATGGGCATATGTATAAATATATATAAATGGATATATAAACTTTTATTCACCAGAATATTAAATAAAGAAGCATGATATTTTCTCTGATTATGCTAGTTATTGTAGTTTCTAAAAGCAACTTAACAAAACCAAGATGAATGAATGGATAACATTATTTGTAAACTCTTGAATCTGTCAAAAAATAAAACAAAACAAAACAAAAACTCAAACAAAACAATAAACATTCCAATTATCTCAATTTTTTTTGAAATTTAACTGGTTACCATTCTTTTCTTTATTTTATTAGAGTTTTAAATTTCAGAATAGAATTCTGATAATGGCAGACATTTATTTCCATTAATCAATTTTTCTCAGATCATTTGGTGTCTAAGTAAATAATATCAAAATTAAAATACTAATATGCATTTTAATAGTGATTTTCGGTATCTTTTCTATATCAGGGCTTCTTAATAATTTATATTTAAGAAATTTTTAAACATCTATTGAAAGCTATTTACCTCTTCTAAAAAAACACATGAATATTCATATATTCACCAAAGTTTCCCAAATGCTGGAAGGAAGAGTTCTTGGAACCAGGCTCTAGGACAGAGGTCTTCCACTGTAGCTCAGGGGCCAAATATAGCCAATGCCTGTTTTTGAAGGGTGAGGAACCTAAACATAGCTTTTACATTTTTAAACAATAGAAAGTAATATCAAATGAATAATAATATTTTTGACACATGCAATTACATAAATTTCAAGTTTTGATGTCCATAAATAAAGTTCTGTTGGAACACAGTCACTCTCATTCATCAGAGGCTGTCTGTGACTACTTTGCAGCTGTAAAAGTAGACATGAGTAGTTCTGAAGCCTAAAATATTTACTATGTGTCTTCACTGAAAATATTTGCTGACCTGTAATCTAAAGTTAGTTTCAAAATATATATTGTACTTTTAATTATATTTTGCTGGTGTTTGCTGAAGTATGTGTTAAGTTTAATTAGAATTTACTAAATGACTTTTAAAATACTAGAAATCATTAACAATGGAGTTTGGAATAGTATTTAATGGAATGGTGAAATACTTAAAATATTGCTTTAAGTTTAAAAATTATGAAATAAGCCAGGTGCGGTGGCGCAAACCTGTAATCCCAGCACTTAGGGAGGCTGAGACAAGAGAATCACGAGTTCAAAGCCAACCTCAACAATGGCGAGGTGCTAAGCAACTCAGAGAGACTCTGTCTCTACATAAAAAACACAACATAGGGCTGGGGATTTGGCTCAGTGGTGGAGTACCACTCAGTTTAATCCCCGGTACCAAAAAAACCCCCCAAAATTATGAAATAAATAACCAGTGTGGTCTCAGTAATAAAATAATAAAAATTTTTAAAAAGTAAAAAACAACTTTAGAAGAAAATTTGCTCAAATGTTAAGCCTCTTGGTTGAGGTTACAGAGTTTTCTGGAGTTTAATTTTGAATTATTTCTAAATGATGCATTCTAATATATCAGATATCAAACGAAATTAAAGTACATTTCTTCAATTAAAAGATTATTGGCCAAAGGTTAGAATCTTCAGAGATTGTGTAATTATAAAAGCCAGGCCTGGTGGCACATGCCTGTAATCCTAGCACTTTGGGAGGTGGAGACAGGAGAATTGCAAGTTCAAAGCCAGCCTCAGCAACGGTGAGGTGCTAAGCAACTCAGTGAGACCCCGTCTCTACATAAAACACAAAATAGGGCTGGAGATATAGCTCAGTGGTCGAGTGCCCCTGGGTTCAATCCCCAGTACCAAAAAAAAAAAAATTTCAAGGGAAGAGATAGGTTTAATGTACTATAAGACAAATTATTTTTAAAAATGAAATCTGAATTTAGCATGACAGCTTGGTGTCAGATTTTATTTTTCCAAATGCAAATTATACCCATGCATCTGCTAAAGAAGTGCTAGTCTTTGTGTGCAGAAAAATTCTTAGACAAAATTTGAGAGATTCTTGTTTTATACTGAGAGACGTTTGGTTAAAATTTGTGACGGTCAGCTCCTGTTCATAGGAGCCTCTTTGATGATAATTAGTACAATGTCATTTCATGATATGAGAAAATTGAACACCTTCACTGATTTTTCTATATTGGTTTGATCTAATTGATGAATAAATTAATTAATATATGAATGAAAGGATATGTATGAATTTTTGGCTATGTCAAAAAATAAGTAGTTTGATACCTTGGCCAATAGGACTATTAATACTTTTAAAAACTAATAAGAGTCATGTGACTGTGTTATGTTATTTAAATTATTTTATGAAAAATTCTAAGAGATTAGTAAGGAAAGCAAAATCAAACTGGAAAAAAAGAACCCCAGAAGCCCATTTCTCCACTCCACTTCTATCTACCATCTTCAAGTGTTGTAATTGCAATGAAATTAGAAATAATATTAAAAAGCATATTCTTAAATAATGTGAGGGGAGAAATTTCAAAATAACAATAATAAGCAAAAAAAAGAAGCTCAAAAGTGTGTTAAATATCAAGTCAGATGTTCTAGTAGAGACAGAATTATAACAAGAATTTGAGAAGAAGAACAAGAAAAAAAAAAGTTTTACTGTTACCCTACTATAAAGTTCTACCTGATGTTTTATTTAATCTTAAAGGTATGAAGCGAACTAACTTGCCCAAGTGCACAGAGAACTCAGCACAGACCAGACTTCAAAACTTTGACTCTTCTAGAGACCATACTTCTGCTCTCACAGTATAATCCAGCCTTGTTCCTTTAATGAATTTAAAACTTATTGTTGAGATGCCCTAGCATCTTACGTGAAATAAAAATTCCTCTGTTTGAATTCACCTTCTCCTTTTCATATAGCTAAACTTTCACAAAGACAAGCTAATTACCCTGATAAAACAAGAAATCCAAATTATACTCAGAAAACAGCCATTTTTGTGCCACACATAATGTTTTCAGTCTCTTTCAGTACCCTAATATTAGCTGAATAAATGATATCTCATTCATATGTATACGTGTATGTGTGTGTGTGTGTGTGTTTATGTGTTTATTTCAGAGTTAGGTTGTACGCAGAGTGATTTGCAGAAAAATACCCAGGGAGATCTGACAGAAAAGAAGCATTTGCTGAAGATCAGTGTGGCTGAAAAAAATATATATATCTAATCTATATTTATATCTATCTATCTATCTATCTATCTATCTATCTATCTATTTGTTTAGGTTATGTGTTGATTTTTTTTCCATTGTGTTCACAGTCTAACACAGAAGCAGCATTTGGAGGGAAAGTCAATCTATTATAAACATTATTTCCTTAAAAATAAAAGAAAAAAGCAGATTTTAAACCTTTTTATTCCTATTTCTCATTTTATTGGTCTTTGAAAATGTGTGTTTAAAATGCATTCACTCTTTATTGATCACCCATGACTTGCAAAGGAGTATGTAGGATGCTAGAAATTTAATGGTAATCGCCACAGTCCCATGCTCTTATTGGATACACAAATAAACTAGATTTTAATGTATCCCATAGGGATGTCATTGGTATTATGAGAGTGGATCCAAATATATAACTGGATAGGAGGTGGTTATCCAGTACTGCAAGGGACTTCAGCACCTAAGCCAAGAGGTGAAAGATGAGAGTAGTTGACATGAGTTAGGTTGTATGCAGAGTAATTTGCAGAAAAATACCCAGGGAAGCCTGACAGAAACAAAGCATTTTCCCTGTTATTCATCTGCTGAAGATCATCCAGTTTGGCTGAAAAGTTGTGTGTGTGTGTGTGTGTGTGTGTGTATGCACATGTGTGTGTGTATGCATATATCAGTCAAGTAGTAAAAGGTAAAAAAAAAAGTAAGGCTAAATTATTCAGTCTTTATTTGTAATAATAGTTACTAGCACTAAAAAATAGCACTTGTAAACAATTTTAATATCAGTATATTCATTTGTCACATCAAACTTAAGAAAGAGGTATACAGTTAGGATCTCCATTTTATAGACAAAGAAAACCAGACACACAGAGGCTAAGTGACTTCTCTAAGTTCTCTGAAGTAATAGGTGGCATAACTATGATTTGAACTTCAGCCAGTCTGGCACAAAATAGCATATCCTAGATCCTTGCTTCTCAATGTGGTCCATGAACCAATAGTATCAATATCACCTAGGATATTGTTTGAAACTCAAGAGCTCAGACACACACCCAGATTTATAAAACTACAATCTGCATTTTAACAAAAACCTGGAAGTGGTTCTGAGCACCTTAATGAGATTAAGGGGTAATCCAATTAGATTTGGGGTAATCCGATGTATTGCTTCTCTGAGAATGAATTCCTTGAGAAAGAATTTGGGCACTATTCATATTTAGTACAGAGGGTACAGTGGAAGAGAGTGATTCTAGAAGCAGGAGATCAGTTAGTTAAATGACTCCTGTTAACCAAGTGAAAGATAATGGTTGGCTGGGAGAAACAGGCGATGGTAGTGACAATGGAAGGAAGTAGGTGAAGTTATGAGGTCACAATGGCAGAACTTGCATGTATATTTGGTACATGAATTAAGAAGGGAAGAAGTTAGTTTATCCATAATTTCTGGCTTGAATGGTTGGATGATGTGTCATTTATGAGGGCATAACTGAGGGGAGTAAAGAGAGGAGCAGAAGGAAATGATTAGTTTACCTTTAGATTATGATGGTGAGTATTGAGAGTATTGTGAGAAAGCCAGGTACAGCTGTTTATTCAGGGCCAAAGAGACAGTGGAGGGACATCATATAAATTATGTGGGCATTTTGGAAAGCACTCCAGGGCAAAGCCTATGTTCAAATATTTAACTGGCTTGCCCTTAATGTCCCTCCCCACCATTGATCCTATCAGATTCTTAAGGGGATATATGATACCAACTTGCTCTGATGTAGATAGATAAATGCTCAAGCTGGTCATTTGGAGAGGATTAGAAGGGTTTTGATGGGAAGGAGTTCTTTCCTTTTCCACCTTGCTCTCCTTTTCAAAGTCTCATATAGAGTATTAAAAGGTAACAAGCAAAATGACGACAACCGAGAGGAGAAAAGGTAATTATAAGAACAGAGAAATGCAAACTTGTTTAACTGACATCTGATTCAGAACTCCCCTTGTGAGCCCTAAAATTTAGTTTTCATTTCAAAAGGGATCAGTTTTCCCAGACTGAAAACAAACAAAAAAGCTTCTCTAAAATGTTATACATAGACATTTATTTTCAATGTTGTAAGTTTCTAGGCTTGCCTAAGAAATCCAAATTAACACAGCTTTACTCAAAATGTTGTTGGCAAGTATAATTAACACAAGAGGTAAGCTTATCAGTGAGGTGCTGCTATATTAAAACACAAATCTTCTACTCTTGTTTAGGTAGAATAGTCCCGGAATTGGCATCAAGGCAATGCAGAACACATGTAGGAAACAGGCATTGAAGTTTTCCTTCCCCTTCAAGCAATTTTGGATCATGGCTTCAGGCATACATCATAAAACATATGTTAAGAAATATCCTCAACGATATTTGTTTGTAATTTTTCTGTTACATTTTTATCCATATACTTTGCTAGTAAAAGTACCTAATTTACATATGACAGTATTGCCAATGTGAAATGATAGCCAACAGGATGTGAGGATTTTCTTACATTGTATGTGTAAGAATCACACATTTTATTAATGCTTCCTTTTAGTTTTCACAGTTCTGAAATCCAAACTGACAGCAAGAAATCCAAACTGACAGCTGAGAAGCTGCATTTGGTTTTCAAATGGATGACAGACACCAAAAGAAAGCATCACTAAAATAGTAAGAGAGAAAGCATAAACACAAATGGGATGCGTGCGTTCTGCTTAAATAATGTTCTCAGTTTCAAATAGAAAGCCTTTTACATTGATGTGGTGCATTATATATCTTCACGGTGGAACACAGATATTTTAACTAAATTTTAGGAAACCTAAGATTATGAATTTTTATATGCCTGTTTCTAGAAAGTAGGCAGATTTTTCTTGAAAATAGCAAGAATCTCATTAACTCCTTTTACTTAAAATCCATAAGTGGCTTTAAAATGTACTCTGGAAATATAAATTCAGTAATAAAATATCCTCAGTGATAATGTTATTCATTTACATAAATTAAGCCAAATAAAACTCAGAATTTCCTCTCCTCCTGCTTTTTTTTTTAACCACAATGCCCAAGTATGAGGATACTACAGAAACTCAGAAGGCACCTCCAGAGTTATCTGCCCCTCTGCTGCTTCCATACTCACACCATCAAAATGAGAATTCTGGACAGCTCAGTTTATACCATTAAATATCTGTTGGTTCAAATGGTTAAGAAACTACAAGGTTTCTTACTTGCTAAAGAAAATTTTTCTCTTAAGCAGTCACTGAAAAGTTTAGAAAAATCTCTCATCCTTAAAAGAATTCAAAAAGTCAAAACACAACATAAATCAAACATAAAGGAAACAATAGGGGGTGAAAACTCACTTTCTTAAAGCAGCTTCTTCCTGTGACTTAAAGTATGAAAGGAGAATATATGATGATTTCTTTTCCTCTTGAATGCATACATCAACTCCAAAAGGAACAGAGAGGCCACCGGCACTGAGGATTCCTCCCAATTGCAGCTTTTTTAAGTTTGTGGGAAAAAAATAGGACCCCTGTGTTTCCTCTAGGCCTGGTAAAATGCACAAAGCTGACTCCTACTGGACTGAAAAATCATTCCTTGACAATTTGTACTTAAAATTATAAGTAACCAATTCTCTGAAGAATATCCTTAAAGGGAAATTCTGCCAGGATTAGTACTTGAAATGTCTGGATGAGCTCCAAAAACTTTAAAATATACAACATTCATACAAACACTTACACACTTGAGAAATTTCCATGGACTGGGCTAAATTGAGGGCCCATAAAAATCCTCTGAAAAGGTGATGCATTTTCTGTTCCTTGATTAATCTGTATTATGGTTTCAAAATTAGGTATCCCCCCAAAAGCTCATCTGTGAGACAACACAGGGACGTTTAGAGATGAAATGATTGGGTTATAAGAGCTTTAACCTAAATAGTGCATTAATCCCCTGAAAGGGATTAACTGAGTGGCCTGGGGTGTGCTTTTGGGATTTATATTTTGTTTTTGTTGAGCACCCTTCCACCATGATGTTCTGCCTCATCTCAGGCCCCACGGAATGAAGTTGGCCATCTACGAATTGAGATACCTGAAGCTACAAGCCCCCAAATAAACTTTTGCTTCTCTAATTGTTCTTGCCAGGTTTCTTCGTCACAGCAAGGAAAAAGCTGACTAAAACAATCTGTTTTTGTTTTGTTTTCTGGTGGCTGTCAGAACCTTCCTTTTAGGTTAGAAATAGTTGAATCTTTTCTGTTGAACTATTTGGAAGACATATGTCTATGTTCTCACCTGTGGAATTCTTGGTAGCTTGAGAGAGATGTCTTGGGTTGTGGCCTCAATCACTTCTTTCTTGGGAAATTTGGGAACTTTGAACCTTGGCTTTGATTTGAATGCGAGGTAGTTGCCTGCTTTCTGTACCTACAGTGTGGACTTATGCCTATTTGCTTATGAGTTGGCAACTATTGTTATGTCATATCCATGTCTGTGACTTCATTTAAAGACAAACTCATCTGGTTTTTTGAAATCTTCAATTCAAAACATGAAAAGTAGCTGGAGATGTCAACAGCTGGATCTGAAGATAACTAAAATGAAAAATAAACTACTTCACATCAGGAAGTTGGGATTACTGAGGAAATACTCCACTTTAACTCCATTTATTCCCAGATAAAAACTCTCTATATTCTACGTGTTAAAGTATATGTTAACATTTCCTGAGGTCAAACTTAACTACATACACTAAAGAATTTAAGTTAGGGAAATGCAGGGTCAATTAGCAGTGTGCTTTGTTATTTACCTGACTGTGATGATTAAGACATTATGAAAATGAAAACATGATTACCAATAAATTCTGATTTCATTAGTAACTGATCTTCATTTGATGATGCCACTGCTAAACAGGGATTATTTTTCTCCTTTTGTAGGCAAGGAAGCTGAGTCTTAAGAGATGTAAAAATTCATATCCTCACTAGTTATGGGGTCACTGCCCTGGTTTCTACACATGCTTCCTCAGAGGGAAATCTATACTCACTGATTCAACTTTTGAACCTCCTCTGCTCTTCTTGACTTACTGAAATTTGTCTTTCACTTGAACCACACCACCAAAAAGTCTTCAGTAAAATCATAGACACTGTCTTTAATCATATAAGAAATTTCTCATCTCTGGCCATGTCTACTTCTTCTTGAAATTCTCTGTCCTTAGTTTCACTAAGTTACATGCGTCTGGTTTCATCTGTGCTTTTAGCACCCTCAGACGCCTCTCCCTTTCCTCCCCTCACTTCCCTGTTCAGTGTATTATTCATCTCTGCACTCTCTGTGGTGTTCCCTATCAAACCTGTAAAACTGTAGTCTCACATTCTCCTTCATATTACCCAGTCTCTGCTGGTGCCACTTTATGAAATGGGCATCTCTCTCATTTGGAAGTACACCTGTCTGCACATTTCTTACATAGATTATTGTATTAATCATAAAAACAATTTGCGTCTGCCTCAGTCTGTTCTCCTATTCTTTCTCTACATCTAATAATATAGAGTAATATTTATTTTAAAAATATCAGTTTATTGAATTATAAAAATGCTTCTTGCAGAAAATCAAACAACTGAAAAAATATGTAAAGAAAGTTTAAAATGGCTTGCTCTAAGAGACAAACATAGCCAAAATATTTGCATGTCTCTGAAGAAATTTATGTATGTGTATTTATGTTAACTATACAAAGAAGAGTTTATGTGTTTATATAAAGGTTTGTATATACATAGTTTTATAGTTATACATTTATGAAATAGTTTATTAAAAACCCCACCACATTGTGCATAATTATGGGGGATGATAAATCTTTTTCCCTTTTTGATGGCTGAGGCCCCTGTAACAAGACAGATTAACAAGAAAAAAGCATAAACATTTCTTTAAATTTTACATGAAACAGTAGTCTTCAGTAATGAAGACTCAAAAAAGTTTTTATATTTTAGGTCTAATGAAGAGTAGTCGTGACATATGATTGGACAAAGGGGGAGGATTAGCTAATGTTAATAAACTAGGGAAAACTTAGCAATTAAGTCCTGTTTGTCCAGATTCTTCCTGATGTCCCTATCTTTAAAGATGTACCTTTTCTCAAGGTACAGAGAGGGTATCTCTTGAGTGAAAGTCTTATGACCTGCTTTAGAGAAGGGTAGGAGAAGGTGAGAGACCCTCCTGATTCTGCAGTTTTCTCAAATGTCAAAATGCCATATTTTAGGATAGTGAATCCTATCATTTTTCACTTAATATGATTTTCCAAATCAATAAAATATTATAAATTTTAAAGTGGTGTGTGAATAATAATTGCAATGTAATGAAATATATAATGGAATAGTGCTCCCTTTCTTCCCTTCTGTTTTCTTCAATAACAAAATTTACATTGAGAATTTATAAAATAGGAATCACAAGGACAGATTTAGTTAAGAAAAAGGGAAGGAGAAAAAACTAGCATATTCACTTTAAGCTCATTTGTATTTATTAGGTACTGTTTAAACAACTATACTTTCTACACTAACCTTAAGCCATGACTTCAAGCACTTATCTAACATTTTTGTATAATACAGTTAGGTCAAGGGCTACAGATTATAGAAAAGGTTTGACAAAGTGCTTTTACTTTTTATAGAATAACAAGAAACATAAAAGACAAACTTTTGGACTTTTGTTTCAGCCTGACTAGTTGGATAAAGGATTTTCCTTTGGTTGTTAGCATCTGAATAAACAAAAATACTTCAGTCAGGCAGACAGTTCCCTTTTTATGGGAGACATTGTATGTATTCCTCTTCTAAGAGAATGGGAAAAAAACTTGTACATATTTTATCCACATTTTCTCAGAAAACATTGATTTTATAAGGAATGTGTGCATTTTAAAAGGTTTTGTTAATTTATCAAGTTGCCTTCCAGAATGGAAGATAACTACCATCTGATCACCTTATTTTGCTGGCTAATTTACTTTTTTAAAGGGTATACATGTGTTCAGGATAATGCTTAAACTTTTTAGCTTAGTACATGAGGCATTTCAGGATCCCCCTCTGGTCTCTCCACTTCATCTTACACTACACTTCCCCAGATTACCTTTCATATTTATTCATCTTTAGGGCTCCCCAATGTCTCATTATTTATGTTAATTCATGTCATATTACTTTTAGACCTCTTTTGCCCAGAAATACCTTCCTTCCCCTTCTTCCATCTGTTTGAGGCTAATCCTTTTTCTTTCAGGGTTCAGTTCTAGGGCTTGTGTCCACATCTTTTCTTTGAAAAAGTTTGAATTTCATTTCTTTTCCCATAGCGTTCTCTTTTCACTTCTGTCAAAACACTGTAACAGTTGATTCTTGCCATCAACTTGAAAGCAAAGTATATTTTTAAGATTTACTTGTATTTCTAATATTTAGCCATCACACAAGAGCCAGGAAGTTATTGAGCTGAGGTTTTAAATTTACCAAGTCCTCTCTGCCATTCCACCATCAACATAACCCTGTTGTTCCTGCTCATTAAAAAAAAAACACTAAGTTCTTACTACACTGAAAAGGAACAGAGATGCAATTAGGGGCAAATGTGGTAAAACAAACACAACACTAGAATTGTTCAGAAATTTAATACATGTTGAAAATATTTCTTTTTATGGTGTAAGTGAAATAATTTTTTTTTCCTGAAAGACTCAAGTCAGGGTTTCTTTTTTAGGATGCAATACATCTCTTCTAGCTTCTATTTATTCTTTCATTTGTTTAGCATGGCCCTCAAGGCAGAGCAACTTGTGTTATTGTAGTTCATATTAATAGTCACTCTAATAGAGTTCCCAGATCTTTAAGAAAATATATACCTGAGAGGAATTTGACATATGTTTTTATTTCATGTCCCATCTACACTGGAAAAATGTTACTGATTTTAGTGAAAGAAAGCAAAACTTCCATCCTCTCACCTTCACCCAACTCACTTAAGTTAGTTCTTGATAAGAAAAAAAAATCCCATTTGGGTCCAGCTTGAGTGACATTTCTGAAAAAGCAAGGCACTATTCCTTCTTAACCTATAGGCTGCACTATACTCCAGATCACTGCTGCCCCTTGACCTCATTCTTGGTACTTTTTGGTCTGATTAAAATGTTTTCTCTAAAACGTTCAAGATGGCTTTACATTTAGGATAACTGTTACTTAAATTGTTTTAATATAGTGTTAAGGTCTTTTCTCAAAATACACTATGATTTTGCTAATATGTGTTACCATTCACTGGATCTTTTAGATGGCCAAAGTGGGATTCCTTTGACTCTTCAAAAACACATGGGTCTGTAGATGGAACACACTTGAACACAAATATTTGGGCATTTTTTCCTATATCTCTATTGTAACTGGAATGATAGGATTTGGCATAAGAGAATATATCTACATAGTTAATGAAATCTGGCTGAGAGATTTACTAAGACAAAATGTTTCATGAATGAAACTTTCAATTGCTGAAACACTGAACTATGGAAAAATTTTTTGTGTAAGAAAATTAAAATCAAATCCTTTAATAATAATCAGAATGGAAATTCAAAATATAAACACATCACAGAGAATGCATCTATCAACTAATGTTAGTATTAATTAAAATAAAGGAAGATATAAAATACCATAAAATTTAATAGAATAGGCAACTTTAAATATTCTTAACTCTGCCCATTAAGATCATAGTAGACATTTAACAATTTTAACTTTATTGAAATTAGATCTTTACATACAAAATCAGTTATATAATTTTATTTACAAAACGATAAAAATGTTCTTTATTTTCTATGAAAAAGATAACTGTTTTGACAAATGAAAAAAATTTAATGCAAACAAGTTAATACAGCATGTATGTTTATTTGCTTCATTGTCTCTTTTATTTTCACAAATTAAATCAGAATGATTTTATTTGCTTCATGGTCGGTCTCATCTATTTATTTTCTATGATCTAGTTTGACATAAACAAGGATTACTTTGGTATCTGCTGAAACATAAATGATAAGGTCCTTAAATGCTGAGTTAAAAAACAGGCTGAGTTTTCAATATTTTGGAAGCTGCATAAACAAAAATAAATTAGAATCTGTAGTTACAGAGGATTTGTCATTTTTCTTCTTTGCATGTATGAAAAAATATAGAGGAATATCATCCGTGGGAAAACATTTTTAAATTTAATGTTATAATCCTATCAACTTTAATAACAATGCTTAGTCAGCAATTACATTAATTACTTTCACTCAGGATTAACATTTTTTTCTAAAACAAAGTGGAGGTAGTCTGATTACTGTATTTAAACATTTTAAAATATAAAGTTTCAAATGCCATAAATGGAATTATATAAAATAGTATTTTTTCATATTTGAGATTTAATTTGCTACTATATTCAAAATAAATTCTTTTTGATAAATACTGAATTGCTCAAAATTTGGTTGAAATGATTACTCTAAGGAATGATTTTAATTACTTTTAAATCACAATCTTTACAAAACAAAAATATTTATTTTTTATAAGTTTTCTATTATTGGAAAAAAAGGTTCCAATGATTTAAATGCATTTAAATATCCTCTCACCACTAAAAAAGCAGCTTAACAATTTGTCACATAAATACTTTGAAAGAATTAGATGTTAAAGCAGCTACTGAAACAGAAAGCAAAATTTAGAAATGTAAACTGGATTAATCAAACAAAAATCTTTGTATTAAATTTTTAGTCATTCCAATATAAAATGTGACTTGCATCTACAAAGCAGTCAATTTCATGTTTTCTCTCATTCTTGTCAGCAGCTTATTTGATAACAGAGTGCAGCAATGATACGCTTCTCTGGTGTTCCCACCTGTGAAGGCATCCCAGAAGCCCCTATACGCTTTTATGTGGAAGGCCCTTACTAGGCCCAAACAAGAGCAAGGGCTTAGTAATAAAAATATATATTCTGAAAATTTCTGTATTTTAATTTTGAAGCAACTCTATTAATTTAAAAATAAAATGTGATTTATTTTTGTTTTTGACATACTGAAGTCTTTACTTCTCTTTTCTTTTTTTAAAGTGACCACATTTTAAGTTCCTGTCTAAATGAATATAAGTATAGTGATAACACTTCAAAATCAAATAGCAAATGAAAGAGTCTTTTTCCAGAAAAATTCATTCTTCATTTACCATTTGGAATAAACCTAAAATGTATTAATTTTTTAGAATTATGTGAAAATAATTTTTATGTAAAAAATTACACATAGGATTTATGTGAAAAGAAAAACTTTCAAGAACCCAGTTTTACAAAAAATTACAAGATTTTACAAGATTTACATTTAATATGACACTACTATTTTAACTAAATTGTGTGAGGGAGAGGGAGATTTCAATGGGGAGTAAGGAGTTGGCATTGACTATTTTTTGTGACCACTCACCTTTAAGTTTGGAGGAAAATGCTCACTATATAACAGAAGTAAATTAAGATCATTACTCTTCTGTCACTGATGACTTCCTGCATTTGAGAACAAGGTCCTTAATGGATGAAGAAAGTTCTTGAAGCTCTTTACGAGTAGCATTGATGACATCCTGTTGTTCTTTGTCTAATTCATCATTCATGGGATCCTCTCCCTGCCCAGTCTTCTTTTGACTGACTAACTGTTTTACAACCAAACCTTGATACTTTACCAAAAGAGTATGCTGATCCTGTGAAGGAGGAGGAAAAGTTACAAAACACAACTCAATTTTCTGTGGAAGAGATAAAGTAGGATTTGTCTGACCAATATGCATTGAAGGTCCTCATCTTTACAAAGCCCTGGTCAGGTAAGTAGAATGTTCAATCTAGCAAGGTCCCTGCTCTCAAGAAGTTTACAGTTTAGGGGAGATAAACCATGAATGTAGATTAATTTAGTACAAGTTGACTTAACTGGGTTTTAACACCAAAGATACAGTCAAAGTGATAGGGAGGTTTAAAGAAGACAAATTACTTTTAGCTGAGGGATGGAGTTTCTCAAAATAATTTGTACAGGACTAGACATTCAAACTAGTCCTTGAAGATAAGTTAACTGCTTTACAACCAAATATTGATACTTTATTAATAATAAAGAATATGCTGATCCTATGATGAGAAAGGAGAAGGAAAAAGAAACTAAAACAGGAAATCTGACATTCTTGTATTTTTCCTGAAAGCTTAATTTCCAAGTTCAGAACATTCTTTACATGGCTCTTAAAAAATTCTGAAAAGTTCTTGAGCTTTGTTAAATTAAAAAATAGAAAAGCAAAAACAAACAAACAATCCCCTAACTCCCCATTCCTGGAAACAAGCAGATGATATTAACATATTGTGCCTCAGTGTTGACAATAATTTGTGTCTATCCACTCAAACTATTCAGAGTTTAAAAGCTTGAAAATTTCAAATGTATTGAAAATGTTAATACCTCTGGAATTTTATTATTAAGAAAAGCAATGATCTGTGGGACACATCTTCCAGGTGCATGGAGCATGTTGTGGGTTGAGAACTGAAACAACAGGATTGATGTGAGGTGCAGAATAAGAGCAGGGTCTTCTGTGACTTTTAGCTGTTCTGCCAGTGCTTGTCGATGTTGGAATAGTATCTGTCTAAACAAGAATTAAACCATAGAAATACATGATTTAACATGTTCTCACCAATCTCTACTCTTCCCCTCTGTATTCACTTTATTGATTCTGTAGTTTAATGATCTAGTTCCATAATATTTTAAGGAATCCTTTAAATATGGGGTATATACACATAGCACCCTAACAGACATGGACAGACTACATACCAGAAAGTTACAGAAAAAGCTCTAGAGCAGAGATGTCTGAAATACACTTTCTGTTTTAAGTTGTTGGTGATCAAACAGAACTGAACTGATTTAAATACGATTTCCTATAAAGAAGGTCCCAAAGCTAATAAAAAGTTCCAGGCTTAATCAATTCTGGGATTAGGAACTCTTTTACATTATCAAGAGGGTGAGACAGAAATATCTACCTATATCAAGATTTTGAAATACTTGAAGATATACAGTCATTTTGATAGAGTTTTTTTGGGCAAGGTCCAGACAGTAATAATTCAAGTTTTAAATATGAAATGCCTCAATTTAAGAGTATTAGTAACACAAATTAATTCAATGTTACCTTTCCCTTTTTTTGTCTCCCTTTTTCACCATAATATCACAAGCTTCTGCTGCAGAATCCAGAGAAGAAAGAAAGTCTTCTATGCTCTAAAAAGACAGTTAATACCATGATTTGCTTTTATATACAGGTGCCTGAAGAAATCTAGCAATTTAATACTGTTTTCTAAATTTATACCCTAAATACAATTTTTACAAAGGTCACTTTGGCATTAAATTAGAAACTGATTTAGAACTAAAAATGGTAAAATGTTCTCAGCTTTGTCACCTTCCCCTCCTAAAAGAGTATTCAATTTAGCTTTATAGAGTTTATAGTTTTTATGATAAAATTCTGCTTGAAGATTTTTATAACATAAGACTTTAGCTGCAGTAACTAACTAGAATCAAACTTTACTTACTTTTTCATTCAGAGAGTTATGTAGTTTTGTTAGAGCTACTTTCGTTTCTTCTGACAATTTACTTAAGATTTTTTTTCTTACCTGTAGGGGGAAAATTCTTTCAGTATTGCGCTTTTGACATGTAGTGAACATAAGATCAAGGAAAACAAAAGAATAAAGTATATTTATTACTGTAATAGAATGCTGAGTGGAATTTATTCTGTTCATGAATTTTACATCTCAAACTGAGAATAAAAATATGATTAAAAATATTCTAAAATCAGAGAGCTAACCAATAGTCAACAAAAAGAGTAGATACAACTCCTCCCACCTTCTCCAGTAATATAAGAGGAAGGTTGAAAAGAAAGTCATTGGTCTTGTGGGAAACAGACTAGTTGGGTTAAGAGGCTCCTCTCTCCCTGGTGGCAGCTGAGAAGGGCCTCACTCACAAGGACCAGAGCTACCTATAGGAAGGGGTCTGAGATCTTATTCCCTGGCTATGTTTTTTTTTTATTTTATAGGGGATAAGGAACCTTTCAATACTTTTAACCACATATATACATGTTTGGTGAAGTTTGATGGCATTCTTGGCCAGTCAGATAGCTCCTTCTTGTACAAAATTTCTGGAAGAGGCCTGCTGAAATGACTTGATAGTAGGCCCTGAAGGGTACAGTCTGTATGGGAAGTCAGGGACAACTTAGTGCCTGCTTATCATAACTCCCTCATACTAAGCCTTCTATGGCCCTTTAAAGGCATGGAACAAGACCTTCTGTATTTCCTACAATAGAACATGGGACTGTCCAGACAGCTGGGTTTTTGTTACTCAAATTGAAGAAGGGAAGGGGGCCAGAGGTTGGAGGGAGAAAAAACTTTGTTTGGGAAATGGTCCTTCTTATGAGGGAGAGTGATGTTAAAGTAAATGACATTCCAAGAACAACTCATGCCACCTATGTGGTAACAACCACATTACTAGAGGGCACAAACATTAGAATGATTAGGTTTGACTTAGTTCAAAGTCAGTTATATGCAGTCAATCACATGAAGATATATTCATCTCACTTATTTTCCCTAAATCCCCAACCTTTAGTGGGCCAAGAAGGATGAGGAAGAGGAGAGGAAAAGGAAGAGAAGGAGCAGTTGTTACTGTTATCTTCAGGACAGATGACATTTTTCTTCCTCTAGGCAAAGAGGAGCCACAACTCTACATTGCAATAAAGGAAGTCATATGTTTTTGAATTTAGTGTTAAAAAAGAACTGGAATTAGTTTAAATATTGAAATGAGATGGTGTCATTAAATGAAAATTACTGCAAAGTTATAGAAATTGGTCAGAAATATTAAGGGACTTACAAACCAGGACAAAAGCTGGAGATGTGACATAACAATAATTAGGAAAGAAAAAGCCTTATTTATTCCAAATAATTAAGTACTATTACTTTTCGTAGACTGGTTACATGGTTACATTACCAATCCTGCTAGCAACTATCTATACAACATTACTATATTTGAACTAAAAGTCTTTTAGAGTTTTTCCACACAATCCTTTCCTGTATTTTATTTTCCTTTTAAATTATTTCAAATGAGAGAAAATAAACTGCTCAGACTCAACATATCAGGAATGTAAAGAAAATCACTAACATACTTCACTTGTAATGGTTGCAGGATCATCTACTGCCATCATTAAATCTGAAGCTAAGAAGTTGAAAATGAGGTTGGTGATATCAGTACACACTGTCTTCAGTAAGTGCTTGGTAAGAGCAGTCAGTGTATCATCTGGAAAAGAAAGGCACTTTATTAAAACGAATTGCCTTCCAGAATTATGAGAATCAATAAAAAAACAATATTAAGTATACCTGTAAAAAACTTCATCCCTTTTTCAAATAATCTAATATTATTGTATAAGTTTGAAACCTCTTCTTGCAAGTCCTTGATTGTGCGTTTTCTGCCAGTTCCAGAAGCAGAAGTTGAAGACATGAATACTGAACGTACCACCTCAAGATAGGTTTTATTAAGAGGTCTGTGTACAAGATAAATATATTTAATTTAGAAAAATGTATTGGATTTAACTGATGCAAATAAGAAATGTTGTATCTATTGAAATGAGGCTTTAACAAAATCTATTTTTCAAAGTGATAAAATTAATTTGGAGAAGAGTTCATTAAGAATTTGCCTCCAGGGGCTAGGATTATAGCTCAGTGGTAGAGTGCTTGCCTCGCATGCATGAGGCACTGGGTTGGATCGTCAGCACCACATAAAAATAAATAAATAAAATAAAGATATTGTGTCCATCTACAACTAAAAAAAAAAGAATTTGTCTCCTAGCTCCAGGAATTGTAACTTAGATAAATTATTATTCTTAATTTTAAAGTTCTAAATGTTATTGCTCTAAAGATTACAAGAATAATGTATAATTATAATGCATAATGTATAATTATAATAGTATCTAAATTATTCTTTTTGAGATCAATTTGTTACTTATTTTCTCCCTAAATATAAACATTTAAAAATTTTTCTGTCAAATCAAAATAGAAAATGATCATTTCTTCTCTCATGCTAGGAATGAGAGCAGCTAATGATTCACACTGGTGTTTTCCCTCCCTATGATTTGAGATGGTAAGATCAGTGAATGAGGACTCTTCTCCAAAGGTTCTAGGCTTTATTTCCCATACTGCCTTGTCCAAAGCACTTACCAAATATCTGTGGCACTGACTGCTTCCAAAGGCAAACAAAATACAGAGTTTGGTGGCTGGATTAAATGCTAGCCTTTGAAAACACCTAAAATATATACTTTCTAAGATCTTGGTGAAAATTTTACTTAATAACTCATGGATTTCTACCATAAAACAGAAAATGAAGAATGTTTTATACTTGCTTTACTAAATATTCAGCAAGTTCAGAAATAAACTCCTCAGGGGCATCTTGCACATGTTTTCTTAAAAGATCTTCAATATCATCCTGGAACATAAAAGTGATCTCTGGTTTCTTCTTTGCTACAACAGACAGGAGCAACAGAGGGGAGGAAAAATCCATCAAAAAGCAAATAAAGTTCCACTAATATACTTAATAAGATGGTAATTCATTCATTGTCTATCAGAGACTCTGATATTAGTTATTATATCAATAATATTACTAATATAAAATACCTAGAACTAATAAAAATAATAGGATATGCAGTGGAATTTCTTTTAACTGATCATTTTATAACTTAAGTTATAAACTTTTTAGCTGGGTGTGATAGTGCACACCTGTAGTTCCAGCTTCTGGGGAGGCTGAGGCAGGAGGATCTCAAGTTTAGGACCAGCCTGGGCAACACAGTAAGACCCTGTCTCAAAATAAAATATAAGATGGGTAGCTCAGTGGTAGAGTGGCATTGGGCTCAATCCCCAGTAGCACTCATGTGCACACACACACACACAGACGGTTTTCTTCAAAAATGAAAAATGATTTCCTTCCTTGTATCACTTGGATGATGCAAATAGCCAGAAATCAAAACGATCAAAAAGAGAGAAAATAATCTATTAGGACAGGATATTTTGTTTAATAGTAGACAATGTGTACTTAATAACTCTTAAGAAAATACTTTTTCTCCCCTGTAAAAATGAATATTTTGTAATTTGCACAAGATCTTCAGGGAGTTTTATAATCATATGAACCATAACTCCAGTAGAATTGTTTAAGCTGAATCAATTCTTGTAGAATTATTCAAACTACCTTTTTGGAAAGACACAAATGGCAAAATAAATCCATTTTACAACCATAATTTATTTCTGCTCTCACAAAAATAATTCTGTAATAAGGAAAACATGTAGGCAGCTAATTAAATCATAATAATTTTAAATGTGGAAATGTCATATCTACCCACTTACTTGTAAAAGTGTGGGTTGAAGACAAAGAAAGCTAACAATATTTCCAGTAGAAATTGTGAAGATATAAAAGTGATTACTTCCAGCTAAATAAGGTTATTGATTATATGAATGGAATCTTAGCAATAAAAAATAAAACAGCTCAAAATTCAATTTTTAATAGGAATGAAGATCTAAGCAGTTGAAATCACAGCTTTAAGAGTAGAAACACAAGTACTATCCTTGTTTTCTGAGATCTGCTGTCTGGCCCTAATGTTCATACTAAATAGTTTATCAATTTCTGTCTGCTTCTTGTATCTCTTTTACAAATTATTAATTTCCTTTCAAGAATCTTTCATACTGAACTGATCCTATATTTTAAGCTTAAAATAAAATTTTATTGTCCATTTCAGAGATTACAACACAACCTTTTTCAAAAGCACTGAAATTATTATTTTTTTTTTAGGTAGAATGATTTTACTGCTTTTATAGCTCCTCTCAATAACCTAGGCACAAAGACTATCACATGCTTCATTTAAGATTATAGAATTAGAGAAGTATTTTTTAAGTATCTCTTTATCTTCATCCCTAGCACATCTAGGCAATAGGGAAATTTATTTATCAATTAAATGAAAAAATTAAAATGCACATGAGAATCTTAATATTATTCAAAATAAGTGTAGGTAGTAGGTTTCTACAAAGATATTTTGTCTTTATTAACATTGTTTTATGCACATCAAGAATAGTAGCTATTTCAACCTTTCTTAGAATATTTTAAAGACAGATCTTAAGCAAATGTGTTATTACAAATCATAGCACATTAACAGCTGCAGCCATGTCCTTTGCAATTTCATTGCTCAGGAATAGTTCATATACAAAAAACTGAAAAAGGAAAAAATCTTAAATTATTATTTGAGGTTTGTTTTCAATTTTCTTTTTGCTGGGGATGAGGAGGAGGGCAGTATCATCATTTCTTTAACTTTTTCTTTAACAGAAAAATTAAAAATCATGCATAATCTTATTTAGAAAAACAAAATAAAATGTCTCTAGCAGACTTAACATTGTCAAACATTCACAACTCCAGGAAAAGAAAGATGCACTTAATTAATTCTCTGCCTTCAACACAAGCACCCAACCAGTTAGGTGTTGTTATAAAAATTAAATAAGCATAAAATTGTCTGGATTAGCTTCCAACACTTTGTCCTTTGCCTTTCAACATCTTGAAGCATTTCCAAGAGTTCTTTTAATGTGATTTTTTTGCCAATTTTACGTTCTCTAAGAAATTTTCCTCCTTTTTGTCATAACCATTTTCTCTGTTTATGTCAATAAGTTTGCCTTTACTAAGTTCCACTCTTTGTGTGTAGCTACAGTCTCCTGAACAATGGCACTAACACTCCCACAGTCTACCATTCCTTCTATTATACCATTATATTTGATTCCAATTTTATTTCCATTGTCATCATTTTTCATTTCTTTTCTGCACTTTCATCTTTATTATCCATTTTTAAAAAATGTCACGTGTTTATCACTAGGAGACAAAGAGGCAAAACAACTATATGCTTTGTTATTTGTGCATAAAGAATAAGTGATATACAGTAATCAACTACTGAGAAACCTTAAAAACAAGTGACCTACCTGCCACAGATCTATTATTTTATTTATTTATTTATTTTATTGGTACTAGGGATTGAACTCAGGGGCACTTGGCCACTGAGTCACATCCCCAGCCCTATTTTGTATTTTATTTAGAGACAGGGTCTCACTGAGTTGCTTAGTGCCTTGCTGTTGCTGAGGCTGGCTTGAACTCACGATCCTCCTGCCTCAGCCTCCTGAGCTGCAGGGATTATAGACATGCGCCATTGTGCCCAGGTATCTATTATTTATATAGTGATTCATGGCCTGAAGACCCAGCAGTGACGTTTGTACTTTATTCAACAACTAGCAGTTAATATATCAGGGTAACTTGGGAACTAAAAATTGGGCTGTACTGTTGGTGGGATGATATTTAACTAAATTGTGATTACTGAAATTTGTACCCAGTGAAACTATGCAAAGCAAGTACCTCCTGTATAAGCATACATACTAATGATATGGATCTTAAGAAAATTTGTTTAAAAAAAATCACACATACACAAATAAAGGGTAAAGATACATACTAGTGTGAAATGACTGAGACTCATCATCACTGTCATCATCTTTTCTTCCTTTCTTCTTGATTTTTTTAATTTTGTATTCTCTGGCATTGCCCCCTCCTCCTCCTCTCACACTTCCACTGCCCTCTGGTGGAAAATGACACTAGTTAATATTAGAAAAATGACATATTGCGGTATTTAACTTCAGAGCAGAAAAGATAATTAAAGTAAATTCAATTGATAAAAAACAATAATTAATAAAATACAAAACCTCTTGAATTTAGGCAACCTTTTCCTGCCTATTCTAAAAGCAGTCTCTTCTTGTGTCACTTTTGTAGCTATGTCTGACCTTTTTCTAGCTAAACCCATTCTTTCACATCTTCTTTTACTTCCAAAAGAAATGTACTGCTGGGTATGGTGGCGCATGCCTGTAATCCTAGCTGCTTGGGAGGCTGAGGCAGGAGGATCACAAGTTCAAAGCCAGCCTCAGCAATAGTAAGACGCTCAGCAACTCAGTGAGACCCTGTCTCTAAGTAAAATACAAAAAAGGGCTGGGGATGTGGCTCAGTGGTTCGAGTGCCCCTGAGTTCAATCCCTGGTATCTACCTCCTCGCCAAAAAATGAAAACAAACAAACGAAGAAATGTGCTTTCATTTGATCATCTCTCTTGCCACAGCATCATTAAAACCCCCTATTATGAAACTTCACAAATTTAGCTATATTTGGCCTTGCTTTCTTGCTTGAAAAAGTATTACTCATTTTTAGAGGAAACATTCTGACTCACCGACCACTCAACCCAATCACAAATTTCTTGATAGCAAGGAGCACATTTCAATGTGGGAGGATTTTGGGGATACAGAAATGTTTGAAATATTCCAGGTGCTCAATAAATGTTTACCATGATAGTTATATAGAAAAATATCAATCACAGGTTAAAGACTAAAAAAATAAAAATTATGAAGCAAACTGAAACTCTGTCAATAAAAGTAAAAAAATAGATACATTCAAATATCTATTCTACAAAATAGGATACTGATAATGGGTTATAAAATACTGAAACTATATTTCTTCATAAAAGATGCTTTTCAATAAACTATCAGGATTTCTATAAACTTATGATACCTTTCTAAATTTTAAATAGAATTCCCATAGATTTCATCATATCCTAGAACTTCTATTAATTTACCTTTCCCTTGCTTTTATGATAGAAACATAATATTTTCGAATGCACACATCTAAAGTGAATGCGCTCTTTCATATTTGGTAATAAGTTTCTTACGTTAGGACCTTTGTGTTTGATATGATTTCACGCACTGTAACTAAATATTACAATCCAATAGCACTATCAATGAGATAAAAATCCATATGACCCTTAATATTCAGAAAGAAAAATACACTAGTTATCCTGACATAATTCACCAGTTAATTAAGATGCATTTAAAGCTATATCTTCAAACATGATGAAACATTCATGGCCATGAATATTACTATGATATATTGAAGTAACTTACTATAGTTCTCTTGAAAGAACAGAGAGAAATTTCAAAAGACCATTGCAAGATTTTGCTGAAAATGTTTTGGAAGTGGAAACTATCTCAATGAAGTAAGAGTGAAACCCATAGCAAAATTTTAGTTTTTATAAAGTATTTTCAATGTAGCTATGATAACTAATGAAAACACTGAATATCTTTTTATTTTTTAAATCCTGATATGGCACTAATAACTTTTTTCCTAGGGAAAAAGAATGGAAAATACATGTAATTTTTCAAATGCAAGTTACTAGTATATCAGTGCTATGTAGAATAATTTCCAGTGACTTTAAATTTTTAAAAAAGAAATTAAAAAACAATGACTCATGGGGAAATTCACTCATTCGATAAATATTTAGAGATCACCTAAAATATGCTACCTGGTGCTCTAGGTACTAGGAATATAACCATTAACTGAGATGGACAATGTTCCCAAACAATAAAACATATCACAGTGATAAAATAAGAAAAGAAATTGGCAAGATAATGTGACAGACAGTGACTATGGCTACTATTTTTAGGGGTTGGGGAGGCCTCTGAGGAAGAGACATTTAAAATTGAGCTCTGAATGAAGAGAAGGACTCAGTTACTTTAAGTTTGGGACAGGTCATTATAGGTAAAGAGAGAAGCTAGTGCAAAACCCTTCAACTTGGAATTTTGAGAATCAAAAACAAAAACAAAACAAACAAACAAAAACCCAAGACTACTGGGTTGGAATGAGACAGTGAGCGGGAAAACAGGAGATGGGCATAATCATACAATTAAGTCAGTTTTTTGAAAATAAGAAAAAACAGAATATGTAATCACCAGTAATTCCATTAGCATAAATGCATTTAATCCATTAGTAAAAGAGTTGGTTGATATAAGCAGTTAAAATTAAAAGTCAGTCAATCAAACAAAAAGTATTTCAAAAGTCCTAGTAAATGCAAAGTTCACTGCAACAAATAAAAATTCATCTTTCAATCTTCCTTGTTGATAACTATTTATTACCTGTTGCTTTCCTCCTGCGCTCATCTTTTTTATCTTTTTTATTTGTATTAACACTTTCTAGAATGGAAACTTGTTTCAGATCTTCTTCAGTGATTAAATGCACAGGATTATTTTTCATTTCCTGAAATAAAATGTTTTTTTCCAATGGTCAAATACACACAGCATTTTGAAAAGCATTAAGTAAAAGTTGTTTATATACTATATAAATTATAAAGAATTATCAAGCTTTGCTTTACTACTATTCTGAGGCTATTTCTCCTTGCTAAAAATCAGTCTTTTCTCTTGTTCTTGGCTTTTTGTATGTATTACTAGCTAATGAGAAAGCCTATGTGATTGCTGAACCTATGGTTGATCACATAGCATCAGATGTAATTCTCTTCAGTGGTTATTGGCTGGTCTTACCATTGCTTATTGATAATCTCAAGACCATACCACCTGGTTACTTGAGATTATGAGAAAGATAATGAAAATGACATTCTCTACCCAGATAACCATATATGAATTGCATACTAATTCACATAAACTTATTTTTTCTCTGGATTCATTCTTGATTATCTCTGCTTTTTTAAAAAGTTGATGTTTACAACAATGAACTATTTATTTCCATGTTTAGAGATCTATTCTTGTCGGAAAGGGTTCTATAATCTCTAGTGACAAAAGTACATTTTCATGGTTAAAATGCTGTAATTTCCCCTTTGGTTTTCTAAAGAAAAATGCTTAGAATGTTGATAGTTCATGTAATACAATCACCTTTTTCTGAACATGTTCTTGTGGTTAGAGAGAAGACTCCTAGAAAAGTGATGACCATGTTTTAATTTTAGTAAATGATGATAAATAAAAATAAATTTAATAACCTGTACCAGACATATATATGTATCCCTTTATTTATATTTATCCTTGACATAGTAGGTATCATCTTTTCTTTGAAGATAAGGAAATTGGAGGTCTACTTGTCCAAAGTCATATACAGAAAAAGATGTTTAAACTTAGGTTTACTGGTATCAAATCAAAGCGCTTAAAAGGAGTATAGCAAAATACATACTACATATTTAATAAGCCTACATGAATTTATTAACAGTTTAAGATACAGGGCTCGTTTTATCTATTTGAGCAAGTATTATAAAGAGATGGTGTTGTTAATTAGAAATATGAACTGAATAGTTACTAAGACAGATCTGTCATTGCCTCTACTTCAAAGTACTTTGATAGCAGTTGCTCTGAAACACTAATCAATTTTGACAGTAAGAAAATTTCTTTCCTCAGCTGGTTACCTGTTTATATACCCTGGTTAGGTAAAATTAATGAGGATTTGATATATTTAAAAAATACACATATTACCAGGCACAGTGGTGCATGCCCACAATCTCTGCAGCTCAGGAGGCTGAGGCAGGAGGCTCATGAGTTCAAACCCAGCCTCAGCAAAAGTGAGGTGCTAAGCAACTCAGTGAGACTCTTGTCTAAATAAAACACAAAATAGGGCTGGGGATGTGGCTCAGTGCCTGAGTGCCCCTGAGTTTAATCCCCAGTACAACCCCCCAAATCACCGTATATTGTGTATATGTGTATAGTATGAATATACTGTATATTTCTACATATCCACAGATATGTTTTTTGTATATTTTGATGTTTTAAAATTGGACCAATACCCTCAAATGACTTAGTGTATATTTCATTTATGTGATTTCAATTTATAAAATTATTTCTCCAGGTTCTAACATATATTCTGATGAGACTGAAGAAAAAGAAATATGAATCTGTGAGAGGAAATAAAAAAATAATGTATTAAAGGAAAATGATGTATAATTCAAAGTGTTTATTTAGACTGTTTATCCCATTTTTCAAAAGACATGAGATGATTCTAATGTGAAAATACTGTTTAGAGAAACCAATGAAAGGAAATATGGCATACCTTTTCAGCTTTCTGGTGCATCAATTCACTGAATAACTCTGTACAGTCATTTATGAATTTTTCACTGACCACAACAGTGTCACTAAAGACTATAGCTGAAGCCTGTTTACTGAATGCTCTCATCACCTGCTGAAGCAATATGGCAGAATCTTCAACTGATAAAGAACTGGGAAGCAGAGGCTAGAATTATAAACAAAATTAAAAATGAAATGAAAATGCAATATAATACAGATAAACCAATTGTTACATATATTATGTATATATAAGTATATATATTTATACACATATATTACACATAATATATATACATATATGTATATATTCTATATGTATATATATATATATAAATTTATAAGTACACATAATACATACACATACACTCTTTCTAGGTGGTTTCATAAAGTCCAGTGACTTTAGGAACCATATTTATACTGATAACCTCCCAAAGTTATATTTCTGGTTTAATTACCACTCAGAGCTTTGAAATCATATATCCTACTTCCTATGTAATTTCCTCACTTGTATGCCTAGTAGGCATTTCAATAATTGTTCAAAACACCAAAACTTAAAAGTTACACTCAGCTCCCCTCTCTTACAAAGCCACAAAATATATGTCCTCTTAGCTTTTTCTACTATCTGAAATTAACATTTTGATTAACTGTCCACCAATGAAAAGTGTCCTCCTGAGAACAGAATTTATTTGGCTGCCATATACCCAACAAGTAGAATGATGCTTGGCATACAGAAAGTACTTTATAAATTCTGTTGCATGAATAGAATATCTTGGGAACTTTCATATCCCAAATGGAATTTTCTGCTTTATAAAGTTTCTGACCCTCTAACTAGAAAATAATGAATTGGTCTCTTGTTTATCTTTACCTATACTTATCTTTTTAGTATAATGAAGGGCATGTCAACATTTAGTACTGAAGTAAAACACTATTAGTGCCAGAGTAGCTAATATGTTAACATATTAGCAGAGATTAACAGATAAAGGATAAATAAATGTTACACAGTACCTGATGACAGTGGTTTCATAAGTGCTTGGATAAAATGGGAAAAATCTCTTTGATTTCTGTGTCAAGATTGATATGAAAATTATATTATTTATTTGTTTGTTTTGAGATTTATAGCACTCTGGGTATTATAAAAGGGTATTCTTTATTTTAAAGGTTAGAAATACTTTAAGCATAAAATAATTAAAATGATTTTTGTTGTAAAATGACTAAAAAAATTAACCTCTAAAGGCAAGACTACCTTTATGTATCCTAATTTTTTAAATAGCTATGTACTAGTAAAATATGTGTCCTTGGCTTAAAGAAAAATTAAGAAAAAATAAAAGATAAAACATACTGAAATATCAACCCATGTTCCAGAGCTGATGGCTTCCTCTACTGATGCTTCCACCTGATCCACAAGTCCTTGACCAACACAAGCTGCTTTCAAAAACAAGAGTTGTGTAGTCTTATACCTTTTCTTTATGTAGCTTACAGCATCTGGGATTCCAAGTCTGGACAAGGCATCAAATTCTAGAAATACATCACAAAGTTTGAAAGAACTGTCACTTACATCTTTTAGATATCTCAGAAAAAAATTCCACCAATATCTATTCTTTGATCACAAAGGTACTGCATTCTACTATTTTTTAGGGATAAAACAGAAATGTATTACACCTTATTTCTTGGTTTTCTTAACTTATGACATTTTTAAAACTAAAGATAATTATAGAGAAATTGGTTCAAGTATCTTCCTGAATATTAGCTATGTCACTCCCTCTCCAACTGAAGGGCCAAAGGAAGATATGAGGACTTCAGGGCAATGCGATCAAAAAATGAGAGTGAAGGAGAAGGTATGATTTAAATGATGAAACAAAAACTGGAATTCATTTTGCTTATTATATTTAAGGAATGCAATCTATTTTTCAAAATGTGTCATCAGAGAACTTAGGACCAAGTAGTTCTTCAGTATAATTTAAACTAGAAAAATATTTAACATGAAAACGGACTTAAAATATTCATACATTGTAGTTATTGAAGATATCTATTTTCCTCACCACACAATCCCTACTCCAAATAATCACACTTAGGAAAACTAGATATAATAAGTTCTAATCCAATTCTGTGGTTGAAGAAACTAAAAAGTTAATCACAGGGAAGTCAAGTAAACATAAATGAAGTCCATTATCCTAAGATATATTTGAACTGTTCCTTATGGGTTTCTTATAGAGGAGTAATCTGTTATGTGGTCTAACTTGGGTTATAAAACTGTTTTTTAATGATACGATAGAAGGACCTCAGAAACAGAATTTAGAGTAACTTTGATGTTTCTGAAGTATTAGATAACTGATACAAATGAACACTGTAAAGTCGACAGTCAATAAATATTTCTAAGATGATGTAACTAAAAAACTGGACAGCTTTGGAAAATATAAGATATAGTATAATTACTTTTATGAGTTTAAAATACTTGAAGTTTAGTGTCATCAACATAATGAGAAGTTTAGTAACAATCAACAACAGGAAAGTACATACTAACTACAGGTTAGTATAAAAACCCTCCAAGAATGTTTTAGTATTAGAAAGAAATTTTAGTTTTAAAGAAAAAAGAAAGTTACCTAGATAGCCATTCTGTCTGAAAAAAGAATCCACCCAAGTGCTCTGTGTCCTGGAGTAGATGTCAGGGACAAACACGGCTTTGTCCTGTCTCCCACCAACTACAGTGCCTCTTAAGCGTCCATTATTAACAAGTTCCTCAAGCACAGCTTTAAACAAACAAATACAAATATAAATAAATCAGAACAGGTAAAATTTTTAAAATATTTTAAAAATATTTTATTATTTCACAGTTTAACTATTCTTACCCTTTTGAAAAGTAACTTAAAATGTGAACAGCATATATGAAGGTATTATACTTTAAATAAAATTTTCCTGCCACTTACACTAATACTCAGGTTGTAAATTCAGGGAATTTTTGGCAACTGACTAATATTAACATAGCGAACAATTTTTGGTTGTTGTTTATTTTGAACAAAAACTAACTTGCCATTATTCATTTCATGACTTGTTTTTAAAGTGAATGATCACTTTGGGAATAGATAATATTCAACTGCTAGAGTTAGCTAGTTTAATTTCTTGATATTTAGAAAAATCATGGAACATATTAGAATCAGCAGTATGAACTAAAGTTATAAAAATGTTTTAAATAAGTTATTACATTTACACTGTTTAAACAGAAAAACATTTAAAGTATACATACGAAAGAAGTAATAATGCATGGTTAAGAGAATGGATCTTGGAGTCAGACTTCCAAAGGCTAAACTTCAACTCTGAAACCTACTAGCTTATGACTTAATTTTCTTCTCTGTGAAATGGAACAATAACAACATCTCTCTCATAGGGTGGTAGTATTCAAATTAAGTGCTTGGAACAGTAGTGGCCTATAGTAAGCAGTCAATACATATTAACTAAATATCATTACTACCACCACTACCATCATAAGACTGAGGGCAGTTTGAAAATGCATAGTGCTGTAATTAATACAAACTTAAGCTTTTTATTTAAACAGTAAAATTTAACTACATGTTTTCTTCTTTTAACCATCAAAATCTTTTAAAAAAGACAAAAGCAGGCAGAAAGGAGCCATTTATATATGAATCAGCCAGCATAATCAAAGGTTTATAAAAATTAGCCTTTAATGTAAAAAAAATTTAAATAGGAATTTCAGAATTTCAATTATGAACAAATTGAAATATATCAGAAAAGTCCAGATTTCTCAGTAGACCACAAAATGTGATTTTTAATTTAGTGTGACCATACAAAAATCTATTCCAAATTCCAACCAAATTTGTCGAGTTATTATTACTTGAAGAACTTTATAGTGAAATTGTATCAAGCCTCCATTACATAGCTTCCAATTATGGTTTAATTTTAAATGTCTTGAATAAAAATTTTATATTTAAAATTCATATTTTGAAAAATACAGTGAAAAGTTTTAGTTCAATACTTGGATATCTATCTTTTCCATTCATTTAAAATTTTTGTATTTGCACAGATATCATCTGATCTGAAAGATTAAGTTACTGCTTTTCAAAAGTATTCCAACAAAAGCAAAAAAAGACCCTCAAAAATGCAGAACAGTGTCACAAACACACAAACCAAACAGACAATAAATCAAGATTAACTGGGAGATACTGTGTTTGAATGTTAAAAATTTAGCCATATTTTTTATTGCTGTAAACTCTGCAGAAAGTTTGTTAGAGAAACTCTATTTACTTTCATATTAAAAAATGTAAAAATCCATAGGAAACAAAGCAAAAATTATTCCCAATACTACAATTTAAAATCTCTATATACAGTAGTCTGTATATATATATATATATTTTCATTTGTGTCTGAATTTTCATTCCACTCCTCTAATATTAGCCAATACTAAATGTCTGGTAGAAATACAGATCGATATATATATGAAAACTGTTATATGGAAACCTTTTCAAATCATGAAATATTTTAGTAGCACTATTTTAAGATTAAAGGAGGAAAAAAATTAATATTATTAAGTTTTATATTAACAGTATGTATTCAGCTATTGTGTGGATGCTGAGTGTCTACCAAAGGTCCATCTGTTAAATGCTTGGCTTCAGAGTGGAGCAATTGGGAGATGGTGGAGCCTTTAGGAAGTAGTGTCTAGTGGGAGGTCCTTAGGCTACTTGGGTGGACCCTGAAGCAATTGTGGGATCCTGCTTCTTTCTCTCCTTTTTGCTCCCTGGCTCCTGATGTAAGATTTTACTGTGCCACAGGCTCCCTGTAATTGTAATCTGACATGTCACAAGAAACTCAAAGCAGTAAGTCTACCTTATATTGAACTGGAATCTCTAAAACTATGAGCCAAAATAAAGCTCTTCTCTTTATAAGTTAATTATTTCAGGTATTTTGTTATATTGATGGAAAACTGATTACTACAAGTAACTCACTTAAAAATTAAACAAAACTCACAGTACAGAAGCTGCTCCTGAAATCCATATTTTGAAATCAAAGAATTCACTGCCGTAGGCCTTTGCAGAAATAAAAATAAGAAAATATTCATTATAGAGTTACATATGAATTAAAAAATAACTAGAAGAATTATTGTTTATGAAAAACACCAACTAATTTAAATTTTAAAAAGGCAAAAATATCAAATTTTGAAATCCTTAATCAGAATTATGCTACTGAAATACCAGAGAAATTAATTCACTTTTGTAATCCAGGATCAATTTATGTTTCCATTCCACAAAATGGGAACATAAAGTAAGTTCCTTTACTGTATACATTTATCTCTCAGTATCCATGAGAAATTGGTTCCAGGACTGTTTTCTATCTATCTAAAATCCATGGATGCTCAAGTTTCATATAAAGTGGTGTGGTATTTCCCTATAGCCTATACATACATTTCTGCATACCTTAAATTATGTTTAGATTATTTATCATACATAACAGAAAGCAAAGGTGATATAAATAGTTGTTCTATTGTATTGTTTATGCAATAATGATGAGGGGAAAAAACCTGTATAGGCTTAGTATAGATATATTTTTTTCCTTGAAAATTTTCAAACTGTGGTTAGTTGAATCCACAGATACAGAACCTATAGATGGGGAAAGTTCACTATATTTGTTTTTCTTCATTCTGTCCTGTCCGGGAGGCTTTTTCCTCATTTGTGAATATTCAAGCGAATGTTATATGATTCCATTTTTGGAGAAAAACGAGATCATATGTGTACAGAAATGTATTCAGAATGATATACTCCTAGTAGGATGAGTGAGAGAGTCTCATTTAAAAATCTTAAAAAAAAAAACAACACTTATCAGTATTTTCTGTAATGACTATGCATTTTTTCGTAAGCTGTTTTAGTGGGTTACAATTAACACATCATACAATCCACTCAATTTTTAGTGTGTAACACAATGGTCTTAATTTGTGGAATTGTGCAACTACCACTATCCAGTTTTAGAACATATCCATCACCCAAAAAGTTCCCTGATAGCTGTTTGCAGTTAATTCCTGCTGATACTTCTAGATCTAGATAATCATTTTTTATGCTCCTAAAAATTTGCCTTTCTAGACATTTAATATGGATGGAATCAATAGGTAGTTCTCTATCTTCTTTTACTTAGAATGTTGTTGAGGTTCATCTATGATGAAGCATGCCAACAGTAGTTTATTCCCTTTTTATTGGTAAATAATAGCTATATAGATAGATCACATTTTTCATACATGAGTCAGCTGACAGACATCTAGACTGTTTCCAGTTTGAGGCTACTATGAAAAATGCTTCTATGAACATTTGTGCTCATGTCTTTGTATGGAAATACAGTTTTATTTCTTTTGGATAGATTCCTATGAATGTATTTCTTTTATAACAAATACACACACACATATTTTTTAAGTGAAGAAAACTGAACAAAAGGATCTAGACATTTTATTCAACCATAATTTTTTTTTCATATTCATTTTGAGCCAGTATGTCTACTCTTTAGTTAAGGTTAGTCTGTTTTAATTTTTATGTATATAACTAAAAGATTTTTAAGTAATTCCAACATTTTAATCCCTTAGTTTTGATAACTTAGGATGCTGTAATTTTTTTATGCAACAAACTGAGGAAAGCAGAAACAATTACCCATTTAAAATCTGTTTGGTGATTTTTACTAAATCATGATTTTACCAAATTCTTAAGTGGACCAATGTTTTAACTTGTTTTATACCAAATTTTCAGCCAAATTATCTAGAAACCAAAAGCTAACTAGGTCTAGTTACTCCATGAATTTTGCTCTCCTCTGTGTATTTTATAATAATTAATACAACTTTCTACTTTTATTTTTTTGTGTGTTTTCTGTTACTTCTATTTAAACACATTCATAAGAGAAGTTGAGGGTTCTAGAAAGGATTTCATTTTTAAGTTTCTGGGTGCATAACATATTGTAGGTGTTCAACAGATGTTGAATGGAGTTATAAAATTCCTAGGTTTTTTTGTTTGATGAAACTTTGGATTTTTATTTCAATTTGGAGCAGAACATAGGTTAGCATATCTGTGTATCTCATTCTTCTCACTAACTGCTTCATGCTCTTCTATCTGGATACCTTTAATAATTACAAACCCTTTTAAAATCAGAAATGTAAGTGTTTTCTTTGAAGTTAGGCCAGAAAAAATAGGTATGTTATTAATTTTGAGAGGCCAGAATGAAGATATGGTGCATTAAGTGGAACTGTCAAGAAAATGATCTAACATCTTTTCAGGATCAGAACTTGTTTTCTTGTATCTATACAAAAAGAGAACATGTATCTGTACATACAGAGAAACTCAGGGGTACTCTGAATAAAAATGGTTATCTTGATAAAAATTAAACTCACTATAGTATTTAGTATAGGAAAAAGACTGATGTACTTTTTAACAGGAAAAATATATTTTTAGTTTTGTTTCACAACTATATAATAAATGCATAGGGCACAACAAAACTGAATTCTCCTCCATTCCCATCAATCAGTTACCCAGTTCCTCTCCTCAGGAACAACTGGTAGCTTCTTGTGTTAGTAGGTGATCCATGCATGGGCTATCAGAGCCCACGAAGGATAAAGAATATATCCACAGAGGAGGAAGCTGCAGTAGTAATGGGAAATCAGTCACCTGAGGGAAATTAAATTAGTAAACATATTAAGGATAATGAGTATTAGGTTTCTCATGGTTGGACAAGGGTATTACAAATATGGAAAAGGAGAAAACTACAATGAAACTTATAGAGTTGGACTAGAATTGAGTCAGTATGAATTCATTTTTTTGATGTATATATTTAAAGATACTGAAATATAAATACACAGAGGAGTAAATACCCATGTGTAAGTATATCCCCTAGCTTGTCTACTGAGATGGCCTGAAAACAGTGATAAGCAAACATAATAAGCCATTAAGTGTCCAGATCCTTTGTTGCTAAATATTATACTTTATTAGAAGGAACCAGGGCTCTTTGGAGAAATGGCTGATTCCAGGCTAGGGACAGGAAAATTAAGTCTGAAAATTAACAGAAATTTTAAAAACCCTGTGAACCTGAAACATCTTGTTCCCAAAATTACAGAACTGCCCCACCCAGGAATGATGGAGACATGCCAAAATGACACAAAAGTAGACTGAGAGCTCACTACAAGTTAAATCAGGGCCAGTTTGAAGATGTAAATGATAATAGATTAAACTCTAATGAATAAATTAGGAAACCCTGAGTTCACAGTAATTGTAATAAATAGTTTGATGATAAATGGGATAAATTACATGGTTCTAAATTTCCCTTCGCACAAATACTTATTAGTTACAAAGAAAAATCAGCTTTAGAAGAATACTAATAGATATATATCTACAAAGTGATTACAATGTACTCATCAGTTGGAAAACTCTAAATTGCATCCACCTGACAGAATTCTATTACAAGAACACAGTGTCATTTCTGTGATAACCCTGCCAAACATGGGTAACTTGAATATCTACATACACAAACAAAACAGCAAACAAAATTGAATGTTCTACAAAATAACTGACCTGTAATCTTCAAAAGTATCGAGTAAGATACTGTTAAGTGTCATGAAAATCAAGGAAAGACCAAGTAAGTGTTGCAGATTGAGGACAAACCACCCCCGCCCCCGCCAAAAAAAAAAAAAAAAAAAAACAAACCCACTGTGGCTATCACTTAAAAAATGTCTGGAGTTAAATACTAATAAAAAGTCATATAAAATAAGGTTAGAAAATATTTATTAGATGTAATGATTCATTGATTTTGCATTACTGGGGATTGAATCCAGTGAAGCTCTACCACTGAGCTACATCCACATCCCTTTTTATTTATTTTTTAATTTTGAGAAAAGGTTTTTTTTTTTTTTGGTATCAAGGATTGAACTCAGGGGCACTCAACCACTGAGCCACATCCCCAGGCCTACTTTGTGTTTTATGTAGAGACAGAATCTCACTGAGTTGCTTAGTGCCTTGCTGTTGCTGAGGCTGGCTTTGAACTCGCGATTCTCCTGTCTCAGCCTCCCAGAGCGCTGGGATTACAGGCGTGTGCCACCGCGCCCGGAGAGAAAAGGTCTTGCTAACTTGCCTAGGCTGGCCTCAAACTTGAGATCCTCCTGTGTCAGCCTCCTACAGCTGGGACTACAATCATGCACCACTGTGTGCAGCTTAGATTTAATTATATTGACATCACTGCTATGTAAGTGGTAGAAGCCAGAGAGGTTAACTGAGAAGAGAAAGAAGGTAAGGAAGCTGTGAGTAAATGTAGATTTCAATTTCAAGAAGGTTCACTTTAAGGAAAGGAATAAACAGGATGATAGATGGAGTGGAATATGGGGCACAGAGTCTCTTTTAAAATGGGAGAAATTTGGACATTTTAAAGGCTGGTGGGATACAAAGCCACCGAAACAAAGCTGATGTCATAGGAGAGAGGAGATAACTAAAAACATGTTTTATAAAATCTGTACTATAGTTTGTCACATAGATCCAAACATATTAGAATTTCTTATTTTAGGGAAGTAAGTGACTTTGAAACTAATGTTGTTATTTATTAGTATTGTAGAATGTTAACTTTTTTTTTTTTTGGTGGTCCTGGGGATTGAATTCAGGGCTTCACACATGCTAGGCAAGCATTCTACCACTGAGCTACATCCCAGCCCTTAGAACATTAACTTGGTAAGAAGAGTCCTAAAATGATCTACCCCATCTAAGGCCCAAAGAAATCAGATGAATGACATATATGCTCAAGGTCACATGATTACTATGTGATATAGCTATAAGCCCCAATTCTTCTATTCCAGGATGACCTTAATACCAGTTTTGCATAGCAAGTTTTAAGCCACATTCCACAGATGTGTATCTGGGGTTAAGAGGGTAGCAAAGGCAGGAAGTGGAAGGGGATGTTGGTTGGAGAGAATTAGGCTGCATTCTGGGACTCTGGTATCCCCACTCCATTTCACAGAAGCTCCCCTTCTACCTATGGGACCCTCAATGAAATTTTGCTTAAACCAAAACAAAACAAAATCAAACAAACAACATTCAGTCTCTAGGAAAAGAAATGCAAACCATATTAAAGAAATGTATTAATCTGCATATTTTAAAACATGCTTACCGGGTAATAGCACTGAATAGTCCACGGATGCGTGCTTTATGTCGAGCTATAAAAGCTTCGGTGAAAATTACTCCTCTGTTATCAAGATCAATATGTCCATTGATAATTCTACCTAGTCTGTGAGTTAATGCCTGGAGGTAAAGATGTAAATTTTTATTAATTTAAATGAATAAAATCACACATATATATTTTGTATACTCATGTTTGCTCCATACTGATGTCATATCAATGATGACTGAGAAATTTCAACAAGTGTAAGTTACAAGATCTATAAACTAAAATGAAATTTCAGGATCTAGAAAACTACATTACCTCATAGCAGAGCCAAGAAATAAGTCAAATTACTTATATGATAAAAAGCTTGGTTATCATATTAGCCCTTGTTCATAAGGCCTATTTCTTATGTGAAAGAAAATGATTGGTTAACCTATTTTCTACATACAGGCAGCTTCCAACATATAAACACAAGACGTATGCATGGGTGTTAGAGAAGACCCTATCTGAAGCTTCAAACACTAACAGAGAAGAATATATGTTATTCTAACATTCTGCAATTTAGGAAAATCTAAGACCTGAAAAAATGATTTTCTCTGGTACAAATATTAACAAAAGATTTAAACCTGCAAATGATCTGGTTTCTTGGTAACCTGCTTTCAAACTGAGAGAGTATTTCCCCAAAGCTGTAGTATGCCTGGGGTCAGATAAGTGTGAAATAAGTTTGGACATAGTTCACATCCCAAAATAAGTTAAATTTATAAGTCAGCTTAGTTGATACTTTTATGATACAAAAATTATTCTGAAACAACTTAATGAACTTTCAGAATATTGCCTGTGGTATTCAGAAAAATTAGAACTAAAAAATATTAAGAAACCATGTACTTCTAAAAGGTATTCAGGAGCACAGTTTGATAAGAATTTGGATCTGGTCTGATATTTTAAAAAGTGTTTTAAAAATACAATGTTTTTAAAATACGACTTTCTATGATTAACATATATTTACTCATTTGAAATAGAACTTGGGATCCTGAAATGCTGTATAAAGGTTATACTCTAAATGGTAATTTGAATGTAATTTGGGAAGTTCATTCTCTTAATGTGGAGAGCAATCCAGTTTGTATTACAAATTAATCTCATGCAATCATGGTTTGGTACCTTTTGTAACTTGAATTTTCTTAAAGTGATATATATCTAAAATGAGATTTGGCTTTTCCCTTGTTTCAGTAAATACAAAACTATCATTTATCGAGTGCCTCCATTGTACTAGACATTTCACTTTATAGGTACATCTCATTGAAGCTTATGAAAAGACATAATTATTCCCATTTTACACATAAGTAAATTGAAGCACAAAGATTAGTTTTTAAAATGTCAAATAAATAAGAAGTGATTCTAAAAGGATTTAAATCAAGCTGTTTAACTCCAAAACATGTGCTTTTTACTCTATCAAATGAACTTCCATGATTCTAAAACCTCAAACTACTTAAAAATACAACAAGGAAATAGCATGTTTTCAGGTAACAGTGTTATTACACTCAGGATATTTGATTTGAGTATTAACACAAGCACCTAAAGAAAAGACAATATGTGAGACTTCTTTGTTTATCTTCCCATCATACTGACAGTTTAAAAGGAATAAAAAAGATGACATTGTTTTACCTAACAACCAAAGTTTGCCTATCCTGATGATTGTGCACATCAGACACAAGAGAGTCCTTCAGTTTATTCCCTTACTCATAGGGCTAGAGAGCGATTTGCCAGGATTGGCACAGGAGCAATGGGATTAGGAACCTCTCTTCATTACTATAAAATATTGTCAGTACAGGTTATTGAAGATACCCAACAGGTTGCCTATTTGGTACTGACTTCACAAAATCAATTGTCTGTCATCCTGCAAAATCATTAGGACCTAGATCTTCTTATGGCAGAACAAGGTGGCCTTTGCCTCTTCCTCAGGGAAGAATGTTGCTTCTACATTAATAAGTCAGAATAGTAAGGGATAAGATAAAAAAGCTAAAGCAACAAGCCACTAAAGCAATCACCTCCTCTTCCCTTGGATAGTAGGGAGGACTCTCGACCTGGATTTGGTCCCTTATGAACCCCATTCTCCTGATTATCTTATTTCTCTCCCTTCTTCCATGTTTCATTAATCTTTTCCAGAGATTTCTAACAGAACATGTCTCCACCATCTCTAGGCTCTCACCCTGGAGACTCTAGAAGATGTTCCCCTTCTCAGCAGAAAGTAGCCAGATATGATGACATTGTCCCAATTTGTTGTACCTCTTTTAGAGTTTGGAATGAAGGAAATGGAGACTTACAAAATCCTTAGGGGAAAAAGGGAGCTCAGGAATCTGACCTGTCACAATCACCCTTATCTGCCAAAATCCTCCTGCCCACCATAAACAAGCCCAGCAAAAGTAATTGACCAACTCCTCTTATGCCCTGATAAACCCTATAAAACCCAGACCCTTGTAGCGTGTCACTATTTTTCCTCTTGAAAATGTGCCCCTCTGCTGCTTAATAAAACATCGCTGATCTACTAAAAAAAAAACTGACATCAAAAAACAGTGGCACTTTTGACACTTTGGATAAGAAAATCTTTTGCTTAAGAGGCTGTCTTGTGCAATGTAGGATATTTAGCAGCATCCCTTCCTTGTTTCTACCCATAGATGCCAGGAATACTCCTTCTAACTTAAAATGTTTTGCAGTTTTTATAAAATGTAACTGGGCAATGAAAACTGTAGATATCTTGGTGAAAATTTCTATGCAGCTGATAAGAGAAGCATTAAATAAATTCATGCACTCATAGTATACTTCTTTGTTAAAATTTCTTTGTTAAGAAGATACATTGCACTATTAAGAAAAAAATACCTGTGTCAGAAAGTTTCCAGGAAGGTCATAGGTTTTACACAGTTCTGATATGGTTACCTGACCACTTTCTTGTAATTTATCATTTACTTCTTCTGCTAACCGATCCAAATAGTTGCTAATATTGAAAAAACAACAACAAAAAAGAAAAACAATTAGAAATTAATGTTTTTCTCTATTTTCTGGATCTTTTAGGCTTATTTTCTGTTGGAATAAATGTCCCAAAAGTAATAAATAAGGTATTGGTAGATAAATATTCATTATTCATATACTAAAACTTCTTTTTCTTTCTCATCAATGTAACTAAATGAACACAAGGTTAATCAAATGATAAATCTCAGGATTTTTTTTTAATATTGTAAAGTTTGTCATTCTTCATTGATATTTTTGGAATGGATGTGCTTTCAGAGTTAAGATCATGTAGCAAAAATTTTTAAAGTTACATTTCATACTGCTTTTTATTTTCAGGTTTATGGGAAAGCAGAAGCACATTCAAGGGAGAATATGGGCTATCTCAAGAATGAGAAACTCTGGGGGTAAAACAAGGAATACAGGTTCAAGGGAGAATTTAGTTGATCTCCAGAGGGAGAGAGAGTTTTGCATTGCTTTAATAGAAAAAACAAACAAACAAACAAACAAAAAACCCAACAAAGTTTATATTATTTGCAACTAGGTATTTCACACAATTAAGCATTTACTCTTTAAGTGGAATGATATTCATAATGAAAATCAGCACTATAAGAGCTGTAAACAAAATGCCTAACTGGCTATAACTGGTCTAAATTTGAACAAAATTTGAAAAAGAAAGAAAAGTGCTCCTAGATAGTGTACTTACTCATCTATCAATTGTCCCAATACTAGCTGGACATGCTTCTCTGATTTAACAATGTCACCAATTCTATTCTCAATATGAATCAGGTCCACATTAATTACCTGGAAAATAAATAGAAATTCTACTACATAAGTTTGTACTGTTTCTTAAGTTTGTTTGTTTTGGCAATACTGGGGACTGAACTCAGGGGTACTACTCTACCACTTAGCTACATTCTCAGTCCTTTTTTGAGACAAGGTCTTACTAAGTTGCCCAAGGGTGGCCTCATACTTATGATCCTCCTGCCTCAGCCAGCCTCTTGAATTGCTGGGATTACAGTTGGGTGTCACCATGCCTGGCTGTTTGTCAAGTCTGAAATTATATATTTAGACTATACTTTTTAAAAAATTACTTAGACAATTTTGAATTTATTTGAAATATTGTTAAAAGCTTCAAATAAGAAATGACTTATTGCTTATTTATGTTCAATTTTGAAGAATTCTATTTTCACATTTTTTATACTAAAAAATTTATATTAAGCAATAAACAATTTTCATACAGACACCATTTCACACAAGATTGTTAGCTTCTTATGTGTAGTGTACCTTGTCAACCACATGTGTATTTATATTTTTTGAAAATCTCTTCTACTTCTTACAATTTCTCCATTATTTCCACATAATAAAGACAATAAATATGAAACTCAATTGATTTTTCTTCTGAAATGACATAAACCCTAAATTACATAAAATGGCAACTATTGAATTTATTTGGGAAAGAATAAGCAAGTTGACCAAGGAAGACCCTATTAAATCAATTCAATATGTCATAATTGTCTCGATTTAATGTATCAGGGAGGGCTACGTAACTATTTTTTCACAAGCATGTAAAATGCAATACCAGTATTAGTCAATTCTTTTAAAGACACTGAACAAATTCACAGGATTAAAAATTAAGAAATCAAGGCAAAAATTTTAAAAATTTAAAATTTACCTGTTGCAGATCAACAATGTTTACTCGACCTTGAAAGAAAAGACATTCACTTATTTTAAATTATGTCTAAGTACAAACCAGCTAAAAAGTGTACATTCTCATAGATTTAAGTTTTGAACAAAGTCTTTCTTTAAAAGACACAGAATCACAATAATTAATGTCTTTAAATGTAAACCATTTGCTAAGTCTTCCTGGCTGAAACCAGAGGCAATAATTTTAATTTTTATTACATGAGGCTACATATGAACATCCACTGATACACAAGTTGACTAGACTTACGGAGGGTATTGAACTCCTTCACAACTAACTCAGAATTTATCTACTCTGACCAAAGAGATATTGACAACTAAATTAGTTATTTTTAATAATATTTTTTTCAATAATTTGAACCTGAAAGGTAGGTTTCTATCTACTGTCAAAAGGAAATCTATTAAATATTCCCAATTACAGGTCATATTTTATTAGCACTATGTAGGAAGACACAAAAACTAAATCAACTCCAAGGTTATATTCTGTGAACATCCAATGAAGAGCTGCTTTCTAACTGCTTATATTTTAATCAAATTGTGTCCAATTTGGCAGTAATTTTTCCAAATTTTAAAGACAAACTGTGTGTGTGTGTCTTATGTGCTAACTGTAATAATAGCATTTCATATAATGTGATGGGTGAAACACTATATAATATTGAGTTACTCAGTTTGTATTACTTACAAAATAAATGTTTTAAAATATAAATATGCAAATATAGCCTTGGTTTTTGAGAATCTCTGATCTTTTTAAAAATCTGTGTTCCTCTTTCATAAATAATACCTGATAACTGGCAGCTAAGTACCCTACTCTAGTTAATACAATAAGTTAACAAATTATAAAAAGAAATAGTCAATGAATTCACATATAATACATATAAATAAAAATAATAAAGATACTATTTTGTAAAGTGATATTACTTAGTTCATTTAGATTATATGATCATGTTTGCGTGAACCCAGAAAAAAACATTAAGCTTAATTACTAAGTTAACAATTGAGATGGGCGTCCTATAACCTCCATATAGTTTAGAATTTAGAATTTAAAGATTTTCTTTTTTTATTCCAAAGGCCCAGGAAACAAAAATAAAACACTACAAAGTTACTTACCGCCTCGGACATGTAGCTCATCTCTCATTTCTTTACTGATTTGGGCTGGAGTAATATATTCCTTTCCATCAAGTGTGTGAACTACTTCTAGTTGTTTCTGAGCAATTAGTTTATTCACAATCTCGATGCAGTTCCGTTCTGACAACCTGAGGGGAAAAAATTTTAAGAGTAAACTTAACATACTGGTATTCCATAAAATTAACAGGTTTCCAAAACATTTGAGTAAAGAGTCACTAACGTCTGTATCACAAAATATTTATCTTTTATTAGTATAACAATACTAGTTTAAAAGTTAAAAAACATCTATTGAGGGTAAGCAGATTTGCATATACTGATATCATTTACTTAATTAATACATATCACTTTACTAGATTTCAAATTTGCTCTCTTTTAGGCCTTCTTTTAATCTTCAAATCTAAATAGAAAATTCTGACATGTAATTTAGATAGGAAAAACAACTGCCCTAGTCTACTTCAATTTTCTGTTTAACCCAAATCTTCCTTTTAAACCAAGTGCATACTGTCTTCACTTATGTACTTGGTCTGCAGATAGAATCTGGCCTAGTAGAAACCATAGCTGCTGCTGTTAGGTGACCACACACTTTGCTCTAGTTTTTGTTTTTGCATTTTTCAGTGCTACAAAATACAAAATATAGCATGAAGGGACTACCGCCTTTGAAACTAGAAAGAATAAAACGTCACTAGTAAGAAATAGTCAACCGATAAAAAGGATTCTATTAATTAGTAAGTATGTTCTATAACACTGAAAAGTAGAGTTAAGGTGTTCCCGACATCCCCCAAAAGGTTCGTGGGTTTGTAGAAAATGTCAGTGGCCTGATGTCCCTAAAAATGACAGATGGCTTCATGGGTCTGTTCTAGATTTGTTACCATAGACAAAAAAACAAAACAAAACAAAACAAAAAAACCAGAAAAATAAAGGATCACAAGCTATTTGACGAGTATTGTATTTGGGGTTAGTCTCGCCTTTCAAGCTCATTTCTAGGTTAGGAAGTGTGTAAAAGGATTCCGATGTGATTTGGTAAGGGGTGGGCGAGGAGGATCAGAGGGAGACTCAATAAACACAGCCCTGTCAGCCTAGGCCATCGCAGAGACTGGCGTGCCACCACCTGGCTGGAGCCAGGATAGGTGGCTTGAGGGCATCATAGCCTGCGGGCTTTCCAGCGGACACCTGAATTCAGAACTGCGATCCAGGCTCAGGGCAAGGAGAAGAAGCGAGAAGGTTGACGAGGGCTGGAAGGCCCGGCGTCCAGGACCAGGGATCTAAACTCTAGTTCCACGCGTGTCCACCCAGGGCCTAATTTGGGCTCCACAATGGAGAGGGAGAGTCTGGCACCTCTGCGTGGCCTCGGCAAACTGCGCCCGCTGAAAGTCAGCCGCCAACCGCCTGATCTCTTCCCAGGCGTCCGCCATCACGGCCTGAGTCGCTGAGACTCGGAGTAACTGCAGACACGTCAGCCCAAGGGTTACCGGAGGCGAGGCGGCTGGACGGAACGGGCCGCGCGAAGGGACAAGAGACTCCTCCCACGACGCAGATACCAAACGCGCATTCGCGCGAGCAGGGACAGCCCAAAAGAGCTGCGGCCCCGCCCACCCGCAGGGGCGGTGCTCGCCTTACTAGGCGCCTGAGTGCGCACGTGCGGTCTTGGGTGCTGTGGGTGAGTTGCCGGAGAAAGAACGAGTCAATAAAGCGTTACTTGAGATCTTTGCATTATTACTAATATTTCTGCCGACTGATAAATAAACCACGTTTTTCGTCTGTCCTCCGTGTGTGTGTGTGTGTGTGTGTGTGTGTGTGTGTGTGTGTGTTTTGGAAGGGAGTGGGGAAGAAAATGTGCTTGTGCCTGCAGTCAGCAGCCTCTCTTTCTCTGGTTTATTAAACTTCGAGCAGTCCACTTTGTATAGGGAATCGTGTTCATTTTTACACAGGCTCAGAACAATTTTTACCTTTTGAGAGAACTGTGGAGGCACACTACTGAAAGTAATTACTGGGTTTTGTTTGCACAAAATGACCGTTTTGATATGATAAATACTATCAGATTGCTTTCATGTATTCTAGAGACTTTCTTGTTTCTCTTCAGAGGATTAACTCCATGAAATAACGAAGAAATGTAAACATAAGATAACAAGTGTACATGGCAATGACAACCTCTGAAGATCTACTTTAAGATCAGTAAAGAGTAGATATTTACTCTGGAGTACCTTTCTATTGCCATTTTACTTTTATACTTCATTAAAAAAATACATTATCCTTTTTAATTTGAAGTCCTGTTGATAGAGTGGGAAAAGGGGAGTTTTTTTCAGTTGCTTTCCTTCCAGGTATATTATTCTGGAAAACTCACATCTAATGCCACAAATACACTTGTCTATTAAAGTTACTGGCTTCATTTAAAATGTAGAGAACAAGCCATAAAATCTATGTTAAGTACTAAACAATGACACTATCTGGCAACCTGATGGTGGATCAAGAGATCAAACACCAGAAGTTAAAGGGGTAACTTGGAAGATGGCAGTGTGGTTCCAAGAGCATGAAGCTTCAGAACAAGCATAAATAGTATTCATAAAACAAATATTGAGCCATGCGTGGTGGCACACCCCTGTAATCCCAGCAACTCAGAAGACTGAGGCAGGAAGATTCCAAATTCAAAGCCAGCTTCAGCAACTTAGGCTATAAGCAAGGCAGAGTGACTCTGTCTCAAAATAAAACATAAAAAGGAATGAGGATGTGGCTCACTGGTTAAGCACTCCTGGGTTCAATCCCTGGGACAAAACAGAAGGACAAAACAGAAAAACAAAACAAAACTAAACAAATACTGAATCTCTATTAGAAGTGATGGAGTATATTGTTGGATAAGACAGTCTCTCCATAACAAGTCATAAATCAAATCAAATCAAATGATTTTAAAGCATTAGTAACTAACAACGAAGCAAAATTTCTAACAATTTTGGGAGTACAGTGTACTATGGGACCACTAGGTATCCAAACT
>CM053406.1:56778263-56810210 GCA_028644305.1 Xerus rutilus
AACAGCTATGGTTGTATCTACAAACTTAACTTGAATTTTGACATGAAGGTGATGTGCAATGAACTCATGATGTCTTCAGCAACCCAGTATACATGATTTGTGATATTTTCAGACTCATTTCAATATTTAACTGATACATAAAATATAAAAATTGTATATAATAATAGTGTACCATGTAATGTTTCAATTATATAATATTTAAATCATATTAAACATATCTATCTTCTCATCATTTCTTCATGGTGAAAACATTTAATATCTTTTGTTCTGGCCTTTTGAGGTGTAAGGAACACAGTTGTTATCCATAGGAATCCTATTGTGCAATAGAATACCAGAGCTCCTTTTTCCTATTACTTAGTAGCCATTGATCAACCTGTCTTCATTCCTACTTCCCCCTCCTATCCCCAGCCTTTGGTAACTACTATTCTACTCATGTATCAAATCAACTTTTTAGATTCTATGTATGAGTGAGATCATGTAGTACTTGTCTTTTAGTATCTGGTTTATTTTATTTAACATAATGACTTCCAGTTCCATTTATGCTGTCATGAATGACAATATTTTATTCTTTTTTTGTGGCTGAATAAAAAAAGAAAGAAGTCTATTTTATTTATTCATTTAAAAGTTAACGCACACTTAGGTGTTTCTATACCTTGACACATGTGGATAGTGATGCAATAAACATGGGAGTGCAGATGTCAGACATATTTTTAAATGTGAAGAATAATAAAATTTTCTAACATCTGTAAGTGGATTGATGATTTTACTGGTATAATAGCAAATGTGATCTTATAGAATTCCTACAATTTAAACTTTTCAAAAATAAAATTTGAAACCCTTGTCTACTGGAATAGTAAAACATTAAAATTTGAAGTACTTTTCCCAACTCAACTACGAAAACAAAACTGCAGATAGGTATTATCAAATAAATCAGTATTTACTATTTGTCATATAGAAAAAGTACAAAGATAAAGACAGTGTTAATTTCATTGCTGGCATTATTCTATTGTGCTCAAGAATTTTAAAATTATCTTAATGATACCGTAAAAATTACACATAGAAAGCATCAGTCTCTTAGTAAATCACTATGATTCATGAGTGGAAGGATAGAAAAAGGGTCATTGAAAAAGATGAAAGTAGTTGGAAAAGCAGGTATAGAGGAAGGAATAGTTAACAATACCCCTACAAAGCAAGGTAAATAATAATAAATTCATGACCATTGATGATTACAGCAAAGAGGTTGTGACTTTTGAGAGGATTTTTTTTTTCCTGGCATGGCTGCAATAGAAATTAGATTATATGAGTCCAAAAAAGTTATGTTAGTTAGTTTGGGTTCTCCAGAGAAACAGACAGAGGGATAAAGGGAGAAAGAGTGAGAGGGAGGATATGAGAATTGGCTCATGCAATTATGGAGGCTGATAAGTTACATGATATATAAGTTGGAGAACCATGGAAGCCAGTGGTGTAGTTCAGTCCAAGTCCAGAGCTTAAGAACCAGGTGTCCATATGTCTGAGGGAAGGAGAAGCTAGATGTCCCAGATTTATTCTTCTTCCATATTTTTTGTTTCATTCAGGTCCTCAAGGGTCTGGATGATGCCAACTTGCACAGTTACTTACCCAAATACTAATCCCTCTGGCAATATCCTTACTGACATAACTGGACATGATGTTTTGCTACATACTGTGTGTCTTACTGATGCCACCAGTTACTGGTGATGAGTTCTGCTTCTTCACATGTTGAAGTTTGAACATTAGAGAAGCACACCGAGGCAAGCATTTAAGTAGGGTTTATTTAAAAAGGGGTAACATAGACTTCTCCTGGGAGGGAGAAGGGGGCTATAGCTGGTATTCTGGTATCCCAAGAAGTGAGAGTGTCCTGCCTTTTTATAGGACTTAGGTCCTGCCCTCTTTCCTTTATCTGTCTCTTTCCTGCATACATGACTAGGTCAAGGAGATGCTCCAGTGGGAAAGTCAAAAGATGAAAAGCAAATGGAAAAGGTGGAGTGATCTGGGCAGGAAGATCACTAATTAACAACTCCCTGTAGAGAGAGACAATCCCAGGGATAGGTTATTTTAGCAACAGTTTGAAGCAGGGGCAGGTTATCTTGATAAAGGTGGAGGAAGGGCTCTGAAGGCCTTAGCATTTCAATCCCTTTCCAACTTCCCAGACCCAAATTGGCCTCCTTGATCCAACCTGACTTGATTTACCCAGCTACTCTGACTGCCTGTCTAATTCTGGCTTCGTTAGCCCAAACTGACATATAAAAGTAATCATCACAGAAAGACTACCTCATGAACAAATAAGAATAATTGGAAGTAGAACAATGATGAATTGGATCAGGCATTAAGTGGGTGGAAGATAAACCATGAAAAGAGAGATTATGATAACGTTGAAGAGGGAGTGAGCCAGACCCTCAGGAGTCATAGAATAAGAATATTAGGCCAGTAAAGGCTCTTTAAATCATACATATTAATGGCCAAAACTAACACAGGAATAATTGCTCTGCAAAGCCCCTGGCAGATTAGCATTTGCTTAGACTCTTAAAGTGGTGAAATGTTCTTTTCTTTAAGAGGTGGCCTAATCCATTTTTGGACAGATCTAATTTAGAAATTATTCTTTGTACTAAAGCAAGATCTGCTTCTCTGTCTCTTCTGTATGCTTTCCTTGGGGGCGATACAGAATGACTGTAATTTATCTTTCCTGTGACAGCTCTCCAGATATTTGAATCGTGTCTCTCCTGTTTTCTATTTCCAAGTTAAAAATCTTGGATACTTTAATTATATCTCCTAAAAAGATTTCCAGACCTCTTAATTCTGGGGTACCCAATTGGGAGAGAGTAGTTGAATGTTAGTTTGCCAGTGTCAGATTAGAAAACTGATGTACAAATGGAATTTAGTATTTTGCACATAGTCTGACTAGAGCAAATGACAGAGATTAATTTTGATAGATACTTTACCTCTGTTAATTGGACTCGGCCTAAATTGAGCTGATAATGAACTGTATCTGGCTGATATTTATCTAAATTGATATTAAACCAGGTTTAGTCTATTCTGTGCCTGAACAAATGAGTTTTATTTGATAAAATTTCACCTTGTTAGTTTCCATTCACTCATTTATTATTTCAATAAGTAGTTTTTGAGATCTACTGTGTGGCACTCTGTGCTATGCCCTGGGGATACCATGGAGAACAAGTAGTTCTAACCAGTTGAGAGTATTTCAAAAATTAAATCTGGCATTCCACATAGTTATTTCTGCCATCACCTGTCACTATAAATTTGATAAATGTGATTATGTTTTTATTCAAGTGACTAATAAGATTTATTAATATAAAATCAAGGACACATTTTCTGTGATAAGCCAGTGACCTTGAGTCCTAGATTTTAAAATAATTAGAGGTAGAGCCATCTAACAGTCTGATTTAGAGGTAATACAGAAGAGAGGTAATATACACCTTTGAGTATGATTATCTTAAATATCAAACTTTTCCTTTCTTTCAAGGGGAAAATGACACAATGCCATCTTGTTTAAAGAATTCAAATTTTCAATCTTTTAAGATGTGTTTTTAATGCTTGTTCCTAATAAGCACCATTTTCTTAACTCAAACCTTACAGAGCCATCCTTTTAATAATTTATTTTAAAACATTTATTGCTCTCTCACATTTTTCTTGTCTTAAAGACCAGAGTTAAAAGTTGCTTTGAAACTTTTAGGTTTCACTGTGGGTGAGGAGCAGGGTTCTGTTCACTGTGACGTTCAACCTTCATTAATAAAGCAATGACAGCATCACTTTGGTTTGTATCATTTTATAGTTTTGTAGTTTGACTTTCAGAATTAAATGCGTGTAAATACTTTTTAAACTATGAAATAGTTTTGTTATATTTCTGTGTCTACTTATTCCTGACTAAAGTTGTGATTATATTGCCAAATTTCATTTTAGAGCTACATATTTGTGAAATTTGTGCTGTAAATATGCTTCCCCCCTCCCAAAATCACTAAGCATTCTTTTGTTTCCAAGGGAACAAATTCTATATTAGTCTTTTCTTTAAAAAAAAAAAAAATTCCTTCACGATGTTGTATCTAGAGCCAGATTTATTAGCTCCGGGCATCACTTGCTTTCTTGTGTATACTCTCCATGGTATAACTCTTAGGCAAAATGACAAAAACGAAAATTCACAAAGGAACAAGTTAGTGTTCTTATCAGTGCTTGGGTCTCTTTTTCAGGAACTGAAAATTCTTCTAATTTATCAACAGAATATGATTTAACGGAATATATTGCCATCTTGTATCACTGCTGGTGCAGTATGTCATTGCAGAGTTAATAGGAACATCCTAAAAAAATAGGTACTATCCATGCTTCCTGCCAAGCAAGGTAAAATTCAGACTCTCACAAGTCTTTAGAAAAAACTGTGTCCTCCTTCTTTATCTCTTGCTCCTCTTTCTTCATTCCCTCCTCCTCCACTTTCTCTCCTCTCTCCTCTTTTCCCTCTATGCATTAGTTATTAATTACAATAACAAGATCATATATTGTATAGAAATTGAGAACTTGTATCAGATGCTGTAGTATAGCAGCAGCAGCAGTGACAACATCTGGAAGTTATCAAGAGACACAGTTGGCATTTCTAAAATTCACCTACCTATATTCCATTCTAAGAAGATTGTTTCTGAAAGAAAAGTCTAGTCAAGTTCCTAAAAGTGACAACATTAGGGGTAGTTGGCATTTACCATAGTTCATATGAAAGGTAAAAGTACCTATAGAAACACAGATGCACAGGGCTTGCTATTGCAAACTTTCAAAGCAATTCTTACATTCTTATGTTTGTTTCTTAGAATCATAAAATGTATGCTTGTATTTTAGGCAACTCAAATATGTTTATGAGGGAGATATTCTTGCTGATACCTGTTCTTATACATCATAGTAGTTGTATTTCCATGTAATTTTTACATGGACTGGACATTTATTGACTTACTCTGCATCTTTTTGACCATAGCAGTACCAATTGATTTCACAGGGGCAGCAAATACACAGCATGAAAGTTAACACTCTTTGTGGGAGTACTCTGTATAGACCACTAATCAATTATGGCATTTGTCTTGCTAAGCCAGGAAACAGCTTCAGAATCCTTCTCAAATAATGTTCTAGCCGGCTGCTAACAATACATCAGAGTTGGCACTTGCTATGAGATATATTTGCTATTCCAGAGCAAGGCTATGCCTCTGGGAAATGGCTTCATGTAGAAAGATCTCTGGGCAGTGGTCATTGATGGTCACAGATTGTCATTGCCTAGTCATGGATGAAGTATGTTAGGAATGTCTTTGGATGAGCAGTAATTCTAGGAAAGTCAAACAGATATCCTCTTTTCTCAAAAGCTAGGAATTGAGAGAAGATAACTGGTTTGGATTTGGGATAGAAGTAGGATGGACTTTGTGTTAGTCAAATTTTCGTTGCTATGACCAAACTGCCTGACAAGAAAGAACAACTTAGAGGAGGAAATGTTTATTTTGGAGTCACAGTTTCAGAGGTTTAGTTCATGATCAGCCAACTCCATTGTTCTGGAGCTGAGGTGAGGCAGAACATCATTGTGAAAGGGAGCAGCAGAAAAAAACTTCTCAGTTCGTGGTAGCCAGGAAGCAAAGCAGAAAAAGAGAGAGGGAGAGAGGGAAGGAGGGAGGGAGGGAGAGAGAGGGAGAGAGAAAGGAGAGAGAGAGAGAGAGAGAGAGAGAGGCAGCGAACATGGCAGGAGGACAAGGGACCAAGGGACAAGCTATAATCTCAGGCATGCCCCCAGTGACCTACTTCTGCCAGTCATGACCTACCTAACTACTGTTATCACCCAGTAATTCATTCAAATTATTAATCCACCAGGTGAATTAATCCATTGGTTAGGTTACAGCTCTTATAATCTAATCATTTCATCTTTGAATATGCTGTATTGTCTATCAAAGTAACTTATTGGGGAACCCTCTACATATCTCAACCATTAAAGAAGTAAAAAAAGAAAACATACCTGAGGACTGTGTCCATAAATCCAGATCGTCTATCTGGGCAGCCACCACTCAGATTCTTCTCATTCTATTAAATTTTTTTGTGTGTTTTAAGGTGATGACCCTTGTGTACCCTGTGATTAGTGATCCAGTGGAGCAGTGAAAAGGAAAGTGTTAGTTTTTGCTTTTGTTTCTATACAGCATAGAGGAAGAAGTCCCTTCTTTTAACCCAGTGGTTCTCACTTTCTGGTCTCAGGAAACTTGCAATCATAAACATTATGAGGACCTCACAAAGAGCTCTTATTTACATGAGTTATATTTATAAATATTTATCATGTTAAAATTAAAACTGAAAAACTTGAAATAGTTGTTGAAAATGACAATAGTATATGTTTACTGACATTAAGTTTTTACAAAAATTAGAATAAAATTTTATTCTAGAACAAAAATTTAAATGAGAACAGTGGCATTGTTTTATGTTTTTGCAAATATTTTTAATAGTTGGCTTATTGGAGACTGAAGTTTGCTTCATTTAACCTGTGATATCATGCATCATGTAGCCTCTGGAAAACTTTATACTCATGAGAAACTTAGAGAGTAAAAGCCAAAGAATGTCTTAGCATTATTTTTAAAATAGTTTTGACCTCATAGACTTTCTATTATGGTTTGGAAGAGAGATGTCCCTACTAAGTTCCTCTTAAAACAGGAATATTTGACATGAAATAATTGAATTGTGAAAGCTGTAACCTAATCCGTCCATTCAAAGTAGGATCTACTTTGAACTAATTGATTGGGTGGTAACTGAGGGCAGGTGGGATGTGGCTAGAGAAAGTGGGTCACTGGGGTGTGGTCTGAAAGTGTTGATCTTCCTTCTACCCATATCATTTCCTTACTGTCATGAGGTGAGCAGCTTTCCTCAGCTGGGTGCTTCCCCCATGATGCTCTGCCTCTCCTTGGACCCAGAACAATGGACTTGGCTATCAACTGAGACCTCTGAAGCTATGAGACTCAAATAAACTTTTTCTCATCTAAGTTGTTCTTGTTGGTTATTCTGGATGACTAAAATATCTACTAAAAGAATTTGAAGACACTAGAGTTTTTTTTTTTTTGGATGCTGTGGATTGAACCCAGGGCCTTGTGAATTTGAGGCAAGCACTCTACCAACTGAGCTATCCCCAGCCCATCCAGAGGTTTTATATAGTTGGAAAACTATGGCTTGAACTTTTTCTGTAATGACTGATGATTTGTTTTAAGATAAAGGCAGAAGGTCTCTTGCTAGGGCTGTCCCACGTATTGCATCATTCAAATAGTTTCAAAATTTTATACACCAACTGAAGTAATTCATTCAACTACATGTTTATTAGAAATATTTTCAGAATGTACCCTTATATTTAGAGAAAATGCTTCCAAAAATATTGGTAAACAACTAATTACTCCACAAAGCACAAATAGAAAATAAGCAGGTGCAGAGAATTATAAAAAAAGGAAATTAAAATTTGAGAAAAATTAGCAATGAAAATATTTGGACTACAGAGTTGGCTCATTCATTATTTAATAAATGCTTATTGAGCACCTATTCTAGGAATAAGACATGTATAAATAATTAAGCCCTAGTTTTTGTCTTCATTGGGTTATATTATAGTTGTAAAACTTGCATACCAAATATAGATGTAGATCGAGCAAATAAATAAAAGCAAAAACCAACCATCCAAATATATCAAGTAATACATTATCATTCATCAAAAGATTAAAAGGAATCCTCAGGGGAAGCAAATTTTTTGTAGGTATACTAAATAATTTTTATAGTAAATTTAATAATTGACATGTAAAGCTGTTTCTTATAGTCTGCATTAATGAAAGTTGAGACAATGAGAATAAAGTACGACTGAGAATATTATATAAACTTTTTTTGTGAAAAGCATGATCAATTTGTTGCCAGTAGTATGAGACTGTTATTGCAAAACAAAATTATGTTCTTTTTTTTGTATTCAAAATGTCATAATATAAGCCCCTGCTCTTGCTTTAGAAGTGTAATATAGTTTCCCCCAAAATTAGTTCCAAGGCTCCACCTTGTAGCAAGAGAGCTGAAAAATGTGAAGGAGCATAGAATATTTGATGAGAAGTAAATGTTTGATATGGCTGATAACTGAAGTGGTGGTTCATTAGATGGAAGTATTTTCTTTTCTTTTTAGAATGGGAAATAATGGTATGAAGAATTATGGGCTGAATGCTATCCTTTGAAAATTTTTGTGTTGAACTAATCCCCAGTTCTCCAGAATGTGAGTGTATTTGAAAATAGGGTCTTTATAAAGGTAACCAAGGTAAAATGAGGTCATTAGGGTGGGCCCTAGACCAATATGCCTGGTGTCCTTTTAAAAAGAAGAGATTACAACATGGTCATTTACAGAGGGAAAGCCATGTGAAGATACAGAGAGAAGCTGGTCATCTAGAAGCCAAGGAGAGAAGCCTCAGAAAACACCAGTTCAACCAAATACCTCAATCTTGGACTCTAGCTTCTAGGATCATAAGAAAATACATTTCTGTTGTTTAAGCTACTTAATCTATGGTACTTTGTTATGGCATCCCTTGAAAACTAATATCACATGATTCTATGATGGGGAGACAGAACCATTGAAGGAAGAATAATCAAAGATTCAAGGGAAAGGAAGAAGGTATCAGGAAGAGGGGAGAAAATGAGAAGGAGAAAATTTCAGGCGTGGGAGAAAGGTACGAAACAAAACACAGACAGATGGTCTGCAGGCTGAAAAATAACCCCCAAAGATATCCATTTCAAAATCCTGGAATCTGTGAATATTTCCTATTGTGATAACAGATGTGGCAAATTTAAGACTCTTTGGAAAATATGTTTATCCTGGATTATCTGGGTGGACCCTAAACACAGTATCCTTAGTGAGGCAGAGACAGCTTGGAGATAGACACACACAGCTGAGACATATAGAAGATAAGAAGGTGATGTGATATGGCCTCAAGCCAAAGAATACCTGGAGGTACCTGAAGCTGAAAGATACAAGGAGAGAATAAATAAATATCTGTTGTTTTAAGCCACCAAGTTTTTGGTAAATTTTTTTTCATCAGCCAGAGAAATAGTGCAGATAGACTAAATTTGACTATAAGAAGAGAAATGTCTCCCACATATGGTGTGCTCAAGTGAGGAAGGACATTTATCTGTTGATTTTCTTGGAGGTGGTGGTGATACAGTAGCTGAATAAATAGACTATTCATTTAATAAGTAATAATGTCTTGAGAACTTTTGATCTTTCTGATTGATAGATAACTTAGAGTTTAGATTGAACCTCACAGATAATAGAAAACTTTTTTTTAACTTTTGACAATTTACTTCAATAAATAATAAAGCTTATTTTACATCTTTAAGTATTCTTTAATAAATAATGAGTCAGACAGCAAACAGAAGGTCAGTAATGACATATCCCTTAATTAAGGTATGTATAAGTTTTCATAAGTTGGTAGAAATTTCCAATTGATTTTCCTGAGGTAGAAACTACTTTCATAAGAAGATTGCCTCTTTAAAATACTGTATCAGTATAATGTTCTAGATTGTTACATACTGCAACATATTAAAATATAATGGATTTTCCTTATAAAAAATCTGTGATTTTGCTGTAATTGAACACAGCTTTAGAAGTGGGTTAAATACATTGTTTTTTCCAAAATCTTATTTTTGTTATCATACTTATCCTGGCAGGTGAGGGGGCATTTTGGGTGATGTTTGTTGTCAACAGAAAGATTGACTTAGTTTTGCAGCATGAGTTCTCATTCTGTAAAATCCATTCACAAAATAATTGCTTACTGGTGTTTTTCATTATTGTAGATGAGAGAAGACAGGCACATCTGTGTTCCTAGCAAAATAAGACACTGCTCTTTCTAGCAAATGATACATTCTAGAACAGATAGCAACATGGAAGAAAGAAAGATTCAGAGGCTCTACAAAATTAAAGACAGGATTGAGATTTAGGTCTATAACTATACCATGAAAAGCCATAATAGCCATACAGAGGCCTGACATATTTTACTTCTATCTTTAGTTGCTTTCTTCTGGATAATTTGGTAGAAAAAACAACATGAAATGAAAGTACATGTTTAGAAGTCCTTAAAATATTGCTAATTACTTATGGGATTGGTTTCAGAAATTTGAGATGTCGACATCTTAAACAAACAAGAAATACTCTCAATAGGAAGCACGAAATCATTCTCTAAAGCCAAAATGTTTTAATTTCCCCTGATGATATTTGTTCAACAACACACAAACAAAAGGAACTATGTGTGTGTGTGGTGTGTGTGTGTTTTGAGAAGGGGATCAGAAGTACAGGAGGAATCAACCACCAGCACTACTTGATTCCCAAAGATTCTTTGCCTCTAATATCTGATACCCTTTCCTTTTACTCCACAACCACTAGCAAACCACTTTATAAGTTGCCTTGGCTTAGGCACAATGCCATTAGTTTTGGTACTGACATATGTATATATTACAGTGCTTAGGTAAAACATTAAATTGCAACTATATACATTGATCATTACAATAATTATCTGTTTTGCTGATTCATTTCTACAAGATATTTATATTAAGAAACATAATTTTATGAAAATAAAATTTAAGTCCTGGCAGTTCTGTTTTTTAAAACATTTAAAATGTTTTATGTATTATAACATGTTAATGGATATTCATTGATAAAAAATAAAATGAATTAGACTCCTGTAAATCTTCTGAAATGCCCATAAACAATATTTCCCCCAAATTACTGCCCCAGGTGCAGCCTAATCTTCTTTGGCATCTTTAATGAAGGTTGGGATTCAGTAGCATGCACACTGTTATCCTTCTAGAAACATGCCAGACTCCTTCGGGGCTTGTCTATTTGCACAGGATGGTGTACTTTCCTGAGATATCCTTTACCTCTTCTTTACTGGCAAACTGAGTTTCTCTCTCTTCCTTTCTCTTAGAATTTTTAGCTGCTCTCCTCTTTAACGATGTAAGAATCTTGGTAACTTTCCCAATGACTTGATTTCTAAAATTCATTGTACTATATTTACTCCCCAGACTAGTCACAAACTTAGCAAGGCTTTGACACTTTTTTCCCTTTGAATTTCATCTTTATTTACCTTTTCTTTCTTGGTTCCATTTCCTTCATTACAAAATGGATTTATTAGTAGTTCTTTCTGCAAAGGGCTTTTGGTAGTATAATGATTATAGTCTTTGTCAGCAATCAAATCCACTAGAATAGCTAAAACTAAGATGACAGCCTCAAGTGTGGATGAGTATCTTAAACACTGCTGGTAGAAGGATAAGTAGGTACAATTTAGAGACACAGTTTGACATTATCAACTAATGCTGAATATAATGAATATCTTATAATCTAATAATTTCACCCCAAGACAAAATGTAACAGAAAGGCATACATATTGTGGTAGGCTAAATAATGATTTCCGAACACAATCCATACCCTACTCCTCAGAACATGTGTGTGTTTCCAACTATGACAAATGTGATTTTGCAGATATGATTATGTTAAAATTATCCACAATCGGGAGATTATTCTTGATTATCTGAGTGTCAGTGAAGTCACAAGTGTCCTTATAAAAAAAGATGCAGAAGAAATCAGAGAGAAAACAATGTGTTTACTGAAGCAAACAGAGTGGAGTGATATGGCCATAGGCAATAAATGCCAATTGCCTCTAAAAGTTGGAGAGGTCAAGAACGGATTCCCTCTAGAGACTTGAGATGAAGCCAGACCTGCAGACACTCTTATTTTAGGTCCCTGAGCTTCATTTCAGACTCTGACCTCTGGAACTGTACAAGTGGGGATTTTATTTGCTTTCAAGAATACTGTTCCGTGTGTCCAGACAGTGTGAGTGTTCAGTAGCCAATGTTGAACAGCAACAACAATGAAATGTGCAAATGAATGAATGCAAATGTCTTTATTTCATTCTTTCTTTGAAGGATAAATTGGCATGGCATAAAATTCTGGGTTGACAGTTATTTTCTTCCAGCATTTTAGAGAGGCTTCTGGCTTCTCATCAATCTTTTTCTCAGCCATTCCCTCTTCAAACACTGTACCTTCTTCATTCTCTCAATTCTCTGTTTCTAGTAGCTGTTCAACTTTCTTTCCTCTGTGCATCTGAACCTTTCTGCCATTGTGTCTGTTCCTTTATTTTCACTGCTGCTTTCTGGATTAGGTTGTTCATATGTGTATCCAGTTCATTAATTTCTTTTTTTCCCATTATGCCATATTCATATGCAGTTCATTAATTTTCTGTTTAACTCATCCACACAAAATGAACAAACCACAGGGGTAAATCTTCATGAATTATTAGAAAGCAACATCACCTAGGACAAAAAACATATTTTTTTTCAGTCTCCAGAAGCCCTTTCATTCATTTTTCCAATCACTATGACTTTCTTCCTACCTGTATGTAACCATTATCACTTTGATATTTCCTAGTGGAATCTGCCAGCAATGTCAGTGGGTCTCTAATGACAGATCCTTGAAGATACATTTCAGCGTCTTTTGGCTTCATTGTTTTAATGGAAAAGTCACTGATGACTTTACTGTGTTCCCTATCAAAGTAGTCCTTTTTCCTTCCTTGTGGATGATTTTATATTTTAAGTTTCCTTTGTTCTTCATTCATTTCAAATTTACATGAGAATGTGTATTTTTATTTTTATTTATTTTTCTTGGATCCTTAATGCTACCTGAATCTGTGACTTAATTTCTTCTGCTGGTTTTGGAAAATCCATAGCTATACTATCTTCAACTATTTTCTATCCCATTTTCCTTTCCTCTTCTTCTGGGACTCCAATTATGCATTTGTTGGAACTTTTCTCTCTATGCCCTATGTCTCTCCTATGTAATTTTCTTTATTGTTCCTTCCTTTTATCTCTCTAAACTTCATTTTTTATGTTTCCTTCTGATCTATCTATATTAAGATTTGCTGAGTGTGGTGGTACAACCTGTAATCCCAGTGAATCTGGAGGCCGAGGCAGGAGGATCACAAGTTCAAGTTGAGCCTCAGAAACTTAGCAAGACCCTGCTTCAAAATTAAAAACAAAACAAAAAAAAGGGCTGGGGATGTGGCTCAGTAGTAGAGCCCCCTGGGACCATTCCTCAATGCCATAAAAATATATGTTAAAATTTGTTTCTAATAACTCTGACTTATATCCTGTTATCTGTTTCTATTATCTTTTTTTTCCTTCTGATTGCAATCATGCTGAGTTGCCTCCTTGTTATCTGGTGTACTTTTAAAATGTAGATTGCATGTTTCATACACAGTAGTGGAGATAGTTAGGTATTATGATTTTTTTTTCCACTAGAGAGGATGTATATTTTCTTCTGGTAGATAGCTAGAAATTCCAGATAACCTTAATTCAAGCAAGGCTTGACTTCAGTTCTTCTAAAGTCTTATCTTTTCATACAGTTCTTTCCTAGTGGATATTCTTGTGGTTCCAAAAGAAAGTCCAAGGTGTCTACCATGAACCCTGTTCTGGGCAGACAGTAAACTCCATTTAACTCCACTTTTTGTTTCCTAGGCCCCATGAATCTGTTTAAAAATTCTAAGCTCTTGATTCTCTCAGCAGCCTCATGTGGCATGAGCACTGCACATCAGAGAAAAGTGGCTCCAAATGCAGAGGTCTTCTCTCTTTTTCATTCCTTACTATCCAGATACTCTTTTCAAAATCATCTATCTCTGTCTTTTTCATCTTCAAATATCACCAAGAAGATTTAAACATATATTTTTCCAGTTTAAATAACTGTTCTTGTTGTGAGGTTGATCTGGACTTTTGTTTGCAATTATTGGAAATGGAAATCAGAAGAGCTTGCAATATTTTTCATTGTTGTAAGTTCTATTTTATATTATTTTAAAAAAATTGCCTGCCCTTCCTATAAATTCTTTTTTTTTAATTGAATGACTTGGATATCTTTCATATGTCATCTATTTGTGTTTTAAAGATATAAAGTTTATACTGTCTACTCAATAATTACATCATTAGAAGTTCTTAGCAGATATAAATGAGTTTGAGTTTTTTAAAAAAGGGGTGCTAGGTTTACATACTAGATTTTTTTATTTGTTCTAATTAGATATACATGATTGTAGAATGCATTTTGACATAGCATACATATATGGAGTATAACTTCTCATTCTTCTGGTTGCACATGATATGGAATCACACCAATCATGTAATCATATATGTACATAGAGCAATAATGTCCAATTCATTCTACTATCTTTCCTAACCCCATATTCCCACTCTTCCCTTCATTCACCTCTGCCTAATCCCAAGTACCTCTATTTTTCCCTAAGCCCCCCACCCTTATTGTGAGTTAGCATCTGCACATCAGAAAAAAATATTTGGCCTTTGGTTTTTTGGGTTAGGCTTATTTTGCTTAGCATGATATTCTCCAGTTCCATCCATTTACCTGCAAATGCCATAATCTCATTCTTCTTTAAGGCTGAGTAATATTCCATTGTGTATATATACCACATTTTCTTTATCCATTCATCTGTTGAAGGGCATCTAGGTTGATTTCATAGTTTGGCTATTGTGAATTGAGCTGCTGTAAACATTGATTTGGCTAGGTCACTGTAGTATGCTGATTTTAAGTCCTTTGGGTATAAACTGAGCAGTGGTATAGCTGGGTCAAATGGTGGTTCCATCTCAGGTTTTCTGAGGAATCGCCATACTGCTTTCCAAAGTGGTTGCACCAACTTGCTGTCCTACCAGCAATGTACGAGTGTACCTTTTCCCTCACAACCTCACCAAAATTTATTGTCACTTATATTCTTGATAATTGCCATTCTGACTGGAGTGAGATGAAATCTTAGAGTAGTTTTCATTTGGATTGCTCTAATTGCTATAGATGTTGAACGTTTTTTCATATATTTGTTGATCGATTGTATTTCTTTTGTGAAGTATCTTTTCACATTTGTTGATTTGTGATTTTACTTCTTGTGTGTTAGGAGTCTTGTTAAGGTATTCAGTACCTAAGCTGACATGGTGAAGATTTGGGCCTACTTTTTCTTCTATTAGATGTAAGGTCTCTGTTTTTGTGCCTAAGTCTTTGATCCACTTTGAGTTGAGTTTTGTGCAAGGTGAGAGATAGAGGTTTAATTTCATTTTGTTTTATATAGATTTCCAGTTTTCCTAGCACCATTTGTTGAAGAGGCTATCTTTTCTCCAATGAATATTTTTGGCACTTTCGTCTAGTATGAAATAACTATATTTATATGAGTTTGACTCTGGGTCTTCTGTTCTGTACCATTGGTCTGCATGTCTGTTTTGGTGCCAATACCGTGCCATTTTTGTTACTATGGCTGTGTAGTATAGTTTAATTTCTGGTATTGTGATACCTCTTGCTTCACTCTTCTTGCTAAGGATTGCTTTGGCTATTCTTGGTCTCTTATTTTTCCAAAAGAATTTCATGATTGCTTTTTCTTTTTCTATGAAGAATGCCATTGGGATTTTTAATAAGAATCGCATTGAATCTGTATAATGCTTTTGGAAGTATGGCCATTTTGACAATATTAATTCTGCCTGTCTAAGAGGAGATCTTTCCATCTTCTAAGGTCTTTCTCAATTTCTTTCTTTAGTGTTCTATAGTTTTCATTGTAGAGATCTTTCACCTCTTTTATTGGATTGATTCCTATTGCTATAAGAGGGGTTGAGGGGGTGCAATATTTCATTGCATGTGGGTCCTGCTCAACAAGTTGGGGTCCAGAAAAGATGAGGAAGGGGTCTTCAGGGAGGAAGATGATACAGGGTCTCTCTGGATGGTGGCAGTCCATGAAGCCAAATTCCCCAGGCCCTGGGGTGTAGGTAAAGAATCTGCTCTGCCCCAGTGAGATGCAGAAACACCAGAGCGAGATGCAGAAAACACTGTTTATTTCAGAAACTATAGAAGCTTAAATACACTCTTGGACCAATCAAATCCAAAGGTCACAAACAAAGGGGTGCTGTTTGGCAAGAGCACAGTCTATTAGCATAGAATGGGGAAGGATGGAAAGGAGGGGTTGGAAGGTATGGAGAGTGCTCCTACAGATTCCCAAGTACTTTATTATTATTTTTTTTGAGACTTGCTGAATTCATTTATTATTTCTAGAAGTTTTCTGGCAGAATTTTTTAGATCATCTAAATATAGAATCATGTTGTCAGCAAATAGTGATAGTTTGAGTTCTTCTTTTCCTATTCATATCCCTTTAATTTCTTTTGTCTATCTGATTGCTCTGGCTGGAGTTTCAAAGACTATGTTGAATAAAAGCGGTAATAGAGGGCATTCCTGTTTTGCACCTGTTTCTAGAGGGAATACTTTCAATTTATCTCCATTTAGAATGATGTTGGCCTTGGGTTTAGAATAAATAGCTTTGACAATATTAAGGTATGTTCCAATCATCCCTAGTTTTTCTAGTGTTTTGAACATGAAAGGGTGCCTTATTTTGTCAAATGCTTTTTCTGCATCTATTGAGATGATTATATAGTTCTTATCTTTAAGTCTATTGATGTGATGTATTGTGTTTATTGATTTCCATATGTTGAACCAAACTTGCATCCTTGGAATGAACCCCACTTGATTACTATCTTTTAAGTATATTTTTGTGTGTGATTTGCCAGAAGTTCTTTGAGAATTTTTGCATTTATATTCATCAGGGATATTGGTCTGAAGTTTTCTTTCCTTGATTTGCTTTGATTTTGATATTAGATTGATACTAGCCTCATAGAATGAGTTTGGAAGAATTTCCTCCCTTTCTATTTCATGGAATAATTTGAGTAGAATTAATGTTAATTCTTCTTTGAAGGTCTTGTATAATTCATCTGGTCCAGGCCTATTCTTGGTAGGCTTTTGATGGCATCTTCTATTTCATTGCTTGAAACTGATGTCTTTAAATTGTGTATATCCTCCTGATATTTGGTTAGGTCATATGTCTCTAGAAATTTGTTGATGTCTTAGAGATTTTCTATTTTATTGGAGTATAAATTTTCAAAACAGTTTCTAATTATCTTCTGTATTTCAGTAGTGTCCATTGTGATATTTCCTTTTTCATCACAAATTTTAGTAATTTGATTTTTCTCTTTCTTTTTGTTAATGTGGCTAAGGGTTATCAATTTTATTTATTTTTTTCAGAGAACAAATTTTCTCTTTTGTCTATTTTTTCTTTCTTTTTTGTTCCAATTTCATCTCTGATTTTAATTATTTCCTGTCTTCTACTTCTTTGGGTGTTGATTTGTTTTTCTTTTTCTAGGACTTTGAGATGTAATGTTAGATCATTTATTTGTTGATTTTCTATTCTTTTAATGAATGTGCTCAATGCAATGAGCATTCCTCTTAGCATTGCCTTTATAGTGTCCCAGAGATTTTGATATGTTTTATTGGTGTTCTTATTTACCTCTAAGGATTTTTTAAGTCTCCTTCCTGATGTCTTCTGCTATCCATTCAATAGCATAATATTTAGTCTCCAAGTATTGGAGTAGCTTATTTTTTAAATTTTATTTTTGATTCTAATTTCATTCCATTATGATCCAATAGGATGCAGGGCATTATCTCTATTTTTAAAAAATATTTGCTAACCATTGATTTGTGCTATAATGTATTAGTCTATTAGTGAGGATCCAGGTGCTGCTGAGAAGAAAGTGTATTCACTCACTGATAAATGAAATATTTTATATATGTCTGGTAAGTCCAAATTATTGATTGTATGATTTAGTTCTATAGTTTCTTTGTTTAGTTTTTGTTTGGAAGATCTCTGTACTAGTGAAAGAGGTGTGTTAAAGTCACCTAGTATTATTATGTTGTGTTCTATTTGATTCTTGTATTTGAGAAGGGTTTGTTTGATGTACATAGATACTCCATTGTTTGGGGCATACATATTTATGATTGTTATGCCTGTTGATGTATAATTCCCTTAAGCAGTATGAAATGTCCTTATTTGTGTCTTCTGACTAACTTTGGCTTGAAGTTTGCTTTATCTGATATGAGGATGAAAATCTCTGCTTGTTTATGTTGTCCATGTGAGTAATACATTATTTCCTATCCTTTCACCTTCAGACTGTGCATGTCTTTTCCTATTAGATGAGTCTCTGGAGACAGCATATTGTTGGGTCTTGTTTTTAAATCCAATCTGCCATTCTATGTCTTTTGATTGATGAGTTTAGGCCATTAACATTCAGGATTGTTATTGAGATATGATTTGTATTCCTATTCATTTTGGTTTATTTCTGATTTTTTATCTTGACTTAGTTTCTCCTTTGATTGCCTTTTCCTTTAGCATAGTTCTTCCCTTTGCTGGTTTTCACTATTTTTTTTTTAATTATTTCCCCTTGTTTTGCTGAGAATGTTCTGTAGTGCAGGCTTTCTAGTTGTGAATTCTTTTACTTTTATTTATCATGGAATTTTTAAAATTTCATCTTCAAATCTGAAGCTTAATATTGCTGGATATAAAAATTATTGTTAGGCATCTATTTTCTTTCAAAGCTTTGTATATATTCTTCCCAGACATCCTAGCTTTGAGGGTCTAGGTTGATAAAACAGCTGAGATCCAAATTGGGTTCCCCCATATGTTATCTAATACTTTTCTCCTGTGGCCTTTTAAAATCCATCCTTATTCTGTATGCTAGGCATTTTCATTATAATGTGCCTTGGTGGGAGTCTGTTGTAATTTTGCACATTTGGCATCCTGCAAGCCTCTTGTATTTGATTTTCCATTTCATTCTTCTGGTTTGGGAAAATTTTTGATATTATTTCATTGAAAAATGTGTTCATTCCTTTGGTTTGTACTTCTGTGCCTTCATCTATCCTAGTAAGTATTAAATTTAGTCTTTTCATGTTATCCCATAATTCTTGAAATTTCTATTCATGGTTTATTAATATCTTCTGTCTGTGGTCAACTCTGTTTTTAAGATTATATATTTTGTCTTCATTTTCTGAGGTTCTGTCTTCCAAGTGGTCTAGTATGTTGGTGATACTTTTCATTGAATTTTTGATTTGGCTTATTGAGATCTTCATTTCAAGGATTTCTGCTTGATTTCTTTTCATAATTTATCGTTCTTTATTGAAGGGATCTTTCACCTCCTGGAATTTAACTCTGATTTCAGTCCTTACACCATCCTTTATGTTGCAAATCAGTTCATGTCCATTCTAAACTCTTTCTCTGACATTTATTCAATTGTGTTGTCAATGAATTCTATTATTGGTGCATCTTGGTTTGTTTTGATTCTGTGTTCTCTTGTTGTTTCATGTTGTTTGTGTGTCTTCTCATCTAGCAGTGTGGATCTGAGGTAATAGTTTCCATCCTGTAGACTTATACTGTCTCTGAAGGTTTCCAGTACCTCACCTTTATGGGTGAGACCAATATTAACAGCACTCAATGCAACCAATGTATAGCCTTAAACAAATAGCTCCTATTAAACCATTAGGAATTCCTTTTCCTGGCAATCCTGAAGGCTGAATGCTGAAACCTGTGTGCCAGTAGCAGAGAGCTGTTCTGAATTTGGTGGCTCTGGACCAGGAGCTGAGAGCCAACAATGTACCTGTGAGCACTGGGCTGGATTGGTGGCTAGGGAGATGTAATGGTTAATTTGAATTGTCAACTTGATTAAATTAAGAGATGCCAAGGATTAAGAGGGTTATGGATGTGTTGATGAGAGTGTGTCTAGGGATGATTGGCATGTGGTATAGTCAACTGAAATGGAGACTCTCCCTAAGCATAGGCAGCACTGACCAATAAGATGATGGCTTAGATGGAATAAAAGTTGGAACAACAAGGAAGCAGCAGCAATGCAAGCTGGATTCTTCTTGAATGAGTTATTGATTGCTGCTGTGATCATCTGAGGATATAGGACTCTTGCTTCTTCAGTCTTCCAAAAGGAATTCTCCAGAAGCCTTTGGTCTTGGACTAGGGTAGCACTGTTAATTTCTCTTGTTTGGGGCTTCAGCCTCTTGGACTGTGCAGACTGCAGATGGCCATAATGGACTATCCAGCTTCTGGTTGCATAAGCGAACTTAATAAATCCTCCTTTAATAATTATACTTCCTGTGGATTCTGTTCCTCTAGAGAGCCCTAATACAGGAGGGGTTGGGATACTGGGGATTGGGGAATCTGAGAGCCCTGTTGGGTGCCAGACTGATGTCAGACCTGGTGGAACCTAGTGGGACCAGGGAATTGGTGGATGCTGGACTAGGAAATGAGTTGGGGATCATATTGGTGCCATAGAACGGGCTGGTGCTGGGGTCCAGTTAGTGGCAGCCTAGTGTGCCCCTGGAATCCAGTGAGTACCAGATTGGCTGGCTAGGTAAACCAAGAGCAAGATGTTCTTATACCCTCTTTCAACCTTCTGAATTCCTATAGGGAGCCCCATCCATCCCCACATGCTTTAGGACCTGCAGAGCTAGGGCAAACCTAGGTCTCTCCAGCCTCTGCACTAAGATGGAGGCTATTAGCACACATAGCAGGAAGATCTCAGGTGTCACCAAATCTGTAGGTGCCTTGATATTAGGCTTCTAGGCCCTGGCTTGTGTTCTAAGATGGAGTCTGCTACATCTTGAGATGGTGATTGTGGTGATTGTGGTGGTGTTGGTGTCCTAAGATGAAGGTGGTCTCATTCAGAGATGGGGCAGCAGTGGAGGACATTTGGTGGCAGTTGGAGGTAGCAGCATTCAGAGATCTATATACTAGATTTATTCCTTAATTATTCTTTGACTTTAGGCAATAAACATTTTAAGGTTTTTTTTTTCAACTTTTTGAAATAGAAATTGTGTTAAATATTATTTCCATAGTTAATTGTGCAGCACAATTAAAAAAAGTCCTATTATTTAAAATATAAATGATCAAGAAAAGTGGATTATTATTTTCTGTCTGCCAGAAAAAAAATGAATCAAAATATAAACTTCTTGTTCTGTAGGTGTATAGAACTTAGTATTTTGAAATGCTCTAATCACAGTATTTCTTTCTGACGTTACCTTGACAAACAGGACTTCAATCTTTACTGATAGAGAAACTTGGGGATTTCAGCTTTTGACAATGTAGAGGACTGTATCACCTATTTCCAACATGCTGTATATAGTACAATATTCTTTTAAATTCCATAAGGGCATCCCCATCATCCATAAATAAAGAAAAATTAGAAATACAGCTCAAAAGCCAATACAACATTAATGGGCACCTGAGGGTGTTTTCTGATACTAGTAGACTTGTGTTTTCATGGCTCAATAATATCTGGTGCCGTATAAGATGGTTTACACAATTAGTTCCTTCAAATGGGTATTTTCTCAGTGAAAAGACAAAAAAGGAACAAAAAGTCTCCCCACTTGCAATAATACATTGACAAGATTATTTCTTTGTTTTTGGCTAGATTGTAAATTGGACAAAAATACTGCGCTTCTTAAGAAATTCTAAATATAACTCCAACTTCATGTGGAACTGATATTTGATTTACATAATTCAAACTTAGAAATTAATGTAGCTATGGTATGTGGCATTAACCAATAAAATTTTAATCTAGAAACATCCACATTTATCTCTGACCTCTTCATTATTTCTACAGTTTTGCTGTCAAAATTTAAAATTATAAAATGTTCATAAAACAAGCCTCATTAGTAAGAATTGGCATGAACAACAAGCAATAAAATTAGAAATATTTTACAGCATCAGTGGCAGTTTCAGTTTGTTTTTAAGATGAAATAGACTTAGGCATGTTGTAGGCTAAGGAAAAAAAAAACAACAGATTTAAGAAGCAAGAGCCAGAGGAATGGTTGATGGGAATCCTGTGGTAGACTGGAAGAAAGAAGACAAGAAGCAGAGATTGAAAGGAGAAGGCTCATTTATTTCTCAAGGAAGGGAAGCTGATGTTGAAATGTTAAGTTAGGAATAGACAAGAACTTGAAAGATTTGTGATTCAGTGTTCTCCATATAATAGGAAATGAGGAGGTGGTGAGAGTGGGTAGTTATATGGGAAACCTGAGGACATGGTTAAATGTTGAGATTTTTTATGGAGTATTTAAGGAAATGAACAGGAAAAAGTAGAAGGATGGCTGATGGTTGTTGAAAGCCCAAATATGGACATGTGAATTTGAATAACATTCATTCTGTAAAGTTGTGAGATTTTCTGTCAGCAATGGAATGATGGAAAAGCATAAAATCCACAGTACCATTGAAGGCAGATTTAGAGTAAAAGAAAATAAATAACTGGAATTCTTGCATCAAGAACAAAATGAATTTCTGTTTAAAATTCAGAGTTTAAGAAAATAAAATTGCACATAAGAATTTTGAAAGCTCTTGTTGAGGTTGAAATGATTAAATATTTTAAGGTCTTCATGTCAGAATGAGTGAATATGAATGATCCAGAACACACTCTTGTGCAGGACTCTGACTGATTGCCCATGCAAAACCCTCTCTGGCACAGGATTCCTGGCTCCAGAGTCCACATGCCCTGAAGGATTTCACGTTTCTTACCCATGCAGGACCCTTAGCTTTTGCTCCCACCTGGGACCCCCAGCTCCCATGTAGGATCCATGGCTGCTGTTCTTGTGTGGATCTCCATCTACCAGGGCAGAACCTCCCTGTTCACCTACACCTGGGGACATGAGAGAGTATCTGGAGACAAACTTTTACTTCTGCACAGCACAATACAGAGCTGTATCTCTGAACATGTCACCCAACACCACCGCCTGGCCCTGCCCTTCACCCTATCTCTGAAGCAGATGGCTTCTTTGTGAGACTCCTGCTTCACCATCTTTGACCTGAGTGGGCAGATATCAGTAAGCAACAGACTAGAAGAGATGGGAAGCAATCCTGTTTATTTACATTGAGGCATTTTATTTTTTATTTTTTCCTTCTATTCCTTTTTTCTTTTTTCTCTTTTCTCTCTCTCACTCTTTTCCTGCCCTCACATCCCCAACATTTGTGAAACTAAGTATTTTTGATGCATTAGGCTACTGTGGATTGGGGTATCTGATTAGTGTACTACAGCTGTATTATATAGTCTCATAACTTCCACATTTACATGTTTTATTTTTCTTAATTTTTGTCTCCTCATTAGATGTGCTCTATTTTCTCCCTACTTACTGGTCTTCCCCAAATCTCTTTCTCTCTTTTCTACTAATAGCCAACTTCTTTTGGATTCTTCTTTCATTCTTTCTAGGATCTAATAACTATATCCTCACTTCCTACCTCCCTAACATCTCATTTTACACCCCACCCCCAGTTCTCTCTAGCCCACCAGCAGAAACTGTAGACCCTTGTGTAAACCTATTGTTTATATAGTAGATGCTAATTGAACTCATAATTTCTGTATATTGTGAAAAAGCTGTGAATGTATTTAGGCGCTACTAGGAGCTATTTGGTTTAAAATTATATATTGTTTGTATTGAGATCTGTAAATTTTGGTGTCCTCATTAAAGGAGAGGTATTGGAACCCTGTGGGGAATCTATAAGCCTATAGGATAAAAACTGTAACATCTCATATCTGCAGTGCTAGAAGGAAAGACACAGAAACAACATGAAGAAACAAGGGAAGATAGCACCTCAAACAGACCAAGATACTACATTATTAGAATCCATGGTCAGTACAGCAGAAGAAATGTCAGAGAAGGAGTTCAGGATGTACATAATTAAAATGTTCTGTGAATTAAAGAATGATATGAGAGCAAACACAGGAAGCAAGATCATTTTGATAAAGAGCTACATAGGCAAATACAGGAGCAAAAGATTACTTCAATAAGGAGACAGAGATTCTGAAAAAGAATGAAACAGAAATCCTTGGAATGAAAGAAATAATAAACTTAATTAAAAACTCAATAAAAAGCATCACCAACAGATTAGATCACTTGGAAGACAGAACCTCAAACAATAAAGACAAAATATTTTATCTTGAAAACAGGGTTGACAACACAGTGAAGATGGAAAGAAACCATGAACAGAACATCCAAGAATTATGGGATAACATGAAAAAAACAAATTTAAGAATTATTGTGATAGAGGAAGGCATAGAATTTCAAACCAAAGGAATGAATCATCTGTTCAATGAAATAATATCAGAAAAATTTTCAAACATGAAGAATGAGTTGGATAATCAAATACAAGAGGCTTATAGGACACCAAATGTACAAAATCACAACAGATCTATACCAAGGCATGTCATAATGAAAATGCCTAGTATTCAAAATAAGGAGAGAATCTTAAAAGCCACAAGAGAAAGGAATCAGATTACATATAGGGGGAAATCAATTAGTATCTCTGCAGACTTCTCAACCCAGACCCTTAAAGCTAGAAGATCTTGGAACAACATATACCAAGCTCTGAAAGACAATGGATGCCAACCAAAAATATTATATCCTGCAAAATTAAGTTTTAGATTTGATGATGAAATAAAAACTTCCAAAGATAAACAAAAACTAAAAGAATTTACAGCAAGAAAACCTACACTACAGAACATTCTTGGCAAAATATTTCATGAGGAGGAAATGAAAAGCAACAATGAAAGCCTGAAAAGGGAGGAACTACACTAAAGGAAAGTCCAACCAACAGAGAAACCCAGTCAAGTTTAAAACTAAAAATATACTAAAATATCTAGGAATATAAACTATGTCTCAATAATAACAGTGAATGTCAATGGCCTAAACTCAGCAATTAAAAGACAGACTGGCAGATTGCATGTTAAAAAAAGATCCAACAATATGCTGCCTCCAAGAGACTCATCTCATAGAAAGAGATACTCACAAATTGTAGGTGAAAGGATGGAAAAAAAATGTATCACTCACATGGACTGCATAAAAAAGGTGGGGTTTTCATCCTCATATCAGATAAATTAGACTTCAAACCAAAGTTAGTAAAAGGGATAAAGAAGGTCATTTCATATGGCTTAGGGAATCATATATCAACAAGACATAACAATCTTAAATATTTATGTCTCCCCAAATGGGGCAGCTATGTATGTCAAACAAACCCTTCTCAAATTCAAGAATCAAATAGACTACAACAAAATATTACTGGGTAACTTTAACACACCTCTTTCACCACTGGACAGATCTTCCAAACAAAAGCTAAACAAAGAATCTACAAAATTCAATAGAACTATCAATAATCTAGACTTAAGAGACATATATAGAATATTCCATCCTTCAACAAGCAAATATACTTTTTTCTTGCAGCACATGGATCCTTCTCCAACATAGATCATATACTATGCCACAAAGCTACTCTTAGCAAATACAAAAAAATAGATATACTACCCTGCATTCTATCTGACCATAATGGAATAAAATTAGAAATTAATGACAGTTTTAAAAAAAGAAGCTACTCCAACACCTGGAGACTCAATAATGTGCTATTGAATGATGCATAGGTAACAGAAGACATCAGGGAGGAGGTGAAAAAATTCTTAGAGTTAAATGAGAACTCCAATACAACATATCAGAATCTCTGGGACACTGTGAAGGCAGTGTTAAGAGGAAATTCAAAGGAGAAAAAGGCAATGAATAAATGACTTGACCCTACATCCCAAAGCTCTAGATAAAGAGGAATAAACCAATACCAAAAGAAGTAGAATACAAGAAATAATTAGAATCGGGGCTGAAATCAATGAAATTGAAAGAAAGGAAACAATTCAAAAAAATTGACAAAACAAAAAGCTGGTTCTTTGAAAAAATAAATAAAATTGACAAACCCCTAGCTACCCTAATGAAAAGAAGGAGAGAGAAAACCCAAATTATTAACATTTGTGATGAAAAAGGAAATGTCATGACAGAACCTGCTGAAATACAAAGGATAATTAGAAACTATTTTGAAAATTTATGCTCCAGTAAAATATAAAACCCTGAAGACACTGAAAAATTCCTAGAGACATATGACCTACCCAAACTGAACCAGGAGGACATTCATGACTTAAACAGATCAGTTACAAGCAAGGAAATAGAAGATGCCATCAGGAGCCTTCCAACCAAGAGAAGCCCTGTACAAGAAGAATTCTCAGCCAAGTTCTAGAAGACCTACAAAGAAGAACCATCTCCAATACTCCTCAAATTATTCCATGAAATAGAAAAGGAGGGAACCCCTCCAAACTCATTCTACAAGGCTAGTATCACCCTGATACCAAAACCAGAGAGAGACAAATCAAGAAAGGAAAATTTCAGACCAATATCCCTGATGAATATAGATGCAAAAATTCTCAATAAAATTTTAGCAAATTGCATACAAAAACATATTAAAAAATAGTGCACTATGATCAAGTGGGATTTATTCTAGTGATGCAAGGTTGTTTTAACATTCGGAAATCAATTAATGTAATCCATCATATCAATAGACTTAAAGATAAGAATCACATGATTTTATCAATTGATGCAGAGAATGTATTTGACAAAATACAGCACTCTTTTATATTTAAAACACTAGAAAAATCAGGGATAGTAGGAACATACTTCAACATTGTTAAAGCAATCTATGCTAAACCTAAGGCCAACATCATCCTAAATGGAGAAAAATTGGAAGCATTCCCTCTAAAAACTGGAACAAGACAGGGATGCCCTCTTTCACTATTCTTATTCAACATACTTCTTGAAACTCTAGCCAGAACTATTAAATTGATGAAAGAAATTAAACGGATATGAATAAGAAAAGAATAACTCAGATTATCATTATTTGCCAATGACATTATTCTATACTTAGAGGATCCAAAAAATTCCACCAGAAAACTTCTAGAAATAATAAATTAATTCAGCAAGATTGTAGAATATAAAATCAACACCAATAAATCAAATGCATTTTTATACATCAGCAATGAATCCTCTGAAAGAGAAATCAGGAAACTATTCCATTCACAATAGCCTCAAAAAAAGAAATACAATAAAATACCTGGGAATCAGTCTAACAAGAGTGGTGAAAAACCTCTACTATGGAAACTACAAGACACTAAAGAAAGAAATTGAAGAAGTTCTTAGAAGATGGAAACATCTCTCATGTTCCTGGATAGGCAGAATCAATATTATTAAAATGGCCATACTACTCAAATTGCTATACAGATTCAATGCAATCTCAATTAAAATCCCAAAGTCATTTCTTATAGAAATAGAAAAGGCAATCATGAAATTCATTTGAAAGAATAAGAGACCAAGAATAGCCAAAGCCATCCTAAGTAACAAGAGTTAGGCAGAAGGCATCACAATATCAGACCTTAATCTATACTACAAATCTATAATAACAAAAATGACATGGTATGGGAACCAAAATAGGCATGTAGACCAATCATACAGAATAGAAGACACAGAGACTAACCCACATAAATATAGTTATCTCATACTAGACAAAGGTGCCAAATACATAAACTGGAGAAAAGATAGCCTCTTCAAGAAATGGTGCTGGGAAAACTGGAAATCCACATGCAGCAAAATGAAACTAAACCCCTTTCTCTCACCATGCAACTCAAAGTGGATCAAGGACCTAGGAATTAGACCAGAAATTAGACAATTTCCTCTATGCCTAATAGAGGAAAAAGTAGGCCCAAATCTCCATCACATTGGATTAGGCCAGAACTTCCTTAACAAGACTCTTAAAGTGCAAGAAATAAAAGCAAGAATCAATAAATGGGATGGATTCAAACTAAAAAGTTTCTTCTCAGCAAAAGAAACAATCAATGAGGTGAACAGATAGCCTACATTCTGAGAGCAAATTTTTGCCACACGTACATCCGATAGAGCACTGATCCTCAAGATATATAAAGAACTCAAAAAACTTAACACCAAAAAAACAAACAACTCAATAAATAAATGGGCTAAGGAGCTGAATAGAAACTTCTCAGAATAAAACATACAATCAATAAACAAATACATAAAAAAAGTTCAACATCTCTAGCAATTAGAGAAATGCAAATCAAAACTACTCTAAGATTTCATCTAATCTCAGTCAGAATGGCAATTATTCAAAATACAAGCAACAGTAAGTGCTGGTGAGGATGTGGTGAAACAGGCACACTCAAAATATCGCTGGTGGGACTGCAAATTGGTACAACCTATCAGGAAAGCAGTATGGAGATTCCTTAAAAAACTTGGAATGGAACCACTATTTGACCCAGCTATCCCACTCTTTGGCCTATACCCTAAAGACTTAAAAATAGAATACTACAGTAATGCAACCACTCCAATGTTTATAGCAGCACAATTCACAATTGCTAAACTGTGGAAGCAACCTAGATGCCCTTCAGTAGAAGAATGGATAAAGGAGCTGTGATGTATATACATGATGGAATATTACTCAGCAATAAAAGAGAATAAAATTATGGCATTTGCAGGTAAATGGATGGAACTGGAGAACATCATAGTAAGCGAAGTAAGCCAATCCCCCAAAACCAAAGGCTGAATGTTCTCTCTGATTAGTGGATGTTGATACATAATGAAGGTCGGGGTAGGGAGCATGGGAGAAATGGAGGAACTTGGGTTGGGTCAAGAGGAGGTGGGGGAGGGGAGAGGAAATGGGAGTGGCAAAAATGGTGGAATGAGATGGATATCACTACCCTAGGTACATGTATGAAGACACAAATGGTGTGACTCTAATTTGTTTGCAACCAGAGAGATGGAAAATTGAGCTCTATATATGTACTATGACTTGAAATGCATTAAAAAAATAAATTAAAAAAAGAAAAACAAATGATCCAGAAAACTATATGGATAAACACTGAGCAAATCAACTCTTGCTGAATTTCTTTACTTTTTAGCTAATTAAGCTGATTGCCAGAATTTTTAAGTATTTTTTCTGTCTCTTAAAATGTATATAATAAAATAAGGAACAAAAAAAAAAATCAACCTTAAAACTCAAACAAAATATTCTGAAACTAGTTAGGAACTGCGCATGTTAAATTTGAGATCTTGACAGCAAAGAACAAGTGCTTGTATGAATTTTTAAGTGTTTCCTATATCATCGTTTTAGTGCCACTGGATTAATTCACTGCGTTAGGTGTTCTAATCATTTATTGGTCTTCTAGTAAGCTCATGGCAGCTGCAACAAGAGCCCTATCATGTTTCTGTCCAGAATCACCACTGCACCGCAGCACCTGCTGTGAAGAAAATTAAGTATGGATGAGCGATCTTTGTTGATTTCACTCCCAGCAGGTTCCACATGGAGAAAAATACTTTGGTTCAGGAAACCCTGAAATAAGAAAGAAAATAAAAAGAAATGAAGAGGATCTGAAAAAATAAAAGGTAAAATGAGTGGAAAAATAGTAAACAAAATCAGAAAAAGTCTTAAATTGTGAAACTCAGAAACTGTAAGAAGGGAGAATCTCCACAAAATGTTGGGTGAGGGAGTTGGACTTGGGAAATGCCCAGTCAAGGAAGCAGGAGTTGATATGATTCCAGTGCTCTTGGCATCTTGTCTAGCTCTTTGGCAAGCCAGGGTCCTCTGGAGGCTGTTAACTGCTTAGTACCCCTCAGGGGTAATATACAGAATCTTATTTAACTTAGTTGCTGCATTTAGTTTTGATACTGATGATTTGATAGGTTGCTGATGTTTTCTTTTTTTTTAAATTTTATCATTATGGTATTTGTTTTGAAAGACAGAATTCTGAAAATATATTTTAGTCCTGACTAATATGTTATCAGGACCATGAAATTTGGTGAGATGTTTTTCTTCCCAGAAATCTCTCAGGCTGTAGCTTAACTCAGTGCTAGGAAGCTCCAGGAAGTGACTATTTCCCAGCCAGGCACTTTGCTAGATTGTGATCCCTTGAGAGCATGCTGCTTCTGTGTTCATCTATCCTTTACTTCATTTTCTGCCTTAGGGGAAGGAAGTACCTGATAGAGGGTAACTGAAAATTGATATAAACACTCTTACTGAAAATATGGTTATGGGATATAAGTTTTTTTTAAATTTATCAGTGTGACAAAGGTTACTGTTTTTTACAAAATGATAGGGCTATAAATAAAAATACAGAATCTGAAGACAAAGAAAAATGAACATCTCAAAGCTTAAACTTGGCATCATAAATGTGTGCTTACATAATCCTATGCACATAATCCTATGCTTTATAGAAGAGCCCCTCAGGTCCACATGCAGATGTTTCATACTGTGTTTTATGTCACATTCCTACATGCCTGATTCCCTACTTTCCCTGCTTATAGATGCTGTAGGGAAAAGCTGTTTCTAGGTAGTTCTGAGAAATCCATTAGACTGTAAGCTCCATTGAGAGAAGAGATCAGATGTATCTGATTCAAATTTGGATTTCCAGCACCTAGAACTTTCCTATGAAATAGTAGCAGCAGAAGGAATATTTCTTGAATAAATTAATGAATGGTGGAAATTAATTGGGAGTGATCAGGAAATCTAGATGTAGTATATGAGCCGGACTTGTGATATATCCTCTGAAACCTGAAAAATCTCAGTTGTGATGTTAACAATATAACCTTTTAGGTATAATTGGAGTTCAATCCTCACTATGCTGCAAACTCAAACCAAACAAATATATAGAGATAATTGGATTGAAAATATTTTATTTTTTCCTAAGGTCTATCAGTTCTGAATTGAATAACCTAAACTGTGATTTTATTATATGTGTGTGTGTGTTTGTGTGTGTGTATAAACCAGGACTATTGGCAATTACTTGAATCAAAAATAAACCCAAGGCTGGGATGTAGCTCAGTGATAGAGCTCTTGCCTAACATGCTCACAGTACTGGGTTCTATCCGCAACATCACAAAAACAAACAAGCAAAAACAAAAAAACATCAACCATATTCAAAATAGTGATCTTAATTAGAAGATTGATATTTTTTATGGACTTCTTAATCTAGATTTAAAGTACTGAACATATTTAAAACTTAGCCCTCATCCAACAACTCTAAATTATTATGCCCCTGACCTAAATGTTGTCTCAAACAAGAACTTTTGATCAAAGTAAAAATCTACTTATTGACTTAATTCAATATAAGGGAGCTGGTGTTTCTGTACCCCAGAGGCTAATTCAATGATAGTGACATTTCTTGAGTAGTATAGATTCCTTTCGCTTCTGCTTCTGAAGGAAGGTAATGAATATAAAGCAAACTGAATACAGTAGGGATTTACTTCCTTAAAACATAATTTAAAATGAAGTTGAAAACATTTTGGAATATCATTAGTAGTGTGTGTTCTAATCAAGGATATGCCAGTGAATAATTTATTTATCTAGACTGAGAGAGCTAACCATAAAATACATTGGTTATGAGCACAGTCTCTGAAGCAGAGTTAAGGTGTTTAAACCTGGCTATGCCACATTTCAGTTATGTGACTGGGTGATACTTAACCTTTCTGGAACTAAGATTCCTTCTCTGTAAAATGGTGGTAATAATATTTTATCTATTACATAGGATTGTAAAGATTAATGAGTTTATAAATAATTCATAGAAAACACCCAGAATGTAATAAAACACTAGGTAAGTATTTGGTTTCTCCTCATTTCTCATAAAGTTACACAAAACTTTAATCATCCTTCAGTAAGTTATATGAAAAGGAAGAACAGTGTGTAATCTTATCAACATTAATTCCATTAACACCTTGCCTGTATTCTCTGTGCAATTGGGCAATTGTTTTATTATTGGTCCTGTCCCAAGATGCCTTCACTTTGGAAGGGGTTTAATATTGATTTTCTTCTCTTATGAGTGATTTAGTGGATTCTTTAAAGGCCAAACCTGGGGTATGGCTCTTGTGGCTTAGACTAAGATACTCTATTCAATCAGTCGCATGGTTTTCAGACTCCAGCATGCAGCTGGAGCTCTCATTCTTGCCTCCACCAAAGCAGCCTGCCAGCTTGCTTCTGCCCTCCAAAGTTCTTGGGGGTCAGACACTAATTTGCGGAGTCCTCCCAATTCTGTGGTGAATAATAAGCTCTCTAGTGCTTCTGTGAAGAGCCTTTCTCCTTCTTTTCTCAAGCATCCTGGCAACTCTTTCTAAAGAAATTCTCTTAAATCCTTTCTCCAAATTCACTGCCA